>OW388304.1:52297337-52924199 GCA_936450465.1 Gibbula magus | reverse complement strand
AAGTAATGTACACCCGTTATTTCAGGTACCCATTTATACAGCTGGGTGGACTGAGTGCAATGTGGATGAAGTGCCTTGCCCAAGGACACAACACAGTATGAGACCCAGGTCACAAATGTTTGGTGTCTCCACCGGGATTCGAACCCGGGCCTTTGCGGTGAGAGGCAAGCACGCTAACCACTACACCAGTGTGCTCTTAAAGTATGGATAACCATGTTCTATCTATACCGTTCATCAGGTCATGTAATGAAATATTTTACCCTCTTACGTAACAATATATTATATATTGTATAAACTTTATAATAAATGGAACAATTTAGAAAAGAACATTTGCAAAAATGTGCTCAGCGGCGTTAACCTGCTCTTTCGTGCGTTTGATTGTTGGTACCATAACCTACACAGTCACGAGAAGGTAAGAAATATTATTCAAATGTGTCCGTGGTAGTCAAGCAATACAATTGGTAATAGTTTGAAAGTGAATCCACTGTAGACGTTAAATTGTTGTATACTCCCCATGGAGATGACAATGACATACATCGAAACATATACGAACATCCATGTAATGCCATTTTTTATCAAACGAGAAATGGTGTTACTAGAAATTGTGTTAAAGGATAGATGAAATGCATTTTTCTCAAGAATGACAGATGCTTACCTCTACTTATATTGATTATCAGAATCAATTGAGCATAAAATCGAGACAATATACACTTTCAATTGATAATTAAGACGATTTTAATTCACCCTGGTCCCATTTTAACACTACCGCAATTTGTTCGACGAATCCTTTTGAAAATGCTCACTGAGGCGTGACTGTGACGGGGGCGGTTAGAAAGCTACTCCTCCTCGTCTCGTTAATCAATTAATGATGATTATCACTGCCGCTAAATGAATTTATGAGGTGTCTTACATTGCCAAAAAGACATGTTTATGTAATAATTGTGTAATTGTCATCTGCGGAATTACCTTGTTGGATATCTAAACATTCGATATAAGGAAAATTCAAGTTGGTTTATTGAAGATTTCTTTGTGAAATTAACAATCAAAATGTTGGGAAATTACGTTGAATTGTGACTATCGCCGAAAATCAGATTCCTTCACACTTCACAGAAGTCATCCCGTCACGGGTCACACCCCCGCAGACTTTCATTCTGGTCGCCGGGGCTAAATCAGGCGGTTTTTTAAAAAGTCGTATATAAGTAATTTATGGACTGATTTCAGAAATTTAAAATCGAGCAATTGTCAAATTGACATCCCATTTTGATGAATCCGATTTGGACCATATGTCATTTCATCTATCCTTTAATAGAAATGGTGTGACACGTTCAAATAACTAAATATGGTAGAGAACATTCTTCATATGAACTCTCTTTTAGAATTGATATTTCATATTAAAAAGGCATTAAGGATAAAATGTTTTTTCTCCTTTAAAGGGGCAATAGCACTTTTTTTGCAAATTTTATTTTTTCAAACTTTTCATTTATAATAATAGTTTACGTCATTTATATTTATGTTAGAGGGTAAAACATCTTACCATACTAACCAATTATCCGTAGTAGTAATAACGGTCTTGCGTATAAAGCAAAAATTGCATGGCGGCCATTTTATTGTGAACATATTTTATTATTTCGATGACAAAAACTATTCCCATGGCTTAACTGAGCCATGTACACTCATTTTTAACCTTATTTTCCGAAGAGAGGAGGTTGTTTTACTATTAGTGAACTTATTTTTCAAATACATATCATCGACTTATTTAAGCGAAAAAACGTGCTACTGCCCCTATAAAGTCGTTTCTTTTAAAACTAGTTCAAAACATTCCATAAAATAGATCGAAGTCTCGGTTTCCGAATGGATAAGCTGTTGGTACACTCAGTGCTGGCGACTGGTGCCTGACTCGTAGGGTGTGGGTTTGAACACTGCAGACGTCCAGACTCGTCCAGAAGTACAAGAATCTATATTTTTGCAGAAAGTATGATCCTAAGAAGAAAAATGTTATATTCACTATATTATATTTCAAATATCTTAAAGCACTCACCATGTCTCCACTCGTAGTATTTCATGTTGTCCAAATTGTCTACTAGATCATCGCCATATTTCGGAACAGAGTACAAGTAAAAACTGAAGTAACAAAGTTTCGTGTCAAAATTGTAAAAAAACGAAGCACACCTGTTTGATTTGTGACAAAGAGTTGTGCAGGTGATTACATTAGCGCTGATTGCAGGATTCGGGTTAGTAAGAAACTTGCTGGTGGCAACCAAAGCGAGAGACAGCAGAACCATGGCCATCTTAACAACACTTTTCTTTGCCGCTTCCACAGGAGTTTTTGTACAATTCCTTGTACCTTCCTAGAAAATTCTTCAAAGTAAACCGTAGTGAAGTACACCAATAGTACAACACGGGTTGTTGAAAGAACCGAAGAGCTAAATGTGTCCTACACTTTCACACGAATTCTTCAAATAAACGTTGAGCCGATTGTGTCATACACCTCCAAAGGAATTCTTCAAAGCAACACAGAGCCAAAATTGTCCTGTACCTTTAAAGAAATTCGTCAAATCAACACAGAGCAAAATGTGTCCTACCCCTCCAAAGGCATTCGTCAAATCAACACAGAGCAAAATGTTTCCTACCCCTCCAAAGGAATTCTTCAAATCAACACAGAGCCAAATGTGGCCTACGCTTCCAAAGGAATTCTTCAAATCAACACAGAGCAAAATGTGTCTTACGCTTCCAACGGAATTCTTCAAACAAACGTAGAACCAATTGTTGTCTACACTTTCATCAAAATAAACTCAAAGTCAAGTGTTTCCATATCATTTCCAAAGGTTCTTGAAAACAGCACAAAGACACTTAATTCTTATGTATGGGGAGGCAAAGTGTTGTCTCATGCCTACCATAACCGTCCCCGTTACTACAATAAAAACAAAAGACCTTTTGTATCCTCCAGCTGCCAATAACAATCAATATTCTCCAACCAATCTATAAAAGCAGTCGTCTTTGTTTCATTGTTTATGAAAAAGCATTAGTATTTAATTAAAACCTGAACGTCCTCCTGGCTTTGATTCCTTCATAGATTTTATTGGAGAAGCAGTGGTCTTGTGGTTTATAACAATAGAAATCTGTTGATACCAGGATATATTTCATCCTCCATAGCAAATATCCCTGTTGTTTGTCAAGACATGTTTTTCGCTGTATAGTACAAGTAGTCAACTTAGAGGGCGTTACTCATAACAATTGAAATCGCATCTGCAGGAACGGTGAAAGGCATGAACTGTTTAATAACAGCAAGGGAATGATTTGTTCCGCGAGATTGGAGCACGTTTTATTTCTTGGGCGTTGGACAATCGTCAATTTCTTCAAGTGTATCTGTGCGAGCTTAATTTCGTACATACACATTTCTTTTCAAATAGATAGCTAAACCTTTAAGCATGTTTACATTTGTACATGAGAAAAGTTCCACAAACGTTTCCTTTGTTGGAAAGGGACAAAATCGATGTGTTATGAGTTTTGTTCTACTTTCCCTAACGAAAGGACAAACAAGAACAAAATGAAATTCATCTTCAATAGTTCTTAAGTTACAACGGTCACATATTAATTCGAAATAAGTAGTGTATTTAAATTGTTCAAACGCTTTTCTGAATTCTCAAATTGTGAAACATCAAAACTTCACAAGTACATTTTCAAATCCTTATCAATCATTATGTCAAAATATTGTCCAAATATAGTTTTAAATGATAAATATATCCTCAGAAATGTTGATGATTCTATTTGCCCATATCAAGTTTGGATGTCTAAATGTATGCAAGTTTGTTTGAACGAAGTCAGGAATTGAGATATATTTCCACTTCCTGAAACATCCAGGCATATGAATAACCAGTCTGAAATAGTAACAATCTAACATGCATGTAAAGCCCAGTTTACGCTGTCCGCTTCATCCTGTGCGTTAAGCATGTTATAACAGGCGTGGGGATTTTGTGACGAGTCCATATGAATGAAACTAAACCAGTATCTTATACAACGACAAAAATAACTTATAGAAAGGTGGTAACGCTCAATTTCACCGAGATCCGTCTTATCAAGATATAGGTTTTGAAGAAATTACTCTGGACTTTTTCTGCACTTTCGCGAAACTTAAATCCCCATATTCCACCGTCGTAACAAGCAATTAGAGAAATCTTTGTATCAAATATAGACAAAATAACATTTATTGAGAAGGCAACCTTTGTTTAGCACCAAAATGAATATAATCTGGGCTGCATATTGTTTGTAAAGGCAATGTATTATGCCTGGTAATACCTTACTATTTCCTTTTGGATACATTTAAAGTTAGGTATCTTACCTTTTCTGCTTAGTGCATAGATATGTTGGTTCACTAGTAGACGAATAGCATTTAGTGGGTTATTATTTCTTCCCTTAAATCTAAAAATTGTATTTTCTGTTGTTAAATCAATATATCCCTCAGCCAGCTTTTCTTACTTTTTAGCCAATTCCTTCCACACTTTTCTAGTATAAGTACAATCACATAATAAGTGTTTTGTGCTCTCAGGCACTTGATTACAGAAAGAACACAATAGTGAATCAATATATCCAATCTTGTGTCACAAGAATGTTGGTTGTCAAACTATTCGTATTTATCTTATATTGAAACCATCTTAAGTTAACACTTTGCGTACATCTATTCGCCATCCAGTTTATATTTTCCAATTCTTTCTGTAGAAATTCCTTGTCAAATATATCCTCCAATTTGAATTCCAAATGTCCTACCCTGGATGCCATATTTTCTCCTGGACAAACGGTGGCATTATAACAAGGGTGCAATGCTACACTGAATGTCGGCGCATTAACACTGATTGTTTGCTAGTCGATGCTTGCAGACGAGCCTTAGGAAACGCTTGTTACCTGTGTAGTACGTTTTATGCAATAAAGGGGATTCTGTTTATATGACGTCAGATATTAACGTGCGTTACTCGAAGGCGTACTTCTCTTTGAAACCAAATTTCATCACATTGTCGTGATATGAAAATTATTTATCACATGTCATGTGTAGATAAAAGAATTCTCTGGCGATTGACGTTATAAGTATATTTTCCACACAAAAAAAGGTATTTGAAACACTAACATTCTTAATGGCTCTTTAAAATACCATCCGTTCCTTTCGTTTTTGATTGTGTGCAGCACGTAAAATCGAAACGAAGCTTTCCAGCATGACAATCATAATGTCCGTGCATCACAAGATGAAATGAACAACGTCCGTGCATCACAAGATGAAATGAACAACGTCCGTGCAGTCACACTTCTCACTTGACAGTATGGGTAGTATTCACTTATATCACAGCTGCTAGTATTATAACAGGGAGAAAGCCCGCACTGATATGCGTCTCTATGTCGTACTCCAACAATATAGAGAGAGAGAAAAGAGAGAGAAATTGTTTATTTTCGTCTCATCTCGTACATTCAAAAACATTTCAATAATACATACATTACAAATGTAAAAGCCGCCAAAAGGCTACAAGAGACAATACATTAAGATCTCATATAATACTATAATACATATAATTGGAGAAAAAAAACCAAACACACACACACACACACACACACAAACACACACACACACATATGTATACAATACATACATATACGCACATACCCATACATTAGTACATTAGTATATTAGGATGCACATACATATATACACTACACACATATACACACATATCCATACGTTAGCACATTATACATACACACATACTTAGATACATGCATACATACATACATACATATATACATACATATATACATACATACATGTACATACATACATACATACATACATACATTAGTACATGTATACAATACATACATATACGCACATATCCATCCATTAGTACATTAGTGCATTAGTACCTGTCTACACCACATACATATACACACCCATACATTAGTACATTAGTATATTAGTATGTACATACATTATGTATGTATGTACATATATTATGCCCTCGCGCATATCACACTCGAACAGACACACGGACACACGGGCTGATGGACGGATTATCACTCAAACGTTACGCCTTCCAGTTCTTGGCAGTGTAAAAATAAAGTGAACACATAGGCTAGAGGTATTTGAGGCCATCCCGAAATGATTCTACCAGCATTGATTTGGTAAAGCCTGAAAAATATTGAGTCATTTGAGCCTGGATAGAGACAACTGAGCCTGAGTAAAATTCTAGCACCAAATGTCTCTAGAGTTATCCGAGGCCAGGCTCAAATGACTCTAGAGTTATCTGAGGCCAGGCTCAAATAACTCTAGAGTCATTTTTGTACTAGAGTCATCTGAGGCTGATACACCGGTCCTGATACCGTTCATGCAACAACATGGTCCAGGGTTGAGTTCTCAACATGATAATGCCACACCGCACACAGCGATTTTAACGCATAATTTCTTGCATACGCTGGTATCGACGTCATGGAGTGGCCATCTCGTTATTACGCAATAAAGTGATCCAGAAATCTACTCGTGTCAATCTGTATTTCTTCTCAAATGATTTCCCTATCCCTACATACCAGGTGTATAGCCATGCACCCAGTATTCAATTTGTGTGGTCAAATGTGAACAGTGTCAGGTTTCTAGTTACGCTCAGTATATACGAACATCCATTTATTACGTACGAGGCAATCATATCGGGGTTCATATTTTTCATAGGGCAAAATATCACTTTGTCATAGTGACGTGACGTCATAAACAATGTTATGACGTCACGCTTCGTCTATGACGTTGCATTCTAAATCCGGCGACGGCGGGTCGTCAGCCTATGGTTGAAAGTGGATTTTAGCGTATTTTCATTATTTTCACGACTTCGGTAATAAACAGAATATTATATGAGTGTCTATGTCATACTATGTTTACGACACTCGTGCCTGAATATCGGTATATCCCTCGCTCTCGCTCGGGAAATACTAATATTCAGGCACTCGTGTCGTAAACATAGTATGACATAGACACTCATATAATATCCTCTATGTAATACCATTTTTTATCAAACGAGAAATGGTGTGACACGTTCAAATAACTATAAGTATAGTTATTCAGAGAATATTTCTTCATCTGAACTCTCTTTTAGAATTGATATTTCATATTAAAAAGCTTTAAGGCATTAAGGATAAACTGTTTTTTCTCCTTTAAAGTCGTTTCTTTTAAAACTAAACTGAGGTGCAAAAGAAAGTATATCACTCAGTTGTTTTCCATTAATTCAATATTTTAAAGAAATTAGATGCATTTGATTATGGTACGATACAATATAACACCTTTCGGCAGTAGTTTGAATGACTTAATAAGTGACTGTTTTATTTTTTAACTTAATATCATTATTTAAAGTAGATGGGGGTAGGAAATTAAATTTACACCAACATGACCCCTACCATGTTCAACATGTTGTAAATGTGTGCAGGACGAGGCACATTTATTGATTTTCACACAGAGTATGTCTTATATGTCGATGGAGGAGTTGTGTTTTATCAAAATTAATTTGGGGGAATTTCAAAATTTTAATTTTAATTTTTAAAAAAAACTAAAACGCGTAGAGGTATTCTTTGACCGTTTTAATGTTTTGGACTACTTTGCCAAACTAGTCAGTTTTTGAATACAACGTCGAAAACTCGAAATATGTGACTTTGAAAATTATACATATGATAAATACAACTGAGTGATATACTTTCTTTTGCACCTCAGTATAATAAGTCTCGGTTTCCGAATGGATAAGCTGTTGGTACAGTCATTTGCTGTCAATTGGTGCCTGATTCTTAGGGTGTGGGTTCGAACCCCGCACATGACTCGTCCAGAAGTACAAGAATCTATATTTTTGCAGAAAGTATGATCTTAAGAAGAAAAATGTTATATTCACAATATTATATTTCAAATATCTTAAAGCACTCACCATGTCTCCACTCGTAGTATTTCATGTTGTCCAAATTGTCTACTAGATCATCGCCATATTTCGGAACAGAGTACAAGTAAAAGCTGAAGTAACAAAGTTTCGTGTCCAAATTGTAGAAAAACGAAGCACACCTGTTTGATTTGTGACAAAGAGTTGTGCAGGTGGTTACATTAACGCTGATTGCAGGATTCGGGTTATTAAGAAACTTGCTGGTGGCAACCAAAGCGAGAGAAAGCAGAACCATGGCCATCTTAACAACACGTTTCTTTGCCGCTTCACACGGAGTTGTTGTACAATGCCAGGCAAAACGTTTCCTAGTACCTTCCTCAATAATTCTTCAAAGAAAACCGGAGTGAAGTATGATGTATACCAAGAATACAACACGGGTTGTTGAGAGAACCGCAGGGCTAAATGTGTCCTACACTTTCACACGAATTCTTCAAATAAACGCTGAGCCGATTGTGTCATACACCTCCAAAGGAATTCTTCAAAGCAACACAGAGCAAAATGTGTCCTTTACCTCTAAAGGAATTCTTCAAATAAACGCTGAGCCGATTGTGTCATACACCTCCAAAGGAATTCTTCAAAGCAACACAGAGCAAAATGTGTCCTATACCTCTAAAGGAATTCTTCAAATCAACACAGAGCAAAATGTGTTCAACACCTGAACAAGAATTCTTCAAAGCAACACAGAGCGAAATGTGTTCTACGCTTCCAAAGGAATTCTTCAAACAAACGTAGAACCAATTGTTGCCTACACTTTCATCAAAATAAACTCAAAGTAAATTGTTTCCATATAATTTCCAAAGGTTCTTGAAAACAGCACAAAGGCACAACATTCTTCAAAGTATGGGGAGGCAAAATGTTTGCTCATGCCTACCATAACCGTCCCCGTTACTACAATTAAAAACAATCCGCCAGCTGCCAATAGCAATCAATATTGTCCAATCAATCGTTAAAAAGGTCGTCTTTGTTTCCTTGTTTATGAAAAAGCATAAGTATTTAATTAAAACCTGAACGTCCTTCGGGCTTTGATTCCTTCATAGATTTTATTGGAGAAGCAGCGGTCTTGTGGTTTATAACAATAGAAATCTGTTAATATCCGGATATCTTTCATCCTCCATAGCAAATATCCCTGTTGTTTGTCAAGACATGTTTTTCGCTGTATATTACAAGTAGTCAACTTAGAGGGCGTTACTCATAACAATTGAAATCGCATCTGCAGGAACGGTGAAAGGCATGAAATGTTTAATAACAGGAAGGGAACGATTTATTCCGCGAGCTTGGAGCACGTTTTATTTCTTTGGCGTTGGATAATCGTCAATTTCTTTAAGTGTATCTGTGCGAGCTTAATTTCGTACATACACATTTCTTTTCAAATAGATAGCTAAACCTTTAAGCATGTTTACGTTACATTTGTACATGAGAAAAGTTCCACAAAATTTTGCTTTGTTGGAAACTGACAAAATCGATGTGTTATGAGTTTTGTTCTACTTTCCCTAACGAAAGGACAAACATGAACAAAATGAAATTCATCTTCAATAGTTCTTAAGTTACAACGCTCACTGTAAAAATTCGGAATAAGTAGTGTATTTAAATTGTTCAAACGCAATTCTGAATTCTCAAATTGTGAAATAGGCATCTAAACTTATCTAAACAAATCCTTATCAATCGTTATGTAAGAATATTGTCCAAATATAGTTTTAAATGATGAATATATATTAAGAAATGTTGATGATTCTATTTGCCCATATCAAGTTTGGATGTCTAAATCTTTGCAAATTTGTTTGAACGAAGTCATGAATTGAGATATATTTCCACATCCCTGAAACATCCAGGCATATGTATAACCAGTCTGAAATAGTAACAATCTAACATGTGAAGCCCAGTTTACACTGCCCCTTCATCCTGTGCTTTAGGCTTGTTATAACAGGCGTGGGGATTTCGTGACGAGTCCATATGAATCAACCTTAACCAGTATATTATACAACGACAAAAATAACGCATAGAAAGGTGGTAACGCTCAATTTCACCGAGGACCGTCTTTGATGAAGATATTTTACTTAGAGCAAGATATAGGTTTTGAAGAAATTACTCTGGACTTTTCTACACTTTCGCGAAACTTAAATCCCCATATTTCACCGTCGTAACAAGCAATTAGAGAAATCTTTGTATCAAATGTAGACAAAAAACATTCATTGAGAAGGCACCCTTTGTTTAGCACCATATCATAAAGTGGAGGCAAGACCTAGACGTTGCTAGACGTTGCTTATCTACCATTGCTCTTTTAATGAAATAAAAAAAAGATTGATGATCGCGTTACTCGAAGGGGTACTTCTCTTTGAAACCAAATTTCATCACAGTGTCGTGATATGAAAACTATTTATCACATGGCATGTGTACATAAAATAATTCTCTGGCGATTGACGTTATAAGTATATTTTCCACCAAAAAAATGTATTTGAAACACTAACATTTTTAATGGCTCTTTAAAATACCATCCGTTCTTTTCCCTTTCTTCATCTTCCTTTCCCGGTTAAAGAGCCATCAAAAATCTATCTCCATGAAATATATTATACACTTAAGTTTTCACAGATTTTTTCGGGCCAAAATAAGCCGAGAAATTGCACTAATTAGAAAAGGTATTTTCCAGTCTAAATATAGATCCAGTCTATTATTAGCGCAAAGCATTGTGGTCTAACTCACACACTGTATACAAAGACACCAACGAAAGTAAGAGTAAGAGTAATGAAAGAAATTGAAACATATATTTTTGACGGTTATTTATTTACCATTTCATTTAATTATGTAATAAACAGTACATTTAACAGGTTAAAGGTTAATAATTGGTAAATCTAAAATATCGTCTCATTACAAAATCAGCAAACCGATCAGATGACGCCATCTTGGGCAAACATCGTCAAAACAAAAAGTCACGTGACACAAATCACGTGACGAGTCAATATCCCAGGTCAGTGACAGAAACTTCTGTCACAAAACTGACCTCATCACCGGCAGAGCGGGTCATTGTACAAATATATTTTTTGATCACGTGGTGTGTACTGACCAATGGAATTCTTACAAATTTAGTAGACGTATAATAAATAGTGATGTGCCATTGGCGAATAGTCGTATATAACTATCAACGTCATCAACGACAGAGACTATATAGCTAAGATAAGAAGTGGTCCTAGGACGGAACCTTGACGGGCGCCAATTGTATAACTGTTTTCAATTCACAACTACAACTGTAACCGTTATATCACAACGTCTTCTATTTGCCACCAATACTGTAAGCTTTCAATTTCCGATTGACTCCACAGAGATGTCGCACTTTATGAAATTCTTTGTTTTCTTATGAATTGGTTTACTGAAGCGAGTTTCCAAACGTCTGGCAATATGGAAATTGCCGTGATGAACAGTTTATAGTCAATGGGGCGGATATTTATTTCTTCACTTCATGTCCGGTACCGAATGGTCACAAGCTGCTGTAGTGCAATATATTTCCATAATAATGGAAACGTGGATTACATATAAGTATGCAAACGTATAAAGGTTCGGATGAGCATACTAATGCTGTGTAATACACAAAATTCTCTTTGATTTGTGACTTGTTTGATTGGCATTCTAGAAGTTGATGTTATGAAGAAAAGAGACGATTTTATGGATATGTAACTTCTTTATTCTTTGAAGGCGACGTTTCGACAAGCAAGCGCTTGAGAACATATGTCGAAACGTCGCCTTCAAAGAATAAAGAAGTTGTATATCCATAAAATCGTCTCTATTCTTTGATTTATGAAAAGAGCATATTATAACGGAATGATATTCACCTCCTATTTCGTTAATTATTTAAACAAATCTCCAAATTCGATGTCCTCTTTGTACTGATTTGAACCGGGCGGGAAATAGCGCAGTGGTTAACCTGTTCGGCTTCGAATCAAGAGGTTCGGGGCTCGAACAAATTCGAACGGGGCTCGGCAATTTTTTCTGCTGTAGCATTGGTATTGACAAATTTCAACCAAACTGCATAATCACATGGTGTTGCGGGCTTTCTTCCTGCAATAATACTAGCAGCCGTGATATACTAAGTGAAATTCAAAACCTGATTTTAGTCCTCCACGTTCGATAAATAAACAATTTGAAGAACACAATACTTAAAGGTGCATCCATTGTGTTTCATAAAATTTTAGTTGGCTTTAATACGTTTCAACTCACCACATGTGCTGTCTACAATACAAATAAATTCACTCAACTTACATATTTATCCCCAATCGCCAAATATATCATAATTACTAACTTCCAATTAAAATTGAGTAACATCATTATGCATGTGCAGAAACCGAAACTACACGTCCAATTTACATGCACAGTAGTTATGTGACCTATTAAACATTATCAACTCAAATCTGTCTTCTTGTCTGTTATAAATAAGATTCCAAAATTACGTTTGACTCATTGACGCGCGCCACATGCTGTGCATTGTCCGGTTTTCGATCATAACTCACTACTTTAACCTTCATATCGTCAATATGCCAAGTCTACTATCACGAAAATGGTAGTTTTCGGTAGCAGTCGGTACTTCTGGATAAAGTAACACCATTTATAACGTTTGCAATATGTGACCCCCAACAACACAATGGATGTACCTTTAACGATATCCTAAACCTTTTACATCTACACACGTAAGATACATTTCTGACTCCTGGGCACATTAAAACATTTTATAAGACACCTTCTATACGAAGTTATATGTTATTCTTGTAAATAAATATCAATCCATCTGGTTGGTTGAACAATAAAGTTACCAATTGCGGCACCACATTGATCTGTCCATACAACACGAACATCTTGAGAATAAAACTGTTTCTAACGGAAGTAAGCCAAGTAGGGTACCATTTTTATCAATACATCGATAGTCGATATGAAAATATCTTTAATTAATTTAACAAATTCTTTATCGATTTGATACTTGTATAACTTCGTTTAGAACTATGGGAAGGATAGTCCATGGTTTGGTGCTGAATGTAGAAGATCGAAAGCTGAGCGTTGTCACAAATTAAACCAGTTTAGAAAACATAAAGATAAGCAACATTTAGATGATTACCACGTAACAAGAAATTTATATAACGCTAAATGTAAACAGAAACGAAAGGAATACTATAAGCAGAAACAGGTTAAGCTAGAAAATAATATCAATTCCAAAGAGTTTTGGTCCATCCTTCGGGAGTTGCAGTGTAAGCAATTCAAAAAGCATAATATAAGCACTTAAGAATGGTATGAACATTTCAAACATTTGTTTTCGTCTATCGGAAAGGAAACAGATAGCACGTTCAGTGTAAACTCGACTACTTGCGATTTACTTAGTGAGCTTGAAGAATAGTCTAGTGATATTCTGGATTCGCCAATAAATAGTCAAGAAATATTAGATAGCATACAAAACTTGAAGTTGAACAAAGCAGCAGGTGTAGATATTATTTTACAGGAATTTATAAAACACTCGGGGGATATTTTGTTACCTTACCTGGACTTAGTTATTAATGTAATCTTAGAGAGTGGCAACTTCCCATCGTCTTGGACTACTGGAATTATTATCCCAATCCATAAGAGTGTAGATGTAAATAATGTAGATAATTATAGAGGTATACATCTGCTAATTATATTAGGAAAAGTATTCGTCTACATCATCAACAAGAGGCTTACATTCTGGGCTGATACACTAGATAAATTAGACAGACTGATAAAATAGACGAATCTCAATCGGGCTTTAGGGCGGGATATAGCACAGTAGATGATATTTTTATATTGCATTCGATAGTTCAGAAGTGTCTTGGTACAAAAGGTAATAAACTATATGCCCTGTTTATTGAATTCAAAAAAGCCTTTGACTCGATACAGAGAATAAAACTGTGTGAGGTAATGGAGAAACATGGCATAAGTCCTATGATGAATACATTGCTCAGGAATATTTATGATTATGTCAAAGTTTGAATCAGAAATAACCATGATATTTCAGATTCTTTTACCTGCAATTCTAATCTGAGAGAGGGATGTATTTTAAGTCCGTTACTGTTTTCAATGATTATAAATGAATTTGCTTTGATTATTCAAAGTAGTGGTTCTCATGGCATCCAGTTACACCCTTATTTGACAGAATTGTTTTTATTAATGTTTGCCGATGATATGGTTTTATTTTCTACAAGCGTCAATTGGGTTACAACGTCATATAAATGAATTAGAACATTATTGTGAAAATGCAGGATTGACTGTCAACATGGAGAAAACTAAAGTTATAGTATTCAAAAACTGAGGTAAGCTGTCTAAAACGGAAAAGTGGTGTTATAAAGGTCAGCCGCTTCATGTAACAACATCATATAAATATCTTGGAGTATACTTTTCAAATCGCTTATGCTTTTCAGATCATGCACAATATTGTTCCACACAAGCCAAAAAGGTGCTAATTGGTGTTCTCAAAAGTATTTATAAACTTGTGGATATTGATTGCAAATCTTTTTTCAAAATATTTGGCAAGCACACCCAGTAATATGGTGTATGGAGAGTGTGGCAGATTCCCAGTTCATATATTTGCCAAAGCTAGAATGATAAAATTTTGGACACGTCTCTTAAATATGCCCTATAATAGATACCCTAGGCAATGTTATCAAATGATGATTCTGTATTGGGTATCCAACGTTCGTGAGTTATTAAATACAATTGGTTTTGGGGATATATGGCAGAGTTAAAATTGGATTTCAATTCAAATTTTGTAAAAAATGTTACACAAAGACTGAAAGATGTATTTACACAAGAATGGGCCACTTTCAAACAAATGTTTTTACTATAAAATTTTTAAATCACACATATATAGAGACTTTTATTTGAGTATGTTAGATATAAGGAAATTCCGAAATGCAGTTTCACGTTTCTGGTGCTCATCCCACGAGTTAGCAATTGAGACAGGAACCTATTACAATATAGCATAAGAAAATAGAATTTGTAAATTGTGTCATCTTAATTGTGTGGAAGACGAATACCATTTTCTTTTAATTTGTCCTTTGTATACAGACCAGAGAACAAATAATATTCCAAAATATTACTATGTACATCCAAATAGGTTAAAATTCATTTTGCTTTTAAATAATGGCAATACGTTTCAAATTCGAAAGTTGTCAACGTTCATCTACCAAGGCATGTTACTTCGAAATTCTCAGTTATGGTGTGATATGTATAATATGTTTATATCAGAAGTGAAATGTTACTGTTTAATTGTTCAAATGCTAACTTATGATGATGTGATCCCTGTTAAGGTGTTTTCTATGTTTGTTTGCATGTGAATCTTTTGCACGTTTTTGTACTATAGGCCTGTGGCCTCTAAGTATTACAAATAAAGATTGATTGATACTTGTATATAGGTGCATCGGATATCTACCACATTCTAAACATTCCACTGTCTGATTAAAATCGACGGTTTTCCGTGGAATAAAAATTGCAAAATAGTGCATCTACCGCGATACGAACTCGTATCAGTCGTAGGTTCCACGCCAAACCGTCTGATTACAGCCAATAGACTCGTGTGTTCGAGCGCAATTCAGGTAGCCAATCAAAAGATGCCCAACACATGCTTTCGGTGCGAGAAGCTAGGGGCAGATAACTCCTAACAGCTATCCTTTTGTCTGTTCCGAATGCTTTCAAAACAGCGACCGTTTAAATACTATGATGTGATTGGTCAGCTATTTGACTGGGCTTTGGCTGCGCTAAACTGGTTAATTCGGAACACACGCCTATACGGGATGTTTTCAGATCTTGTGGCGAGGAATCTACAGAACCTGTTCGTATCCCGGTAGATATATTATGTTACAAATTTAATTCCTCGGAACAAGTCTGTGGCGACGAATCTACAGAACCTGTTCGTATCCCGGTAGATATATAATGTTATAAATTTTATTTCTCGGAACAAGGTCGATTTTAATCAGACTGAACATTCCATAGACTAAATTTTAGTCTACCAATCAGGATATCTACCACATTCACCATAAAGCACTGTGAGTCTGTGTCCGTCATATTCATTTAACACCAAAGTTTTTTGATTGGTTTAGCTTTCTACTAAGCGTGTTAAATTCTTTAGTAATTAAAACCCGAGTTTGCAGTTCCATGCGATAAAATCGGTTTGGTTTTTGTATCAAATATTCTTAATGTGAATTTATATTTACGTCTCTCTGAGTATATATCTGTTTAAAGGTAAGTAGTATCTCCAATATAAACAATAACTGAAAAACAATATCCCAGCTATAGGTACCAAATGGTCCATTCAAATTGTTTTGTTTTTTTTAACCGCCATTTAACTTTTTTCAAATAAACGCCCTCTTTTTAAACACGAAAGAATAACATAACTGGTTTGAATATTTAAAGTTCAACTGTGATGCATGTTTGTAAAGAATCACGTGTAATTATCTCTTTGTACATTATATATCGGAATCAAATGAGAAACTTGTGCGTCGTGCTAGCTTTGTAATGACGTGCCCCTGCAATGACATCAGATCGGCATAGAAAAAGACCAAATAGTGCCCAGAGAACTATTTTGGGTTGTAAGCATTAGAGACAAGTATTAACGATTAAGATTAATGGTTCTAATCTTTAAAATTGTCGCGTTGTGTATTGAGAAATATAGCGAGCGTAGAAGTGGAAGTTTGTCGACCAGAAATATCTGGAGTTTGCATTAGAAATTTGTAAATTGTGCGTCTATATATCTTAATTTTTAGAGGTTAACCTAACCTGATTTGAACTTGAATACATAAATATAGAGTAGATTATTAGTTTCGTTTGTGTTTATTTGGCATTGGACATCTTCCCACAGCACAGGCGAAATCTGCATGCGAATTGTGCAGTCTGATTAAAAATCGACCTTAGAATATAATTTCAAAATCCGGGATACGAACATGTTCTGTAGATTTCTCTCCATAAGCACGGTTTGTCGAGGAACCTCCGAACGATGATTTCGTATCCTGGTGGATGCACTAATTTGTAACTTTAATTCCTCGGGAAACGGTCAATTTTATCAAGAATGGCGAATAGTGTCTCTAGTATAGGGGAGACCGGGGCTGGTTGGGACACGGGGTAGGTTAGGACACCATATGTACGAGTATCTATTGATTCCAAGTAAGGAGGAAGAAACTGTTTATATCCCAAGAACTACCATCATACTCGTACAATGTGACATATGGTGCTGATGACTGAAAATATGATGTGGTTCAAACACTGGCAAGCAATAGTGGTTTTTCAATGGTTTGGCTAAAAGCTTAGCATCTCAGTAATTATGATCAGATGTAAAGGTAAGTAAGCAATCCTGGTTAAAGGTACATCTATTGTGTTGTTCGGGGTCAAATTCGACAAACGTTATAAATGGTCATATTTTATCGAGAAGTACCAATTGTTACCAAAAACAACCATTTTAATGATACTCTACTTAGTATATTGACGATATGAAGGTAAAAGTATCGATTTCTTATCGAAAACCGGACAATGCACCGCGTGTGGCGCGCGCCAATGAGTCAAACGTAATTTTGGAATCTTATTTACACCAGACAAAATAACCAATTTAGGTTGATAATGTTCAATAGGTCATATAACTACTGTGCATGTAAATAGGACGTGCACTTTCGGTTTCTGCACATGCATAATGATGTTACTCGATTTTAATCGGAAACTAGTAATTATGATATGTTTGGCGATTGGGGATGAATATGCAAGCTAAGTGAATTTGTTTGTATTGTAAACATTAGAACGTATTAAGGCCAAATGAAATTTTATGAAACACAATGGATGTACCTTTAATACCTATTGTTCTGAAAAGTTCCATCATAGTGCTAAGTTGTAACAAGTAATTACTTGACATGTTATTTCCTTTTACCAATATGGAGGCATGGTTGGGACACTGGTTGAGACAATGCTACCGGGTAGGTTGGGACATCGGGGTTGGACAGTGTCCCAATGTGCCCCGGTATATTTTGAGAGCTTCCCAGCGTACCCCATCTTGATAACCAGGCCTGTAGCACCAATTTCGGGAGTGGAGGGGGGAGGGGTCCTGTTGCTGCGGGCCTGATTACTGATTTTTTTGTTGTAATGTAAAATTGAAATCATAATGCTTTTCTCTTAGGTAAGGGTCATGTCCCAATGTACCCCAGGGTGGGGGCAGGTTGGGACAACATTTTTTACGTTTTTGTTTCTTGTTTATACACAAAGTTTGTTGCTATATTTAGCTGTTTTATGTTTTCATATTTTGACAATTATGGTTGCTTTAAATATGCTAATATGCTATGCTAGTTTCATATTGCTTGTTTATAAATTAAGAAAAACACAGGAAAATAGTGTTTTCTGTCCCAAGGTGCCCCGGTCTCCCCTTGGCCTATATAGTTCCAAATTCATTTCATAAAGTGACAACAATTTCTTTTTACACTTATTTTTGTTTCAAATCTACTAATAGGAAATTTGGTATTTTCCTTGAAATAAATAAACTTTTTAGATTTAAAAATGCAAAAGAATTTTTAAAATATGTAAATCCTCACGAAAACTACTAGTCATTCGGAAAGGCTCGGACAAGACCGTTGGTTTCCGTAGGAAAGGGGCAGGTAACTCTAAAAGCAGCATTATATAAACATGGCTGGCTTGGCAAGACGGTCGCTGAGGTTATGCCGTTCTATTTCGATTTTTCCATTTCGTGTAAGTTGTGGGATGAAATCCGGTTAATTACTAATATATATATAAGTATATATTTATTTTTTAAAACGTGTATGAAGTCTAGACAACGTGTCAACGTGCATTTAAACGTTTTGTAACATCGGTTTAGGGAGTCAAACACAGTGGTCAAACTCAAAGTCAAAATACACACATGATCTTGTCCCGTTGTCTGTGTCAATTTGGAATGTGTTTTCTTAATCCTTCTCTATCAATAATTCCTGAATACAAATCTTAATAAACGTATGAGAAAGAAATGATTGCCTCTTGTAAGTTTTTTCAGAGGACCAAGTCGATGTTTGACTAAGTTTGCCCCTTTCAGATGTTTATTAATGTAGTTTCATTCATGCAAAAGTCTAAAAGGAGGGTTCTATCAGGGTATTTTTTGTGAAAACGTTAATTCGAGAGTATATCAGGGGTCACAACCTTAAAACCCTTTTTTTTATCTTCTTCTCTAGTTCCATAAGGTCTATAGAGAGCTGAAAAGTTGTGTGCAGACTCCTTGACCAGTGGGGATTCTAATTGTAGATTTGGTGACCCTGTGACCCCATATAGAGTCACAGGGTTCACATCCTTAAAAACCTATATTCATATTCTTCTCCAGTACCAAAAGGTCTAGGATTCCACTCTCCAGTATGAAATGCTCGAGAACTAGCTGCGAACAATTTATTTTGATTTTGCAAACGATACAGATATGATGAGCTACAGAACCCATAGCTCTGTTTTAGTAGTATCTGCAGATGTGCATTTTGCTATATCAAAGATCGTTACTAACTGGGAACCAGAGGTATATGGAGAGTGTTTGTTTATCAACTTATATAATCACATGACTATCAATTATAAAGGTATTTCATTCCACCATTTATGCTCCACAATAGAATGGGCTGGCTCCAGTCACGCTACGTATGACGTCTAGCGGACCAGTCGATCCCCCAGATATGGAACCCCCCATTCCGACCTACACGATGAAAGTCGGCGAGGAGACGGACGAAAAAAGAGCAAGACTCCTCTACCAGAGCAGAAAGCGTGGCATGTTGGAGAACGGGCTCCTCCTCAGGTACCATACATAGCGTCCGCCAACCAAATGTCTGGGACTGCGTTTTTCGCAAATATCTTATTCTTTTTGCAGTTCTGTCAAATTATTTTATGGGCATATTGATTACTTTACTTGACATAACAGAACTCACTTTTAAAGGGGCAGAAGCACGTTTTTTCGCTGTCGATTTGTATTTGAAATATAATGTCATCAATAGTAAAACACCTTTCTGTCTTCGGTAAATCAAGTTAAAAAATGAGTGTACATGGTTTGGTGAAGCCATGGGAATCGTTTTTGTAATTCGAAATAATAAATTGTGTTCACAGTAAAGTGGCCGCCATGCAATTTTTTGCTTTGTACGCAACATAGTTATTACCACTACTAATAATTGGTTTGTGCAATAAGATGTTTTACCCTCTAAAGTTAATTTAAATGACATAATCTATCATTATAAATGAAAAATTTTTAAAAATAAAATTTGCAAAAATCATGCTACTGTCCCTTTAGTATTTATTTCACAGGTTAATTAAAAAGTTGTCTATATAATTATCATTATATTTTTGTGTTTGTTTTGATACTGCACAGGCGCGTGTAGAAGCAATTAATGTAATGTCCAACGGGTAGGGTGAACTTGCAATGCAGGTTTGTGACCTGAGGGACCTGGGATTTATAGCTTGTCAATGGAAGGATCATCTCAAAATTAAAATGTCGCTTACAAAGACGTCCAGAGTAAAATACCACGGGCGTAATAACTTTGATATGTTCCCTCAAATCCACCCGGTGGCGGGATAGCGCAGTGGTTAGCGCGTTCGGCTTCGGATCAAGAGGTCCGGTGTTCGAATCCCGCCAGGGTCACGGCTACTTTGTCTGCAGTAGAGAACTGTTCTACATGCAGTAAGGTTTGGGTGCAATGCTACACTGAATTTCAGCGCAGTACCACCCATGGTTCACTAGTTCCAGCCGATGCATGCTGGTTTCACCGCAATGCATAGCCACATGGCGCTGCGGGCTTTCTCCCTGCCATAATACTAGCAGCCGCGATATAAGTGAGATACTCTTGAAAGCGGCGTTAAACCCCAACTCACCTCACCTCACCTCAAATCCACCCACATAGTTAAACTGATCTCCGGTCCTGCACATGAATCGTAAGCTTACGCAACATGCTCAAAATTACCCCATCTGTTCCTACACCCTCAAAACAAACACAAAAATATGATAATAGCTGTTAGAACTTTTCATTTAGTAGGATTGACTGTTGACCCACAAGGACTATTGCGATAGTCTATTGTGACGAACTATTGCGATAGCAATAGTCAATTGTAACCTTCTATTGCAATAACTATTGCGATAGGTTTTTCAATAAACAAATCAGAACAAATTCAACAATAAATTTTTTTTTTCATTGTCTTTACTTTCTTCTTCCAAAATGACAGAATTTAGTGCAAAAGCAACAAGAATGAGAACTCTTACGTTTTCCTGTCAGTGATCTGTTTCGAGTGTTCCAATAATTTTCAAGTATAAATAGAATCAATTATCCATCTACTATATGAATGCAGATGTGTCAAGAGATTGTGGCAAGAGATAACGGAATGGATTGAAAAGGAAACTGACATCTGTCTAAAACTAAACGCAGATACGATCATTCTGGGATTCACAGAAGGAGAAATAATGTTCTAAATTTCATCATTACGTTAACAAAAGAATACATCTACCATCGAAAATTGGCAAACATAATACCGTCTATGAGCGGTCTGAAACCGAAATTAAGATTAAATTACCAATAACACAAATCCAACGCTTATTCACAGTGTAAATACGATTCATTTGTCTCATTCTGGTCATCCTGCCACAATCTATTCATGTAGAAGAATTTGCATGTCAAATGTTTTGTATCACTTATTGTGTTAATACCATGAAATGAAAATGAAAAATGCTGTACCCTGAGAAAAAGAAATAAAGTGATAAAAAAAATCTCAAGTATAAGAGCTGCAAATCGATAGTTGATATATTGTTACACTCCTATCATTTAGATTACTGTATACCGGGAATTTTTCAAAAAAATCTGTAACTTTAGAACATCCGTAAACAAACAAAGTTTAACAAAGTTAGATAGATATATATGAAGATAGATATAGGATATAGGAATTCAGGAGAATTGTCTGCCATGGCAATTGGAGAATATCACTTAATTGGAAATATTTGGTATTTAGAACACATCAGAAAGAATGGACTTCAGTGAGAATATGAGGTATTTTGCTTAACAGGCCAGGTTAAAATATAACTGATTTCTAGTCTTTGAGGTGTTATTGAAAGTAGAATACATTAGAAAACAAGATTTATTGGAAAACAATTTTTTTATTTTTATATTATTTAAATACCTATCTGTTGACTAGACCTACTTTGCCTTACCTCCTAAGGGTAATGCTATTTCAACCTTAATACAGACGAACTTGAAGAGTGGAGAAGGGGTGCGTAAAATCCCTTATCCAAGGGCCGGTAAGTCTAGGTGGTCTCGTGACGTCACTACCTGTTCATATCACTCTCCTAAAAGTTGCAGAGCAAGGCAGACGTGTTTTGTTCTGTGACTGGGGTTTTAGCGGCTTGTGTTGCTAACTTGCTATTTTTCTCTTGTTAGTTCAAGAGATACCCTCAACTTTATTCTTCGATAGTGCAGGTTGTGTTTGCAATCTGTTTTCAAGTAGGTGTTAGTTTTCAAGGGGCCTTGTTGACATGTGCTAGCTAGCGACCACCCGGAGTAGGTGGATTGCATGCGCCGCACGTGCAGCTCGTGATTCTTTGTTTTCTCTCACCTGACTGTTGGGTGTTTGACTTGCGTAGGGTAAAGGAGCAGTGGTATCTCTCCTACACGTGTGACTCGCTTCGCTTGTCATCCGCTTTCGCTTGTCATTCGCCATTCGTTCCGAGTGCTAACGGTTAGGTGTTTGTCTTGCGTATGGTAGAGGAGTAGTGGCATCTCTCCTAATCGTTTGACTTGCTTCGCTGGCCATTCGCTTTCGCTTGTCATGCGCTTTTCGGTCTGTACTCTAGTGCTAACTGTGGGTTGTTGACTTGCGTACGGTAAAGGAGCTAGTGGAATCACTCCTAATTCGCTTGTCATACGCCTGTCGGTCGTACTCTAGTGCTAACTGTTAGGTGTTTGTCTTGCGTATGGTAGAGGAGTAGTGGTATCTCTCCTATTCGTTTCGCTTGCTTCGTTTGTCATTCGCTTTCGCTTGTCAGACGCTTACGGTCTGTACTTTAGGGAACTGTGGGTTTGACTTGCGTAGGGTAAAGGAGCAGTGGAATCTCTCCTACGCGGTTGGCTTGCTTCGCTTGTCATTCGCTTGTCGCTTGTCATACGCCTGCGGTCCGTACTCAAGTGCTTCGCGTCTCGCTTGGCTTCTCGCCTCGCCTGTCACTGGCTTCGCTAGTTGTTCGCCTAAGGTGAGTGACTAGCTTGGTTAAGGAGCAGTGGATACACTCCTCGTCAGTGACACGCGTTGCCCGTTGCTAGCTTTCGCCTACCATTCGCCTTTGGCATCGCCTTAGGCGAATCTACGCGACTCATCCTTAGGGTGAATCACTTTGGTTCAAGTGACTCGCTACGCCAGTCACTTACGGTTTGGTACACGCACGAGTGTTATGTGAGATAAGATTGAATTATCTTGTAAGTGTTTAGCCTAGTTTTTGTCTGGCTTGTTCGTCTTTGTTTACCTTGGCGGGTCGTTACTTGATTTTGACTTTGTGCTCTTCGAGTTCAGAGTTTTTGGTTCAACTCTCTTGATTGCATATCGTCAGAGTTGTTGTGCTTTGGTGAAATAAAGATTGAATTATCTTGTAAGTGTTTAGCCTAGTTTTTGTCTGGCTTATACGTCTTTGTTTACCTTGGCGGGTCGTTACTTGATTTTGACTTTGTGCTCTTCGAGTTCAGAGTTTTTGGTTCAACTCTCTTGATTGCATATCGTCAGAGTTGTTGTGCTTTTGCTCCGCCGCTTGGGTGTTTCACGTGTGTGACTCACCTCGTCTACGCTACGCTACTTAGGTGTCTTTCTGTATGGATTCACCTCGTCTACGCTACGCGAGCGAGTGTCTCGCGTTTCGCCACGCCGCGTAGGTGACTCGACTGTCTTTACCTTCGCTTACGTTACGCGTCTTATCGTTTCGTCCGCCATGTACTCCGCCTTTTGCACGAATTGCGGAGGCAGGAAGTCCGCCTCTAAGGATCCGCACTTGTTATGTAGGAAGTGTAAGGACCTTTGCGAAGAGGAGTACCGTTGCAACGAGTGCGCTCCTCTCTCCGAATACGTTTCCGCCATACGCAAGTCCGTGGCCGATTGGGCTTCGCTTCAGAAGCGTGCGTCGTCGGCTCAACGTAGGGAGATGTCTCCCATTCGTCATCCGTCTCCGGAGGAGGACGTAGACATTGTCCTCACGGAACGGGCAGATGAATTCGACAGGGAATCGTTGGTCCTGTCCGAACCCGCTAGGGGGTCGAAGGATTCGCGCACCCCCCCCTCCGCCGTCGTGTTCCAGTTCTCGTCCGCGGACTCGCCCGTTGTCCCCTCCTTCGCCAGACAAGCGGTTGGCTCCTCTTAGGCTTAAGGTTGGCGGACCCACTACGCCCATGAGCAAAAAGAAGAAGTCCAAGAAGGCTAGGTTTGACAAGGTCAATCCGTCCCTCCTTCTGGCATCCGTCAAGGATATGGTCTCTTCCTTGCTCGATGCGCGTCTGGGTCCGCGGACCTTACCCACTCACACTACGACTACGCTACCGTGTGAACCCAATGCGGATGTCGTACCTCAGGGTTCGCGTTCTACGTCCGCTAGGGCCTCCGCATCCGCGACCCCATCGCGTACCCCTCACACCCTGCGCGTCGTGTCACGGTGGTGTCACCCCCACGTGATTTGTTGTGTCTTACGCTACGCTACTTAGGTAGTCAGTGATTCGCCGGTTATTCACCTCGTCTACATTCACGTGTGAGTATCTCGTCTATCGCTCACCTGTGTAAGGGAACGGACTGTCTCTCGCCTTAGGCTCGATTCTACTTGACTCGCTTCGGCTAGCAAGTGACTCGCTTCGCCAGGCACTCGCGTAGCCAGTCATTCGCCTTTAGGTTGTCAATTTGTTTTGGCTCTCTTTCGTCAGTGGCTCGTCTCACTCGCCTTTGCCTGTCACTCGCCTTCACCTACGACTCGACTTGATTGCCTCGTGTCGTCTGTGACTCGTTTCGCCAGTGACTCGTTTCGCCAGTGTCTCGCTTCGTCAGTCTTTGGACTTCGCACCCTTCGGGTTCGGAGCCTCTGCCTTCAACACTTTCGATAGTCTCTCTCGTCTCGCCTTGCGTGTTTTCACTTTAGCGTTTTCGTTCTACGTTTTCGTGAGTTTACACTCTGGGTGTTTTTGGAGTAATAGCTATCAGAAGGGTTGTTTTCTTCCTATGTCAGAACTTCGTTCTTACACTACTCTACTTTGCGTTTCGCGTCGTGAATCGACTGTCATTCACCACGCGCCTGTCAGTAAGTGACCTAACTGTCACTCACCTCGTCCACGTTAGTGTTATCTGATTGAGGGTCAATCTCCTGTCACTCACTTCATCAGCTTACGCGCGTGGGTCAGTGATTGACTATCACTCACGTTGTTACTTCAATATGTACTCTGCCTTCTGCACGAATTGCGGAGGTAGGAAGTCCACTATCAAGGATCCTCACTTGCTGGTTAGGAAGTGTAAGGACTTGTGTGAGAAGGATTTTCGTTGCGACGAGTGCGTGTTGGTGTTTTTGGAGTAATTAAGCTATCGGAAGTGTTGTTTCTTAGTGTCAGGAATTAGTTCTTACACTACCTTATGTAGGTGTTTCGCGTCAGTGACTCGTGTGTCATTCAGGGGCGGGATAGCGCAGTGGTTAGCACGTTCGGCTTCGGATCAAAAGGTCCGGGGTTTGAATCCCGCCAGGGGCACGGCAACTTTGTCTGCAGTAGAGAACTGTTCTACACGCAGTTAGGTTTGGCTGCAATGCTACTCTGATTTTCAGCGTAATACCAACCATGGTTCGCTAGTTCCAGCCGCTGCTCGCAGGTTTCACCGCAGTGCATAGCCACATGGCGTTGCGGGCTTTCTCCCTGCCATAATACTAGCAGCCGCGATATAAGTGAAATACTCTTGGAAGCGGCGTTAAACCCCAACTCACTCACTCACTCGTGTGTCATTCACCTCGTCTAGTTTACGCAAGTTAGTGACGCGCCTGTCGCTCATCTTTTAAGTGATTTGAGTGTCACTCACCTGTCACTCACCTGGCCTAGACTACACACGTTAGTGGCTTGTCTGTCACTCGTCTGTTAAGTGACTCGACTGTCACTCACCTCGTCTAGATTACACGCGTCAGTGGCTCGTCTGTCACTCACCTGTTAAGTGACTTGAGTGTCACTCACCTCCCCTAGCTTACATGCGTTGGTGACTCGTTGTCAATCACCTGGTAGTGTCTCGAGGGTCTCGTCAGTGACTCGACTATCAGTCACCTAGTTACTCTACTACCTCGGTGTTTGCGTCACTATGTACTCTGCATTTTGTACATTTGCGGAGGTAGGAAGTCTGTTAGGTCTTGCCTTGTATGAAGTGCAAGGACCTGTGTAACGAGGGTGTCATTCTTTCGTCTTCAGACTTCCTGGAGTATGTTTCGGCCATTCGTAGGTCTGGTACTTCTTCCTGGAAGCGCAGTGGCAACGGAACGTGGCAGTCTTCAGGGGGTTGTGTCTCCTGTTCGGCACCCCTCTGAATCTTTGCATTCTTTCAGTTTGTTATTTAAGAACTGGTTCATCGTCCCATGTTTTGGATTTTGCAACAAGTCTGGAACTGTTACAAAACCAGGCAGCTGTTGAGGCTGGTCTTGCCTCACTCGCCTAGGAGAGCCCAAGGGCTAGATAAGCGAGTGTTGGGGGTGTACCTGAGGTCATTGATGCGTACAAGGCCGCTGACCTGCCTCCTCCTTCGCGTTCCAACCCGCATGAGATCCGTGCAGTGTCAGCCACAATGGCTTACCACTGTAACATCGCGGTCTCGGGCTAGCTCAGTCGGTAGAGCGCGAGACTCCTAGTCTCGCGGTCGTGGGCTCGAGCCATCAATCAACGCCAACATGTCTGCTATCCTGTCTGTCCTCAGGAAGAGATCGCCAGGGTTGGATGTGTCGGTCCTCAAGGACCTCATTAAAACATTCCGTTTGGTTGACGGCAGGTCCAGGCTTCGTCCACCTGAGTGGGACTTAGCCATTGTGCTCAACCACCTTCGCTCCGATACGTGAACCGCTCTCCGACGTGTCCCTTCTCCCTCTCACATGCAAGGTCTTTTTTCTGGGGGCTATGGCCTCCGCAGCGCGGATTTCGGAAATCCATGCGTTGCAGGCGGACCTTCTACGTTATGAGGTCAGGGAAGGGGGGATCGACCTCTCTTGAGTTGGCTCCCGACTTTGTCTGTAAGGACCAGGCAGCTTATGAAGCTGACCTTACGTTCTCTATCACGGTTCTGGGTTCTGACTCAGGAGATCTCTCTCTGTGTCCGGTGAGAGCCTTGAGGGTGTACCCGCAGGCTGAGGGATGGCAGGCGTCGTCTGTTTCTTGCCTCACTCACCGAGGAGCACCAAGGAGCTTGATAAGCGAGCGTTGGGGGTGTATCTAAGGTCGGCGGTAATTGATGCGTACAAGGCCGCTGATTTGCCTCCGCCGTCGTGTTCCATCCCTCATGAGATCCGAGCAGTTTCAGCCACAATGGCTTATCACTGCAACATCGCGTTTTCGGATGTCATGGCAGGGTGTTTTTGGCGTTCATCAGAGGTTTTCGCCTTCCATTACCTACGAGATGTCTCCACAGCAGATCTTGAAGGCATCTCTAGGCTGGGTCCACAGGTCTTCGCGCAGACGAAGGTGGTCCCCCCAACCAGACCAAGAAGGGGTCATTCTTCTTAGACGCTTTTGAGACTTATTGTAAATAAACATGGTTTACATTACTAGCTCTCGTGTCTGTTGGTTTTTTCTTTAACTTCGCTTTAACACCCCCCTCCCTGTTGGGGTTTGGGGGGCGGTGTGTTGATCGGAAGTTGAGTGGCAGGGTTGTCTCTTCGATCCGCTTAGCGGTAGAGATGGTATCTCCCGGGCTGTGCCTTGTCCTCACCACAGGGTGGAGGACTCGTAGGTTAGCTTACACTCAGGGCTAGTCGCTGGTCTCATCACTACCATGTATCTACTGACCCGCCTCCTTGCGGTGGGATTCTAGGCAAAGTAGGTCTAGTCAACAGATAGGTATTTAAATAATAGTACGTTTTTGATTAAACGTAATTATTTATACTTACCTGTTGACTAGACCTACGCTCTAGGCCCTCCCATCCTCCCCACTTGGTCTGTCTTGCCTTTGGGACTTTCGGAGAGTGATATGAACAGGTAGTGACGTCACGAGACCACCTAGACTTACCGGCCCTTGGATAAGGGATTTTACGCACCCCTTCTCCACTCTTCAAGTTTGTCTGTATTAAGGTTGAAATAGCATTACCCTTAGGAGGTAAGGCAAAGTAGGTCTAGTCAACAGGTAAGTATAAATAATTACGTTTAATCAAAAACGTACTATTTTAGACATTTCGGAGTATATGCTCACTCCTTCATCAGGTGGAATTTTGAGTGAGCGTATGCAGTCAAGCCGCGATAGTCCGGCCACCGATAATCCGAATCTCGCAGTGTCCCAACGGTAGCAAGCTGTAACCAAACTAATCTCTATATAAACTCATTAAATAATGATTCAGTAATCCGTTGAATCGTTTCCGATTCCGAACGCCAATTAGCCGTAACGGATTAGTTAATTACAACTTTTTCTGCTTCATTAATCCGGCGGTTCATCAATAGTGTTCCGGTAATCCCCTTGACAAGCGATCATCACACTGATTGGATCGGTAAACTTCAATGACAGTGGATTGACACGGGAGGGGAGCGTGTCAGTAGTTTGTGATTTCAATAAATTGTAATGTCTTACTTTGTGTGTCAGCAATTTGCGATTGTAATAAATTGAAAATTCTCATTTTGTGTGATTGTTATAAATATCCAGCGTGTCAAACTCATTTGATATTCTAAATACGTTCTCGTCTGTCTGTAGAATCAAAGGGAATCAAAGCCATCTTGTTTGGTTCATTTCAGTAGTCCGAACATTTCACTATCAGAAAGTTTTTTATGAAAAACGGAAGTGTTCGGATTATCAAGGCCTGACTGTACTCTGAAACGTTGTGTATCTACACAATAAAGATGTTTTTTCCAAGAAATCTTGTTTTCTGAATTCCCCCTTGATAAACAGAATAACAGTAAACAGGAGAATTTTGACTAAATAGAAAATTTGAAGGCACAGAAATATGTTAGGTATAAAGTATAATACTTGATTCTATATAGAATTCTGCTTTGCTGTTGGCACCTTCAAGTTCATTTTTTTTCTTTCTGGATAGCGCAGTTAGCGCGTTCGACTTTGGATCAAGAGGTCTGGCGTTCGAATCCCGCCAGGGGCACAGCAACTTTGTCTACAGTAGAGAACTGTTCTACACGCAGTAAGGTTTGAATCTCAGCATAGTACCACCCATGGTTAGCTAGTTCCAGCCGATGCTCGCAGGTTTCACCGCAATGCATAGCCACATGGCGTTGCACTCTTTCTCCCTGCCATAATACTAGCAGTCGCGATATAAGTGAAATACTCTTGAAAGCAGTGTTAAACCCCAACTCACTCACTCTTTTTTTTCTTGCAGTACATTTGCTTCCAAACATCTGGCCAGCCTGACAGAGTCGCAGTTAACATTGTACGACCAACTGATCAACCAACCGACCAATGACTGGGAGATATATTACTGGGTGACAGGTGGGTGCCATTTTTATTACACTTTGCATATCAATACGTAGATTTCACATGTAAGATGGACCCTCCACCAAACACCCTGTACCAGCCAGACGTCAAAGACAGACCAGTCGGATTAAATATCGGCTGTTATCCAAGGATAAAACAGTGCATCCAGTGTTGAATCTAGAACTGGAATCCCGATAGATGCACAGTGTCCAATCTAGGGCGCGCGATTCATGCTAAAAAATATCAAATCGCGCCTCATAAAAATATCATAGCGGGAACTGTCGCCCATAGTTATTTTATACATTAAATGCTACAAATATTCCTACCTTTTTCCTTTTTAATCATATATTATTACAGCAAAAGATAGAGGTTTATTTACGAGGGAAACATTTGATTATCGATCTATTGCTAACAAAGAAACGAAATCTTATTCACATCAGTACGAAAATAAATCAAAATTTTCAATGAATTATTATGATTTTATCCGTTAATCGGTTACTTAAAATTTGGGAATAAGAATATGTAAATATTTATTACGTTTTATTGTTTTTACCTTAATTTTCGTAGATTATTTTAAGAAATGAAATTTACTTTGTTTTAGTTTTGGTTTCGAAATAAGATTACCATCACATGAAGACGAAATTATTGTTGATACGCTTTGAATATGTTACGTAAACACATGGTTGTCATTGATTTACAGACCTTTTTTTCACAAAACAAAGTTGTTGAGAAAATAATATTTCACAGTTGGAAATATCTGCAGAATTTAATGATATTTGACAAGTCGGAGACGACTTGAATGCTGGGAATGATGTAAGTGGATGAGAGTCTTATTTTGAGTTGAAGTTGCAGGATTAAAGAAACGTAAAACACACATTTAATATTCATTGTTTTTATTTACAGTGATGAGGTTACAACAGTACATATACATGAAAATGTTAACAATTTGGAAGAAATTAATATTCCCCCCTTGTGTTTTCAAATCCCCCCTGTTTTCTACATGAAGGGGGGAAAAATCCCCCCTTTCTTTCCAGTTCTAGATTGGACACTGTATTAGTATTTGAAATTTGATATTTTTCAAAAGTCAGTCAACACTTTAACTGCAACCATAACTTGCACCAATCTCTATACCTAGAGGGGGCGGGATAGCGCAGTGGTTAGGGTAGTGGATAGCGCAGTGGTTAGCGAGTTCGGCTTCGGATCATGAGGTCCGGGGTTCGAATCCCACCAGGGGCACGGCAACTTTGTCTGCAGTAGAGAACTGTTCTCCACGCAGTAAGGTTTGGGTGCAATGCTTCACTGAATTTCAGCGTAGAACCACCCATTGTTCGATTGTTCCAGCCAATCGGTTGCTCGCAGGTTAATAATATAATAATGGAAACTTATAATGCGCCTTAGTCCATACAATAAGCATGCTTCACCACAATACATAGCCACATGGTGTTGCAGGCTTTCTCCCTGCCATATTACTAGCAGCCGCGATGTGAGTGAAATACTCTTGAAAGCGACATTAAACCCCAACTCACCTCACCTCTTTACCTGGATAGTTTTAAGCTTTGCTGCATTTTATCACCATTTCTTTGCCGGTTTGTCAACATGCTGCACCTGAACTGAACGTTCAATCAGAAATCTCCTTACAAACTACATCTAGGGAACAAAATCAACATGGCTACCTCCATGTCACAGGCAGGATTTACTTTCCTGTGGACACATTGATCATTATGTGTACAAAACATTTTGCCTACTGGCTGAAGTAGGGGAGATAACTGGAGATGACCTTTTATCACTGGTGAAGCATGCTTCAATCAAATCATGAATTGTGACAAACTGCAGTAAGACTTAAATTAACGAGTAATTGAGAATGGTGAAAGTTATGCTTTGTCAGGGAAGTTCAATATCTGTCTTTTAAGGTCATCAGACTTGAAGGCAGTTTTCCTAAAGTCTTTAAGCAACAACTCCAAAAAGGGAAGCTAGAATTTTCAGAATGTCTTTGTTTCATGGAGAATTGACATTGATTGTGTCTGTATTTCTAATAAAAAAAATTGGGGAAAATTGCCAGAATTCTATCTCATTGGAAGTAAACACAATCATTAATGCCACAAGTGTGCTAATTAGGAAGATGATTTCTCAGTCTAAATGAAGATGGGAGTCTGTTATTTTTCTGTGCAAAGCATTGTTGTTGACTTGCACCCTGTAAACAAAGAAATTCAACAAAACAAGTTGCTGTTATCCCTACAGTTGTTAGCCAGGTTGTCATGTGCCACATAAGTCTCAGTAAAACAAGTTTAAAATACTCAAGGTAATTGAAATATAATGTTTTTAAGTGTTTATCTATTTATCCCTTGATTCATTAAGTTTCTAAAGATATTGATATGAATGATTTTCAATAAAATGTTTTTGCTTGTATCATGTACTCAAGGAAAATAAATACATAGAGATTATTACCGGAGGAAGTGTGTCAAATGACTTTTACGAAACGAGTGTGAATTTCTGTATTGCCAAAGCGAGAGCAAGGTTAAACATAAATTTGCACGATTTCGTAAAAGGCATATGGCACACTTTCGAGTGTAATAATTTCTTTATTACCCATTTTATTCCATTTGATTAACATAAAAATAGACCGAAAACGGCCCACTTCTCTTGCGACGGCAAGCTACACGTCACGAACAATCGTTTTATGACGTCACAGACTACAAAATACGGCACATTTGCACATGTGCTCATATCAATAATATGAACTCGGTTATTTTCAACCATATGGGTAATAAATATATATATATGTCATAGATGGCTGGTAAAACAGCCAATAACTTTCATCAGTACAAAACATTTGGAACCTGTAAATATAACTAACGTCAATATCGGCAATGAGTGACAGGACTAAAAACTATGATACTAAAAAAAGGACTAAAAATCATGATACATAGCCTAAAATGTTGGACATTGAAAATGTCACACGTTTCTGTTGAGAATGAGTTTAGGGCAGAGACTATTGACCAATAGTAACACATATTTAAGATGGTTTGTGCTTTATTTAAATAAATGATTGTGTAAATTTTGTTTTTAACTGGTGAGAAGTTTGTATAAATGGAATTTATTTTTACAATCGAAAAACAAAAAATGGCATAAAAAAATAATAATTCGCGTCATTGCATCATTTTTGTCAGCATGTAAAGACCAGAAACATTTAACAATTTTAGGCCTAATCCTCAGAATGTACATATGCCAATCAAAGAAGTCAGGGTGAAGATAGTCAAGAAAATTTACTTTCATGTACATGTTGCCATAGTGACTGTGCAATTGACAAGCTTGCAGTCTCAGAAACCCTTGTTATAGTGTTCTACATAAGTTGAATTTCAATTTTACGACATCACATACAATGATGCACACTTGTGACAGGATGCATAGGAAAAAATTTAAAAAGGGTTAACAAATGTTTTATTTTACATTAGATATGTGAACTAAATATGACTGGTGATGAAGTAAGATAAGACTATTAAAACTAGCTACATGAGTTTGTGATACCACATCTTCTTTTCCAATAAAGAAAAATAAATAAAGATGGGGAAAACAAAATTTAAAATATATAATTTACTGGCTGTGAGTCCAGGGTCTGCATGTTGCATAACTGCAGGTGTTGACCTGGGGAGTGACCACTCCCTGGCAGAGATGCAAATAGCAGCTTGCTAATACACGGAGGTTTCAGGTTACTTCTCTGCTGTGTTACTGATTTAGTCTTACACTCAGATGCTCAATAGAATTTATTAATTAAATATTGAAAAGGATCATATGAAACTATGAGCATATGAGAAACAGGATTTTTAGAAACAAATAGGGGCTCTTTTTTTCATTATGTAATAAATGTTGATAATTCCAGGATAAAAATAGGAAGTAAAACAATAAACTGCAAAGGTCTACATTATTTATAATGAATATGGATTAATGTGTAACCAATTTTGATAATAAATTTGATGACTGAGCAATGACTTATTATGTGATATCTTAACCTTTTCCTTAGGGATAATTAATAACATGATTTCTGATGAGCTTCAGAGCCAGTGGCTCTATTTTTTATTTTCATTCAAAATATGATGAGCTGCAGAGCCCATGGCTAATTTTCTTGCTCTTAAGGTGATATAAACATTGTACTTATCAGGATAGGACAGATTTTCTATTTATTATATAACTTAACCATCATAATCTGTAGTGATGGGATTTAACAATCGTAAATTGGTGCCATGTGTTTGTAATTTGTCATCCTCAGAGGTCATTACATACTTGCTTTTCTGTTTTTTGCAGGTGCTAAACCAACTCCAGATGAATACGACAATGAAATAATGACGATGTTGAAGGAACATGCTGAAAACAAGAATAAGGACTACAGGATGCAGCAGCCTGATCTGTATGCGTAGATCTGCTGAGCGCTTTGCAGGGATGGATACAGGGGGATGTGCTCCCTCCCCCACTTTTCATGTAAAACTTGAAAAAAATGGAAGCTTTAGCGAAGACAATGGTGCATCCCCTTATCCGGGAGAGGGTGCACATACCGTGTACAAATACCACACTTTTCATAAATTGCAGTTAGTGTGATACATACATGATCCTGCCGCTAGGTGAACGTCATCTTCTTAACCCACACGCCACTGAGACCATGTTGAGTCCTGGAAAAGTGCACCCGCTCTTTCTCAAAAGCTGTATCTGCCCCTGCTTTGAGATTTGTGAATGATGAACTGAACTTCAGATCTGTATATATCAGTGGTTGACCAAGAAGTGAAATCACCCTTGGGGATGGAAATGCAGAAAAACAAGAACTTTTTTTCATTTGGCCTAATTCAGAATGTGTGTGTTTGTGTATGTATTTATTATATGACATGTTTAAACCTAGTTTCTATATGCTATGTATTAAATATTTGTTGTTTTGAGAATTTGTCATTTTTGTCATTTCTGTAGAATTTCCTTTCTCAGGGACAAACCACCTTAATAATATAAGTCCTGAGTGAAAATTATTCTTTTACTGAAATATTTTATATGTGAGTAAGTTATGAAAGAATTGATGGATTTAAAAAAAAAATTGTTATCAACTTGAAGATGTTAGATTTATTCATACTTTCCGTGAGTTATTGCTCAATATTCTTAATATCTGAATAATCAGAATATTAAGCAATAACCAAGGAAATGTGTGTGTATATCTGACCAGTAACCAATTCTTTGAAAAGAATAGCGGGTGTGATATCATAGAGGTTAGCATGTTTGACTTCGGATCAAGAGGTCCGTGGTTCTAATTCCGCCCGGGGCATGGCAACTTTGTCTGCAGTCCTACATGCAGTAAGGTTTGGGTGCAATTGGAAATCCAAAGGAAGTAACCTCTTGACAGTCAGTCTGTAGGAAGAGAATGGTTCAAACTGTCTGAAATGTCCGAAATCAATTTTTAGCTCATCAGGCCTGCAAGGCCCGATGAGCATATGTCATGGCATGGTGTCCGGCGTCCGTCCATCCGTCCATCCATCCTTCCGTCCATCCGTCCGCAAACTTTTCGCTTTTTCGACTTCTTCTCCAGAACCAATGACTCCACAGAGCTGAAATTTTATGTGCAGGCTCCTTGGCCCATGGGGATTCTAAATTGTAGATTTCGTGACCCCATGACCCCAAATGGGGTCACAGGGGTCACATCCTTAAAAAGCTATTTTCATCTTCTTCTCCAGTTCCAAAAGGTTAAGAGACCTGAAAAGTTGTGTGCACACTCCTTGGCCACTGGGGATTCTAAATTGTAGATATCGTGACCCCGTGACCCCAAATGGGGTCACCGGGGTCACATCCTTAAATACCTATTTTCATCTTTTTCTCCAGTTCCAAAAGGTTTAGAGAACTGAAAAGTTGTGTCCAGACTCCTTGGGTAATGGGGATTCTAAATTGTAGATTTCGTGACACCGTGACCCCAAATGGGGTCACAGGGGTCATGTCCAGAAAAACATATTTTCATCTTCTTCTCAAGTTCCAAAAGGTCTAGAGAGCTGAAAAGTTTTGTGCCAACTCCTTGGCTAATGGGAATTCTAAATTGTAGATTTCGTGACCCCATGACCCCAAATGGGGTCACAGGGGGTTACAACCTTTAAAACCTGTTTTCATCTTCTTCTCAAGTTCCAAAAGGTCTAGAGCTGAAAGGTTGTGTGCAGACTCATTGGCCAATGGGGATTCTAAATTGTAGATTTTGTGACCACATGACCCATTAATACGGTCACAGGGGTCACAACCTTAAAAACCGATTTTCATCTTCTTCTCCAGTTCCAAAAGGTCTAGAGAGCTGAAAGGTTGTGTGCAGACTCCTTGGCCAATGGGGATTCTAAATTGTAGATTTTGTGACCCCATGACCCCAAATTGGGTCACAGGGGTCACAACTTTAAGAACCTATGTTCATATTCTTTTGTCTAGAAAGCTGAAATGTTGTATGCAGAGTCCTTTGACAATAGGAATTCTCAATTGTAAATTTGGTGAATCTGTGACCCCAATCTAGGTCACAGGGGTCATGATCTTAGACCTATCTTTTGCTTGTAAACAATGTATTACTTGAGATAACTTAAATATTTAACCTTAGATAGTACATTAATGAAATCCTGATGAGCTACAGAGCCCATGGCTCTATTTTTGAGATTGAAATCAATGGTTAAATGTACCATGACATTTTAATGAATCTGCCTCAAGGAGTGAATTCACTGACATAATGATAACAGCACTCTTTTGTCTCAAATAGATTGATTCTTTTTCACAAATCCTCCACGTGCTCGACCCATTCGGCGTCAGTTTAAGAAGCTTTGAATAATACAACAAGAATTATCTTTGCGTCTTGGTGTATCTGAATAGGATCATACAACACATTCAATACAAACCAATATTTCTGTTGTGTGTGACCCATGATTCAAACCGACAACCCTTCAATTGTTAACTCAGCACCTTTGCCAATTAGTCCAAGGAGAAAAACGAACTGAATGGTAGTTAAGTACGAACCTCATGTTCTTCACTTGACGTTAAAGTGCGAATAAGCGTTGTAACTTTCATCACTTACTGTTTGTAACTTTCATAACTTACTGTTTGTAACTTTCATAACTCAGTTTGTAACTTTCATCACTTATAGTTTGTAACTTTCATAACTCAGTTTGTAACTTTCATCACTTATAGTTTGTAACTTTGTTACTTTCATCACTTACAGTTTGTAACTTTCATCACTTACAGTTCGTAACTTTCATCACTTACAGTTCGTAACTTTCATCACTTATAGTTTGTTACTTTCATCACCTTCAGTTTGTAACTTTTATCACCTACAGTTTGTAACTTTCATCACCTTCAGTTTGTAACTTTCATCACCTACAGTTTGTAACTTTTATCACCTACAGTTTGTAACTTTTATCACCTACAGTTTGTAACTTTTATCACTTACAGTTTGTAACTTTCATCACCTAATTGTAACTTTCACCACTTATAATTTGTAACTCTTATCACTCACCATTTGTAACTTTCATCACTTACAGTTTGCGATTTCTTTTCACATGAAGATAATATTACATACAGTTATCTTTCTCCCGATTTCCAACCAGTTATTGTATTTCAGTGAATAACGAGTGATAATATGTGTGTTTTCTTTCTTCCTTTCTTGAATCGGGAGTGAGCGTTTTCATCATTATTTATCCACGGCAGAGTCACGTTGTCAAATTCAATAGGTAATCACGTTAACATTAGCCTGTGAACCTAACGTTCAATAGCTCATAGTTGGGTAGGCATATTTTGTTTCAGACATCTCAGGATAATAGTAATTAGCCTGTAAACTACTTTTCTTAAAATGAATCGACCTGGTGCAATTTCTCAACAAATAAAACAAAACATTGTTCTTGTCTTCGATCAAATTCTTTTTTTTTAAAATCATTAGAAACAGTAATGAACTGTTAACTTGTGATCTGATAGAAATTAATGTTTATCGCATAAATATAAGTTTGTGTTATTAATATTTCAGAAAATTTAAATTTACGACATTGATATTTAGTTTTAACAGCAAAAAAAGAAATATTATTAAACATTGTGTTTTAAATAGAACATTTACTGAAATAGATATACATTTTAACTTTCACTCATGCTGTACATTTGAAATGCTTCTGAAAAATCGCATGACTAAAATTATCAATTATGAAATAGCCAATGTTGCTGGAGTATACTTATCATCCAGAACACAGGTGAAATTTAGCGCAAATATGTTGTGCAACAGAGATGAACGACCCGATTTTTCCTATGTGCGAACGAAGTGAGATCGCGCATAGGGAAAACTGGTCATTCAAGTGAGTTCCATCCTCGGTTACCCAGGGTTTTAAATACTCTCAAACTATATCACCAATGGGAAACTCTGTCAGCGAAAACCAAAGAAAATACCAAATACGATAAGACGGAAATGGTCAAGGGAGATATACCGGTGACGGATGGCTAACAAAATGACCTCGCATGCTTTGCAACGAAGTGATATGAATTATCATTGGCTCGCAGGTCCAAGCTGCGTAGCGGTTTGATTGGCTCACGCCGGCCAAGGGCGGGTAATTTGAGTACAGAATTCTCTGATGAAATTTCCCATGGGTGATATAGTGGAGAGTAACGGAGCATATATAAAACCCTAGGTAACCTGACGTCATCCTATTGGTACTTCATATGGTGACGCCATATGATTGAACGTGTTATTTCAACGAATTTCATTCAGTAGAAACATAAGTTTTATTTGAGCCATCAATTGCCATCATTAACCATCAAAATACTCAATATAATATATTCAATTCAAACTTCTTATATACATTTAACGCACTTCAGTTTCCTCGTTTGAATATGATATAAAACATGTTCGCTTTCTCTTTACATTTTAAATAAAATTAATTTCTCACAATATCGAATTAATATATTGACTAATGGGAGAGAGAAAGAGAGTTTATTCAGTAAAGGGGCCACAGGCCCATTATACATGAAATTGCAGTACATAATCTTATACATACATAGAGCTCCGTACAGAATCATGAAAATTACAGCGTTATGTCATTTTATGGTTACAAGAACATTTTTTTTTCATGAACAACGAAATCTACTTAGAAAAATACGAAAAATACTATGATGAGGACACTAGCTGATCTTATGTAAGACAATACGATAACCCTGATGTGAGGGCCATATTTACCTTTACAGGGCAAAATCAGCAGGCCGATATGATCTTGGAATGTTCCTTTTAAAAAAAGAAGAAAATAACTCAATATTCAAGGAACAATATGCTCATGTTTTGACGAAAGACAGCTTCAAACCCAAAACATTCATACTTCTGCACACTAAACCGTTCAATCTTACCACTGTACAACGAGGCTCACCTGAAAGGTATTGGCTTCATAGGTCCTTCTTAAACCTACGACTGAAAGGATATTTGTAGGAGGACGACTCTTTTTTGGAGTCCCAGCCATGTCCGTCCGGTTACAGGGGAAGACACGTTGATTGATCACTGGGATCATGCACCAATGGAAGCATAATCACTCTCCTGCACCCAAGAAGTTAAAAACTCAGCCTTCTGAGATCATGGCGACCATTTTCGGGGATTCAAGGGGCGTGATACTTATAGACTATAAACCACCTAAAACTACAACAACAGGAGCCTACTAGGCGCGGCATGTTGAAGCAATTGAGAGCCGCGATCAGGAAGAAGAGGCGCGGCATGTTGACTGCTGAAGTGTTCCAGTGCACAAGAATCGTTTTGCACATATACTGCACTTCAACAATGTGCCTTGAATGATGTTTACCTCATGCTTTTATTATGGTTTCAATGGTCATTTACAATACTTGGAACTGGTACATGGTTCGGTAAAGCCATGGAAATCGTGTTAGTAATTAAAATGCCCGCAATACAATATTTGCTTTATACGCAACTCCGTTAATACCGCTAAAAATTGGAAATTTGAAAAATAAAGTTTGCTAACAAGTCCCTTTTAAGTCAGATAAAACATGTTTATTATATTATTTTTATTGTTGATAATTAATAAGTCATTAATAAATACATCCAAAATGTGAGAATAATAAAATCAATATAAACGTCGGTTACACAACAAGAAGCATAGCTCATTATCTTACTAACTTCACTACTTAAGCTTGAGTTCTGTATGTACACACTTTTACCGTCCAGTGATGAACGCGAGGCTGGTCCTGGCAAGTACTCAGTTCGTTTCTAACGATGCTCTAATGGAGAAAGGCGTAAGATTAACAAATGAAACGCTTCCAGTTCGATTTATTGGTCACACAGTAGAGAAATATTGGTTTATATTGAATATATGTTGTATGATCCTATTCATATCCCAAGACAAATATATATATATATTATATACTAACAGTGATCAGAACGTACTGTCTGAGATTGGAATCAATTGTTAAATGTACCGTGACTTTTTAACGAATCTACTACGACTCTCCTGCTTATTCCATGATGATGACGTCACTCTATTGTCGTTATAGTTGAATATTGCACGTGCATCCCACTCGATATATATATATATATATATATATATATATATATATATATATATATATATATATATATATATATATATATATATATATATATATATATTACACTTTATGACGCTTCAACCGACTCAACGTCATTCACCTGATGAGACCTGTGATGGTCGAAAGCATGCTTGTGAATTATGAATAAATCATCGCGATTCTTCGACAATTCGACAATCTAAGCTAAAGACATGGACACATCAAGTTTAGTTTAACAGTTTAACAGCGACGCAAGCAAAAAAAGTGTTCATAGCTATATTTAAACAGACACGTGTCTTAGGTGACCTATCCATCCAGACCTTTTTTAAAATCTTTGATGTTAAAATAAAACCAATATTGTTATACGGCTCAGAAATCTGGGGTTTACAAAATACGGATATAATTGAAAAGGTTCACCTTTTTACATGCAAGAAATTCCTAGGAGTAAAATCGAATACTTCGAGTGCTATGGTTTATGGTGAACTTGGGAGGTTCCCGCTGAATATTTACTCGTCGATAAATGCTGTCAAATATTGGCTAAAACTTTTAGCTATGTCCTCCAACAGAATACCGAGAAAATGCTATAATATGATGTTATTGTATGATGAAATTGGGCATCCCAAGTAAAGAAGTTTTTATTCTCTATTGGTTTTGGAAACGTGTGGATTGCACAAAGTGTAGAATCTCATCCATTATTCATTCAGTCGTTAACCACAAGACTTAAAGACATGTATATTCAAACATGGTGTGAACACATCTCTTTGTCCAGAAAATGCTTTTACTACTCAATGTTTAAAAATGACCTTTCTACCGAAATATATCTATCATGTGTTGATATAAAGAAATATAAGCAATCACTAGCTAGATTTCGATGCTCATCTCATGATTTGGCTATTGAAAGTGGCAGATATAAAAATGTTAAAAAAGAAGACAGAATATGTACATTATGTAGTTTAAACGAAATTGAGGATGAGTACCATTTCCTTCTCGTTTGCCCATTGTATAATTCATTACGTAAAAAGTATATTAAACGCTACTTCTATGTCCATCCAAGTACTATAAAATTCATTAGGCTAATGAGCAGTACAAATCAAATTATATTACAAAATCTTGCTATATATGTTCTTAATGCAATGTATTATAGAACAAACACTACAACATCTTAAAAATGTAAATATATGTATAAGCCCATGTTATATGCATATGTACTATAGGCCTGAGGCCTTTTCAGTGCGAATAAAGATTGATTGATTGATTGAATTATGAATAAATCATCGCGATTCTTCGACAATTCGACAATCTAAGCTAAAGACATGGACACATCAAGTTTTAGAGTTTAACTTTGGTGAAAACATTTGGATAAATCTGCTTTCTTTTGTTTCTAAAAGCTCGTTATTATCAAAATTTAATTTATACACTGGGAAGGCAGAAAAATGCCCGTTTCCACATTCAGCTAAATGTTTACTTAATGGAATAGTGTGGTTTCAGTAATTTGTACAGTAGACCTGAAATATTTTACATGTAAGACAGCGTGAATCGCCGCACCTAGATACAACTGGTTCTACATAACTTGAATCAAACTTAGAAGAAGTTAAAAACCTGCGAAGATTCTTAGGTTGCTTAAAGGTTAGATGAAATGACATATTGTCACTTTCGGATTCGTTGAAAAGGGGTTTCAATTTGACAATTGCTCGATTTTAAATTTCTGAAATCGACCCATAAATTACTTATATACGGCTTTTTAAAAAAAACGCCTAATTAAGCCCCGGCGACCAGAATGAAAGTGGGCGGGGAGTGGTCACTGAACCGTATTGTGCTGTGACGTACGTGGAGGAGTCTCACTATGGCCGCTAATCATAATTTAACGCGTTTTCGCAGCTTTTTAACTGCTCATATAAGACAGAAATCTTCATCAAATCAACCCAAATTTTCGATCAAGGGATAACCTAACTATTCAACTAGCGATATCATATGGTTACACTGACCGGGTCCTGCTTGATTAGAATGCATTTTGCACTAATTTACAGTATGTTTGTAACAAATAACCGCGGGCCTGCTGTCATAACATATGGCCAAGACAGGAAGTTTTGCTCGCATATACTGCTCTATCTATCGCTGTCAAAATATATTTTCACTCTATGACATGTTTTTACTGATCTGTGTTTTTGCTTTGATCCTCAAGACAAAGCAATTAAGCCACTGTCGGACCGTGGCGAGATGAGTCAGTGTCAAAACACCTGTAATCACAAGCAGGTGATACTTAAGCAATTGTTTGTCTATCGCAGTGATTAGTCGGCGCCAGTCCAGTCCCTGTCTTTGTAACAACATGAACGCCTTTTGTCTCATTGGATTTAATAATGTACATTTATGTACCAATGAAATTCATTTCAGTGACAAATCATCATAACTATTTGGTTTTCTATCTTGCCATTTGCGAAAAGACTTTTGCTGTAAGAGGGTTAGTATTTGACCATCTTCTGTTTCCAAGTACTGTCAGTGATGGATTTATAGGTTTACAATTTGTGTCTAATGTGCATTTGGATATTCATATTGTCCGTTTGGATACGTTTATAAGGTAAGTTTCTTACATTAATTGACACTTTTGCTGAAATGTCAATTTAATACGATTTTTATTTGATTTGATTTGATTGACCGCAAATTTTATTGAAAACATTATTTTATTATCTATTAGATTCTAAATGTGTTAATAAGTGATAACTAAATCGTAAAAATTGTAAATGTAACATTGGGATGCGGTGTTTTAAAATATGTGGTGAGTTTCTTTGATTGTTGTAATGTACTGTTAGTAAATTAGGTTGTCGGTAGATTAACGACGTTAAAAAAGCAGGATGTTGTGATGTGCTTTGATTGTCGATGGCTTACCGCAGGGCCTACTTCGCCGGCGTCTGCTAATCTCACGTTTGTTGTTTTATTTTATACACAAACATTCTGCAACAAAAAATAACAACAACACCGAATATCTGATTTCGTTGTCTCAAATTTACTTCGTTCATATTATCATATCTTGGTTTCATTTTGTCATCGTATATCTCATTAGCATTGATTTATCCTATGTCTACGAACGTCTATGAATCCACCGTCTTTGATTTGATATATAAACCGATATTTTGGGACATTTGTAAAGTGAAACTTGATAACTAACAATAATCGAACAGTTTTCAGCAGAACAGCGGTGTGGGATTATTGCAAAGCGTAGATATAACAGATTAACTGACCGATTCCCCAGTGTTTGCCATTGTAAATAGTAAGCGAATGTTTACACCCCGTCCATTCACGTACGTCACTTCCGGTATCTTCCAACTCTCTAAACCCCGCCCCATTTTGGGTTTGTTGCTCGTGACTGAAAAGCAGACGATGTTTTCGGCAAAGTTTAAGTCGCTGTAGTTTAATTTTGGAACAACATATGGATTTTTAGGGGGTCTCGTTTTTCATAAAATAGTCTAATGAACCAATTGCAGTTAAGAATTCAATAGAAAATAATTTATTTCGGCCTTCCTTTAAGACTGTTTACAATTCGGGATTTACTTAAAACCTTTTCCATACCTTTACATTGGTGCAAAATGGGTAAGTTTTTCTCAATGATAGAAACAACACTCTGATGGTTAGGATTGAAAGTAGAAACCAACGGGACGATATCTTTGTTAGGTTTAGGATCTCATAGGCGACATTGATCACATGAAGCGGCTTTTGTCACATCATCTTAAACTAAATTTTCAGGGTAATTTTGTATCAATAAAAACTCTTTGAGTTCATTTAAACGTTCCTTCTTTTGAGTGTCATCTGTCACAATAGCATATATACATGTATATACACTTGTATTATTAAAAGACGCAATACCGAGTGGGATGAACGTGCAACATTCAACTATAACGACACTAGAGTGACGTCATCATCATGGAATAAGCAGAAGAGGCGTAGTAGATTCGTTAAAAAGTCACGGTACATTTGACCATTGATTCCAATCTCAGACAGTACGTTCTGATCACTGTTAGTATCGGTGACATAAGAGAAAGCTTATCGCTATACGCAGATCCTTCTCTTCAAAACATCAGCATTCTCAAATCAAGCCGCTGTTCTCCAGAGAAGCGATGTTTCTTGAAAGTTCTTTCGACCTTGGTATTACCGATTTCACTCTTGATGGAGCAACGTTTGTGACAGTGTTTGGTATTCTGGACTGTGCTCTACTGTGTCTGAACACCAAGAACTGCTTTTCCTTCTTCTACAGTCACAAGATGCGTTCGTGTTCAGTCAGTTCAGCAAGGTACCAGGACACAGAGGGACTCACCCCTCAAGCAGGGTTCAACACCTACAACATGCTGAATGGTAATTAAATATTCAGATAATTTGATTACTCTTTTCTTTGTCACACTGTGCTGCTTCGCCTCTCTTAAAATGTATTATTATTTTATGCTATCAATATTTGCATATATTTGAAGTTTATTCAAAGTTAAGCTTTTGGTTATTCAGCAATAAACGTTGGTGATTGTTTCGTATCTGTCTGTCTTGGCTTTCTATCTGACCATTTGTTTAGTTATTTATTATACTGTCCGGGGAAATCTTAGTCTCCCCTGGGTTGGTTTTAGAGTCCCGTGGCATCTTGACAAATGACATATAATCTAGAAAGGTGGACTGATTAATTTATCCACCAGAACATCCCCCGCGGCCTCCGAGGACATTATGTTTACATACGAGGGGAAGTCAATAAGTTCCAAGAGTACTGATACTGAAGACATCAAGGTTGGTGTCATTATTGAGATTGGCCATTTGACGACAGTTTACCAACACAGGTACCCCCCTGCAATAATGGAACGTTCTAAAACAGAGCACCGTGCAGTTATCAAGTTCCTAACGAAGGAAGGGATGAATGCGACTGAAATACATAAACATATGACCTATGTGTATGGGAAAGAGGCCCCTCAATATTCTTCTGCAGCAAAATGGTCAGCTGAGTTTAAGCGTGATTGCAGCTGCTTTGACGATCATCAACGGTCAAGAAGGCCGTTACAGATGATACGGATCCAGGGCTTAATCATGTCCGACCTTAGAAAAACGGTGGACGAGATATCTTCAGAGTATGGCATTTCTCAAGGAAGTGCCTGCACCATAACTCATGAGCACTTGTACATGTCCAAGGCGTCTGCAAGATGGAAGGCATGACACTTAAATACACAAGATCGACACCAGAGAGTTGAATCCAGTTGTGAGCTCTTGGACATCTACAAAGCTCATCCCGATAATTTCCATGCCCGTCCAGTTACAGGGGATTTAATGTGGATTGATCACTGGGATCCTGTCACCAATGGAAGCATAACCACTCTCCTGCACCCAAGAAGTTAAAAACTCAGCCTTCTGAGATCATGGCGACCATTTTCGGGGATTCAAGGGGCGTGATACTTATAGACTATAAACCACCTAAAACTACAACAACAGGAGCCTACTAGGCGCGGCATGTTGAAGCAATTGAGCTCGAGAGCAGTGATCAGGAAGAATCGTCTTGCACATACTGCACTTCAACAATGTGCCTCGAATGATGTTGAACTCAAAGCAGCTACTGAGGCTTCGCTGAAGGGCCAGTCAGAAGATTCTACTGCATGGGCATAGACAGTCTCAGATACACCGATCTGTATGGTCGCACCTAAAATGGCATCTTACAACAGTCCCGCTTTGGTCCTACATTGGAGTTATTTGCTAACACTTCCAACCCTTCGTTCATTTGCTTGCTGGTCAATCAGACTTGGACTGGTCTAACCTCGAAACTATAATGATCCAACAATTTTCTAGGTAAATTTTACAAATGCTATAATCACAGCTGCCATACCCTTATGTGCATTTATACTACCCTAATCAGGTTAAAATATAGCCATGGGCTCTGTAGCTCATCAGGATTTCATTGATTTATTATCTAAGGTTGAATATCTAAGTTATCTCAAGTAATACATTGTTAACAAGCAACAAATAGGTTTATAGATCATGACCCCTGTGACTCACATTTGGAGTCACAGGGTCACCAATACTACAATTAGAAATCACCTTTGACCACAGAGTCCCTACACAACATTTCACCTTTCTAGAGCTTTACATACTTGAGATAAAGATGAAAATAGGTTTTATTGCATAAACGAGATCTACAATTTAGAATCCCCATTGGCCAAGGAGTCTGCACGAAACTTTTCAGCTCTTTAGACCTTTTGGAACTGGAGAAGAAGATGAAAATAGGTTTTTAAGGATGTGACCCTAGGTCACGAATCATTTAATTTAAAATCCCCATTGGCCAAGGAGTCTGCACACCATTTTTCAGCTCTCGAGACCTTTAGGAACTGGAGAAATGATGAAAATAGGTTTTTAAGGAGGTGACCCCTGTGACCCCATTTGGGGTCGTGGGGTCACACAATCTACAATTTAAAATCCCAATTGGTCAAGAAGTCCGCACACAACTTTTCAGCTCTCTAGACCTTTTGGAACTGGGGAAGAAGATGAACATATGTTTTTCAGGACGTGACCCCGTGACCCCAAATGGGGTCACAGGGGTCACAATCTACAATATAGAATCTCCATTGGCCAAGGAGTCGGTACACAAAATTTCAGCTCTGTGGAGTCATTTGTTCTGGAGAATAAGTCGAAAAAGCGAAAATTTACGGACGGACTGATGGACGGACGCCGGACACCATGCCATGTCATGCCATGTCATAAGCCCATCGTGCCATTCAGGGCTGAGTTGAATCGGTTGATTTTTGGCCGAGCTACATTGATTGAACTCGAGGAGAAAAGTACCATTTTTTTCATGAGTACGCAAAAAACATGCATCACTAAATCACCGCTGTCAGGTGGAGAAATAAGAGATATTTCAATAGCAAAGGTAATGTCGACGACAAACATAACCATATCGTAATCGCTAGGCAATTCGATTTCCTATCCTGACTCTTCAAATGAATTATAGTGTGATACTTCCCTTTAATGGTAAAATCAAGTGTTGTTGGTGTCAAATATGACAAACGATATAAATGGTCTTATTTTATCGAGAAGTACCAACTGTTACCGAAAACAACCATTTTAATGATACTCGACTTAATATATTGACGATATGAAGATAAAAGTAGTGATTTCTGATCGAAAACCGGACAATATACCGCGTGTGGCGCGCGCCAATTAGTCAAACGTAATTTTGGTATCTTATTTACACCACACAAAATAACAAATTTGGGTTGATAATGTTCAATAGGTCATATAACTACTGTACATGTGAACAGGACGTGCACTCTCGGTTTCTGCACATGCATAATGATGTTAGTCGATTTTAATTGGAAACTAGTAACTATGATATGTATGGTGATTATAAACACAATGGATGCACCTTTAACCCACGATTTTATTACAAGAAAGGCGTTATCAAGCGATGACCTTCACTTTCGGACGCAGGGTACCATTCTTTTTATCACTCAAAATCACTCTTCATAACACAATATTATTTACTATACCATTGTTGATATTCACTATATGCCCTATTATCCTATATGGCTATCTTCGACAAATTATTACACAGTAAGGGAAGAGTTACTCACTTTCCCTGTCCCTATCTCCCGATAGGTGGCCAAGACCCGGATTATCATTCTTCCTTATGTCGGCAAGCTATTCAGACATGTGATGATATCTCTCCCGTCTTCGACTTGTTAATTGCTAATTAAACTTAGTCTTTGTTTCTTAATTGAGTGTTTTTGCAGTTCTGTGTAAGGTTTATCTTACTGTAGTCTCTTCCTTACGGATAAGACTACTTAGGGTAATTCACATTTTTGCTTGACTGAGCCGACAGCTAGCTGACTTGGTGTCAGTGGTTGTTCATTTCATCACAGACTTTGCATGCACGGGCAGCACGGGCTGCATGTGCGTCTCCTAGGGACTACCGCCTGTCTTGTCTGTGTCTCCATAACACCGGCTGGCGGGGATTGGACTTTGGTAACGAGTTGGGACCCCCAAGTCCAAGAAGAGGAGGTCGAGACCTTCCTCGCCTCCTTCATTTGATCCTAAGGCGCTGACTGAGGATATCCTTGTGTCCGTGAGGGACATGGTGGCCAACATGTTGGACAAAAGGTTGCCTTCCACGGACAAAGGGGGAGAGGAGGCGCCTCCTACGCCGCCCTCCCCGTCAGCACCTTCAACCACCAAGAGGAGCAGGGTGGATTTAGTATCGCCGGCTGCCACTTGCTCAGATCAGGACGGGTCATCTTCCGTACATGCAGGCCAGGGAAGCGAGTGGGCGGAGAGTGATGGCCTGCCACCCCTGATGTCTCCACAGACGAGCCGCCAGACTTGAAAGAACGTTTGGCAGCCGTAGCGGATTGGTGCCAGGTAACTTTGGTTGAGGTCGAGGACGAACCCTCATCCACCAAACAAGCGAGTATGGAGACATTCTCTGCGGAGGAGGAGTCGCCCACCTCTCGCTTCTGAAGTCAGCGGGCAAGGACCTCCTTGCGAACATTGCTGCGGCGGCGCCAGGTCGTTTCTTGCCTCCAATCGTAATCTTAGACAAACAGCGCAGCTCACTGCATGTTCATTAAAGCGCGCTTCCTCTCTCTCCACCCATCCTGGACGATGACATCCGTCTCTCCCGCTTTGTACCCAACTGGAAACAGTTGGACAATTACGTTTGCAATGTTCTCGAACGGGGTCGTTGTATTCCCGTGACACACCGTCCCATGCTAACCTGTTCGCCAGTGGAACGTCCGCTAGAGCCAGATCGGCTCGCGTTGACGATGGAACAGGTGGAGGTTCTCATCTCCAAGGGGGCAGTGGAGGTACTCCCGCTTCAAGACCTTGTTCCCGGATTGTTCAGACCGCTGCGAGAGTCGAACAATCCGCGGCTAATCCACGATTTGAAGGAATTCAACCACTCCTTTCTAGATCGGCCGCCATATTTTCGACTGTTGACAGTGCCGTCAGTGATGCGATTACTGGAGCCCTCAGACTCGATGATATCCCTAGACCTGCAGAACGCGTACCTGCATATTCCCATTTACCATGGGGATGGCAAGTACCTCCGATTCATCCTGGCGGCTCGTCACTTTCAGTGGAACATGCTTCCGGTCAGGATATCGTCGGCTCCGTGGCTGTTGCGTAACCCAACCCGTAGTCCAGTACCTGCATCAGCAGAACATCCCGTTCGCGATGTATCTGGATGATTGGTTCGTTCACAACAGATCCCCATCTGTTCTGGAGGTTCAACGAGACTTTATAATAGCGTTGTTCAGGCGGTTGGGATGGCTGGTCAATGAAGACAAGTCGGACCTTCAGTATACAATGGAACTGGTGTTTCTGGGCACACATCTGGACACCGTGCAATACAAGGGTTTCGTTACCACGGAGCGGATGGGGCGGTACAAAGACCTCTTGGTGCTAGCTCTTAAAGGACCACTGCCCCTCAGGAAGTGGCAGAAGCTGTTAGGGTTCCTGACCATTTCACCCCAAGGGGAAAGTTGCAGCTCAGGCCCCTTCAGATATTTGTCAACACACACGTGAGAGAGAAGACGTGCCGCCACGTATTCTCTATTCCCCCCAATATCAGACTGCATCTCTCCTGGTGGCAGCAGGAAACCAACGTACTGGCGGGAGTGCCACTCAGTTGGCCGTCAGCAACAGCCCAGCTATATGTGGACGCCTCCACCCAATGGATACAGAACAGACGACGGGGGTGTGATCGTCAGTGCGAACGAGATGCCACATCAACGTCTAAGAACTAGGTACGATAAGACTTATGGTTAGCCATTGGTAGGGCCACCTAGGGGCAAGTCTAGTGCATCCACATGGACAGCTCGGTGGTGGCTTGAGCCATAAACAAGCAAGGCTCGACCAAACCAGACTCTCTTCTGCAACTGTTGATGGAGCTGTTTCAATTAGTATACAGTCTCGAACTCACTATTCGCGCAGTGCACATCCCGGGAGCCAAGAACGTCCTTGCGGACGCTCTGTCTCGCCCGGACAAGCCTCCATCCACAGAGCGGATGCTGCATCCGAGAGTGTTTGAGAGTCTATGTTTGAGGTTCGGGAAAAACCTCACATAGACCTCTTTAATTTGCGACGCGGCTCAATCACCAGTTGCTGACATATGTGTCCCCTGTACCGGACCCCACAGCGTGGGCAATAGATGCGCTTGCGTTTTGGAGGGATGTTCGCTTACGCTTATCCCCCTCACGTGGTTGCAAAGATACAGGAAACACGCGTTCTCCTGTTGGTAGCACCGTTAGGTCTGGTATGTTCCCCTCCAGATTCTCAGAATCCGTTGCTGAGGCGGTAGTGGCCTCTCAGAGGACCTCCACAAGGAAGTTGTACGACTTCCAGTGGGGGTCTTTTGCGACCTTCTGTAGGGAGAAGGGGTATGACGTGCAGACAGTCACGGTCCCCCAGGTAGCCGACTACGAAGTACACTTGAGGGAGGCCTTCTCTATTAACACCAACCTAGCGGTCCGTCTTGAGGAAGCGCGACCCTCAGATAGATGTGTCGATTCTGAAAGAGTTGATTGGGACTTACCGAATGTGGATGGGCTTCAAAAACTTATGCCCCCAGAGTGGGACTTGGCGGTGGTTCTTACCCACCTCAAGTAAGACCACTACGATCTGTTGACGGAGACGACTCTCCTCTGTCTCACCATAAAGATGGCTTTTCTTGTGGCGCGTTCCACCCCACACGAAATAAGGGCCATATCAGCAACTATGGCTCTTCATAGTAACTTGGCGGTGACAGACATTATGGCTGGCTGTTTCTGGAAGTCAGGATTGGTGTTCACCAACCACTACTTGCATGATGTATCCACGGAGGACCTAGAGGGGGATCAACCGGTTGGGTGCTCAAGTCTACGCACAGCAACGGGTCCCAACTGATCCTCACCGTAGGGGTCAGCCACCCCCTCGCTAATGGGTTGATAAATCTGAACTTGTTCAATTTTAACTTCAGTCACTTGTTGTTGTCTTTTAATTAGTGGTGACCATTTTGGTTCAACCCTAACCGCATAGCGGGGTCAGGGTTTGTTTGCCTTGCGTCATATGGATCATGAACTCGAGGAGACTCATGATCTCTCGGACTTCACTAGTCACCAATATCCTCTTGTGATGGGGAGGAGAGTATCTCACCTTCCCCAAACTCTTCACAGCCCTCCTTCCGCTGTGGCAATCGGGCATATAGTGAATATCAACGATGGTATAGTAAATAATAGTACGTTTTTGGTTAAACATCATTATTTTATACCTACCGTTGATATTCACTATCGTTATCTCCCGCCCAGCCTCCCCTCTATGCGATTGGGTTTCTTTCTGACCGACAGAAGGAAGCATGATAATGCGGGTCTTGGCCACCTATCGGGAGATACGGACAAGGAAGGTGAGTAACTTACTGTGTAATAATTTGTCGAAGATAGCCATATAGGATAATAGGGCATATAGTGAATATCAATGGTAGGTATAAAATAATGACGTTTAACCAAAAACATACTATAATTCACGAATTCACGAAGCTTTTCTACGGACGTATTATTATATTTTCAGTCGCCGGTTAGTCAGCACTACCATAAATATATATTTTGAAATGTGTTTAAAAGAATAACTAACTAATATATACATTTTTTAAATTTCAAATCCAGACATTTGTATTTGGAGAACACCAAATACAAACGTCTGGATTTGAAATAAAAAATGGACAGAGCTATAACTTGTTCAATGTTTCCTCAGGATTTGACATGCCGTGCTTGGCTACAGAAGATTGTGCCTACCAGAATTCCTTCTGCAGACAAGGCTCCTGTCGATGCGCAGTTGGATACAGTTATCAGTTCTCCAATGGCAGCTGTGTCATGCGTGAGTTGTTTTTGCCTACACGTAATATACTGCCTTACAGGGGAAGAGGGGTCAAGTCACAGAATCTGAAAATGTGCACATCTTCACGCGGATTTTAACAATTTTCAGGACATGGTTGCAGTGTGAAAAATCCTTTAGAATTAAATGATAACATTGACAGGGGAGATGTGGCATTCAAGTTTTTAAGATTATGTATATAATAAATTTCGAACATTGGATAACAAAAATGTGGCTGTTTTAAATAACGCATTTTATCGTTCAAAGAAATATATGTTGAACTTGTCTATCAAGTCAAAACCGCTACGTCCCCAAAGCTGTAATTTGGTGGGTGTGTTCCTGGCACCTAGGGAATAACATTTTTTCATCATGAATTCCAACGCCCACAAATATGGCCGCCATAGGCGTTATAAGTAAAACCTTTAAGCGACTTCTTCTCCGAAAGCGCTTGATATAGGAATCCTAAATTTTGTCATTAACATCTGTGTGGGTTTGAAATATAAGTTTGTAAATTAGGTTGAGATATATTATGAAATATGAACGTTGAATCTTCAAACCACTTCTTCTCATAAACCAGCAATAGGAGATATCCAGAAACCTAGGCAATATTTTCTTTAAAATATGGATATATTTTTCATCTCAGAAACCAATGACCCTAGAACACTATATTTTTGAGGATATCCTCTATGTTAAGTGAATATCAAGATTTCCAAATTTCAAGTCTTTTGCATAAAAAATAAGAAAGTTATAAATGAAAACATTTTGTATCGAAAATCATTTATACTCAAGCATTGTTTAAATGCAATGCACTTTTATGTTATGGTACTCTGCTAAGGTATAGATTTAAAAGGTGTGTTCAAGAGCTTTCTAACACAATCATTGTTATGTCTGTATCATAATAATTACTGGTATTCTAACTGTGGCTTAATTGTCCAGCCCTTCAAATCGGAAAGCAAGAAATCATATTCACTGTGGAGAGGAAAACCAGCCATGAGATGTAATCTGAGCCACTATATTACATAATCTTACCTGCTGAGTGTCTGCCTCCCCCATGCTTCCTCCCTACCCCTTATCCCGTATCCTATAGGTAATATGATACAAGCAGTGCAGGCATTGTGACTACAGTGAATACATACATCCAATGGCCCTTGTAATATAATTTATAAGTTTTTATATTGAAATGACATCTTATAGAATGTTTTAAGTATATACATGGGGGACAATACTTTAATTCAAGACATTAGCAACAAAGTGACTTCTTATATTGTTGTGTGTGTTTGTTGTATAATGATTTTTTTTACTCTTTAGTCTTTCCTAGTATTATGTATCAAAAGGTCATATTATTTCATCGTAGATATTAAATGTCATAAAAAGTGAGTGAGAGGTCAGTTTGTTAGTTAGCTCCAGAGTACTCGTGCCCTGTGTATTTTGTTTCAGAGGTGCTATTTAGCAGGTGGTGTCTTACATAAGAATGACAAAGAGAGCTGGAGGGAGAAGTGTCCCTGTTGGTTACCTGAAGGGTGGGGGAGATATTTTGGGCTGATAGTTGGTCAGGGAAGATAAGGGGATGTAGCAGAAACACAGTTGAAGATTTTGTAAAGGTAATAGGGAAACCTTTATTAAAAGCAAAACTTCCTGAACCTTTTAATTTGTTCATATGGTTCACATGGACCACATAAGCAATGCCATATTATTTGATATATTACATTTATCCTTTTATTTATATAGGGGACCATGTGACAGGAAACATAATTGTATGATATGATAGAATGATAATAGAATGATACAAGATAATGTTTCACAGCATTTGATTAATATGTAGTGTTACAATCTTGGTTATCTGATGTCAGAACATAAGTATTGTTATGTTGAGAACAGAAAGTGAATATTGATTGTTTTAATGTGTGCTATTCCATTCTTCCTATTCCACTGCTCAAACTTTAGTATGGGTGTTTTAACCAAAATGACCTTTGAAATTTCACACATATAGGTGTGCAACACTTTTTTGTTATTTTTAAGGTTATTAGGAAAGCTGTATTAAAAGGAAAACTTGTTGAACGTTGTAAATTTGTCCAAACCATAAAAAAAACATGAGTGATTGAATATTTTGTATGTGTTAGATTTATCCTTATATGTGTATGTTAGGACCTGATGAGCTGCAGAGCCCATGGCTCTATTTTTAGTGTTCTGTGTTCTGTCTGAAATGTGTTTGCTGTTCTTGTAGGATGCAGTGGATATGGAGATGGCTTTGACTTGTATCCCAACCATGGTGTTCGCGGATGCAACATCAAATCCTTACATTCAAAAACAAGCGAAGACTGTATGGAGGCTTGCCGAGAAGAATCGTCCTTTGTCTGCATCAGCGCAGATTACAGTGACCGCTTTCAGGCATGCAGCTTGTGCAACACAGCTTGGTTTGACATTCAAGTAAATAATCGAATCACTAATAATAAGGATTGGAGTCTGTATCATCGACATTGTGCTGTTTGAAATAAAATTCATGTACCGTATTTCCTCTTATAACGGCCGGGCCTTTGTAGTGCAAACGAAATTTGAGAGGATGTCCCCTTTTACACAAATATGCTACTAATACATGATTAAATTATAATATATAAATATAGGTAATGTTTGGATGAATTTATATTTCACAACTTGATAAAGACATGCACAAGGGGACCTAAAACGTTAATATAAGGGCCCGGGCCCCTATTAGATGAAATACAGTATGGTATGGTTCGAAAAGTCTCCCCCCTTAAGATGTCATTTAATCTAAAAGCAACATCTTTTTTAAATGAACGTGTATACACTTAAATGTGCTGTCTGTCTGTCCGTCTGTCCGCCCCACCATCCGCCCGTCCACATGTCTGTCAATCTGTCCGTCCGTCCATCCATAGTCATGTCCGAAGCAGGACTTGAAAACCGTTCATAATATCTTTCTGAAACTTTCCATGTGTATTACCCACCAACTGAAGTGGTCCTTTTGATATATTTTTCTCCGTGTCAATAGAAACATGTTGGATTTGGACTTTGTTCAGAGATACATGTACATGTAGGTACAGCTCCAAAACTCTTCATCATATCTTCCTGAAACTTTGCGTATGTATTACCCACTGACTGAAGTAGTGGCTTTTTGATATTTTCAGATTTCTAAATGTTTTGTTTGTTTCCATAGAAACGCATTGAATTTGAACTTTCAACTCCAAAACCCTTCATTATACCTGAAACTTAGCATGTGTATTAACCACTTATTGAAGTACAATTATCTATCAGAGATGTGTTCTATAAGTTATGTGGGACCGGTGGGATATGTCGTCTTCTGATGACTCTTGTTAAGATAAATATGTCACGTAGTTGTATTTTTGTGTTTGAGTTCTGTGTTTGTGCAATAAAATTTCCTGAATGAAATATTATTATTATTCTATCCAGGAATATAATTAGGATAACTTGGTCTTCAAACACATTACACTGCATGACAATTTGTTTTCATTCTGTTTTATTTTTTATTTGGTATTCTTCTTTCTTGTTGGTATTCGATTGGTGAATATAATATAACAGTTCTAAAATCTTGTTGTGCTGATTATTGCGACATGAATTTGTATATGGTACAGAGTACCATGTACATTGTCAAATCAATTTTGTACTCACAAACTTTCTTTGATGATTTCACGGTAATTGATATCGACGTTATAGTGAACATGCAACCATTATCATTAGATATTTGATCGTTATAGACCTCGGTGTAATAATCGACTCATGTCTGGCATTGGACGATCACGTTTCCCGTCTAGTCCAGAGCTGCTTTGCTCAGCTGCGCACCATTGGACACATCCGGTCGTATCTCATAACCGCCTAAGCCACCACTCTAGCTTGTTCTGACTCAGATAGGAAAACTACAGCCTGTACAGAATGCTGCTGCCCGTATAGTTACTCGGTAAAGTAAATCTTACCAAGCCCTGCCACTGCTTCGCTCCCTTCACTGGCTGCCTATTCACTATTCAGTTCAAGCTTCTTTGCCTAACTTTCCGTTGTCTGACTGGAACTGCTCCCTCGTACCTGGCCCAGTCCCTGAAACCACACTGTCCACCTCGTGCTCTCCGCTCCCAGGACAAACGTCTTCTCGTCATCCCCTCAGTGAAAACCTCCACATACGGGCAATGATCATTTACGTATGCCGCACCTACAGTCTGGAATCATCTACCCCAATATTTTCGGGACTTTACTGAACTTTCCAATTTTAAATCCTCCCCGAAGACACACTTCTTCAGACAGCTAGCTTCTGTCATGGACCTATCGCTCTTCAAACTCTGTCTTTCGCTTTGAGCTTTATTTACAATGGAAATAGCTCGTTATAAGCATGTTATTATTATTATTACTATCGTTATAAATCTAGTTAATAATAATAATGATAACTGTAACGCCTAATATCCAGCACAAATGCTGCTTATATGTACATTACTACCCTGAATTGTATTTTCGGTGCCGTATAGGTCCGTACTACCTTTGTCCAGGTACCCATTTAAACAGCTGGGTGAACTGAGTGCATTGTGGATGAAGTGCCTTGCCCAAGGACACATCACAGTAGGAGATCAAGGCCACAAATATTCCGAACCCGGCCATTGGCGTGAGAGGCCAGCACGCTAACCATTACACCACTGTGCTCCATTGTCACTGATCTGTGTTAAAGGGACATTCGATATGTTTCGGAGGCACATATGTTAAACATTATAAACTGTGTTATTTTATAGAGAAGTACTGCCTGGTTTCGACGATTTATTTGCCAAGATTTTAGTTAGATTTTGGTGGATTTCGGGAAGAGGTTGCCAGTGTCCTACATGGAGCTAAACGGAATCTCTGGACTCGGATTGTTGTTTGAGTGTAGTCATTTTACTTTCAAATATTTGACAAAACTTTAATAAACTGTACATCTCTTATGATATTGATGCTGTACACCTTGAAACCATTAATTGCTCACAAACACCCTGACTAATGACAATGATTCTGTTACATATTATATATCTTACGTTTGTAAGTCCTGTAATTGTTCTGAAGTTGAAGATGAGTCCATTACTTAACTTCATGTAAATTTTATTCAGATATTAATCTTTCTTATTGTTGAGAGCATATGCTATTGATCCACAATTTGTCCATATATCTTTAATATATCAACTTCTATTCCGACTCTCTTTTAAAGCGTTGTAGGTGAATGTTCTTACTGAAATATAGTGCTCTCATAAAAATATAAATAAGTGTTATCAATGGCTACATAGTAATCCTGAGTCAATAAAAAAAGTTAAAAAATGTACATGGTTCGGTTAATCCATGCGAGTCCATTTACCATCGAGCGGTCATTTTAATTTGTTCACATTAAATTGGCCGCTTGAAGGTACAAGTGTCTGACTAATACCTAAACACTAAGAGAATTTTAAACATGGGGCCATGATGGAATGGTCATCCGCCTTGCTATCTGAACTCTTAAATTTTCATGATACCAACGTATCTACTTCTCACACTGAATAGTTCCACAGCACTGTTGCATTATTTTCTTCGAATACAAATAACAATTTTCAGGTCGTGTAATGAGTTATTTTATCCATTAACATAGCACTATATTGCTAATTTTGAGAAAACATTTTATGCCGAAAATTTACTACAGCACCTTTAAAGAAGAAATGTTACGAATGGAACTAAACTATCAATATTGTAATTATGCTGTTGCTTTTTTGTTGATAATCATATAATAATTTATTAGTTCGATATCAATTTGAAAATGTCATCACTTTTTCGCTCATCTTTATCGAGTTTTCTTACCTCAAAGACACTGGCACTTTAGACTTTTAAAAGACTACCAGGTGCTATCAGGAGGGTAGGACATGTTTCCATGCATTATGGTCACCTGGTTACGTCACTTACTACTGCGGGCTTGTTTTCATTTGTTGTTGAATATCCCTTGTCATGGTCTTATGAATCGGCTGTGGCATCTGAATTTTAAAAAAAATATCGATATATCGTTGAACAACACGAAACCCCATTTGACTGGTTCACACATTATGGTACGACTTTTTAGATCAATAACTCGACATCAATAATACACATCCGAAATAATAAAATCAATATAAACGTATGTTACACACAAGAAATTAGCTCATTATTTTTCTAACTTCAACACTAAAGCATGTATGTCATTAAATTCAACACAATGAACAAATCACCTGTCTCTATAAGAACAAAAATACAAGTGAATTATATATGGCTACCATTGACGTTATATGTATGTACACTTATCCACTTGATCAGTTGTGGATTCAGAGAGCGGGGTTTTAATAAATGATCGGTATATTTAAGTAACAGGTGCAAATAGAATTGTATAATCAATGCATGTTGCTCCGATTAGGGTTCATCCTCTTTTATCATAAAGTATGCAGCGTTTTACCTGTACAAAAACGTAGATACCAGTTGCCTTGAAATTTCCTTATGTGTCACAGAACACTTGTGATTACGAAATTGATGTAACGGACAAGTTTTTCATTGTCACAGATTATTTCAATCACAAACTGAAAGTTAATTGCCTTGATTCCTCCAATATGATCAACGAATTGGTTTAAAATGGTCACATCATTAAAAGCCTATTTTCGTCTTCTTCTCCAGTTCCAAAAGGTCTAGAGAGCTGAAAAGTTGTGTGCAGACTCCGTGACCGATGGGAATTCAAAATAGATTTCGTAACCCCGTGACCCCAAATAGGGTCACAGGGGTCACATCCTTAAAAACCTATTTTCATTTTCCTCTTCAGTTCCAAAACATCTAGAGAGCTGAAAAGTTGTGTGCAGACTCCTTGGCCAATAGGGATTCTAAATGGTAGATTTGGTGACCCTGTGACCCCAATTGTGAGTCATAAGAGTCACAATCTAAAAACTTATTATTTGCTTGTCAGAAATGTATTACTTTAGATAACTTAGACATTCAATCTTAAATCATAAATCAATGAATTCCTGGTGAGCTACAGAGTCCATTGCTCTAATTGTACCAATAGTTGTCAATAATTGTTGAAAAAAGGATTCCACCAACCAGCTATTTCCTTAATATGCAAAATAAAAGATGTTTTGATGTGGAAAAGATGATAACAAGAAATGATGTTTTTGACATCTGAAACCTAAATGTTACAACGTAGTTTAGGCACAATGACAAAAGTTATTTTTGGTAAAAAAAAATCAGTACCATTATAATTTCAGTCCTGATTACTTAAAAAGTCAACTTGAATCATTATTCTAATATAACTGACACGTGAGCTTTGTTTCATGTTTAGAAGAACACAATTTCTGAATAGCAGTCAATATGCTTCATTAAAGAGATTCCCAAAAATAAATGAAAAATTGATGTAAATTGGCATGATTCTGGCTGAATATGTATTATTCGAGATTCATACAGAAAAAGTGCTTATCACGGATCTTTTTTCTGAGTAATTTGATGCTGAAGTTAAATATTTATGAACAATATTGACAAAGGGATATAACTCTTCACTTGATTTTTTTTTTACGACAAAATTCATTTATATAAGGTTGAAGAGCAGATATTTTTTTTTTACCATAAAACATAAACTATTTCACACAACCATAATACCATTACGTACCTTTCTTTATTAGTATCCAAAGGTAATTTGATTTTTAATGTTTCTCACAACACATGGGGGGCACTTGATTTGCACTATCCCGGGCATAGCCCGCTATAGCCCGGTCATGTGACCGGGCTATCCGTTTGATCCGAGCAGACGAACAAAATCAAGTTGATTCGGGTTATTGTTATGGCAAAGATCAGAGCCAACTTAGTTGCCCTGCAACTAATAATCGAACTTTTCTAAAGTGTTTGCGACAATGACAACGATATCTCGACAACAATGAACAATATTATTACTTCTGCTAGAAAAGTTTGCTACATTAGTCTTTCCCTTCAGTACTCTTATAAATAATTGTATTGTAAATGTTTAGATGGAAAGATATACGATATTTTCAAATTTGCAAAAGCGAGTTTGGTCCGTATGCCGCCATTATCGCCCGCGATAGCCCGCTCATTTGAAACCGGGTCAACCGGGCTACCCCAGCGGGCGATATTGAACACCCGCCCGCCTGAATCAAGTGCGTCGCCGCTTCACAACCGGGTTGCGGGCGACCCGGGCGATAGCCCGGCTGACAAATCAAGTCCCCCCATGAACAGTATTGGCAAAGGGAGATAACTCTTCACTATGAGGTCATAATGTGAAATACAGGGACTGTCGGACCTGACTCCCTCGGCGGTCTGACCTGACCTCGACCTGTGGTCTCGGTCAGGTCAGACCGCCTCGAGAGTCAGGTCTTGAGTCCTTGTATTTCACAAAATGACCTCACCATGAGTAATTAAGTGTGTAATGTCGGGATAAAAAGACATTCTACTGCATCAACGTCGAGCTCTGGAGTTAGTAACTTCAGCAAGACGACTTGGTTTGACACTTGAGAAAAGGCTCGAGTAACAAACTCACCAGGTTGGATCTTTCATCTCTCCACTATATCACCCATGGGAAACTCTATCAGAGAAATCTGTACTAAAATTACCCGCCCTTGGCCGGCGTGACGAAGTCAGTAATCAAAGAAAATGCTCAATAGGATAAGGCGGAAATGGTCACGGGAGAAAACCGGTGACAGATGGCTAACAATATGACCTTGCGTGCTTTGCAACGAAGTGATATGAATTGTCATTGGTTCGCAGGTTCAAGCTGCGTAGCAGTTTGATTGGCTCACGCCGGCCAAGGGCGGGTATTTCGAGTACAGATTTTTCTGATAAGGTTTAGCATATATAAAACCATGGGTAACCGAGGATGTAAATCCATATGCATTTGAAAATACAGATACATGTGTGTACAAAGTTATCCTGGAAGAACCATGAGTCCGTTACGTCTGTTGTGCCGCTCCTCAAACATTGGCATGATAAAAAGTATAAAAGGTGTCAAATTGAAAAAATGAAATGTAAGCGGAAACTGTAATCAGTAGGAATACATTATACAGATACCAACTATTACAGATAAATACTACTTCTGCTTGACATTAATTTGTTGTTGATAGTATTGTCATTAGAAGAAAAAAGAAGCTTATCTCACTTATATTATAATAATTTCAACATCTTAATTTATTATTAATTCTTTATTAATATTCCAGTTGACTAACTATAGATTAACATTATTAGATTTATTTGCATGGCTACTATCATTACCATCATGATGTTGCTGGAGTATACTTATCATCCAGAAGGTGAAATTTAGCGCAAATATGTTGCGCAACAGAGATGAACGACCAGTTTTCCCTATGCACGAACAAAGTAATCAAAGGTTTGCAATGTCTTTCTGTCGACTCAAATCAAAATAATTTTGTATCGTCAAAGTTCAATGTCCAAAAAATTTAAACTCGACACCCGCATAGGGAAAACTGGTCGTTCATCTCTGTTGCGCAACATATTTGCGCTTAACTTCAAAACTATCAAAATATGCTTCTTCCATGGCATATTTAGGACAGAACAACGCTACAATCGTTATTGCCATATGTTGAAAGCGCAAAAACAATTTCCAAAATGTCAATATAGAGTTATTCTAATCAGAAAAATAACCAAATTTAAGAAGATGATACAGAAGGTTTTGCAATACATAGCCACATGGCGTTGCGGGCTTTCTCCCTGCCATAATACTAGCAGCCGCGATTTAAGTGAAATAATCTTGAAAGCGGCGTTAAAGCCTAACTCACCTCACCTCAGAAGGTTGTCACAACATTTTATGTGCGCTTCACTAAGAATTCAAGAATTCAGGATTCATAGCTTTACAAATTGCAGTGTGTCATGATGCACAGGTGAAGTTTAGCGCAAATATGTTGCGCAACAGAATTGAATGACCGGTTTTCCCTACATCGACGTTGAAGTCACGTTGAAAAATTGAAGTTGAAATATGGCGTACCATATACAGCGAAGAGTTACCAGCACTGATTAGACTTAGTTGGAATCAACGGCCACTAACTGATTACAGTGGCAGATCCATGAATTTTGGAGGAGGGGTGGGGGGAAGTCCACCAAGGGAAAAAGGGGATCCACTTTTGGGGTCCTCATACCCGCCCACGCAAAGTATTTGAAGGTTCTTATCACTGTGTATCACCGTACACCGGAAGTAGAGAGGTGCACATCGATGATATGTTTGTAGAGAGTAGTAGAAAACCAAACACAGAGTTTGTAACCGCCGATTTTTCTATTGCTTATTAAGTTTTGTACACAGTAATGAATACATTAGGAAAATGATACAATTTGTGAATGCGGGAAGTTGTTTTAGTGTACTGCGGCATATAGAAATAGTCCAAAAATTGATTTTTTGTTTTGTTTTACATAAAACTTTAACAAAAATAAATACAATTAAAAAAACAAATTCACTGGTATACATAACTTGACTTCTGCAGAAAAGAACCAATGCCTGGGAAATGGTTTCATGCTGTTTTCTAGAGCGGTATGTTGTTTTTTCTTTTCGTAGCTTGTGTACCGTTTGTATCCTAAATTACTTCTTCGCTGTACCGTTTGTAGTTTCGGCTGATGTACCGCTTGTAGATTTACATAAGTAATTAACATAACATTTCTGACACACAAAAGCAATTCTTCACGTAAATCATATTGTTAGGCATCACCTACAGGTTGTGTTCGATATATATGTACTATGGAGCGCTAAATTGAGCGATCAATGAGCAACTTAAGCGCTCTCTGTTACTGAACGGGGCCACAGTCATGCATCAGATGAGTCAGTATTAGTATTTTCATGGTTTAATTGTAGCCACTATATTATGAACTTAAGTGGATCTAATTAGCCATCATGTGATAATTCGAAATTTTGTAAACGTTCACTCTGTGCGTTCTCTGTCTTGGGGAAACTTGCGTAGGCATCAATCTAGAGGTACATGTGTTTAAATGCATGTTAAACCTTTTAACGTAATTAAGAACCCAATTGACTTGTCCAAGAAAGACATCAGAACAGGCAATGCCTTATACTCACATTTAATCAACGCTTCTTTTCGACTCTTTTGTTGTGACATTTGATAGAAGACCAATTGCTAGATCTATTCTTTGATACTCAATGATATTTTATTATTATCTTATTATTATCTATACTTTTCTGACCCTTTCTGTTTGACCTTTGAGTAAACGTTTCCCCTAAATGTATCGATTTGTTTTTGACTAATAGCATCATTCCAATTTAACACTAATAACAGATCTGTGTTATGACTTTATGGTTTACTCTCGACTACAAAAGCGAGCTTCAATTAGTGAAATATTTGTTCATAGAATATCTTACTATGACATTATTGTCATCATTTGAGTCAGGAATATTTACAATTGGCCAGTGATCACCATGTACTTTGTGTTTTAATCTTGACCTGGATGAGTGTAATCTTGATTAATCATATTCTTGATCTACATTGGTGGAATATGTTTCTCCTCTGTTTAGAAAATGTTCTAATAATTTTTCTGTAAGGACAGTTTGGATGCCTCTACTCAATCTTTTCTTGATTACGATTTCTCTTTCAGGGTGTGTTTTAAAGGCATGGTTGATAATGTCATAAAAAGCATATCATCCTTGTCACAGTTCTTAAAATATACATAAAGAATATATAATTTGTCACCCTTTTGAGACCTGGAAATGAAGGATACGGATGAAATAGATGATTTACGTTATTCCCTAAAAATACTACAAACGGTACACAAAATATCTACAAACACAAAGGAAAATTCACACCGATGTTTTAAATACTGAAATAACAAACGTGAATAGCATATTGATAGAATTCACACTATGTTAGGTTAAATTAATGCTTAGTTAAGAAATTTCTCGTGTGAGTGAATTAAAATGTAGCATATAGAGAGAGATATTCTTAGAGGAAAACAATTGTGTTACTTCTACTTCAGAGGGACATACCAGGCAGAACTTATATTCATTCTCCATATAAGGTATGATACAAAGTGGGCAAAGGCGATTCTCCCTTTTAAGACCTAAATATCTACCACATTCTATCATCAAATTTTGATTTGAACAACGAAATCTACTTTTACGAAAAATACTTTGATGAGGACAATAGCTGATCTTATGTAAGACAATACAATAACCCTGATGTGAGTGCCATATTTACCTTTACAGGGAAAATTCAGCAGGACGATATGATCTTGGAATGTTCCCTAAAAAAAAAAAAAAAAAAGAACTCAATATTCAAGTAACAATATGCTCATGTTTTGACGAAAGACAGCTTCAAACCCAAAACATTCATACTTCTGCACACTAAACCGTTCAATCTTACCACTGTACCACAGAGGCTAACCTGAAAGGTATTGGCTTCATAGGTCCTTCTTAAACCAACGACTGATAGGATATATAACGATAATTTGAGGACGACTCTTTTACTCTTTTGAAGAATTCTAGTCAGGCCATTTATAAAAAATGTATATCTGTGATGTTCGGTATATTAAACGGGAAAATACCTATCTCTCAAATTAACAGCATGTTATTGCAGTAGGGGATGTTTCAAATATATATTACCTATGATGGCCGAGAGGGGACATCGCTCTTTCGCCCTCTGGTATCAACACGACAAAGCGATAAAGCGATATAGTCACACGACAAAGCGATACGGCTGCACGACAAAGCGATAGAGCAACACGACAAAGCGATAACGCCGCACGACAAAGCGATAACGCCGCACGACAAAGCGATAACGCCGCACGACAAAGCGATAGTGTCGCACGACAAAGCGATAGTGTCGCACGACAAAGCGATAACGCCGCACGACAAAGCGATATAACAACGCGCTAAAGCGATAATAACAGCACGATAAAGCGAAAGAGCGATAAAGCGAAAGAGCGATAAAGCGAAAGAGCGATAAAGCGAAAGAGCGATAAAGCGAAAGAGCGATAAAGCGATAATAACAGCGCGATAAAGCGAAAGAGCGATAAAGCGAAAGAGCGATAAAGCGATAATAACAGCGCGATAAAGCGAAAGAGCGAAAGAGCGATAAAGCGAAAGAGCGATAAAGCGAAAGAGCGATAAAGCGAAAGAGCGAAAGAGCGATAATAATGCGTTAGAGCGATAAAGCGATAAAGCGATAAAGCGAAAGAGCGATAAAGCGAAAGAGCGATAAAGCGAAAGAACGATAAAGCGAAAGAGCGATAGAGCGAAAGAGCGATAGAGCGAAAGAGCGAAAGAGCGAAAGAGCGAAAGAGCGATATTGACATGTCGACCGTAATCTTTTACATAACAATAGAATACTGGTTTCATTCAATTTCTTTTCATTTCACTTGATATTTGATTCACATAACATAAGAATGATTTTGATAAATGATTCCACTTTAAATCCCCAAAGGTCGCTATTATATAAATATAATTAATACAAGTTTATTTTTTTATTAAGAATTTGAATAAACATATAATGAGATTTCTCTATAAAACAACTTACGGTGAATAAATGAGAAAAAAAAAGTTGACATCGTGTGTGTAAACCTGTACATAGATACTTCCTTAGACATACTTATGTGACTGAATATGATAGATTTAATCGAGCAAAGTAAAGTTTATATAAATCGGCGCACTTTGATTACTTTTGATATATATTCATCAACATAATAAGGATGCAGGTTAGTAGGAAGTCTATGGTATCAACACTTGTATATTATTTAGCCATTCAATAAAAAATTAAAGGAAAGAATAAAATCATAATAAAAAAAACTTGTTTTACTTGGTTTTATGTACACATCAAATTGAAGCAGTGTGCGAAGAGTATACTATATAAAAAATATCACAGTAGAATATTTGTATGACACGGAAATAGTTCTAAAGGGAGAAAAGACGTTTTGGGAAAATTTACTAATAGTGAACTCAGCGCAATGTCATGAATCATTAGTATGACTATAATAGGATTAACGCCTTCAGTGTATGGAGTTTAGCTTACATTCGGATAAGTTAATGGGACTTACACAATCTTCCCTTTAAGACTTGAATGGTTTTGCTCATATTTATTAAATTTGAAAAGTAATTATTGTAGATTATTATAGATATGTACATCTTATTAGTTTATTAATAATATCACTGTGTAAACGTAGTTTGGCAACAATTTACCACTGATGAAATTAATTAACATATTTTAGCTCTTCAAGCCTAAAGGTTTGGGTGTGAGGGCGAAAGAGGAAGGGAGCTTTACTTGGTTTAGTTTAGTAGTAAATGTCTTTTTTCACTGTTTGTCTCATGATTTGAGAATATGCCTTCCCCATTTGCATTCGATAGGATTCACTTACTGTGAGAATGTGTTCAATCATCATTATATGTGTTCCATCTATTGAGTCTGGGAAATTAGTTAGTTTCCATTTGCCGTCATAGCCTATTATATATTTCGATATCATCTTGTTTTAACTTTTGAAACCGCAAACCATTATGCATGGCATGGTATGATTTGGTATAATTGTACCCTTCTCAGCACACGGATAGCCAACAGACTTCCAATGGTGAATAATAGGATCTGATTGAGGGAATAATACAAAAGGGGAATAACTAAAAGAATTAACATTAACCTTTCTGCATTTGAGTTTTTACACACTCTGCTAATCACTCACTCGCAAATTTGCTAAAACATACATGTTAAGATATGAGAGCAGCATGAGTAGACCCAGATTGTTAAAATGTGAAACTTTTAATTCTCTGTATCAAATCGTTTTGAAGAAGAAGTCTTTTAAAGATTTTAGGTTGGACCCCCTGTCACATCCATATTTGGTGAGGGGTCAGGACCAAATGAACAAATAAAATTTTATATGTAAAATCTGAAAATGTCATCTTCCTATGTCAACTGGTTCCGGAGAAGAAGTCGTTTAAAGGTTCTATTAATAATGCCTGCCACGCCAATATTTGATGGGTGGCGAAGTTCAAATGAACAAACTTTGACCCCCTGTGTGCAAGGTACCTCTCCGCAAAATTTCAGCTTTGGGTGTGCTGCGGTTCATGAGGAGGAGTCGAAAATGTGAAAAGTTTATGGTTTGACGACGGATGACGGACGGACGCCGCACAACGGGCCATGTCACTTACAAGAGAGATCTGCAAATATTATCGATAATTGACAACGTTGACCCGGCGTGTTTATACCCGTACACGTAGATCCTCCCATAGACATACTTGTGTCAGCTCTCTTTTACCATTGTTTCATTGAAAGCATTTTAATTTTTGATTTCCAATGGTGGCATGGTTCTTTGTCTCTAGTAAATAATTATTTCGCTTAGAAGAAGTTCTTCTAACGCCAGTAAAATAGCAGTTTCGTTTACGACAAAATAGTTTTAAAATTATCCCTGAAGATTTCTGTTGATCCAGATGAATACGTCAAACTTTCTTCTTACTACCGCGTTTAAAAACCAATAAATTCAAAATACACCTATTCCTCCAGTATTCGTCCTTTAAATGATGTTGAAGTTGATCAAGTGTGATTGTTCTCTGTATACAATGTATGTGACTTCTATTTTCTTTATTGTAAACGAGGTTGTCGTGAAATGAATTCATTCGTGGTAAACACTTATTATAATTATTATTACCGGTAAATGAGTTATAAGTTTTATTGCGCAAAGTTCAATGCAGTTTAAATAAAATAACGGTCTTTGCAAAAATTAGAATATCTGACTACTCTTAATCAATATATGTTAATCAGAAGAAGCAATGTGAAAGTGCAAGTGCGGACACTATTGTATCAACATTGGTATAATATATTTACCCATTCACTATTTTAACAATGTATTATCATCAATATAATATATATTTGTCTTACATGTTTAACTTATGTGAATGAAATTAATTCAGTTTTTGGAGTACAGTCAGGCCTCGATAATCCGAACGCTTCTGTTTTTCTTCAAAAACGTTCGGATAGTGAAATGTTCGGACTACTGAAATGAATTAAACAAGATGGAGTTGATAACCTTTGAATCTACAGACAGACGAGAACGTATTTAAAATATTAAATGAATTTGACACGCTGGATATTTATAACTATCGCACAAAATGAGAAATTTAATATATTACAATCACAAAGTACTGACACACAATGTAAAACATTACAATCTATTAAAATCACAAACTACTGACACGCTCAACTCCCGTGTCAATCCACTGTCATTGAAGTTTACCGATCCAATCAGTGTGATGATCGCTTGTCACCGGATTAATGAAGCAGAAATAGTTGTTATTAACTAATCCGTTACGGCTAATTGGCGTTCGGATTCGGAAACGGATTCAACGGATTAATGAATCAACATTTAATGAGTTTATATAGAGATTAGTTTGGTTACAGCTTGCTACCGTTCGGACACCGCAAGATTCGTATTATTGGTGGCCGGACTATCGCGGTTTGACTTTATATAAAAAAGTATATCATAGTGGCATATTTGTGTGACATTGTTTATCGAAATATGCCTTGAAAATGGTTCTTAATGAAAATAAACATGTATTTGCATATGAACTAATAGAGTGTGAGTCACCATAAATTATTAGTGTCATGATAATTATATGTTCGCCTTCAGTTTACGTAGTTTACAATAGGATAAGTAATTGGAGGTTAAGAAATCTTTTCTTAAGCACTTAAATGACTCCATTCTGCTTACATTTATGAAACTGTAAGATTACTTGTTCAAATAATATGTCACTACATGTATGTCGAGACACCCATTTTGTTTCAAGATACTTTATTTGGCTTAAATACGTGCACGTGCTGAATACGATATATGCTGATTTCAGTTCAATTAATTTCACTTAACTTGCAAATCAACCCATATCGCCCAATATATATGATTACTAGTTATACCCCCGCTACGAAGTAGTCGGGGGTATATAGCGCTCAGCGCGTCTGTCCGTCCTTGCGTCCGTCCGTCCGTCCGGAACACTTTTGGTTCCGCTCATAACTCAAATACTACTTGTTCAATTGTTATGAAACTTTATACATGTACACTTTATGGTCCCTAGATGTGCCTTTTCTATGTTTCACTCAGATTCCATGATTATTTTTTCAGATTTTCCACTTTTAAGCGTCTTTGTGTGCGCGTCTATGCTTACACTTTTGGTTCCGCTCATAACTCAAATACTACTTGTTCAGTTTTTATGAAACTTTATACATGTACACTTTATGGTCCCTAGTTGTGCCTTTTCTATGTTTCCCTCAGATTCCATGATTATTTTTTCAGATTTTCCACTTTTAAGCGTCTTTGTGTGCGCGTCTATGGTCACACTTTTGGTTCCGCTCATAACTCAAATACTACTTGTTTCCAAGAAGGTATTAACACCTCATATACATAGCTTCTTTCTTATAAATCTGGTAAATGATTTTGACATGTTCACATTCAAGGTCAAAGGTCAAGGTCATGAGTGCTTTAATTACTACAATAATCCTTGTAAACATGATAACTTCAAACGTTTTTGTGCTGTCAGGCTCTTATTTGGTATATATCAACTATGGAGATAGACCAAGATTTGAAACAGTTTTCGCTAAAATCTGTCAAAGGTCAAGGTCACAGCAAGGTCACAACTTAAGCATGCTATTGTGAATATGCCTTATGTTAACAATGAACACTTTGAGTCATTGCATAATTGTTATACACAATGGAAAGTTATCGTTGATGGTGTGACCTTGAAGGTCTAAGGTCAAGGTCAAGGTCATGAGATATTGGTTCAGGCCATGTTAACCCTTTGATCCAATTTTGAAATCAGAAATAGGTTTTAAGAACACACTTGTGAAAAGTGACCCCAGTGATGATTCAACTTGTTAGAATAACTTGAATAATGAACAAAGTTTGGTCCAAAAAAAATCCCATTTTATTTATGCTGAGGAGAAGGCGGAACAGGGAAAGGCGGGACCCAAAGTTTCGGAGCTGCTCTGCTTTTGCGGTGTCCCGCAAACGCTCTTCTAGTTGTTCAAATGTTACGAAACCACTTTGACTTTTACTTCTAAAACATGCTTAGAGGTGTAATACTTACTCTGCTTTAATAATATATGTTATGGTCTTTTCATACAAAAGTTTAAACATTGATACCCTTTTGCTATTTTCAAACATTTCTCTTTGACCAATGTTAATGTAAAAGCGGGGGTATCATGAGTGAGCTTTGCTCACTAATTCTCTTGTTTCAAATGAAAGTCGAGCAACATCTGAAACCGAAATTTCACGTCGCATTTACATGCACAGATGACTCAGTAAACATTCTCAACCAAACTTTGTCCTATTGTCTGTTGTAAATAAGTTTCCAAAATGACATTTGACTGAATGACGGGCGTCAATCGCGGTGCATTGTCACGTCTTTTAACTTTACATAATTACATTGTTATGTTAATGAACCGATAAGCATTAACATTGTAATTTTCAACAACAGTACATGTACTTCAGGATTCAAATTGCTCGACATGTATTACAGTTTTCTGATAAATTTCCGCATAAATAAAACAGCCATTTCTTTAAACTGTTTTACATATCAAGTAGCATCATTTGCTTCATATATATGTAGACTATTATCGTTCTAAAACTCATTATATATACCATAGAAGGAAGTATTATCTATGCAGTTAATAAATAATGGTAACGAGGAATTTTGTAAAACAGAGAAGGAAAATGTGATTCACAACTGTTATCAACTGGTGGTGTGTAAAACTATTTTGCAATAAACATACGAATCTTAGTATCACTTTGGATAACGGCCGTCTTCTCTTTTGGTTTTCTCAGGTCAAGATGTTAAACCACTCAATCGTACTGCGCACAATGCACATCTTTATAAGGGTTGCAATCCGGCAGAGCCACATGTAAGAAAATAAGGTTACATACAACTTGGCGCTCCCGGTTTTTGTTATCGTATGAATGTGGCTCTCCCGGCAATTGTCGGGAGTGCTGGTCCATGTTACGGTATATAATAAACTATGATGTGTCTTGCAGTCTTTTTACTTTGTATTATCATATTGTAGGAAGGCACAGGACAGGGGAGTTTCATATTTCATTGATGTTTTCACCCCATAGCAACATATTTTATTTTATGTAATGTACACGTATGTGTGTCATGTTTTATATGTTATTTGGTCAGATGTAATTTTATCGAATACTGAACGTTGCTGAAAATCATCATTTTAATGCTAACCACTTCAGAATAGTGACAGATATACAGTTGAAAAGTCGTGACCTAAAGAAAAACTACTACAACACTTTATTTAAAACTAAACAAACAAGATTAACTCCATATTCACTTTATAATAAGCTCATTATCTATCAATGGGTGGCGCTAATTTGATAAACGGTATCATCCCGAAATCAATCGTGGGCTTCGCGGCAACCAGGAGTTTACACGACGTGTGGCCCTCGCGACATTTTGTAGTTTTCTAGTGTGGCTTTCGCGGCAACGAGGAGTGTACATGTCGTGTGGCCCTCGCGACATTCTGTAGTTGGCTTTCTCGGCAACGGGGAGCATACATGTCGTGTGGCCCTCGCGACATTCTGTAGTTTTCTAGTGTGGCTTTCGCGGCAACGAGGAGTGTACATGTCGTGTGGCCCTCGCGACATTCTGTAGTTTTCTAGTGTGGCTTTCGCGGCAACGAGGAGAGAACATGTCGTGTGGCCCTCGCGCCATTCTGTAGTTTATTAGTGTGGCTTTCGCGGCAACGAGGAATGTACATGTCGTGTGGCCCTCGCGACATTTGTTCTTTTCTAGTGTGGCTTTCTCGGCAACGAGGAGTTTACATGTCGTGTGGCCCTCGCGACATTCTGTAGTTTTCTAGTGTGGCTTTCGCGGCAACGATGAGAGTACATGTCGTGTGGCCCTCGCGCCATTCTGTAGTTTATTAGTGTGGCTTTCTCGGCAACGAGGAGTTTACATGTCGTGTGGTCCTCGCGACATTTGTAGTTTTCTAGTGTGGTTTTCCCGAGCAGACAACCTTTCGAATAGCCAAACTCAATTCATTAACTTTATGTTAATAATCATAGAAACCATGTCAAGAATGAAAACCAAGATTACACGTACAATGCTAAAATATTGACACTATATTCCGAGATTATATAGACGGTTGAAGTACACTCAACATTTGCATTATTATGAGCATTTATGTAGAGTTTACACCTTGAAAGTCAATGTGTAAGTTTCTTGTGCAAGCTTTACTATGTAGATGAATAGTAATCTCAACAAGGTGACGTACAAACTTGGATATCTACTGAACAGCAAAATAACGCCAGTCCACTAAACAATTTCGTAATTACTGATAACGCTGTAATGAGAAAATTTATAACATCACAGCATTCCAATTTTGATGACATCATAATAATAACGATAAGTCAATACTTGTAAAGAACTTCTGGATAACATTATATTGTGCCATAATCATTCTCTGGGAAAATAGCCACATTTCTGTTCAGATGATGAAGGGCAAAATGTGCTTTTAAATGCAATTAGAACATATGCAAACACTCCCGTGAAGTTGTTTGATGCAAAACCCCTGTCTTTGCTGATGTTGATTTGACGTTATGGCGTCATTTATGAATTTCATTCAGAATGGTTCTATTGGTCTCATTTTGGTAAAACTTCAAGGTATTGTATTCCTTGTCGGTACCAAGGTGTTCCACGAGCACATTTATAGTAATTGCAAACTGTACAGCATGCAGTTAGCCAATATCCCAGTTTCCGAAAAAAATTCACTTTTATTTTGCAAAGCATTTACTTCTTAAACATTGAGGCAAGAGTCACAATTTTGAGTCTTTTCAAAGAGCAAATCTCGGATTACAGCACGAATAATTGATTTTTTCCCAGGCTCATGCAGATCATGTTACTATGACAACATGTGACGTGCAATTTAGGGAACTGATACCATTTGACTTTGCAATGGTAACCAACTATACTCTACAGTATCAATAGCTCCACATGTTCTCTGACATTTACTAATGATATGAAAAACCATAGGTTTAAATGCAAACAGAAACTATAATCAATATATTATAGATACGTAGTATGAAATTTGAATATTTATTTCACATACTTAATTACTTTATAGTGTGTCATGTTCTTAATACAGGTCAATACTGGTATTTTTGGTGATATGGTGATTTAACCATCAAAACTAAGTTACTCACACGAATTAAAATATAATGGTTTCCGGTATTTAGTTATTCATTACTTGATAACGATATGTGAATCCACTAAATGCTGAAATATATACGCTTTTGGTTGAATAATCTTATATCCAAAAAACTTATTTACAGATAAAATGTAAAAATAATGCATATGGATAAAACATTTACAAATATGTTTTAAAGAGCCATTAAACATTTATAGGAATATTTACTTTGCCTTCATGCATGCCGACAGACCAGATATTCTGATTTATTCTGAAGTACAAATAATTTCACTTTACTTGCATATTCATTCCCTAACGCCAAATGTATGCTAATCAAATAAAGTCGAGCAACAGCATTTTGTACGTGAAGAAGCCGAATTTATACGTTTCCTATATGTGCACAGTAGTTATATGACCAATTACATATTACCAAACCACATCTGACTGTCTATTAAAGGTAAGTTTCCAAACTTACATTTAACCAATTAACCCGCATCTTTGTCAAGTTTTCAATAATAAATCGTGACTTTCACCTTTATAATATCACTACTAAATGAACTAGCCTTAAATTGATAATGTTCATCAGCAATCAGTACTTTTCGATAAAATAACTTCATTTATTACGTTTGACATAATGTGACTCCAACAACATACTCAATGGGTTTTAAAAGGAACACTCAGTGTTGCATTGTAGTATTTTATCAAGAAGTATTGACTGTTATTGAAAATTAACCCTTAAGCGCCAATCACTAAATGATATTAATAAAGAGAATTATTTTGTTATAATGATTGACGTTCAATGTCCGCAATTATCATTGTGATGAACGTCACACCAAAAATATAATAAAATCCCTTTTCACGACAAGAATAATTGTTGAATTATGATGAAACGGGAAAATTACCCACGCTCGGATAAAACCCAAAGTTCATGGGTATTGAAACACGTTTGACAGAAAAGTTAACAAAAAATAGAAGCCGACTCTTTGGTTGTTCCGTATTAATCAGTTTGCAAATTTATGTGTTTACAAGCACTACCGACAGGGTCAAAACGTCTCATTTTTATCAAGAACATATACTTTCCACTGAGTCAGAATACCCTTTTGTATTATTTATCCATTTCTCAATGTTTTAAGAAAGACTTTACCCATATATTACATTGAATTCCTGGTTATGAAAAATATATTCAATTGTTTAACTCTTTAGCGAAATATATGTAAACAACTAGGATGTCCTCAACAGTCAGGAAAATGTATTTTACTACTATGCACTGTATAATGCCATGGGCCTCCTTTCTGATTAAAACTATCTCTTTATGTGAGCAGAATGAAGCCATTCAAGTGTGAAAGAGACGATTTTGTAACCTCAAATACGCATTCGAATGTCGCTGAGCTCCATGCACTGAAGGCGTACAACCTATTATCATCATACTAATGATTCATGGCGATGCGCGGAGTTCGCATTTTCAATAAATTTACCCAAAACGTGCTTTTTCATGAATCATACCCTTTAGAATTATTCCTGTCGCACATATTAATACACAATGTCACACAAATATTCTACTGTGATATAGCCTAATAGTGTCTTATACGTTATGATGTGCACAATGTAACCCAGTAAACAAATGTATATATTTTATTTTGATAATGATAGATTATTTTATCCTTTCCTTTGATTTGTTAGTGAATGTCTAAATAATATACCAGTGTTGTTACAATATATTTCCAAACTTGTTTCTTACATTATGTTGATGAATATATATCAGAAGTTATCAATTTCAATTCTTTATTTCTGAAGTGTAGGTCATCGGCCCGTAACTACATATCGTATATATGACAAGACATGATGTGTACAGCAACAGTCATTCAATTAACATTTTTGGTACATGGCATGAAAAATAAAGCTTGCTAAATTACAAGTTTACAATTCGATATTGACATGAGGATTTTAAATTTAGTTTTATTTGGATTTGTACAAACAGTTTCCGGCAAATGATTCAGGCGGAGCTCTTTAAATTTGGAACACACAAGAAGGAAATGGTTTTCATCCTCAATTATAGCCGTCGTCGCATTGTAAACATCATTTCTATCTATATTATAAAACCGACCCGTTTCAATTCTTAAATGAAAAACACGTAAATTGCCCGAATACTCTAAACATTTTAACAACAACCGCATTCAAATATAATTTTTTAGACAGTGAAGCTTTAAAATAAGAGTAAGATATGGAGTTGGTGCCGTTTTGAAGTGAACTATACCAATTCAGTTCATGAATACATTTTAGACGACACAGAAATTTTGAGAAACACGAAGTAGGAAGATAAACAAATTGTTGGTCCCAAACAAAACCAAAGCCCAATTAGCCAATTAGCTAATTAGCCAGTTTGGAGACTGGCGCTAGTTAGGCCTTGCGTGGGAAGATGAAGCCCAAACTGTACAATAAATCTGGAAACTTCGAAGCCCAATTAACTTTATTATTTTCTATACCTTTTAACATCATATATAACATTTTTTGGGATGCCGAGTGTCAGACATATTTAATGATTTTAAGCTATATTTGACAGCTTTTTCAGTAAAAATATAGAGTAAGCAGAAGAAATCAGAGTGCGCCGATTTAAATTTATATAAACTTTGTTTTGCTCAATTAAATCAATAATAACCAGTCACATAAAGTATGTCTAAGAAAGTATTTATGTACAGGTTTACACACACCATGTCAGCGTTTTGAATTAATCTATTAGAGTTGCAGATGTCTGTTTTAATTAGCATGGATTTCTCAATTATTCACCGTAAGTTGTTTTATAGATGTTTATTCAAATTCTTAATACAAAATAAACTTGTATTAGTTATATTTATATAATAGCGACCTTTGGGGATTTAAAGTGGAATCATTTATCAAAATCATTCTTATGTTATGTGAATCAAATATCAAGTGAAATGAAAAGAAATTGAATGAAACCAGTATTCTATTGTTATGTAAAAGATTAAGGTCGACATGTCAATATCGCTCTTTCGCTCTTTCGCTCTTTCGCTCTTTCGCTCTATCGCTCTTTCGCTCTATCGCTCTTTCGCTTTATCGTTCTTTCGCTTTATCGTTCTTTCGCTTTATCGCTCTTTCGCTTTATCGCTTTATCGCTCTTTCGCTTTATCGCTCTTTCGCTCTTTCGCTTTATCGCTCTTTCGCTTTATCGCTCTTTCGCTCTATCGCTTTATCGCTCTTTCGCTTTATCGCTCTTTCGCTTTATCGCTCTTTCGCTTTATCGCTTTATCGCTCTTTCGCTTTATCGCTCTTTCGCTTTATCGCTTTATCGCTCTTTCGCTTTATCGCTCTTTCGCTTTATCGCGCTGTTATTATCGCTTTATCGCTCTTTCGCTTTATCGCTTTATCGCTTTATCGCTTTATCGCTCTTTCGCTTTATCGCTCTTTCGCTTTATCGCTTTATCGCTCTTTCGCTTTATCGCTCTTTCGCTTTATCGCTCTTTCGCTCTTTCGCTCTTTCGCTTTATCGCGCTGTTATTATCGCTTTATCGCTCTTTCGCTTTATCGCTCTTTCGCTTTATCGCGCTGTTATTATCGCTTTATCGCTCTTTCGCTTTATCGCTCTTTCGCTTTATCGCTTTTTCGCTTTATCGCTCTTTCGCTTTATCGCTCTTTCGCTTTATCGCGCTGTTATTATCGCTTTATCGCTCTTTCGCTTTATCGCTCTTTCGCTTTATCGCTCTTTCGCTTTATCGCTCTTTCGCTTTATCGCTCTTTCGCTTTATCGTGCTGTTATTATCGCTTTAGCGCGTTGTTATATCGCTGTTATGTCGTGCGGCGTTATCGCTTTGTCGTGCGACACTATCGCTTTGTCGTGCGGCGTTATCGCTTTGTCGTGCGGCGTTATCGCTTTGTCGTGTTGCTCTATCGCTTTGTCGTGCAGCCTTATCGCTTTGTCGTGTGACTATATCGCTTTATCGCTTTGTCGTGTTGATACCAGAGGGCGAAAGAGCGATGTCCCCTCTCGGCCATCATAATTACCCATACGAGTTAGGTGATTATTTTTGTGATATTCGCTCATCATGTGCTCTTCAGTGATTCGCTGATTGGTCAGTAGCCGATTGGTTGAGGGTACAACTTTCTTGTTTCATTGATAAATGGAACGTGCTGAATTCGGTCACACATCTCGATTTTAAAAATAAAAACAGAGATCAAGAATATATAAATATTTAATTTATTACATGTTGCTGTTGCTTATTTGTTGATAATGAATAATATAATAATTCATTAGTTCAATATCAATTTGCATAATGTCATCTTTATTGAATTTTCTCGCCTCAAAGAAACTGGCACGTTGGGACTTTTAAAAGACTACCAGGTGCTATCAGGAGGGTGGGACATGTTTCCATGAATTATGGTTACCTTGTTACGCCACTTACTACTAGAGATTTGTTTTCATTTATTGTTGAAAAGTCTTTGTCATGGCCTTATGAATCTGGTGTAGCAGATACGAGATATAATGGGAAGTATCATTATCAACATATAATTTTAAATATCAATGTATCGAAACCCTAACGAAACCCTATCGCGACTGGTTCACAAATTATGGTACGACTTTTTGGTTTAGATATATTAATAAATTGACACAACGTCTTGTGTAAATAAATAAATCAATCAAATACCAATGGTATCCAAATGAGGTTCCATGGTTATGTTGCATTGAAACTTTGTGAACTATTTGTTAATCCCTCCATTTATCCTACATTGTGGCTTGTCTTTCAACTTAGAGCAGCACAAACTTTATTCTCATTGATCAGTTTTACCAAAACTGGATAGAATAGGGATTTGTAGGTCTAAAGACATCCTTTAAAAACATATTAAGAGATCACTTTAATTTGAATGATATCATTCTGGTACATGGTTCGGTAGAGCCATGGAAATCGTGTTAGTAATTAAAATGCCCGCAATACAATATTTGCTTTATACGCAACTCCGTTAATACCGCTAAAAATTGGAAATTTGAAAAATAAAGTTTGCTAACAACGTGCTAAGTCCCTTTTAAGTCAGATAAAACATGTTTATTATATTATTTTTATTGTTGATAAGTAATAAGTCATTAATAATAAACAACCAAGAGAATAATAAAATCAATATAAACGTCCGTTACACAACAAGAAGCATAGCTCATTATCCTACTAACTTCACTACTTAAACTTGAGTTCTGTATGTACACACTTTAACCGTCCAGTGATGAACGCAAAGCTGGTCCTGACAAGTACTCAGTTCGTTTCTAACGATGCTCTAATGGAGAAAGGCGTAAGATTAACAAATGAAAAGCTTCCAGTTCGATTTATTGGTCACACAGTAGAGAAATATTGGTTTATATTGAATATGTTGTATGATCCTATTCATATCCCAAGACAAATATATATATATTATATACTAACAGTGATCAGAACGTACTGTCTGAGATTGGAATCAATGGTTAAATGTACCGTGACTTTTTAACGAATCTACTACGACTCTTCTGCTTATTCCATGATGATGACGTTACTCTAGTGTCGTTATAGTTGAATGTTGATAACGTCCTCGTGCTTTAACTATAATAATTCAGGGCAAAACTATACTTTATTACAAAACACATTGGGGTACAGCGAATTTTATATTTCTTTTTTAAGATGCAAATGATCAGATACAGGTACCATTCAGCTTCCAATAATTTGGAAATAAATTTATAGTTTACATTCTTTATATTAATCCATGAACAGGGCCAACGGACGGCTATTCCAAGTGTAAAACCCACCCCCTAAGATAGACTAAGATCACGTGACTAACATTCCAAAAAAAATTGTGGGTAGAGCTTGATCCAGTCTTAGCGTGTTGGCGGAACGTAATTTGTCTAATTCAAATGTTTGTTGCTATCATAAAAGTTGATGTCCATTGTCCCACCGCTTATTTTAACCCACTGCAGAAGTTGCAAACCATGGAAAGGAGTACACGCTTTATTGGTTGCGATGTAAGAGTTCAGACGGATATGGCGAATCGACGTTACGTTACCATGCGCACACTTGATCATGAGGGAGCGGCGTGGAACAGAAGGAACGTCATTATATTGTTACGTCAAACTAACCTTTATTGTCTGATAAAGTACTTTTTTTCGATTGTTCTAACCGCTAGGCATCCACGAAATATATATATATGATACCATAATAGACCATTTATATAGCGCATATATCCATGCACATTGCATGCTCAAAGCGCTGGTCGACATATTACCCCCAGTCAACGAGTACAGAACACTCCCATAGGAGAGTACAACCGGTCGCCTGTCAGGCGCTCAAGGTTCAAATTCAGACTACCATCGTATCATACCAGGTACCCATTTACTGCTGGGTGGACAGAGGCACACTTCGAACTAAGTCACTTACCCAGGGTGACACCACAAAACTCTTTCAACTCATGTCTCAGTGTGGGGCAGGGAATGACCCTTCAAACTCTCAGTTTATCCAGCAATGAAGCGGGTAACCCACCCATGCGGCGAGCCGCGCCCATTGTTGCTGAACTTCACTGATAGCGGTCGACTGAGCTATGCACAGGACCACGTGCCACCACAGATATATATATAGAAAAGAGTAAACATCATATGGGTTTGACTGGATCAATCTTCTTTAATACGATGAGCTCATTTCGACCAGGATATCGGTCTTTTCAAGTATGTTTAGACAAGTGGAAGATCGCATATATATATACATGAACAAGAACAATAAATAATTACAACATCAATATCCTTACATGGCTGTAAGACATGGTCATTGTTTGATAATCACGCACGTCATAATTACCTCGAGCACACTAATTGGGTGTGACTCTAGAACAATGCAGCTTTGTGAGGATTAATGAGTTTGTCTCATTAATCACTAGGTAGACACAAGCATGAATTTACATGTAATCACTTCCTTCTGTGAACTAACTGTTAAGTGAGGGGCAGTATTTTTTTTTATAAAAAATGCTTCTTTGGTTTCTAAAGTTAAGCTTGAATTGTCTGTTTTGGAAAATACTTTATAGAACGGGAAGATGATAAATTGTCCATTGTTGCAATCTGCTATATGTTTGCTTATCTTTAGGTGACGGAGATTAGGGTCATTTATTTGTTGTTTGTGGACCCTTACCCTAGCTTGAAGATTGCTTGTTTGGCCAATATAAGTGAGATTACATTTGGGACAGAGGATTGCATAAATTACATTTTAGATTTGCAACTCATTTGGTGTTTAACTTTAAAAGTTTGTCCATTTTCAAATTGGAATTCTTGGCCTTCCATAATCATTGGGCAGGTACCACATCTCTTATCTTGACATTTTGAAACTTCGGGCTGAGTTTCATTATTGCTGTATTTTGCTCTTGTGAGTATTTTTTCTAGTTATTTGGCTGTCGTTTACTTTTGATTATAGTGGTTTTATCAAGCATAGCTTTAAGCCTTTTGTCTTGTGTTAGAATGTTTAAGTTGTCCCGTATAAGGGGTAGATGTTAGGATTGTTAGGGTTATGGGTAGTTACAAATGTTATGGTACTTGTTGGTACCATTTTTTCTATGGGCGTTCGCAATTCTGAAATGGTGTGATTAGTTGCCTTTTCAATGCCTTTGTCAATTATATTGTGAGGAAAGGCACGTTTTAGCAGAGCAACTTTTAATTCTTCTAACCGTTTTTTTCTTGAGTTTTCATCCTTAATTATTGTACATATGCGTCTTGCTAGACCATAAGGTAGATTAGTTTTTACATGTTTTTCATGGGAACTTCTGAAGTGAAGATAAAGCTGTGTATCTGTAGGTTTGTGGTAAATGTCAGTAACAAGTTTACAACATTCTTGCCGTTACAGTTGAGATTTTGACGAACAGAAAACACTTGAATTTCAGTAATTTGTACAGTAGACCCGACAATAAAATGTTTACATGTAAGAAAGCGTGAATCGCCGTACTTAGATACAACTGGTTCTATATAACTTGAATCAACCTTAGAAGAAGTTAAAAACCTGCGAAGATTCTTAGGTTGCTTAAGACTGTTTACAATTCGGGATTTACTTAAAACCTTTTCCATACCTTTACATTGGTGTAAAATGGGTAAGTTTTTCTCAATGATAGAAATAGCACTCTGATGGTTAGGATTGAAAGTAGAAACCAACGGGACGATATCTTTATTAGGTTTAGGATCTCTTAGGCGACATTGATCAAATGAAGCGGCTTTCGTCACATCATCTAAAACTAAATTTTCAGGGTAATTTTGTATCAATAAAAACTCTTTGAGTTCATTTAAACGTTCCTTTTTTTGAGTGTCATCTGTCACAATAGCATATATACATGTATATACACTTGTATTATTAAAAGACGCAATACCGAGTGGGATTCAACTATAACGACAATAGAGTGACGTCATCATCATGGAAAAAGCAGGAGGGTCGTAGTAAAAAGTCACGGTACATTTAACCATTGATTCTGATCTCAGACAGTACGTACCGATCACTGTTAGTATCTGTGACATACCAGTAAGTCTTATACGCAGATACTTCTCCTCTTCAAAACATCAGCATTCTCAAATCAAGCCGCTGTTCTCCAGTGAACGATGTTTCTTGAAAGTTCTTTCGACCTTGGTATTACCGATTTCACTCTTGATGGAGCAACGTTCGTGACAGTGTTTGGTATTCTGGACTGTGCTCTACTGTGTCTGAACACCAAGGACTGCTTTTCCTTCTTCTACAGTCACAAGATGCGTTCCTGTTCAGTCAGTTCAGCAAGGTACCAGGACACAGAGGGACTCACCCCTCAAGCAGGGTTCATCACCTACAACATGCTGCATGGTAATTAAATATTCAGATAACTTGATTTCTTTTTCTTTGTCACACTGTGCTACTTCGACTCTCCTAAAATGTATTATTATTTCATGCTATAATTATTTGCATATATTTGAAGTTAAGCTTTTGTTTATTCAGCAATAAACGTTGGTGATTGTTTCGTAGGAGAAAAGTACCATTTTTTTCATGAGTACGCAAAAAACATGCATCACTAAATCACCGCTGTCAGGTGGAGAAATAAGGAATATTTCAATAGCAAAGGTAATGTCGACGACAAACATAACCATATTGTAATCGCTAGGCAATTCGATTTCCTATCCTGACTCTTCAAATGAATTATAGTGTGATCCTTCCCTTTAATGGTAAAATCAAGTGTTGTTGGGGTCAAAAATGACAAACGTTATAAATGGTCTTATTTTATCGAGAAGTACCAACTGTTACCAAAAACAACCATTTTAATGATACTCGACTTAATATATTGATGATATGAAGATAAAAGTAGTGATTTCTGATCGAAAACCGGACAATACAACGCGTGTGGCGCGCGCCAATTAGTCAAACGTAATTTTGGTATCTTATTTACACCACACAAAATAACAAATTTGGGTTGATAATGTTCAATAGGTCATATAACTACTGTACATGTGAATAGGACGTGCACTTTCGGTTTCTGCACATGCATAATGATGTTAGTCGATTTTAATTGGAAACTAGTAACTATGATATGTATGGTGATTATAAACACAATGGATGCACCTTTAACCCACGATTTTATTACAAGAAAGGCGTTATCAAGCGATGACCTTCACTTTCGGACACAGGGTACCATTCTTTTTATCACTCAAAATCACTCTTCATAACACAATATTATTTACTATACCATCGTTGATATTCACTATATTCCCTATTATCCTATATGACTATCTTCGACAAATTATTACACAGTAAGGAAAGAGTTACTCACCTTCCCTGTCCCTATCTCCTGATAGGTGGCCAAGACCCGGATTATCATTCTTCCTTATGTCGTCAAGCTATTCAGACATGTGATGATAGCTCTCCCGTCTTCGACTTGCTAATTGCTAATTAAACTTAGTCTTTGTTTCTTATTTGAGTGTTTTTGCAGTTATGTGTAAGGTTTATCTTACTGTAGTCTTTTCCTTACGGATAAGACTACTTAGGGTAATTCACATTTTTGCTTGACTGAGCCGACAGCTAGCTGACTTGGTGTCAGTGGTTGTTCATTTCAGCACAGACTTTGCATGCACGGGCAGCACGGGATGCATGTGCGTCTCCTAGGGACTACTGCCTGTATTGTCTGTGTCTCCATAACACCGGCTGGCGGGGATGGGACTTTGGTAACGAGTTGGGACCCCCAAGTCCAAGAAGAGGAGGTCGAGACCTTCCTCGCCTCCTTCATTTGATCCTAAGGCGCTGACTGAGGATATCCTTGTGTCCGTCGGGGACATGGTGGCCAACATGTTGGACAAAAGGTTGCCGTCCACGGACAAAGGAGGAGAGGAGGCGACTCCTACGCCGCCCTCCCCGTCAGCACCTTCAACCACCAAGAGGAGCAGGGTAGATTTAGTATCGCCGGCTGCCACTTGCTCAGATCAGGACGGGTCATCTTCCGTAGATGCAGGCCAGAGAAGCGAGTGGGCGGTGAGTGATGGCCTGCCACCCCTGATGTCTCCACAGACTAGCCGCCAGAATTGAAAGAACGTTTGGCAGCCGTAGCGGATTGGTGCCAGGTTACTCTGGTTGAGGTCGAGGACGAACCCTCATCCACCAAACAAGCGAGGATGGAGACATTCTCTGCGGAGGAGGAGTCGCCCACCTCTTGCTTCTGAAGTCAGCGGGCAAGGACTTCCATGCAAACATTGCTGCGGGGGCGCCAGGTCGTTTCTTCCCTCCACTCGTAATCTTAGCTCACTGCCTGTTCATCAAAGCGTGCTTCCTCTCTCTCCACCCATCCTGGACGATGACATCCGTCTCTCCTGCTTCGTACCCAACTGGAAACAGTTGGACAGTTACGTTCTGGAACGGGGTCGTTGTATTCCCCTGACCCACCGTCCCCCACTAACCTGTTCGCCAGTGGAACGTCCGCTAGAGCCAGATCGGCTCGCATTGACGATGGAACAGGTGGAGGTTCTCATCTCCAAGGCGGCAGTGGAGGTACTCCCGCTTCACGACCTTGTTCCCTGATTGTTCAGACCGGCGCAAGAGTCGACCAATCCGCGGCTAATCCACGATTTGAAGGAATTCAACCACTCCTTCCTAGATCGGCCGCCATATTTTCGACTCTTGACAGTGCCATCAGTAATGCGATTACTGGAGCCCTCAGACTCGATGATATCCCTAGACCTGCAGGACGCGTACCTGCATATTCCCATTTACCATGGGGATGGCAAGTACCTCCGATTCATCCTGGCGGCTCGTCACTTTCAGTGGAACGTGCTTCCGGTCAGGATATCGTGGCTGTTGACACGCATAACCGAACCTGTAGTCCAGTACCTGCATTAGCAGGACATACGGTTCGCGATGTATCTGGATGATTGGTTCGTTCACAACAGATCCCCATCTGTTCTGGAGGCTCAACTAGACTTTATAATAGCGTTGTTCAGGCGGTTGGGATTGCTGGCCAATCTAGACAAGTCGGACCTTCAGTATACAATGGAACTGGTGTTTCTGGGCACACATCTGAACACTGTGCAATACAAGGGTTTCGTTACCACGGAGCGGATGGGGCGGTACAAAGACCTCTTGGGGCTAGCTCTTCAAGGACCACTGCCCCTCAGGAAGTGGCAGAAGCTGTTAGGGTTCCTGACCATTTCACCCCAAAGGGAAAGTTGCAGCTCAGGCCCCTTCAGATATTTGTCAACACACACGTGAGAGAGAAGACGTGCAGCCACGTATTCTCTATTCCCGCCAATATCAGACACCATCTCTCCTGGTGGCAGCAGGAAACCAACGTACTGGCGGGAGTGCCACTCAGTTGGCCATCAGCGACAGCCCAGCTATATGTGGACGCATCCACCCAATGGATACAGAACAGACGGCGGAGGTGTGATCGTCAGTGCGAACGAGATGCCACATCAACGTCTTAGAACTAGGTACGATAAGACTTACGGTTAGCCATTGGTAGGGCCACCTACAGGGGCAAGTCTAGTGCATCCACATGGACAGCTCGGTGGTGGCTTGGGCCATAAACAAGCAAGGCTCGACCAAACCAGACTCTCTTCTGCAACTGTTGATGGAGCTGTTTCAATTAGTAGACAGTCTCGAACTCACTATTCGCACAGTGCACATCCCGGGAGCCAAGAACGTCCTTGCGGACGCTCTGTCTCACCCGGACAAGCCTCCATCCACAGAGCGGATGCTGCATCCGAGAGTGTTCGAGAGTCTATGTTTGAGGTTCGGGAAAAACATCACATAGGGCCGTATTACGAAAACGGGTTTAGACCAGGTTTAAAGAAAATCCCAGTCTAGTTGATAGTTTAAACCTGAACTCCTATGATGAAACACGTTTTAGTCTCAAACCAGGTCTAAACCAAAGAAGTTAGACCGGGGCGTAAATATTTCCTATTATGGAACACGGTTTAACTTGGTCCCGAGTTTTCCGTTAGTCTCCGGAAAATCCCGACCAAATTTACGAAGTGTGCCGATAGCTCGGGTTTAATCCCGCTCTGTTGATGTGGTTTTGGTGAAGAATGGTATTGTGAAAGCAGGTTTTGCACCAAACCATGTCTAAATCTATGAAAAAACTGTTAAAAATGCAGACCAGGTTGGGGGCAGGTTTACATGCAGGTTTACATGTAAGTTATCTGTACATAACTACTCAAATGAAGCAGTTTTCACATAAAAAACATATTTTGAATGAATCAATTAAAATGACCCTTTTGAACAAATTAAGATTGCTCAAATTAACATTTTCACCTAACAGACCTTTTCCGGTAAAACCATTGGAATTAAATAAATAAACAACAAAAGTGTCTATGAATTGCGTCTTTATTCTGAAAGATGCTTTTCATTGAAATATCAACCTGAACATACAAATATTAAAAGAACTTAATTATGAATGATCTACACAACTTGGTGCCGTTTCTAAAAAAACGTAACTTGTGTTATTACACATAAACACTAACTTCTCATATGAACTGGGTACAATATTTTAGCAATGTTAGCAATGGGTACTTTAGCCACACATAGAAAACATTCAATATATGTATTTATAAAGTCGACAATAACAGAGTTTGTCATTGATCCATCAAAAGCTTAACACTGCATCTAGCAGTCAGATATTATAATGCTATTGTAGTAATGTAGCAACAACACGATGTCACAATGATGCACTGTAGTTTCTATGTGGCTTCATTTTCATCATTAAATATGCTGGTGTGTTTACGAACACGTTTACGTGCGAACCTTTCCTCTATTGAGAGAAATGTTGTGCAATAACCATATCTCGTTCCCTTACGCCGCGGCGTCGGAGGACAGCGTCGCTCACATTGTCATTGTTTTGATGCTCTGTCTCATTGTCGTCATCGTCGTTATCATTCTCGTCATCATCGTCGTCATCGTCAAAGTCAGGATCATGTCTCAGTGACGCTATGTTCTGCAAGACGGCACACGCAATGATAACGCTGAATATTGTCTCTAATTTTACACGAAGGCCAAAAGATAAACAGGGGAAGCGACGTTTCCAAATGCCAAACAAACGCTCAACAACCCCTCTAGTTTTCCTCTGAGATGTATTAAAGCGCCTTTCTGCTTCTGTGCGAGGATTGTTAACAGGTGTCAGTAAGTAAGGTAAGCAAGGATACCCGGGGTCGCCAAGAAGGTAGCCTTGAATCTGACCATGTTCAAATGTCTCATTGATTCTGCTTTCTTGTAATATGCGCGAGTCATGGGTGCATCCGGGCCACCGTGCGACAATGTTTGTAATCAATGGAGTGTCGTCACATATCACCTGTATATTTATTGAAGAGAAGCCTTTCCTATTAACGAACCGCAGTGCATCATTGCCACTTTGTGTAGCTATAGGAATATGGGTGCAATCGATTGCCCCTGTAACATTTGGGAAATTAGCCATTCCCGAGAAACCAGTCATGACACGTCTTGCTCGAGCACCAGAAGGCATTCTTATAAACCGTTGACGACAGGAGGCCAAAGCTTTACTCACCCTTTTGACAACAATGCAAACGGTTGATTGGTGAACATTAAGGAGATCGCCGTGAGCAACTTGAAAGGTACCAGTTGCGTAGAATCTGAGGGCAATGAAACATTGCAACGCAGCTGGTATGGAATTATTGCGATGTGTTGACGGAGCTATTTGCTCTGAAATTAAATCTATGATGAAGTTTGCATTCTCTTTGTTGAATCTAAATCGGCGATGAAATTGCCTATCGTCGTACATATCAAAAGGGTTCTTGCGATCTCTGAAAATACGCTCTCTTCGCAGTGCACGGCGGTACGCATGAAGTTGCCGAATAGCCCGAATGATACGTCTTGGCATTTTTTACTCTACAGGATATGCAATAAAAGGTGATGAATACCAATACCTGTCAAATTGAAGTGCCCTTCTGGGGACACTGTTAACAAGATCGTGTCCAAAGCATACTTTGAAGCAAAACGTATTCAAGACATTTGACATTTGATTCTCGTCGTCCTCCCCGTCAACCTGAACGTCGACTAGTATCTGTTTGATGTTACTGAACGTTTCAAGCAAAAGTCTCACACTGGAAGGTGTAAATGAGAAACCTACGTCAGTCAACACCAAACTATAAAGCAAGGGTAATCCACTCAACAGATCTGAGATACCATCAGCAGTAAAGCTAACCACATTGTTAATCTCAAGTTTCAAAAGGGAACTGTTTTGACACAAATTCTTAATCAAGTCACTCTGTAAGAATTTTGGTCATTTGTAGCCAACAATTTTTAGATACTTCAATTTGGTCAAACCTTCAAGAACTGTAACAGAAGGCAACTGTTTCTCAGTTACTTTCAAACTTTCTATTTTTGTGACTTTTGTCAGGAAAGGTGTTACATCGAAATGTGAAAGGTCTGAATCATCCCACATATCAATGCTTTGAATACGCATCCAAAACGGAGTACTTGAAATGACATTTCTCCAACGTATACCGTGCCATCATATGTTTCCGTGGTACTCATCATTCCGTGGTATTTCCTTGTGACGTCATTTCTCGCGAGCCGCGCACCAAAATGCGCCACCTAACGATTGTTTACTTTGAGCAGTCGATCTCCACGGCTCCGAGCAGAAAATGTTTAGAATTTCGTCAATCTGCGTAAGTACAGTCTTCTATGAATGATAACTTACGTAATTTTCACTGTAGAACGTAATGCACTTTTTTCCGCAATCTTTTTCAATGTTTTTATCAAAATATACTTCATCAAAGTTTTCCAAACTTGGTTCGTCTGCTAGCTGACGTAAATACTCAAAATAATCACGTGACGTAAGAGGGGAATCCCTGCTCGATTTTTAAAACTATGGAAGCCAAAAAGGGTCATCCCTTAAGTTGATTTTTTAATTGTTTACAGGATATTCCTGCGCGACGAAAAAGGCAATATCGGCCTTATAGCCCAACACAGCTAAAGAATGCATATGTTGAAGTGGTGGAAAAGGGCTGTTCCGTATATAAGGCAGCAAGGATGTTTTCTGTCCCTGAACAGACACTCAGAGATCGGACTAAGGGTATAACATCACCAGAATGCTTGTCATCTGGCCCTGGTCCACTTCTTAACCAAGAAGAAGAAGCTCGCCTTGCCAGTCACATCAAACTTATGGCATCAGTGGGATACGGCTATACAAGGGCTCAGGTTATCTCCCTTGGAACAGATTACGCCATCACTCTGAACAAACGTACCAAGCAAGAGAGTTCGTTGTCTTTGCAGTGGTTTTATTCGTTCATGGGAAGATGGCCTGAACTAAAACTGAGACGTCCTCGGACCCTTTCACAGCTACGTGCGACGGCAACATCAAAGGAGAGTGTTGAACGGTATTTCACTCAGCTTGAAGAAGTATTGAACAAGTATCAACTTAAGTCAAGCCCTGAACTGATATACAACGTGGACGAGAAGGGGATTAACCTTACACACGCTGCTCCACAAGTGGTTGGATCTTCAACTGACGTACCAATTGAGATTTGTCCAGAAAAATCAGCTACAGTGACAGTTTTGGGATGTGGTAACGCCCTTGGTCAGAAGATACCCCCTTTCTTCATTTTTCCTGGAGCGCGTATGCGTGATGATCTTTTAGAAGGGGCCTCTGTTGGAACATCGGGTACCGTCAGTGAGAGTGGCTGGTCTAATTCTCAGATTTTTCAACGTTGGTTGACAGAGCACTTTTCAAGATACGCAAATGTCGGGGGTGAGAAGAAAGTTCTTCTACTCTATGATGGACACAGATCTCATATAACACCAACGCTGATCGACTTTGCCGTCTCAAGTGGGATAATCTTATATGTCTTACCGCCTCATACCAGTCATGTCCTCCAACCCATGGATATGGGGTGCTTTGGACCCTTCACAAAGATTTTCAGCGCCGAGTGTAGGAAATGGCAACGCTCCAATTCTGGGACAGTTAACCGATATAGGGTTTGCTCACTTGCTTGCAAGTCTTATGAACTTTCATTATCATCTATCAACTTGCAGAGTGCTTTCAGGAAGTGTGGAATATATCCGTTTGACCCAAAAGCTATTGATATGTCATTCATCAAGCCATCAACCTTTGCTAAACAACAAAATGACAAGCCAACAGACGAACCAGTTATCACTGATTCCAACTCAAAATTCTTTGAAGATCATCTTCCAGTCGTCACAATCAAGACATCAAAGCCACGGCGTTCCATTCACAAGATCGTTGGAGGTCAAGCCATCACCGAGCCTGGCATTTCATCTCAAGTTCGACAGTACGTCAGTTATTCGAAAAAGCCGACTTTGAAACAGAAGGAGACATCAGCGGCCAGCAACATCAGTCACAAGAAAAAGTCACAAAAAAGTCACAAGTCAGCCGCGGGAAATTCTTCACAGAAACCGTCTCGTCTACTTTCTTCAACATATCTTCAAAAGCTTACATCCCCCAAGCCTGGACCATCAGGAAATGACAAGTTATTGATTTCAGACAGTAGCGAGTCCGACATGAGTGACACTGACGATGACAAGTGTTGTGTCTGTGGAAAGTTTCAGCCAGACGAACTACGTCGATGTCCTAATTTGGAATTCACGAAGTGGGGACAGTGTACGTTCAGCAACTGTGGTCATTGGGTTCACCTCAAATATTGTTCAACTACGACATTTCTGCGCCGACATGATGAATTTCTCTGTGCATGTCACCAGGAAGAATAATTTGTATTTTTCATAAACAAATAATTTCCAAAATGTCAATTTGGATCAGTTATTGACATAGCTTTTGAACTGTAAATACGTTTATAATGACTCTGAAATCTGTTCCAATGTGTTTTCTTATTGACTTTATTAATTATACGAACATTTTATCATATTTTGATCACCTAAAATCTTTAATGACAATTCACGAGTGGAAATCTCCAAGTCGCGAGATTGTGACGTTTGATGGGCTACCGTACTTTGACTTTGGGGAAATACCACGGAAACATATGACGTCACTGTGACGCGTCCAATATGGCGCCCTACCGTCTGCTGTCGACAGCGAGAAACATTTGGAGGAGAAAAACGTTATTATGACAGTAAATGATAACGAGGTTGGTGTTTTCATAGTTTATTATGCATTTATTGTTTGTCAGTACATACGCTTGTATCTAAAGCTGCTATTTGCTTAATACCCCGGAAACCCATGACACGATGGTACACACAAAATTTATGTTTCTAAAAATATCAGAAAGATTCAATTCCCGAAATTTGTATCCAAGGATTTCGTCTGGCAAATGATCTACAGTTGTAATCTGAAATGGAAAGAAAAGCTGTGTAGATGTTTCAATCAAACCACGTTTAAAATAGCTTATATAAAACTAACAAAGATTCACTACGGTATACTATAGTATATCCCTAAAATATAACTTTCAAATAAAGTATGAACTGTGAAGAATAGGAATGTCATCAGAACAGGTGTCCCATGTATGGTCTATAGTTCAGTGTATGAACGGTCCCCATCCCACACAACAGCATTAGCGCCAAGTCGACTTTCAGCATGTGTCTTCTGCAGGTGGAGGATTTCCATCTTAAGATCGTGTTCTTCCTTCATGTACTTTAATTTTAGTTCATGTTCCTCACGTGCGAGCTGCAAAAGGGCTTTCTCAGATGTCACATCTATCGAACTCTCTCTAGAAAACGATTGCCTTTTTCTCTTTTTAAGGACGGGGAGATTATCATGATGACATTGACTTACACTGACGTCATCGTCGCAATCATGAGCATGTGTGCTGGCTGCAGTATCACGCACGCACTCGGATGATGTAGATGTTGACGGTGTAGGCGTCAGAGCGTCAGTGCTGAAAATGTCAAAATTGAATCATAAAGCATCAGTTTGAAATTTTGTTCTGGTGTTAAACTAATCTCAAATTACTAATTAAACATTTAAATGACAGTTAACTCATAAGTTTATCTCTCTTGTTTTATTAAAAAATATGTTTATTTTTCATAACTTATTCTCATTCAAGTTATTTTATCAAAAAAGCATAGAACAATAAAATTTTCATTCTCAGTTCATGTATTCTACGGAATTTGATTTAAAAACAATAAAATACTGCATCAAGAAAAATGGTGGGGGATCATTTCACGGGATCGTAAGTATGTCCCATACTGTAGGTCATATACATGCTTATTCAGTGTGACATAAATTCATTTAGTTTTTATCGACCTTGTAAGTACCATCGTAATTGCAATCACGTAATTTCTCATTAATTTTCTACTTCAGGCTATAATCTTTTAATGACTACGATATATCAACATAACATACATTGTTGTGAACACAGGGCGGCCTATGGGATATTAGACTAATATTCCGTCTATGGAATATTTTACATTACTGTATCTTCATCCTTATGATTATATGTATTTCAATACTACCAGTTCCATGTGTATTCAGTTTATCTAGACTTGCTGAATAAGAATCTAGGCTGTATTAAAGAATTTTACACAGTCATGCCTCATGGGGAAGAACTAGTGGGATATATGCTTGAAGTAGGCATAACTATAATTCGAATTGGTAAGCTTAATCAATTGAATTATCGATTTTTGTAATTTATGTAAAATATGTTTGTTATATTAGTGATATGCAATGTTTTTTTAAATACAAATGGTAGGTTTATGTACCTCAAAACATCGCCTTCAGCTGAGGTGCTGCATGCTCCTTGTTCGCCTTGATCTTCGGCGTCATCATCGTAGGGGTTGGTCATCTGTTCGAACTCCCTGGGAATCATGCTGACTATGCGATGTGATATATTGGAAACATCTTTTGGTGGCGGGCCCCCACCAGTTTTCTTCAGTTCTTTTTCATACGTACGCAGCTCCTTTTTGGCCGATAATTTTAGTCGCTTCCACAGCTGCTTGAGCTTATCCGTGTCAATTGTGACTCCAAATCGACCTTGAAATGACACCCTTATTCTGCCCCACGCTGTTGATTTGTTTTTCAAAGCATGTGCGTCGCATCGCTTATCTTCAATAACGGAGACATTCTCCTCAATGCATTCGATAATGTAGTGTTTGTGTTCATCCGTAAAATTTTGCAGTCGTGATGCCATGGTTCTTACCTTGTTATGGACGTCAAACGACGTTTACGTCATGTAAATTTGACGTTCAAAAACGCTGAGTCAAACGGAAATATAACACTGAGTATGCGCAAACATTGTTTAATATAAAGTTTGAAACATTTTTAAAACGAAAAATAGTTAAACCACTAGTCTTGGTCTAAACCAAGGGTTCTGTCAAACCTGCTTTCTATAATAACGTTTATTTTAGACCCGGAGTTCGGGTTTACCCAAACCCAGACTAGCCTTAACCCTGGTCTAAGTAAAACCTGTTTTCATAATACGGCCCATAGACCTCTTTGCGAAGCGGCTCAATCACCAGTTGCTGACATATGTGTCCTGTACCGGACCCCACAGCGTTACAAGATACAGGAAACACACGTTCTCCTGTTGGTAGTTCCGTTATGGCCAGCCAGGGCCTGGTATGTTCCCCTCCAGGTTCTCAGAATCCGTTGCTGAGGCGGTAGTGGCCTCTCAGAGGACCTCCACAAGGAAGTTGTACGACTTCCAGTGGGGGTCTTTTGCGACCTTCTGTAGGGAGAAGGGGTATGACGTGCAGACAGTCACGGTCCCCAAGAGAGCCGACTACTAAGTACACTTGAGGGAGGCCTCCTCTATTAACACCAACCTAGCGGTCCGTCTTGAGGAAGCGGGACCCTCAGATAGATGTGTCGATTCTGAAAGAGTTGATCGGGACTTACAGAATGTGGATGGGCCGCAAAAACTTAGTCAACCAGAGTTGGACTTGGCGGTGGTTCTTACCCACCTCAAATCAGACCACTACGAACTGTTGACGGAGACGACTGTCCTCTGTCTCACCATAAAGATGGCTTTTCTTGTGGCGCGTTCCACCCCACACGAGATGACCAAAAACGTACTATAATTCACGAATTCACGAAGCTTTACTACGGACGTATTATTATATTTTCAGTCGCCGGTTAGTCAGCACTACCATAAATATATATTTTGAAATGTGTTTAAAAGAATAACTAACTAATATAAAAAAAAATTAAATTTCAAATCACGACATTTGTATTTGGAGAACACCAAATTCAAACGTCTGGATTTGAAATAAAAAATGGACAGAGCTATAACTTGTTCAATGTTTCCTCAGGATTTGACATGCCGTGCTTGGCTTCAGAAGATTGTGCCTACCAGAATTCCTTCTGCAGACAAGGCTCCTGTCGATGCGCAGTTGGATACAGTTATCAGTTCTCCAATGGCAGCTGTGTCATGCGTGAGTTGTTTTTGCCTACACGTAATATACTGCCTTACAGGGGAAGAGGGGTATATACGGGAGGTGGAGGGGGGGGGGGGGGGGGGGGGTGGGGAGTTCTCCAATGGCAGCTGTGTCGTGCGTGAGTTGATTTTGCCTACGCGTAATATACTGCCTTACAGGGGAAGAGGGGTCAAGTCACAGAATCTGAAAATGTGTACATCTTCACGCGGATTTGAACAATTTTCAGGACATGGTTGCAGTGTGAAAAATCCTTTTGAATTAAATGATAACATTGACAGGGGAGATGTGGCATTCAAGTTTTTAAGATTATGTATTTAATAAATTTCGAACATTGGATAACAAAAATGTGGCTGTTTTAAGTAACGCATTTTATCGTTCAAGGAAATATATGTTGAACTTGTCTATCAAGTCAAAACCGCTACGTCCCCAAAGCTGTAATTTGGTGGGTGTGTTCCTGGCACCTAGGGAATAACATTTTTTCATCATGAATTCCAACGCCCACAAATATGGCCGCCATAGGCGTTATAAGTAAAACCTTTAAGCGACTTCTTCTACGAAAGCGCTTGATATAGGAATCCTAAATTTTGTCATTAACATCTGTGTGGGATGGAAATATAAGTTTGTAAATTAGGTTGAGATATATTATGAAATATGAACGTTGAATCTTCAAACCACTTCTTCTCATAAACCAGCAATAGGAGATATCCAGAAACCTAGGCAATATTTTCTTTAAAAGATGGATATATTTTTCCTCTCAGAAACCAATGACCCTAGAACACCCTATTTTTGAGGATATCATCTACGTTTAGTGAATATCAAGAGTTCCAAATTTCAAGTCTTTTGCATAAAAAGTAAGAAAGTTATAAATGAAAACATTTTTTATCCAAAATCACTTATACTCAAGCATTGTTTAAATGCAATGCAATTTTATGTAATGGTACTCAGCTAAGGTATAGATTTAAAAGGTGTGTTCAAGAGCTTTCTAACATAATCATTGTTATGTCTGTATCATAATAATAACTGGTATTCTAACTGTGGCTTAATTGTCCAGCCCTTCAAATCGGAAAGCAAGAAATCATATTCACTGTGGAGAGGAGAACCAGCCATGAGATGTAATCTGAGCCACTTAATTACATAATCTTACCTGCTGAGTGTCTGCCTCCCCCATGCTTCCTCCCTACCCCTTATCCCGTTACCCTATAGGTAATATGATACAAGCAGTGCAGGTATTGTGAATACAGTGAATACAGACATCCAATGGCCCTTGAAACATAATTTATTATTTTTATATTGAAATGACATCTTATAGAATGTTTTAAGTAAATACATGGGGGACAATACTTTAATTCAAGGCATTAGCAACAAAGTGACTTCTTATATTGTAGTGTGTGTTTGTTGTATAATGATTGTTTTACTCTTTAGTCTTTCCCAGTATTATGTATCAAAAGGTCATATTATTTCATCATAGATATTAAATGTCATAAAAAGTGAGTCAGAGGTCAGTTTATTAGTTAGCTCCAGAGTACTCGTGCCCTGTGTATTTTGTTTCAGAGGTGCTATTTAGCAGGTAGTGTCTTACATAAAAATGGCAAAGAGAGCTGGAGGGAGAAGTGTCCCTGTTGGTTACCTAAAGGGTGGGGGAGGTGTTTGGGGCTGATAATGGGTCAGGGAAGATAAGGGGATGTAGCAGAAACATAGTTGAAGATTTTGTAAAGATTTGGAAACCTGTATTAAAAGCAAAACTTCCTGAACCTTTTAATTTGTTCATATGGTTCACATGGACCACATAAGCAATGCCATATTATTTGATATATTACATTTATCCTTTTATTTATATAGGGGACCATGTGACAGGAAACATAATTGTATGATATGATAGAATGATAATAGAATGATACAAGATAATGTTTCACAGCATTTGATTAATATGCAGTGTTACAATCTTGGTTATCTGATGTCAGAACATAAGTATTGTTATGTTGAGAACAGAAAGTGAATATTGATTGTTTTAATGTGTGCTATTCCATTCTTCCTATTCCACTGCTCAAACTTTAGTATGGGTGTTTTAACCAAAATGACCTTTGAAATTTCACACATATAGGTGTGCAACACTTTTTTGTTATTTTTAAGGTTATTAGGAAAGCTGTATTAAAAGGAAAACTTGTTGAACGTTGTAAATTTGTCCAAACCATAAAAAAAACATGAGTGATTGAATATTTTGTATGTGTTAGATTTATCCTTATATGTGTATGTTAGGACCTGATGAGCTGCAGAGCCCATGGCTCTATTTTTAGTGTTCTGTGTTCTGTCTGAAATGTGTTTGCTGTTCTTGTAGGATGCAGTGGATATGGAGATGGCTTTGACTTGTATCCCAACCATGGTGTTCGCGGATGCAACATCAAATCCTTACATTCAAAAACAAGCGAAGACTGTATGGAGGCTTGCCGAGAAGAATCGTCCTTTGTCTGCATCAGCGCAGATTACAGTGACCGCTTTCAGGCATGCAGCTTGTGCAACACAGCTTGGTTTGACATTCAAGTAAATAATCGAATCACTAATAATAAGGATTGGAGTCTGTATCATCGACATTGTGCTGTTTGAAATAAAATTCATGTACCGTATTTCCTCTTATAACGGCCGGGCCTTTGTAGTGCAAACGAAATTTGAGAGGATGTCCCCTTTTACACAAATATGCTACTAATACATGATTAAATTATAATATATAAATATAGGTAATGTTTGGATGAATTTATATTTCACAACTTGATAAAGACATGCACAAGGGGACCTAAAACGTTAATATAAGGGCCCGGGCCCCTATTAGATGAAATACAGTATGGTATGGTTCGAAAAGTCTCCCCCCTTAAGATGTCATTTAATCTAAAAGCAACATCTTTTTTAAATGAACGTGTATACACTTAAATGTGCTGTCTGTCTGTCCGTCTGTCCGCCCCACCATCCGCCCGTCCACATGTCTGTCAATCTGTCCGTCCGTCCATCCATAGTCATGTCCGAAGCAGGACTTGAAAACCGTTCATAATATCTTTCTGAAACTTTCCATGTGTATTACCCACCAACTGAAGTGGTCCTTTTGATATATTTTTCTCCGTGTCAATAGAAACATGTTGGATTTGGACTTTGTTTAGAGATACATGTACATGTAGGTACAGCTCCAAAACTCTTCATCATATCTTCCTGAAACTTTGCGTATGTATTACCCACTGACTGAAGTAGTGGCTTTTTGATATTTTCAGATTTCTAAATGTTTTGTTTGTTTCCATAGAAACGCATTGAATTTGAACTTTCAACTCCAAAACCCTTCATTATACCTGAAACTCAGCATGTGTATTAACCACTTATTGAAGTACAATTATCTATCAGAGATGTGTTCTATAAGTTATGTGGGACCGGTGGGATATGTCGTCTTCTGATGACTCTTGTTAAGATAAATATGTCACGTAGTTGTATTTTTGTGTTTGAGTTCTGTGTTTGTGCAATAAAATTTCCTGAATGAAATATTATTATTATTCTATCCAGGAATATAATTAGGATAACTTGGTCTTCAAACACATTACACTGCATGACAATTTGTTTTCATTCTGTTTTATTTTTTATTTGGTATTCTTCTTTCTTGTTGGTATTCGATTGGTGAATATAATATAACAGTTCTAAAATCTTGTTGTGCTGATTATTGCGACATGAATTTGTATATGGTACAGAGTACCATGTACATTGTCAAATCAATTTTGTACTCACAAACTTTCTTTGATGATTTCACGGTAATTGATATCGACGTTATAGTGAACATGCAACCATTATCATTAGATATTTGATCGTTATAGACCTCGGTGTAATAATCGACTCATGTCTGGCATTGGACGATCACGTTTCCCGTCTAGTCCAGAGCTGCTTTGCTCAGCTGCGCACCATTGGACACATCCGGTCGTATCTCATAACCGCCTAAGCCACCACTCTAGCTTGTTCTGACTCAGATAGGAAAACTACAGCCTGTACAGAATGCTGCTGCCCGTATAGTTACTCGGTAAAGTAAATCTTACCAAGCCCTGCCACTGCTTCGCTCCCTTCACTGGCTGCCTATTCAGAATTCAGTTCAAGGTTCTTTGCCTAACTTTCCGTTGTCTGACTGGAACTGCTCCCTCGTACCTGGCCCAGTCCCTGAAACCACACTGTCCACCTCGTGCTCTCCGCTCCCAGGACAAACGTCTTCTCGTCATCCCCTCAGTGAAAACCTCCACATACGGGCAATGATCATTTACGTATGCCGCACCTACAGTCTGGAATCATCTACCCCAATATTTTCGGGACTTTACTGAACTTTCCAATTTTAAATCCTCCCTGAAGACACACTTCTTCAGACAGCTAGCTTCTGTCATGGACCTATCGCTCTTCAAACTCTGTCTTGCGCTTTGAGCTTTTTTACAATGGAAATAGCTTGTTATAAGCATGTTATTATTATTATTACTATCGTTATAAATCTAGTTAATAATAATAATGATAATTGTAACGCCTAATATCCAGCACAAATGCTGCTTATATGTACATTACTACCCTGAATTGTATTTTCGGTGCCGTATAGGTCCGTACTACCTTTGTCCAGGTACCCGTTTAAACAGCTGGGTGAACTGAGTGCATTGTGGATGAAGTGCCTTGCCCAAGGACACATCACAGTAGGAGTTCAAGGCCACAAATATTCCGAACCCGGCCATTGGCGTGAGAGGCCAGCACGCTAACCATGACACCACTGTGCTCCATTGTCACTGATCTGTGTTAAAGGAACATTCGATATGTTTCGGAGGCACATATGTTAAACATTATAAATTGTGTTATTTTATAGAGAAGTACTGCCTGGTTTCGACGATTTATTTGTCAAGATTTTAGTTAGATTTGGTGGATTTCGGGAAGAGGTTGCCAGTGTCCTACATGGAGCTAAACGAAATCTCTGAACTCGGATTGTTGTTTGAGTGTAGTCATTTTACTTTTAAATATTTGACAAAACTTTAATAAACTGTACCTCTCTTATGATATTGATGCTGTACACCTCCAGACCATTACTTGCTCACAAACACCCTGACTAATGACAATGATTATGTTACATATTATATATCTTACGTTTGTAAGTCCTGTAATTGTTCTGAAGTTGAAGATGAGGTCCATTACTTAACTTCATGTAAATTTTATTCAGATATTAATCTTTCTTATTGTTGAGAGCATATGCTATTGATCCACAATTTGTTCATATATCTTTAATATATGAACTTCTATTCCGACTCTCTTTAAAAGCGTTGTAGGTGAATGTTCTTACTGAAATATAGTGCTCTCATAAAAATATAAATAAGTGTTATCAATGGCTACATAGTAATCCTGAGTCAATAAAAAAAGTTAAAAAACGAATGTACATGGTTCGGTTAATCCATGCGAGTCCATTTACCATCGAGCGGTCATTTTAATTTGTTCACATTAAATTGGCCGCTTGAAGGTACAAGTGTCTGACTAATACCTAAACACTAAGAGAGTTTTAAACATGGGGCCATGATGGAATGGTCATCCGTCTTGCTATCTGAACTCTTAAATTTTCATGATACAAACGTATCTACTTCTCACACTGAATAGTTCCACAGCACTGTTGCATTATTTTCTTCGAATACAAATAACAATTTTCAGGTCGTGTAATGAGTTATTTTATCCATTAACATAGCACTATATTGCTAATTTTGAGAAAACATTTTATGCCGAAAATGTACTACAGCACCTTTAAAGAAGAAATGTTACGAATGGAACTAAACTATCAATATTGTAATTATGCTGTTGCTTTTTTGTTGATAATCATATAATAATTTATTAGTTCGATATCAATTTGAAAATGTCATCACTTTTTCGGTCATCTTTATCGAGTTTTCTTACCTCAAAGACACTGGCACTTTAGACTTTTAAAAGACTACCAGGTGCTATCAGGAGGGTAGGACATGTTTCCATGCATTATGGTCACCTGGTTACGTCACTTACTACTGCGGGCTTGTTTTCATTTGTTGTTGAATATCCCTTGTCATGCATGGTCTTATGAATCGGCTGTGACATCTGAATTTAAAAAAAAAATATCGATATATCGTTGAACAACACGAAACCCCATCTGACTGGTTCACAAATTATGGTACGACTTTTTAGATCAATAACTCGACATTAATAATACGCATCCAAAATAATAAAATCAATATAAACGTATGTTACACACAAGAAATTAGCTCATTATTTTTCTAACTTCAACACTAAAGCATGTATGTCATTAAATTCAACACAATGAACAAATCACCTGTCTCTATAAGAACAAAAATACAATTGAATTATGTATGGCTACCATTGACGTTATATGTATGATCAGTTGTGGATTCAGAGACCGGGGTTTTAATAAATGATCGATATGCTTAAGTAACAGGTGCATATAGAATTGTATAATCAATGCATGCTGCTCCGATTAGGGTTCATCCTCTTTTATCATAAAGCATGCAGCGTTTTACCAGTACAAATACGTAGATATCAGTTGCCTTGAAATTTCCTAATGTGTCACAGAAAACTTGTGATTACAAAATTGAGGTAACGGACAATTTGTTCATTTTATTATTATTTATATTTATTATTTCAATCACAAACTGAAAGTTAATTGCCTTGATTCGTCAAATATGATCAACGAATTTGTTTAAGATGTTTCCCTGAAATTGTTTCTGGAAGCAGAAGATCATCGGAAATGTTTATCTTCATTGGAAAAGCTCATGTTGCTGTTTTGATGAAATTTTACTACATCAGAAAAATACTGACTAGCAATGTCATGTTCACGGCAATCACCATTTGCACAGAGATGGAAATGCCGTCGATTCCTCCAGCATATTTTATTAATGCAAATAATGTGCCACATAAGGCAACAGTTCTTGTAATCCATGTATGCTAGGCTTGAAGAAAAACAATACAAAGAACATTTCAGGAAATTGCATAATTTGGTGTTATTTTGCAGACAGATTTATCTTTCGGATCTTATTAAGTCATTCAATAGCAATTCACCTTAGTATTTATTCAACAATTGACACCCCTTATGGCACCGCATGTGAAAGCACTTCGACAATATTAGGTCCTCATTAAAGTAAAATGCTGTGTTTCTTGAAAGAGATGTTATAACATAAAGCAGAAATAGTTATTATCAAGACATTTTAATATGTAGATATTCACACACTCGTTCCATTTTTAAAGACACCAATCCAAAAATAATGATTTATCACTCCTTAGTCACAGTATTTTTTATAAAATACCTATATTTTCACACCTAATAAAAATATGTCACAATAGGATAGCAGAGATATAATTTAAATTAATTTATTTTTATACACAGGGAATAATACTTTCCTTTGACCTTTCATTAGATCTAACAACACAGAGCTAAATCGAAATATTACCATAGAACAAAAATAATACATATCGTTATAAAACGATCACTTTCTATAGATAATAGAAAACTAAGTCATCTGAATGACATACGAGACGCGGGCTGAAAACCTATGTTCAGACTCCTTGGCCAATGGGGATTCAAAATTGTAGATTTCGTAACCCCATGACCCCAAATAAGGTAACAGGGGTCACATCCTTTATAAACCTATTTTCATCTTTTTGTTCAGTTCTAAAAGGTCTAGAGAGCTGAAAAGTTGTGTACAGACTCCTTTGCCAATGGACATTTAGTCTTACACTCATACTATGAACAAAGTATTTATTCTGAAAATATCACCATTTTATTAAATATTGAAAAGGAGACTGTAAGAAATGGAATGTTCATCTATAAAAAAAGGCTCCTTTTCAATTTTCTTTTTAGAGTCTAAGTGTTAGACTAATGGGGATTCTAAATTGTAGAGTTAGTGACGCCTTGACCTCATATAGGGCCACAGGGGTCACATCATTAAAAACAAGTAACTTTTTCTAAATAATGATAATCATTCAGAGCTATACTGTTGCTCTTCTTTCATATATGGAATGTTATTAGAATAGAAAAGTTTGTATGTTCCATTTTTCCATTAACCTTATCTGATGAATACAATGCTAACAATGGATTCTGCAGAAATAACTTCAAAAGTCATGTTCAAGAATAAAAATAAATTAAAAATAATTCAAACAAGATAAAACTTGTGGAAAACTTACCGCTGAAGAATAATAGAAAATAAAAAATATATCTCACGGACCCATTTTCTGAGTGATTTGATGCTGATGTTGAATATTTATGAACAATATTGACAAAGGGATATAAAGGCCCCTTTACACAGAGGCGCGTCCTTCGTACGGCCATTGAGCGACCAAAAAAATGGACAGGACGCTCAATGGTCGGCTGATTTCACGAAATCCCGTTTCTGTGTAAATGCTCCTGCGATCTTTGTACTCCTTTGTACGACCTAAAATGCAAATAACGGTAATTTCCATGACGACCTTTGAACGACCTGCACGTTTATGGAGCCTCCACACTGCCTTCGCTTGGCATTCACTGTGCAACCCTAACAACATTTCAGCATCAAGGACGATCCCCGTACAAGCCAGCCACCTCTGTGCCTCCTCTGTACCTTCGCTGTGCCACCATTGACGACTGTCGCGACAGTTAGCCGACCATGCAGCAACACTTCTGCCTCCTCTGCGATACCTGGATAATGCTTCAGTGATCCCTTGGAGTGTTCGGCAACCAGGATAGACTGGGCCTATAATAAGCTGCATTAGTCTCCATTTGTTTCAGTCCCATTCCAACAGTAAAAAATAACCAAGCAATTAGCTTTTGCACGTGCAATAAAAGACAACAAGCTCTGCTGCTTAACAACATGTTCATTGTTGTTTGCAAAAGAATATATATATTGTTTTATAACATAAGAAATAAATATACAAAAATACATGGAATTATTAAATCCAGGAGTAAACATACGAATGACCCAGGGCTTCATAGAAGTCAATGGGTTAAATTTTAGTTTATGAAACGTTATCTGTTCATATTTCTGAAAAACATGCCTTCTAAAAACTAGTCTATTTTTAAAATCTTCTTAACGGGGAGATATAGGAGAGTTAAAAAATTCTTTTTGGCTTGTTCTGCGATGTCGTACCGTGACGATGCTTCAATGTTAGAGTTTAGAATTAAAGTTAGAGAGATAAAATAGGTCTTTGATTAATTAATTTTCGGTATTTCGTAATTTTGAAAACAAAATTACCCAACATTCTGGCCAATATCCATGTTGAAAAAGCTATTCCAAAACCCTTTATGTGTTTGAATAAAGATAATGATTAAAGTATCAAACCGAAATGAATGAACTTGTGCATACTTCTTTACAAAACATTTTTATTATCAAAAACATTTAAAATCGACTTTATCCGAAAGCAGCATTCTGTTGTTATTGTTAAATATGTGATGGCGTTTCTTTACAAGTGAGCTTATACATCTTTATTTGCTTGTCTTTCTGTTGTCTTGCCAGCAGAAACACGGAAACATGTGAGAATCGATCATCTATTTTTGGAGAATTTACGAGGACGCTCACAGAAGGCTGAGTGAATGCAGAAAGAAGGCACACAAATCGTCATGGTCGCACGAAGGTTGTCGTGGTCGCTGCATGAAGGCAGAACGGTCGTGATATAAACGGCTTTGGTTGCACAGAAGACGCAGTAGGAAGGCACAAGAGAGGCAGAGGCATCGCCCAAGGTTAGCGAATGTCTTACATGGCGATCATTGAGCGTCCTTTGCGACCTTACAACGTCCATTGAAAGACCTTTCTGCCTCATGGGAGCAACCCTTGAGCGACCAGAATTGTCGGTGATCCCTCTGCGGAAGTTTTGAGCATGTTCAAAAGTTTTTGGCGTCCTTCGCGACCTTGGCGATCAATCAATCAAATTTTTTTTTATGACAAAATTCATTTATATAAGGTTGAAGAGCAGATATTTTTTTTTACCATAAAACATAAACTATTTCACACAACCATAATACCATTACCTTTCTTTATTAGTATCCAAAGGTAAGTTGATTTTCAAAACACAATGTTGATGAAAAATGGACCTAATTATATAAGCTATTAACTTCTGACAGCGAAAATCTGACAATGGGAGATGTGCGTGGGCAATTGTTACGAACCTCCGTTAAGTCACATTCTAGAAGTTAATATGATGAAGAATGAAGACATTATTTATGGATATAAAATTCTTTATTCGGCATAGGCGACGTTTCACCAAAGGTTCTAATGTCCTTGCTAGACATTTTCTGACGATACATCATTATAGGTTACACCGAATACGGGGATACCGTTGCAACCTATCTTGGGACTAGCTCATCGGCTCACCGACTACAACATGAAGCGCATCACTGTAAACACAAGCTTGGCCTGTATGAAAGCTTATTATACCTCTATTAAATTTGTAAGAATTCCATTTGTCACTACACACCACATGATCGAAAAATATATTTGTACACTGACCCCCGATTCCAGGGATGAAGTCAATTTTGTGACAGAAATTTCTGTCACTGACCTGAGATTTTGACTCCTCACGTGATTTGTGTCACGTAACTGTTTGTTTTGACGTGTTTAATGCAAGTTGGCGTCATCTTATCTTTCGCTGCGGTCTCGGTCAGGTCAGACAACTTCGAGAGTCAGGTATCGAGTCCTTGTATTTCACATGATGACCTCACCATGCATTATTAAGTGTGTAATGTCAGGGTGAAAGACATTATACTGCATCAACGTCGAGCTCTGGAGTTTGCAACTTCAGCAAGACGACTTGGTTTGACACTTGAGAAAAGGCTCGAGTAACAAACTCACCAGGTTGGATCTTTCACCATCGACAATGTGCCGAGTAATATACCACTGTTCCCCGAATGTTTGTTCACTACCTGGGATTGAACATATCATGTATTTCGAATTTTCGTTGGTAATCAATTGCAGTAAATCCATATGCATTTGAAAATACAGATACATGTGTCTACAAACTTATTCCTGGAAGGACCATGAGTCCGTTACGTCTGATGTACATTGGCATGATAAAAAGAATAAAAGGTGTCAAATTGAAAAAATGAAATGTAAGTGGAAACTGTAGTCAGTAGGAATACATAATACAGATACCAACTATTACAGATAAATACTACTTCTGCTTGACATTGTTGATAGTATTGTCATTAGAAGAAAAAAGAAGCTTATCTCACCTATATTATAATAATTTGACCATCTTAATTTATTATTAATTCTTTATTAATATTCCAGTTGACTAACTATAGATTAACATTATTAGATTTATTTGCATGATTGCTATCATTACCATCATGATGTTGCTGGAGTATACTTATCATCCAGAAGGTGAAATTTAGAGCAAATATGTTGCGCAACAGAGATGAAAGACCAGTTTTCCCTATGCGCGAACGAAGTGATCAAAGGTTGGCAACGTCTTTCTCTCGACTCAAATCGAAATAATTCATATGCATTTGAAAATACAGATACATGTGTGTACAAAGTTATCCTGGAAAGACCATGAGTCCGTTACGTCTGTTGTGCCGCTCCTCAAACATTGGCATGATAAAATGTATAAAAGGTGTCAAATTGCAAAAATTAAATGTAAGCGGAAACTGTAATCAGTAGGAATACATTATACAGATACCAACTATTACAGATAAATACTACTTCTGCTTGACATTGTTGATAGTATTGTCATTAGAAGAAAAAAAGAAGCTTATCTCACTTATATTATAATAATTTCAACATCTTAATTTATTATTCATTCTTTATTAATATTCCAGTTGACTAACATTATAGATTGACAAAATTAGATTTATTTGCATGACTACTATCGGTACCATCACTTTTTGTATATTGATTTAAAGTAAGAATAACAGAAAAATATAGTCGGAAGCGATGATAAACGGATTCAGCGCATAAATGATTCAATTAGTTGAAATATAATCAATAAATACATCTTTCAACACAAATTGCAAGTCTCTAGCATGTCTGTAACATTATTGATACCTAAATTGTAAAAAAAAAACATGGCGCCTAAACCATGTGACCTACGAACTCACCATGATTTACTTTCTTTCTCGCATGGTTATTGCGCACCTTTAAAAAAGTTTCAAGTCTCTATCTGCATTTTAAAGTTTCTTCCCATGTTAAAAACGGAGAATTAGATTCGAACTGGACCTTGAATGATGGCACCAATGAGGCCCAAATGTCAGACACATTGACTTCATACTGAGGGTTATCGGTACCTTTATTTTCAGAATGTTAACTCTCGTAGTTTCGGCTGAATCTAAATGAAACCGTATAACAGAAGAACAAAGGAATTGCGACTTTTACACAGTCTATAGGCGTGAACTGACATCCTTTGTCTCTGTTGTTCAAAACATGTCAATAGTTTCGCGTAAATAACGACGAAACCATAAGTCTTACGAAATTGTTATGATTGACTTTTTTGTTTGTAACGTTCCTGTCTATCACATATAAAACATATTCAAGTCTCTAAGTGCATTTTGAAAATTCCCCCCATGTTAAAATTGTCAGTGTTATTAACTGTAATTTTGTACAGGTTCTTTATTGTTGATTCGTATAGACCATAGTCCTGTCTTACCTTTCCTGGAAAAATCTTGAAATTTGGGTTACACCTTATGAGTTATCTCCCTTTGAAGTTTGCGATTTTCAAAAATTGTCGGACTTTGAAAGGTCAATGTGGAAAAAGTATAAGGAGTTTGCTAATGCTTTGGACTATCGTTTAATCACCAACCCTTTAGCTGCACATATATGCAAGTTTGAGCTCTTAGATTCTAGTATCTTCAGAGGAGAAGATTTCCAAAGGTGCATGGGGTCGGACAATTGTAAAATGTGTCTAAAATCAAAATAGCGGCAACACTACGTGACTAACGAATTTGCCATGATTTACTTTTTTGCTCGCATGGTCAATGTGCATCTTTTGCAAACAGTTCCAGATCCTTAACTAGGAATGACGCAACAGTGCTGAAGTCTTCAGACTTCGGCTTTGATCTTCGGCTTCATGTTTGATTACAGAATGTCATCGTTCTGTCAAAACTACCATATTTAACATGAATCTTTCATACCATCAACACTCTGTTAACTCTAAATTTCGCACGATTTTAATTATAAATCAAAATAGTAAGAATACAACGTGTCCTACTGATTCGCAAAAATATACTTTTTAGAATTCTCTAAGTTTATTTTTTTTAAAAACTAATATAAAATAATAATAAACAGAATCCGTCTCTTAGTAGCTGCTAGCCTTTAAAACACGTTTTTTTCGCGGAAATAAGTCGATGAAACGTATTTGAAAAATAATGTTACCAATAGTAAAACGCCCTTCTCTCTTTGAAAGTCAAGTTAAAAAATGAGTGTACGTGGTTCTGTAAAGCCATGGGAAAATCGTTTTTGTCATTTGAAATAATAACATGTGTTCACAATAAAATCGCCCCAATGCAAGTTTTGCATTATATGCAACACCGTTATTATCACTATGGATAATTGGTTTGTTTAATGATATATTTTATGTTGATGAGATATAATTTGCAAATCCTTCCTTTTTTGGCTGGCTAACTAGGCTTTTTGATTTATTGTGCAATGATGAGCAATCTGAATGTTTGAAATGTATATAATGAGGTTGCACCTACTCTAACATATCTAGTCCATCCGTTTAGCCAGTGTCTTACACCTATGTTTTTATATTTTATATCTTCATATATGTGACTATAAGGCCTGGTAATTTATGTGTAAGTGCAATGTTTGTATTACATGTATATTGCATTATAACGCCATGTTTGTATTTCATGTATTAGCAATGACACTGTAATAAAAAATCATTCTCTCCTTTCTGCGTTCTTCTTTCTGTAACAAAATCAGCACAACAGCTTGTGAGCTTCGAATAGTTGATTCAAATGGCTACATAAATCTGATTGCGTATTGAATTTTTACAGTATGAATGAATGTGACTCAGAACAGGAAGAATCAATCCACACACCTTTATCACTCTGGTTTGAACATAACGGAACGTAAGGATATTCTTTATTATGTAATGAAAGTTACAAACGATAAATGAGGAAGGTAACACAAGATAAGTGATGATAATTAAAAAATTAATATTAAAAGTTAGAAACTGTGAGTGATAAAAGTTAAAATCAGTTAGTGATGAAAGTTACAAACTGTTGATTGAACGTTAAAAACTGTAAGTGATGAAAGTTAAAAACTGTAGGTGATGAATATTACAAACTGTAAGTGATGACAGTTAAAAATTGTTAGTGATGAAAGTTACAAACTCTTAATGATGAAAGATACAAACTGCTAGTGATGAAAGTTACAAAATATAAGTGATGAAAGTTACAAACAGTAAGTTGTACATAGTTTAAGTTTTCTTCAACATGAGATAAGATGATTAAACTATTTGTCATAATCCTTAAACGTTAAGATAAGATAAATATCGGATATTATATGATTATCTATGTCATGCCATGACATGGCAATGCCTACGACAAGAGTGACTGATCGTTAGTATTTCCCGACCACAAGCGAGTGATATACCGTTATTCAGGCACGAGTGTTGTAAACATAGTACAACATAGCCACGAATATAAAGTTCTATTAATTACCGAAGATACGAAATTGAGGAAAATACACTAAAATCTACTTTCAAGCATAGGTGGCTGTCGCTGCATTTAGAACACAACCTCATTGAAGAAGCGTGACATCTTAACATTGTTTATGATGTCACGTCACCATGCCAAAGCGATATTTTGTTCCAGGGCATCGTATGAAAAATATGAACCCCGATATATATATATATAATAAGATAAGGTAACATACAAAAACCTTGTTAGAACACAACAGAATAAGATATGGATGTCAGGCATGTCAGGAGAAAATCAAAATCGTAACCGTAGTTGTCATCAACTTTTTTGACAATTTGCTGCTTGTATAGTTGGTATGAATGATGTTGCATGATTAGTTACAACTATTGTTTAATTTCCCTTTGTTTAGAACAGACAGGGTCCCGAATCAACAAAATAAGTTTACAGTTAAAAAGCATTTTATAAAACAATGCCATGTGTGAGAAATCATTTCTAAAAGTAAGTACATTCTCTGCTGACGTTTTTGTAATCGACATTGTCAGTTTGCCCAAAGACAGTGTCTGAACATATGCCTTTAATCACAATTTAAATTTCTTCATTGTGATTTAAACGGGTCCTGATGAGTAAAATGTTTTTTTGAAATTTTAACAAAATTGTTTTGTTTTCTTTGTATTTAAAATCGAAATGTAAAATTGTAAAATGTAAAAACTTTATTTCTGTTGACAAGGTTTGTAGCAAATAAATAGTTAAAGGCGTTACCATTACAATCAGTGGTATACATGATAAACAATATGGGTGACGGTACACATCCTTGTGGAACTCCTGTGGACAGATTTGTACAGCAACAGGGTAGATTTGTAACCAAACCATTTCTCTCCAATAGTTGCCCGAGGACCCAGCGTCAGGCTATCCACTGATGGTTGAAATGCTGACTACATTTTTTCAGATCAACTTAAAGAAAGACGAGGACATGTTATAATGTATGGCTGGAGCCAAAGTCCTTGCTGATGCTTATTTGCATTTGCCAAATGCTAGCCTTCTATCAAACAATTATTGTAAACTTGACGGTGCAACTGAGGTATTCTCTGAGGAAATTAGACATTGGCAAAATATTTTTACAACATTCGCAACAAGGACATATCCGGGGCCCTGTTCCAAACCTAACTTTAAAAATGAACTATCATTTTATATATTAACATAAGACACGATCTGGATTGTTCATTGTATCCACAAAGCATCGATCGTAACATCCCTTTAATGCGAGATCACACAGCACAATGGCGGTAGTACAGGTTCCAACGATAATCATCAGTTCTTCTAGTTTCTTCCGGAAGATCGAACCAAGCCAAATTACACATAGAGCACACTGATGTGCGTGTATTGTACTCAGCATTGATGCAGACAAAGCCAGATTCATCTCGGCATGCTTCCATACAGGCTGTACCGGTACTTAGGGTTAACTCCTTCGTGTTGCAGCGTTGAACCCCGTGATTCAGGTACAACCCAAAGCTATCTCCATAGTCCATGCATCCTTAAATGTTAAATACAATAGTTTATTCAAGTACCATTAACATATCATCATATCATCAGACAGCAGAGAATCCAGATACTTAGTCAATGATCATTGCAACCTAAATTCACTCTGATAAAAAGTTACCCTGTTCCGAGAAATAAAACATATTTTGTTTTGCTGAGATATATATTGGTTCTATAGATTCCTCGTCACAAGATCTGATGACACGTGTTATAGGAACGTGTATACTACCAGTTTTGTGCAGACAAAATCTAGTCTTTAGCTGCCCAATTATAACATAGTTTTTTAAGATCAGGTTTTGAACGTATACAGAATCATTCGTTCCTAATGTCACTGAGAGAGGAAGGATTGCTGTTTTGAATTACTTGCTTCTTGCATCAAAAGTTTATTGGAGGTTTTTGCATCGGAACGTTCAAGCATGGGGTCATCAGACTGTTTTGACGGGAAACCTTTCAACAATATGTGTTCGTATATCGGTAGTTGTACTATTTTGCAATTTATATTCCTAGGAAAATTAGTCGTGCATGCTAGACGTCTTCCTATATCCACGTCCAGGGTCCCAAGCTCATGTTATTATCAGCAGCTTCCGACCCGATTCTTGATTGGAAGGCTTTTTTCAAACCCAGCAACAGGACATTAAGTCATTCTTCTTTGTATCATACTGCTATTAAGGACATTGATGTTTGCCAAAACCGTTTATCATCAAAGAAATTTCGTTTCATTAAATAGAAACTTTTTTTTTCACATGTTGATTTTTCTGTTTTATTTTCACAAGACTACGACATTTAATTTTCATATTCTTCATTTGTCAACTTTCTCATTTCTGTTAAATTTTAATTCCGATACTTAGTAAAAGTCTGTTACAATAATATAAAGATGACCATTTGTTTTTGTGATACTTATTTAATTATTTATCGATGTGCAGAAACCGAACCATTGCAATTTGATCATTATCATCGTTGAAATACGACATTGTCTACAACTGCTGTCATAAAAAGACTGGCAGGAAAGAAGACACATGGTATAATTTATATTCTGCAAATTACGATGACTTTTTTTCACCATAGAAAGGGATGTCGACAATGAAAAATAAATCATAATATATATCGCTCTTTCAATGATAGAGATTTGTTATAGTTTTTTTTTTAAATTATTGAAAACTTTTGCCACTTTTATTTCCATTTAATCGGCTATAGAGAATTATGAAACTATTATAAATGTAACATCCTTTGATGATTCTATATGAATACTCATATTTAAAAAGTATATATTAATGTTTTAGGTGATTTCTTAAATATAACTTTCCTGTAGATTGATTATTGGATCCGAAGAAGTCCCTAACTTCGTATTAATGACAATATTGAATTTATAGCAAGGCACAGTTGATGTGATTGATAGTTTGATAGAATTCTCTGAGTTGATGCTCAACAAACCAATTGACGTAGTTTTTCAAATGTGTCTATGATCCATGAGATCCTTTTTATTACGAAATTCCATAAAAGGAATTTGTATATGTTGTATTTTTCGTGAATTATTTTGAATAATTTTGAAATAAATGAAGAAATCTGGTAAGTATGATTCTATTCAATTTACAAGTAGACCACATATTAACAAACACGAATTTGACTATCAACCTCGATTAACAAATGTATATGTAATGGTAAGTTGCGGTAATTTAATTAATTTTTTAGTAATTTAAAAACAAACACATATGTGTTTTATGCTTATATATTTATATCAAACTTTAAACAATTCACGATCAAAGGGAAGATAACTTTGTCTATTATTATTATTTTTATCCAAAATCATTAATATCTAAATTACAATTTCATATATTGTTGTTGTCTTGCGTTTTAAGAAATATGATAACTCATACTTACCTCATTTTAAATAATTCCATAGTAAAAAATTACAGAAATCAACTTTTGTAAGCTCTCAAAACGAAACATCGTATTGAAAAAAAATTTGCAAGGAAAGAATCTAACTGAAATATCATTAACAGATCATTGATTGTGGAGGGATCAAGCGTTAATGAAGATGCAATGCCCTGGGGACATGAAAGAATATATTATATATTTAAAAAAAAAAAAAAATCTGAAAAAAATGATTTCAATTTGTTACTTCTTGAATGCATAGCCATAGGCCAAAGAAAAAGAAAATCTCAATGATTAAACATAATTATTATAAAACAAGATTATTCTAAGAGCAACAAAGCGTTATTTTGTTGCTTTGTAGGGAATAAAACGTGAAATAATTTATTCAAAACACGCAAATGTTAGCATTTAACTAAACGATTGCGATCCCTGTGACTGAATTTCTGTTCGTATGTGAACCGTTCCACAATTTCACTTTCGAGGTCATGACCCAAGATGACATCTGTCAAGTTGTTTAAAGAAAGTGGGGTTGGGAAGAATTAAATGTTGCTGAATATGAATTTAAATTTTCTAAGGTGAGACAGCGATCGGAAATTGTAACAAAAAGGGTTCATTTTTCGACCCATGTGCCGATTTATAGATTAATCGTTTCCATTAACGAAGAAAGAAAAACACCATGGAAGGTATAACCGCCGGCCCACTGCTGATGATCAAATAGGCTTGAGACTAGGCTTGGGTGCGCAGTCATCGCACATAAACCAATGTTTAGATTATCTGAACTATGGAAAATTGTCGATTTTTATCAGACAGATCCTAAATTACATGTCATCAGCAAAGTTTAACATAAGTAATTGCGAAGATGAGGTTGATATCTTTGGTACCCATAAAATATTACAAACATCAATTTGAATTTGAGCCTATAAAATGGGTTTCAAACAATCTATACGCTATTCCATCTGAGAAGCAATTGGATTCTTTAATTAACTTAGAAAAATGTTACCCGGCGCTTCATACAGTTTCTGCACCTATATTCTAAAAGGAGAATAACGTCTTTCCTTTAATAAAGGCAGGGCCATCCCAAATAAAGCCGACACCAGGAGTCACTTAATATAGATGGCGTTAATAAAATAGTTGATCTAGATCTAGATTTTTCATTTCCAATTCATTGTTTCCCATTGTGTACATGTTGGATAAGCGGTTACCAGAGACTTTCAGCTTATTTCTTAAACAATTGAGACATCCTAGGTGCTTATAATCTCGCACTTGTTAGAGCATGCGCTACCGATATTTCCAAAGTTTTGTTGGTTAATACAAATTAGTGCAATCACAAGTTACTCACTGATGTCACAGCTCCCAGTTGATGACTGGTAGCTGTATCCTACAGCACATTGACAAGAACCTTGACCGCAGACGGAATTGTTGTAGGAACAATCTGCTGTAGATGAACACTGCATGCCGAATCCTGCCATAGAAAAAAATAGGAATATCATAGTATTCGTATATAAAAAAGACATTTTCAAAACGACACCAACTGACCTTTGAGCTACCGTCTCTCTTGACAAATTACATTCATGTTATGCAGAGCATTTATTTAAATGGCATATGGAGACATCATGTATGCCTATTTTCAGTGGCTCTAGACAGGTTATTTAATCGAAACGAATGGGACATGAATCTGAGATCAAAATATAAAGTAGTGTGAAATGTGAAAAGGCCAGTTTCGGGTATTTGCCAGATTTAGGAATAAAGGTACCTACTTAAAGCTAACAAAAATTATATGTTTGTCAATGCACTGAACTTGATTCAGAGGGGTCTTAGGACAATAGTAATGATTTAAAGGTTACCATTGAAACATATGCTCCTTTACCATGGAGCATAAATCATCCACGCCAAATTAAAGAAAAGACATATCTTGCTAATGAACAAGGTTTTACACTAGGGTTTAAGTGTAAAATCTTGTCACGTCCTTCTAAAACTGGCATTGTTTACTCTGAGATGCACATATTCAATATGACAAATAACAAATGAACACCTCGAGTTGTGATGATATACCATTTAATGACATCATGTTCATCAAGTTCTTATGAGAAATAAAGTATACTTACGTCCGTACATGAGATAGAGACGCGATCCCGTTTCCATGGTTGTATTAAGAGGTTGCCCAGCCTGGTTGAACCCTACTCCGAAGAGAGAGCACGTCCTGTTGATAGTGTTGAACTGGTATGATCTACACTGGTGGTCGTCCCTACACTTCAATGTGCACATCCACAACTTCTCAATCCCTTCATGGGTAGACAGACGAAAGTCGGACACCGCCTTGTCATCAAAGATAGTGAGATGGTAGTTATTGAGATACTCCACTCTACACTGATCAGATGATTTATAACTCAAAATTATCAGCAGAAACAGGCTCAAAATCATTTTGAATATGTTAACTGTCCAACCAGTCCCGTCGTTGAAATATTTTAATGTGAAGTGTCTCTGTTGTATTTAACGTGTCTTTGGTAACCATATAAATAGCTAGACGAACTGAGAGCTTCCAAGTAAACAATTCACAGTTCCTGTGCTACAACATGTTTCACCACTCCATGACACTTTACATAATGCTTTACTACACAGGAAAGCTAATAATATCGATGTTTTCTAAATAGACAACTACTTCAGGTGAAGGTTATACATTTATGTAAAAAAATGGATATATATATTGACCGTCGACAAATTAGAGAAACAAATGTAATAGAAAGAAGTATATAATATAGAAGTGTAATATGTCACAAATGTAGGTCACATGCGTCTAGCTCACACCTAAAAACCTATTTTCATTGTTTCTCCAGTACGAAAGGCTCTAGAAACTGAAATGTTGACTACAAACTCCTTGGCAAATGGGAATTCTAAAGTGTACTTTTGGTGACCCTGTGATCCCATATGTGGGTCACAGGGATCACGTTCTAAAAATCTATTTTCATCTTTTTCTTCAGTACGAACGGCTCTAGAAAGCTTAAATGTTGTATACAGACTCCTTGGCCAATGGGGAATCTGAATTGTAGATTTGGTGACCCCGTGACCTCAAATACGGTCACAGGGGGTTTACAAAGACGTCGTTTGACCTATCTTTACGTTAATCATAAACATTAAACACTACCGAACCTCTAACTAACATGTTAGGAACATATTCGACACTAGGTTTTTATTTGAAAGAATTCTAAATCGATTTAAACTGATTCACAGCAAGAGCGAGTGACACTCGAATATATGCTATCATTCAACACTCGCTGTAAAATGGGTATTCAACGCAAGTCTTTTAGCTATGCACTTTTTTTTAGATACATGGTTTGTTCATATATGAATCACATTTGCATTATTCCTAAATACATGTTAATTTAACGATATGATATCAAATTATTTTATTCAATCCGTCAAAACAAAACTACATGAAATAATGGCATGTGCGAGTGACTGACAGCAGTGTACTATAACAAAATTTGTAAAATCTTGTCAATTTTTTAAAATGTCAACGGTTAAAAGTAGCAGTACCTACAAGAAGAATCTACAAAGAATGCATGGAAACAAAAATGTATGTCAAGAGGGTCAACCAGTCTGAAATTTGAACAACATTTCATCTCAGGAATGTGGTTTCCAGTCATGTCGAGTCAACATTACATGAATAAGTAGAAAGAACGATAACTCTGTACAGTTCTGCCCGTGAAGTCCACAGAGATGTTGATTTTCTGAGATGGTATCATTTTATTAATGTATTTCCATCAGAAGCATAAGAATCTTTGAATTGGTTGAACATCGGATAAACGTTTTACTTGACTTGGAAGGGAAACCCATCGTGTATGCAATGTATTTAAGCAGAGTTGTCTCTGTTATATCAGAGTATTTGAAATTTCATTTATAAATATGTTAATGACTATATACCATAGTCAAGGAGTATGGAGGTTTTGGGTTCGAGACAGGATGTTGGTAAAACATTTGCAGATTGATGTTTAAATTAACAGTTGTTTTTCAATAGACTTAGACACACACTAACTTTCATCTCAATTTTAACATCTCAGTATTAAATATAGATATGTTAAGTTGGGCATTATTAAGATACTTGCCCGGGGTAGAGGGAAATTACGTTACGATCCCGGGAATTATTTGATAATCCCTGGGATAATACATCCACATAGGAACCGTTGAGCATAATGTTATGGGCAGCATACCGGTGTGACGTCACCGGATGTTGTGAATCCATGTATGTACATGTAGAGGGATTAACGTATCGTTGTTATCGTTATCTTAAAGGGGCAGAAGCACTTTTTTTCAAATTTTTTTTTTTCAAATTTCCCATTTATAATGATATTTTATGTCATTTATATTTACTTTAGAGGGTAAAACATCTTATTAAGCAAACCAATTATCCGTAGTGGTAATTACGATGTTGTGTATAAAGCAACAATTGCATGGCGGCCATTTTATTGTAAACACAATTTATTATTTCGAATGACAAAACCGATTCCCATGGCTTTACGGAACCATGTACACTCATTTTTAAACTCGATTTTCCGAAGAGAGAAGAGTGGTTTACTATTAGTGACATTATTTTTCAAATACATTGCATCAACTTATTTCAGCAAAAAAACGTGCTACTGCCCCTTTAATGGCAGAGGTGTAGTTAGCATGATGGCCTCTCACGCCAAGGCCCGAGTTTGAATCCCGGTGGAGACACCAAATATTTGTGATCTTGGACTGATAGTGTATTGTCACACTGACCCCAGTCCACCCAGTTGTTTAAAGTTATACCTGAACACGGGAAGTACAAAACTATATGGTGACAAGTAGGGAAGTAGTAATTATGCATTTATCTCCTTATCTTTGTCCACCTGTACTTTGTTCTATTTGCTTGCCATTTACCATACAAGTGTTGAATACTTGATTGGTGGTTTACAATTGTTCAAATGCCTTTACAAGCTGGTGTGATAATGTATTACAAACCTTGTGGATAACAGTTGTTTGTTTCTCACAGCGTTTCCGAGCTACCATAAACATTGTTCTGTATTATATTATCGTTTGATAGTCTGATTACATTTGCACTAGAGAGATTTCACCGGTGAGTTTCAACAATCGTGGTATCACTAATTGATTGTTGAATCTGTAGCAATGTTCTTGCAGGTTATCTCCCAACTACAGACAGGCAGCTGACAGACATGCCAACCTGCAGACACTTAAGTTCGAAGGTTAACTGAGCCCAGTGACAAAACAAGACTGTAGTGTATATGAATTTAAACGGTATTTATTTCCAGGTGTTTCAGGAAAGGGGCATGGATAGATAATGAATAATTCAAAACTATAAAAGGTAACATATACTATAAGAAGAAACGCATTCATAAAACAATTACAGATTATGTATTATGAGTTCAGCTGTGTCAATGCCGTTCGATAGAGAGGGTAATTTGTGTTTTCAGTGTGATATCACTTATCTCTCATCGAGTGACAGGGAAAGGCCGGTATTTTAACGAATAGTGCAGTCCATCCTTTTAGCCAATATATTACAGCCATATTTTAATGTTTTATGTATTTTCGATAATATGAGCCAACGTACTGGGCACTTTCTTTTGTAAGTGCAATGTTTCAATATCATGAATGTTGTTTTATAATGTCATGTTTGTATTACATGTATTAGCACGTGACACCGTAATAAAATATTTTTCTCTCCTTTCTTCGAGCTTCTTTCTGTAACAAAATCAGCACAACAACCTATGAGCGCTGAATGGATGATTCACCAGGCTTCATAAATCTGATTGCGTATTTAATTTTACAGTATAAAATTTAATGTGCCATGCATGGAAATCAATGAAGGTTCACTGCGGATTCAAGAAATGAACAATCATTTCACAAATGTTTAGCACTCGTAATCAATGGAAATACAATGTCTGGTTTGAAAATAACTGAATGTTAGGATAGTTTTATTACGTGATAAAAGTTACAAACTGTAAGCAATGAAAGTTACAAACGATAAGTGATGACTATTACAAAATTTAATGTTAAAAGTTAAACACTGTAAATGATGAAAATTACAAACAGTTACATGTAGTGATAAAAGTTACAAAATGTTATTGATAAAAGTTACAAAATGTTAGTAATAAAACGTTTCAAACTGTAAGCGATAAAAATTATAAAATGAAAGTTATAAAAGTTACAAACTGTAAATGATGAAAGCTACAGACTGTAAGTGATGAAAGTTACAACCTGTTAAATGAAAGTTACAAACTTCAAGTGAGAACAGTTACAAATTGTAAAGCTGAAAGTTACACACTTCAAGTGATAACAGTTACAAATTGTAAAGCTGAAAGCTACAAACTGTTGGTGATGAAAGTGAAAAAATGCAAGTGATGAAAGTTTCAAACTGTAAGTTGTACGTTATACATTTCTTTTTAAACATCATTGCCGGACTCCGTATATTAACGCTATTTTACAAAATAAATAGAGGATATTTGATTTAACTATGGAATTTTTCTTCCATATGAGATGAAAAATATCAAATATTTACCATAGTCCTCAGATAAGATATATAGAGGATATTATATAAGTTTAATGTCATACCATGCTATGCTATATCAATATTAAGGCACGAGTGTCATCAACATAGTATACCACAGACAAATATATAATGTTATGTTTATTACCAAAGACATTTAGAACACATTGTTTATGATGTCACGGCACCATGACAAAGTGATATTTTGCCACTTACAACCCAATACAATTGCACTCGTAGGTAATAAGATGAGATAAGATTACCTTGGTCGAACAACTGTTATCCACTTTCTTCACACTTTGCTGCTCGTGAAGTTGATATGACTGAATCCATGACAATGATTTTGCAGGCTGTGTTAACAATTTTGTTTACTTTCCTTTTGTTTTTAACGAAGAGTGACAAAAATTAACAAAGTAGGTTAAAAGTTAAAATGCATTGTATACATGTTTAATGAATCAATACATGAAAAAGAAATCATTTCTTCATTGTGATTGAAATGGGTCATGATGAGTAAAATGTTTTTGGAAATTTTGACAATATTATTTCGTTTTCTTTGTATTTAAAATCATAATATTAACTTTGCACCGATTTGTAAAATGTTAAAATCTGATTTCTGTAAACAAGTCAGTCAGCAGACTTGTGTCATCAACAAATAAACTGTTAACTGAATTACTATTACACTCACTGATATATTCAATAAAAGTAAATATGTATTGTAGAAATATTAGATATAAGATAAGATTAACCTCGCAAATTGATGATATTTTTTTAGAAGGCCTATGAGCATCAATATAACCTTTCAGAGAAAGGACGCCAATGTTGGACATTGAATGTGAAAGGTCTCCTAAGCCGCTATGATTTTACCAAAATGTTGGAAATATCAAGGTTTTTATCTTTGAAGGTAGATATTTCATCTTTTTCAAAACTAGAATTTCCAAATAATATTAAAGATCATGTCTCTGATGAATTCTAAATCAACCATATTACAAATGTAAGTGTAAAGCATTTCGTATTGATGTGAGTAAATTCTAAAGTAAAAATAACAAATCAAATTGACACCACAAAACCGTGATATTATTTAATGTTCAATGTTGACTGATTCGGCAAACAATCATACTCGTTTTTTCCAAACATGCAGAGTTAGAGTCACTGAAAGGACCAAGGGGTATAAAATCAGTTTTACACCAACATGACCCCTACCATGTTTATAATGTTGTAAATGTGTGCAGAATGAGGCACATTTATTGATTTTCAATTAGCAGATGTCTTATATGTCAATGAACAGTTGTGTTTTATCCAAATCCATTTTGGAAGAATTTATTAATTTAAAATTTCATTTTGTCCCCCAAAAATTAAAACCACATAGCATTATTCCTTGACTGATGACTAAACGCCTGCACTTTTCAGTTTTAGAGTACAACTTCGAAAACATAAGATATTTGTCAAAACATATAATAACACCAACTGAAGTGTAAACTTTCTTTTGTACCTCAGTTGATGTTGATGATTGAATGTGGTAGGCGACTTGGTCTTGAATGAAAGAATCGTCTCTGTCTTTTTTGCATAATTCCTACTATTGAAAATGAATACCATTGTTGTCTTGAATGTCCATTTTATTTAGAACTTAGAACAACTATAATCCCATTATATTATCACACTTTTCCTTTATATGAGAAGTTGTTGTTGTTCATGTCAAAGAACCTATCCACCATAAATAGTCTTGGGACATATCTGTACCTAGCCAGAAAGAAACATAATACTTTTGTCCGTAACACCCCTAAAACCTGGTGAATATCTTGAGATCTAACACAGGTGTCTATGATTTTATTGGCGCTTCGATAATGTGCACATTTAATGCTTTGTATAATGGGCCTATGGCCCATTTACTGAAATAACTCGTCGTTGGCGAATATGACGATCCATAGCATCCCAAAGAGCATGGTGGCCACGGCAAAACGTCGATGTTGTTGTTAGCAAGTAACTAGAGCTGTGTGCAGTCTGGCATTGTCTTGTTGAAAGATCACACCTTGTGCCTGTTGTCGAATAAAGGGACAGACGACGGGACGGAGAATGTTATCGACGTAACGCCATTCACGATAACCAGCGGCGTCTTCTCCTCAACAAATATGCCTTCCCAAACCATGACACTTCCTCCTCTGTAGGGCATCACTTCCTGAACCCAACATGCAGCTGTTCTCTCTCCCCAAAGGCGATAAACAAGTACTCTTCCATCTGCTCTGAAGAGACAGAACCGACTTTCGTCAGAGAACGTCAGAGAAAAGCACCCTCTGCCACTGACGTCGCTGCCACCGTTACACCGTCCTTGCCCATCTCAGTCTTCGTTGGCGATGTTCGGCTGTCAACCGCTGTCCCAGGAACGGTCTGTATGCCCTGATGCCATGGGACCTTAGACGTCTGGACATTGTGCGTCTGCTTACCCGGTGGCCCAGGGAATTTGACACGGATGACGTCACAGTCAAGAAGCGGTTCCGGAGGTGTTATGTGCGCAGGTATCAGTCCTCCTGGTGGGTTGTGACTCTTGGTCGGCCTGAACTCGGCTTGTCTGAGGTCTGTCCGGAATGACGATAATTCTGCATTAGTCTTGTGACAGTTGTGAGGTGACAGCCAAACGTTCTTGCAACATGGGTTTCGGTGGCTCCCATTTCAATCATCCCGATTGCTCGCTCACGTTCTTGTAAAGTTTAACTTGCATTTCTTCAAATGTTTTTTTTACAAAGTGGGTGTCTAACAACCAATTCGCATTGGTTTTATACCCATCGGGCATGGGTCTTATTTGCTTTGCATGAAAGAGGCGAAAACAACAATTTGAGAAAATTTGGGAAAACCATGCGTTTGATACCACAGTTCAATATGAAACAATCATTGTTGTGTTTGGGCGAAGTCTTTTCATGTGGTTGGGTTTGAATCTGAGTTTGATTTTTTTCGTAATTTCAAATCTAAAGTGGTAGCGTTTCTTTTGCCCGTGAGTCTAGATTGGTATCAGAGGCACAGAAACAGGGTAGCTTTGCACCCAACCCATATCTCCCCAGCAGTTGCCGAGCCCCCGGCAGGATGGGAACCCAGCGTCTGGATGTCCACTGAATGGTGAAATGGCGACTACATGTTTTTTTTCAGATTTACTTACAAAACGACAAGGGCATGTTATAATATTTGTCTGGAGCAAAAAATCCTATTTGATGCTTATTTCCATTTGACCAATGCTAGCCTTCTATCAATAGATCATTGTAAACTTGACGGTGTAATTGAGGTAATCGCTGAGGAAATTAGACATTACTTGTACATTTATACTACATTCGCAACAACAACATCTAGCATAATTTAGCATAAGACACTGGATTTTTCATTGTATCCCCAAAACATGGATCGTACCATCACTTTAATGTGAGATCACACAGCACAATGGCGGTAGTAGAGATTCCACCGGTATTCATCAATTCTTCTATCTCCTTCCGGAAGGTCAAACCAAGCTGAATCACACATCAAGCACACTGATATACGTGCATTGTACTCAGCATTGATGCAGACAAAGGAAGATTCATCTCGACATGCTTCCATACAGGCTGTACTGGTGCTTAAGTTTAACTCCTTCGTGTTGCAGTGGCCTACCCCGTGACGCAGATATACAACGCAAAGCTATCTCCATAGTCAGTGCATCCTACATTGTTAAATACAATAGGGGAACAATAGTTAATTTAATCACCATTAACATATCATCATATCATTAGAAAACAAAGAATGAAGATCATTCCATTCTAAATTCAGTCTGATTAAAATCGACCCTGTTCTGAGGAATAAAATCTTCATAGTGGTTTACACAACAATATGAATTTTGTATCTCGATAGTTAGTATAGATAGATAGTACTATTTTCATTTCTTGGAAAACTGTCGTTTTAATCACATTGATCGTAAAATACATGTCATTAGCAGAGTTTAACACAGGATGATATATTTGGAGCCGAAAAAGAATTACTAACACCAATTTGAATTTACGAGCCTAATCAATCCGGTTTCAAACGATATGTACATGTATACATTAGTCCATCTGATAAGGCCGGCGCCAAAACAATATCATTAAAATCAGATTATAATTAAGCTCCACTACGTTACACATATACCATATTTGACTAAGACCAATGATACTGCCTGTCAGGTCGCGCTTGACCCTCAATTCATACCAACCGATCAGCGAGTTCGCACCGTATTCTCGGGTGGCGCCTGACCTCAAATTGTCTTTGACATGTCTGATTGTCAGTATTTGGAAAACGAACATTTCCGAGTGTTTTCCATGTTTTTCGGGCATTTCTAATTTGCCAGTTACAAATGGGGCTGTTCGATATGTGAACTAGTTTAGTTGCCGGTTAGCCTCGGTCCAAAGATGGATAACTAAGTGTGATGACATGACTTTTCTGTTCATTATTCTTGACTAGTTTGTAGACTTTGTCTATATTGATTGATAATGAATCCTGCAAATGGACTTAAAAAGTTTAAATTCACACTTGTCTAAAAATCAATAAAACAATGGCAATGAGGTCAACATAAAGAATTTAGTTATTTCAAACAACCAAGGAGCTGGCCATTAACCATCAATTAATTAAGCTTAGCTTAGATTTGTTCATGATTTCAGAACCAAGAGTCATTATAATTTTATTAACTGTGTTTACGTAAGAAACAAACTAGTTCTCAAATTATTCTCTGTATGAATTATTCAAAGCGAACTAAAGTACTTTCTGCTGGCCAAACCCCGTAATAATGGAAATCAATGCAATGTGAGATTCCATGTCAGAATGGTCTAGGTCAAGTTTAAGATTTTGTCATTTATCATTTATGTGGTTTTATTTCATTTGTACTAAAGCGACACTACCATAACATATAGAGGTTTTGGCATGACAATTCATACGCTGACTTATACCCCCATTTCACGCCAGGCTACGGTGTCTGCAGTGGTCATGGATCACATCGGTCCTCAACTGAAAGATTTGTACGACAGAGCTAGGGATTTCAACACAAATTTACACGGATTTTTTTTAAATAGTGGTAAAATGTCTATGGATGTTGAAGAGTCCACGGAACAACTACGGATTACTACGGATAAACTGCGTACGAAACGTTAACTGCTTGACCGTAAGATCTACGCCCTCATTACGGCGAAATGCGATAGCCATACGGAAAAAAAACATGAAGGAAATACGGAAGGTGTCATTGTTAAACCTACACTGGAGGTAGACAACTTGCATCTACTTCACTCTTCAAAGAATCTAAGGCGCGGTAGCACGCCACTCTAACTGAAATAGAGTGATTTCACAAAAAGGTAAGAGTAATGGTTAAATAATACTCCTGAAACGATAAAACGACTTCTCAAGCCATGTGTGTTCATTTCCCCTCAAACGGCCATTTTAAGATGTTCACATTAAAATGTTCGCTCGAAGGTAGTTCAAGGGATTTGACTGATCGATACCTAAACACTCCGAGTAGAGATTTAAATATGGTACAATGATGGAAAGGTCCTTCATCTTGCTGTCTGAATCTTTAAAATCGTATGAAAACTACAAATCTACCTAGTATACTGAAAACTTGTCGCTGTATATGTCACATCATTTTCTTTAGATATGGATAACTGTTTTCTATTGATATGGTTAATCTGATATTTTACTCCCTAACGTAACAAAATATTGTATAAACTTAAATAATAAATTTGAGAAAACAAAATATGCAAAAAACGTACTACAGTGCCTTTAATTACTAGGAACGAAAGAGTTCAACAATTTCATGCCAAAAGATTCTGAGTGCGGCAATTGATAAGGGTAGAAGAGATGAATTGATGTAGGAAATTACGAAAATATCATGTACAATTGTATCACCGTGTGCAATCGTAGCAGTGCCGTGTGAAACCGTATTACACTGTGTAAAACAATAGCTCTAAAGTGGAAAAATGATTTGGGAACATATGAGGGAGACTTACTGAAAACTTGCGATGATTTTACAGTAATTACGGAAGAACTGCGGAACATTTACGTTTGCCTTTGTCTCTCATTGAAGAAATACGGACTTGTAAACCGTGTGGTTGCTTGTGAACATGAAAGCTGACGGTAGGATTACGGTTCATAACGGAATTCTGGGAAGAATTACGATGTTAAAGAGTAGAATTACGAACACTCGGAGTAGACTTGCGATTTCTCACATTCGAGCCAAATTTTGTAATCGTAATTCTGTCGTAGCTAAGTGAAATTGGGGTATAATATTGGTTTATTGAGTTAGTTGACTCAACATATTCAGAGTTTAACCATTCTTTTTGTACCACGAGTGTCGTTCCACTATTTACCTACAATCGTACTTATACATGTTCTTCATATGCGTGTGGGTATTCATTTACGATGACATTATCCCTATATGTGTATTTCTTTCCTAATGAAAATATATTTGACGTAGGTTGCATACAGATGAGGCATAAGGTAAGCGTCAATTTAGCAATAGCTCTCAGCTATGTGAAAGAAAATTTACCGATGTATATTGCCAGCACAGTAGAAAACAAACAAATTAAGAAAAGAATAAGTCCCCGAAATATGTATTTTTGTATCACACTTTCCATTTGCCGGCCAGAGCATGGCTAGATGGCTTATTTTTTAAAAAGAAAATGATGTGAAAAGGACTCTTTCTTATATTAAGTTGTTTTGTTATTGCGTAGATTAATTATAGTAGCTAATATTTAATATAAGAGTCTGGATGCCAGATGACAAGCTATCGGCGAACTGTCTGTCAGGGTCGGTCAAATGAAGCTGTAAACGACTGTAAAGGGTGTACGCCGTTTCTCTTTCCTGTGGACAAATGAAGCAGCTCTTGTGGCTCACTTCAATCTGGCTCATTGATTCAACGACCCCCTTTAAAATGTATTGAAAGCAAAATATCTGCTTGTATGCGCAGTATATGTTTTGTTTGTTGTTTGTTGCTAGGAGGTGGTCTACTGATGAAGTTGATTTTATTAAACCCAGCCACGTTTCAATAAGAGAGACGAATTTTGATTGGTCGGATTAAGATTTGCGATAAATAGGTCAAACGGTAACAACCCACCTGACAGACAGGCAGCTGACAGACGCCTTAAAACAACAACATTTACGGTTCGGTGCACAGCTGAGTTACTGCTTGTTACCTATTCATTGTAATAGACTTGTCCAAATAAAAGACAAAACAATGTATTTAAAAATGCGTTTTTATTTAAATAACATTGATAAATCACCTTCCAATGTATGTTTAGCAGCACCTTTCACATACATATAGAGTAGGAAGGCCTACAAGGGGAGGTGGGGTCGCTATCTATGTAAGTAAAAGTCTTCTTTGTAGACGTATGGTTGTTGTAGGAGATTTTAATATAGATTATCTCGGTTGTCATAAACAACGTTTAGAGTATTGCAGGCAACTTAAGGTCTCAGTCAGATAATTACGGAACCTACTAGAATCACTGAACACTCTAGAACATTAATTGATTTAATACTTGTTACAAATCATAATGATGTATGTTCTTCTGGGGTGACTGATCCAATATGTAGTGACCATTGTCCAGTCTTCGTGAGTTTAAAATGCTGCAAATCACCAACCACATGTTTTAAGAGAAAAAAATACAATTATTCACTTCTAGATTCGAATGAATTATTTTCATACTTAAACCAGATAAATTGGAAATAAGTTTTTAATATAAATTATATTGATAGTCTAGCTAACAAATTTACTCACTTTTTATTAAATTATATCCCTAATAATACTGTAACAATAATAAACAGGGACAAACCATGGATGACTGCAGAAATACGTAAACAAAAGAAATATATATATTTCTAAATTGGATAATAAAATCAATGAAAATTGTGATAGCAAGACATGGTGGCGTTTGATTAAGTGTTACATCAACACAAAGGAAAAATCTACAGCCTTTCCACCTATATCACATGAAAACGAAATTTACGATGATCCAAAATCAATAGCAAATATTCTAAATGACTTCTTTGTCAGACCCAGACCGCCCCCTACCTCCCCCAGATATGATTACTGAAATTAGATTAGATTCTATTAAATTAACACAGGGTGATGTTCAAGACATACTGCTATCACTGAATAATAGAAAAGCTACTTGCCCTGACGGAATTGGAAATACTTTTCTTAAAGTGAGTGCTAAGAAAATATCTTACTATATATTACTGAGATTTTCAACAAGTCGCTCGAGGCAGCTGTATTTCCTAAGATATGGAAAAAAGCATCAGTAATCCCCCTGCATAAGAAGGGTTCTGTAAATGAATGTGGCAACTATAGGCCTGTCGCCCTTACAAGGTGTGTATCAAAAGTTTTCGAAAAGTGTGTCCATAAATATTTGTTTAATTATTTTAGAGATAACAATTTAATTAGTACAATGCAATCAGGATTTCTTCCAGGTGATTCTACAACTTACCAGTTACTAGATTTGTATAATTTCATTGCAAGTGCTTTAGATAAGGGTAAAGAAGTAAATATAAGGGCAGTGTTTTGTGATATAGGTAAGGCTTTTGATAAAGTATGGCATATGGGACTTTTGAACAAACTACAATCTTTTGGAATTAGTGGACAGTTAATATTTTGGCTTCGTAGTTATCTAGCTGACATAGTTCAGAAGGTAGTCATAAACGGATATAACTCCGAATTTAAACCTGTTTTGGCCGGTCTCCCACAGGGATCAGGTTTAGGACCTTTGTTATTTTTATTATTTATTAATGATTTTGTTGATAATATTGATTGTAACATACGTCTTTTTGCTGATGACATTTCATTGTATGTAATAATTGAAGTTCCGGTTTTATCGGCAAACAGTCTAAACGAAGATTTACAAAACAGTTCTGTGTGGGCAAATAAATGGCAGGTGAAGTTTAACCACGAAAAAACGGAAACTATTCAACTTAGTAAAAAACGGGTCACCAGTCCCAAACCTCAGTTATATATGCAAGGGACTCCTATAACTGAAGTTGAAGAACATAAACATTTAGGTGTTATATTTCGTAAGGATGCTAACTGGGCTGCTCACGTTAACAGTATTGTAGAAAGAGTTACTCCCATGATAAATTGCGTAAGAAGTTTGAAATATCCATTATCACGCAAACCGCTTCACATTGTGTATCGGTCCTTCATTTTACTATTGTAGCCATGTTTGGGATAAGTGAACTCAGGCTCAAAATACAAATGTGGAAAAATAACAATTAGATGCATTAAAGGGGCAGTAGCACGTTTTTTTCGTTCAAATAAGTTGATGAAATGGATTAGAAAAATAATTTCACCAATAGTAAAACATCCTTCTCTCTTCAGAAAATAAAGTTTAAAATGAGTGTTCATGTTTCGGTTAAGCCATGGGCATCGTTTTTGTAATAGAAAAGAATAAATTGTGTTCACAATAAAATGGCTGCCATGCAATTTTTGCTTTATACGCAGCATAGTTTTTACCACTACAGATAATTGGTGTGTTTGATAAGATGTTTTACCCTCTAAAGTTAATTTAAATGACATAAACTATCATTATAAATGGGAAATTTTAAAAAATAAATTTAGCAAAAAACGTGCTTTCCCTTGTCGAAAGAAGACGTGTGCAGAAATTAACTCTTTTTCATAAAATGATAAACGGCAAAGCACCGAATACTTATGCAACGTTGTCCCTGACTGCGTTTCAGCCACAAATTCGTACGAATTAAGAAACTCATCAAATTTACGAAATCTTCATGTTAAAACATCTGCTTATTCAAAATCTTTTTTACCGAGTACAGTAGACCTTTGGAATGCATTACCAAACGACACCAAAATGATACAATCTCAAAGATTATTTATTGAAAAAGTAACTCCCCAGCTAGGATACTTATTCGCAGTTGATCTAAAATTTTTAAGTCGTTTTTGTCAAATTACTTATTGTAGGCTATGTTTAGGCTGCAGTGATTTAAATTATCATAAATTTGAAAGACATATTTCAAACAACCCGTCCTGTTCGTGCGGGTCAAGTCGTGAAGACACATCACATTATCTACTCGAGTGTACAAACTACTTCTCTATAAGAAATGATGCATTATATTACAAAAATGGTTATACCCTGAAAACAATTTTGTATGGAAATCGTGAATTGCCTGAAGCTGAAAACTTAGAAATTTTACAATCCGTTTTCCTCTTCATCATCGCTTCTTGCAGATTTGATAACTATTAAAATTGAACAAATGTTAGCTGTATATACATTGGAATGATATATACATTTATTGTTTATTGATTATGTTTTGATTGTACATTAGCCATGTGATTGTCACGAGTATGCTTTGATCAGATGTTATTTGTTGAATTTGTGTACTTTTGGAGCGGCATTTACATAAGCTCTCAGCTTGTTTGCCAATCCATTTCATTGATTATTAAAATATGTTTAAACCACATTTCACAATGATATGTTTGACACATTTACATTTCAACTACATGAAATAGTTCTTTACATTTCAGTTCAGTTCAGTTCAGTTCAGTTCACCCAAGTTCCACAATGTGTGATACGGCATCCAAATACTGTAGATGAGTTTTCTCTCCACGGGAAAGCATGTCCTTCAATCTTTGAAGCCTGTTTTCTATCTCTCTGTACACCCTCTTGCGGCTGGGGGGAGCTGCACCGAAGTTCATCTGCTGTAGCCTTGCCCTGTCAATCATGTCTATCCGCCGGATGACCTCCACGAAACGGAAGATGTTGGGATGGCGATGTGGTAGAATCCTGACTATGGAACCCTTCCAAGTTGTTGTTAGTTCTCGGTCCTTGGGTACATTTATCTGATCCTCTGATCACAACAAGAACCTATGTTATCTTTACTGTTGTAAACGAAGCCTACTCTACTCTGCTTTACTCTGACTGTGGACTGTTCCACTGTATCTGTAGGGGATGATCTTATTAACCTTCCACTAAGTGTCTGCCAGATGGCATGTCGGTCAGCTGCCTGTCTGTCAGACGGTAGATAATCGTTCAAACTGGAGTCAAGGGTTCTTCTAAGGGACTGTGTCATTGGGCTGTATATTGTGCAATATAGTAGAGCTAATAACGATCTGATTTTAATGAAATTGTGGAAAGGTTGTATCGACGTTGCTGAAGTTATGTCGGTTAATGAAATTCATTGCAATCACAAGTAACTCACTGATGTCAGTTGATGACTGGTACAGCACATTGACAAGAACCTTGACTGCAGACGGAATTGTTGTAGGAAGAGTCTGCTGTACATGTATATATTCTTTGGCTATGACAATGATTTGGTTTATTAAAAGATGTTTGTGTAATGGAACAAACCAAATCAAATATTTTGAAAAGAAAATCTTCTCCGGTAAATATCTATAAAGCCAAAGTTTTCACAAAACTCATACTAGCAAAAGCTACAAAAGCCAATGACATTCATTCTTAATAGTTCCTTTTTGGTATAAATAGCTCTTTGCAAGAACCTGTATTGGACATCCAGAAGTTTAACATCTGTTATGCCATGTCTATAGAAGTTGTACCAATTAAAACCAAAGTCACTAAATAGTATTTCCAATTTATTACAAACCTCACGTTTATCAGTGTTAGAAATCAGCTTGTCATAAAATAATCTTGAACCTTTGATATTCTTCAGTATATCTATTTGATAAATGTTGATGTACAAATTATAGGGTAGATGTTTCTTGTCCTTATTTTTCCAGAACTCGGGCAGATTGTGAAGTAAGTAATTATACTCTAATATTGTTCTTTTTATTTTGTATTTTGTTTTTATTTCATCACTTGTCCTAAATCCGTGTTCATTACATACGTCTTCGATGGTCAATATTCCCTTTTCTGCCCAATGTCTAATACTGTTACGTGGATTTTTATAATTATGATTTAACCAGAGTGGTTCTACAGGAATATGATCAATATTATCACCGTTAACGTTGCACTTTTTACTGTAATTATTCCATGCTTCAAAAACATCATTCCAAAAAGGATTTTCAATATTTAATACCCTGGATAAATTTGCTCCATATTTCAAACAATTGTTGAAAGAGATATTACAGGGATCATTGCCAGATGATTTTTTAATATAAAGTCTTAGAGTGGATAATTATTAGTGCTTTTATATCAATCATACCATACCCCCCTTCAGTCTTTACTATTTTCATTGTAGTTCTTTTTATTTTATCCTTTTTATCATTCCAAATGAAATTACATAATATCAATTCAAGGGTCCTAATAACGTCGTCAGGAGGGTTGGGCAATCAGCTAACAATATGAACTAGTTTTGAAACAGCTAATGTCTTGATGACTGTAATTGTTCAAATCAAGGTTACCTTTCTTTTCCTACAAACTGCTAATAATCTCTTTTTTCTCCCAGTCCTTTTCTGGTGTTGATTAACCACAGATCAGCATGGTTTGGGGAACTTTTTATTCCCAACACTTCAAATTCTCCGTTATGCAATTTAATTTTCAAATTTTTACACAACGTTTTTTTGCTGCCAGCCATAGAACAAATCCATATTGCCTTGGTCTTGTCTATATTTTGTTTTTAAACCTGACATATTTTTTAATGTATTGATTGTTTAAATCGCTGCATATAGACTTTCATCAAGATCTGTATCATCAGCATATTGTCCTAACTTGTATTCTTTATCATCCACAACAATGCCTTTAATGTTGTCATTACTTCTTATCATGCACCCCAGTATTTCCACTACAAAGAGGAATAGATATGACGATAAGGGATCTCCTTGTCTACAGCCCCTTTCATTTTCAAAGAATTTAGATAAATGGTCATTTTGTATTACACAGGAAGTTATTTGATATGTTAGTATATTAATCTAGCGTATTATTTGCGGACCAAAACCAAATTTGTATAGGACTGTATTAATTAAGTCCTTTGAAACGGTATCAAAGGTCTTCTCAGAATCAATTAGAATGAACAATCCTGGAGAATATGTCTTGCTTTTGTTTCAAACATATTGTCATACAGTAGTCTTGTGTTTTCACTGATAGTTCTTCCTGGAATGAAACCGGTTTGATTTCTATGTACAAATGAATGGTCTATGTACAAATGAATAAAAGATTTGTTGTACAAGAACTATTTATTTTATAAACAACATTTGATTGGTCTCCAATTTTTATCTTTATTTGCATTTGGTATACATGTAATAACTCCTCTTTTCATTATCAATGATAGTTCCTTCTTAATTGAAATATCATTTACAAATCTGAAAATCCAATTTTAAGGTCTTTCCAGAAAAAAGGCCAATAGGGAATCTATCTCTTCCTGGACTTTTATTATTTTTCATATTTTCCACCGCACGTGAGATTTCATCTATATCAATGTCTTTTTCGAGGTCTTCTTTTTATAAAATAAATAGTTTTCCCTTGTTTCTTACATGAGAAAGGTTTTCAAAAATAAACCGTCATTTATTTTACAGAGCCATGAAGGATGTTAGTGTTTCAAATTAAAAATAATATTTGGAAAATATACTTATAACGTCATTCGCCAGAAAAATATTGTATCTACAACATGGCATATGTTAAATAATTTTCATATCACGACAATGTAATGCAATTTGGTTTCAAAGAGAAGTACAACTTCGAGTAGCGCGCGCTAAGGGAATCTGACGTCATATAAATAGAATCTCCTTTTTTGCGTAAAACGTACTACACAAACAGTTAGCGAAGCGTGAAGGCTCGTCTCTAGCGCAAGTCGCCATAACAACCCATGTGCTGCACGTGCTGCACGTGTCTCTCTTGCAAGTTACCCTTGTCACACATTACTGAATGTGACGATTGCTTTACAAACAATGTTTCTAAATGTCCTGAGAATATACAAATTATTGCCTGTTTAATGTATTTTTTATTGAGATAAGATAAGCAAATTATGAATTTGTTTCACTCTCATTAATTTTAAAATTCAAGTAAAATACCTAGTTGGGTAAAACAATTATTCCAATATCTGTAGCAAATACATAATTAAATGAAATGGTAAATAAATAACCGCCAAACAATTATAATATATTTCGATTTCTTTCATTGCTCATAACTTTTGTTATTCTTTAGTGTCTTTGTTTACTGTGTGTGAGCTAGACCATAATGCTTTGCGCTTGAAAATAATAGACTGGATCTATATTTAGACTTGAAAACACCTTTACTAATTAATGCAATTTCTCGGCTTATTTTGAAAAAATTTGGGAAAAATTAAGTGTATTTATTTCACGGAGATAGATTTTTAAAAATTTTTCGATATGTTCATCAACATCCTTGATTGCTCTTTAAGTTTAATTGTATTGTTTGACTAAGTCACTATATTCAGAATGAAGAAGGAATTAGGTAATACATTTCCAGTATCCCTTGCCTCTTTTTTTGGTTGTTGGTATTGGAAAGAGTTATTTATATGGCTGAATGGTCAGTTTTATAACCTGGAAGGATCTCTGAATCCACGGTTATATCAAAAAAATCTTGAGAAATCAAGAAAAATAAAATCAAAGCCTTGCTTGTTTCCTAGGATTCTTTTTTCACCATGTATGTAAGTTTGTTCATTTCCCTCCATATATTAATGAGGTCATAACTTACCAAACTGTTGATGACAACATCCTTTGCTTTAGGGTTATTTAAGTGTTTATAGTTTTCTATATCAATTGAACAAGATTCCATTCTCCTCCAATTACTAATCTATCATATTCAAGGGAAAAATATTTTTTCAAACAACTTATTATAGAACTTTAGATCATCATTATTAGGTCCATATACATACGTTAATTAAGAAATAAAGTTCGCTGTACCCCAATGTGTTTTGTAATAAAGTATAGTTTTGCCCTGAACTATTATAGTCAAAGTACGAGGACGGTAGTCCGAGTACATTGACGTTATAATAGTTCAGGGCAAAACTATACTTTATTACAAAACACATTGGGGTACAGCGAACTTTATTACTTTTCTAAGATAACCCATAACACAACATTCTGCTTTGAGTAATTTTGCAAGAAAAATAGAGTTCACTTCCTTAATATTAATAATCCATGATCAGGGCCAATTGACGAGCCGTGCGACAACAGCGACTATGACGTCATTGTTCTGTTGTAACGTCATAGTGGTTCCTGGGGTTGCCTAATGCGGATTTCGTCGTTTTGGTTCAAGTACAAATGTAGCTTAAATTTTAAGACTAATTCGGACACAAAAGAACACATTCCTTCAATAATTGTTATAACAACGCTACCGTTGTTTTAGGACATTATCATTTGCAGATAAACACGGTCTTTTCAACTGCCCTCTTTCGTTGGGTTACCATGGGCACACTTGACTACGAGGGGAGCGGAAACGCCATTCAATTGTTACGTCATCACAAAAACTATACCTTTATCGTCTGATAAAGTACTTTTATTTCGATTGTTCTAGCCGCTAGGCATCTTAGAATGTGAGATAAAAAGTTCACCAGTAATGTCAGCAATAATGAAATTCCCCTCATCTTCAATTGTTCTGTGCATAATGATATCGACATCATTATTAAAGAGATTTGGCACACTCCTGGCATTTGATAATATACTTTATATCCCATTCATTTCTCATCTTATTAATGTCATCTTTAGCCAATATCTTGCAGGTAAATGATTGAATAACCTTTTTTCTATAACATTAAATGTTCATCACTTACCTTCGTTATTATTTTCCCCATATCCTCTGCAATTTGCCGAAATCATTTTTATCATTTTGAATTTGCTAGTAGTCATTTATTTACATACAACAGTAAATATAATATAAATATAAGCAAAAAAAGGTGCATAGGTTGTGGACTGGAAAGGCTAGGCAGCAATGTTTTGATAGACAAAGATAAACTGGTGAAAGGAACGAAAAATTGATGAAGTAAGTCTTGTTGGAATTCTTATGAGAATATCTACATAATACAGAGAAAATTGTCAAGCAATTGTACACATTCAATTGTTGTGAACGTATATAAAGAAATACTGTTTGAAGCAGGTGGGAACAGGTTTTTATAATAAGGTAAAAGAAGGAGAATAAGAGAAATAACATGAGACAAATGAAAGGAAAAAAGAACCGGGCCTGCTCCTTCTCTTAATTTAGGAATAATTATGAAAATAATTCTCAAATGTCAAATAAATATAACAGGTTTATATCAGTAGTGTTCATATTGTATGCCATGGAAGACGATGACATTGCTAAATTTTAATGAATGAAGATTAGAATTATCCGAGGTTTAAAGTTTGTAAAATAATTCAATAAATGAAATAAGATACTAATTAGAACCGTAAAAATCAAGTGAGCTATGAGAATAAGCTACAATATTGTTGTGATTTGGATTGAAAAGAAAAACAAAACAAAAGCAAAATACAGAGCGGAAATATTTTGAAACATTCATAAAATATCCCACGTTCCCTGACCACTGATTCATAATAATTAGAAGAATATTTCCTCAAAACAAGACAATGTATCATATAAACATGGTCGTAAATATAAAAACATGACTCCATAGAAAACAAACTAGATTGCTATTTTGAAAAAATAAACGAATTCTAAAATATGTTGTTTCATCATACCATCTCTCCTTCACCCCGACACGCTATTTGTAAGCTAATATAGTTAATGTGGGAGCAGGTAAGTTTTGAGGAGGTATTTCTATTACCTTGCAAATACTGTAACGTATATGTTTTTTCTCTATTGTCTGTGAATAAAGCTACATAAATCATTAGGAAAATGTTATTGATTACTCCCAGTGGTAATTATTTCTGTTCAATAAAATATTCATAAACTACATTCAGTACGTTCTTATGGTATTTGTTCAGGCTCGCTGTTCAATCATCAACAGCAAACGCTGATATTGATTTTAAGGAAGCACGATAACAGTTTGGGACAATGAAGGCTCAAATGGTTGATATTAATTTAAACATGTATAAACCACTGCACAAAACTCAAGTGTTTAACGTTTCTATCCATTGCTGACGAGTTTGTGTGATGATTTTATTGATATTGATAAAATTTCCATTCTATTGCTAAGTAATAGCAAAATCTGCCTTGCACTGGGAGTAATCGAAATTTATGGGGGGTATGCCCTCTGGTGTGTTTAAAGGATAGATGAAATGACATATGGTCAAAATCGGATTCATTGAAATGGGATGTCAATTTGACAATTGATCGAATTTAAATTTCTGAAATCGGTCCATGAATTACTTAAATACAGCTTTTTAAAAAAACGCCTAATTTAGCCCCGGCGACCAGAATGAAAGTGACCTCACTGGAGTAACCTGATTTTCGGCGATAGTCATAATTCAACGTAATTTCGCAACATTTTGACTGTTAATTTCACTAACAAATCTTCAATCTAACAACTTAAATTTTCCATATATCGAATGTTTAGATATCCAACTTAGTAATTCCGCAGATGACAATTACATAATTATTGCATTAACATGTGTTTTTGTTGATTTAACACACCTCATAAATTCATCTAGCGGCAACAAAATCATCATTACATAATTAACGAGGCTGCATGGAGCGTGCCAGATCTTTAACATCTTATATGAAAATATGATCCTGCCAATTTTGTCATATGGTTCAGTGGTTTGGGGTACTAGACAGTTAAGTTGTATCAAAGCAATTCAAAATGTTGTTTCTGTTTAGTTGTAGGTACTAAGACCCCAAAATTAGCTCATTGTTTTGATTTGAGTTTGTCCACCTCGCAAACTAAACAAATATAGTTACCTATAACATATATTTTTATATTTCCAACAGTGAATGCGAAAAAGTCTTTATTGTATAATGATAGTGAAGATTTGTTTCATCATGGGATTACAGTGGTCAGTGTAATGGTAATAAGCGTCGGACTTACCGTATGCTTCAACATTCGTTAAATCATGAAAACCTATGTTTCTGCTTCTCTTGAGCGTCCTCATCTCAGTATACCTTGTAACTGACGCTTTGGCACTCTCCCCAATAAACACAGCTCGACGGGTTAAAGGTGCCTCTTGAACAGAGAATATGTAATTTATGTAATAGTAATAGCATTGATGATGAGATCCATTTATCACAGTGTGTAATTTATATTTAGAATTTAGAGGTATAAATGTACATTATTTTTAGGTGCAATGTTTTACCTCATGTATATTGTTTATATTACATACACGTGACACTGTAATAGAATATTTGTATCTCCTTTCTTCGTTCTTCTTTCTATAACAAGATCAGCTTATGAGCTTCAATGGTATATTCACCAGGTTACATACATCTGATTATGTATAGAAATTTTAAAGCGTGAACCGTGCCATGGGCAGGAATCAATGAGAGTTCACTGCTGATTCAAGACAGGAACAATCAATACACACATGTTTATCACCATTCTCTTCCCACAGAGGTTAGTCCCTACAGTTTTCCGGTGCTACCCTCTGTTACATTACGCTTGAAATCGGGAGCGAAAAGGGAATGTCCTGATTGGTTGCAATTGAATCTAGTTGTGCAATCAGCGGCGCCGTTGTAAAAGTGACATTTGCCAATGACACGTCATAATGATAAACTAAACGTAAGGCCAACGTTTTCTCGTTTTCCTGTGTTTTCCTCGAACTATGCTATTTGATTTTGTGAAAACTATTGATCATAAACATAATTATAAATAAAGAAGACCAAATCAGAGACAAATACCAAAATCATTTCATTTGCGTTATTTACATCAGACATATTCGAATGACATATGCTAATGAGCAAGACCCTTCAGAGTAAAATGCCTCGAGCTATTAAGTTACCCTGTCGACATGGCCAATTAAAGATGAGTTTTCATTGGTTAAGAACCAGGGATACGGTATGAGATTTCTCTTTCCACCGCTAGGGGACTTTGGTTCTGCTCTCGATTTCAAGCGTAATGTAACAGAGGGTAGAACCGGAAAACTGTAGGGACTAACCTTTGTGGGAAGAGAATGGTTTATCACCTTATCCACAAAATATTTGTATTACGTGATGAAGTTACAATCTGTAAGTGATGAAAATTACAAACACTTAGTGATAAAAGTTACTGAATGTTAATGATGAAAGTAGCAAACTGTAAGTGATGAACGTTACAAAATGTAAGTGATATCATTACAAATTTAAGGTGATTAAATTAAGAAACTGTAAGTGATATACGTTACAAACTGTGTGATTAAGTTACAAACTGTAAAAGATAAAAGTTACAAGAAAAGTATAATTACAAAATTTAATGTTGAAAGTTTAATTTCAAACTGTAAGTGATGAAATATACAGACTGTAAGTGAAGAACGTTAATGTTGTAAGTGATATATGTTACAAACTGTACACAATGAAAGTTAGAAACTTTTGGTTGTGAAAGTTAGAAACTGTTGGTAGTGAAAGTAACAAACTGTTGAGGGTGAAAGTTATAATTGGTAGGTGATGATTTACAATCTAAGTAAGTAATGGAACTTTTAAATTCCAAAAACTAAGTGATAGAAGTTACAAATTTTGTGAAGAACGTTAAAAATATTTAGTGATAAAAGTAACAAACTGTAGTGAGGAAAGTTACAAACTGTTGGTGATCAGGGCTACCATACAAACGAGACACAAATCTTCTAGTCTTACAGAATTATTTTTCTTGATACGTTACTGGAAAGTGTGGGCCTTTCCGTCTTAGTTGCGTAGCTTTAGCCTACATAATTTACTCCAAGTCAAGCAGAAACCACATTTGGTAATCTGGGTACCAAATAAGTGTAAGTGAGACAAATTTGTTTCTGGTTTCGGCCCGCATCAGTTTCAAACCCACGCCTCAGGTCTTTTTTTGTAGATTTTCAAAAGTAGGGGGCAGATAACTGTAATTGTGTTGCCTCAGAAAACATTGGAGATAGAAAATGTCACTCGTTTCTGTTGAGATGGAGTGTATGGTGAGATTATAGACTATTTGGAATAGTAACACATATTTAAGAGAGATTGTGCTTTATTTATATAAATAATTGTACAAATTTTGTTTGTTTAATTTTTATTCCCCCCAAAAAATGTCGTAAAAAACACAAACAAAATTGCGTCATCGCATTATTTTTGTCAGCCTCTATAAAGACCAGAAACATTTTTGGGGGGGCCTAAAGGGACATCCATTGTGTTGATGGGGATCACATATTCCAAATGGTGTTAGTTTATCGAGAAGTACCCAGTGTTACCGAAAACTACCATTTTGATGATAGTCGACTTAGTATATTGACGATTTTGAAGGTAAAAGAAGTGATTTCTGATCGAAAACCTGACTATGCTTTGCGATTGACGAGCACCAATGAGTCAAACGTAATTTTTGAATCTTATTGGGTTGATAATGTTTAATGGATCATATAACTACCGTGCATGTACTTGGGGCGTGCAGTTTCGGTCTCTGCACATGCATAATGATGTTTTAAATACTCGTTTTAAATTAGAAACTAGTAATTATGATATCTTTGGCGATTTGGGATGAATGTGCAAGCTGAGTGAATTTGTTTGTATTGTAAACAGCACATATGTTGAATTGGAACGTATTTAAGCCAAAACATTTTATGAAACACAATGGATTCACCTTTAACAAAGAACAACAAGGACATTTTACAAGATTAACTGGATCCAAAAGTCGTCTTCGATGCTTATTTTCAATTGCCCCTGACTGTTTGACTGGGGTTTTAGGTGAGAAAAGTATACCTTGCTTTTACATTAATATTACATTCGCATTCGCATCTCTGAGGCCAATTTCCACAATGAACTTTAAACATGAAATATTAGCATAAGGCATGACTTATATTGCCCATTGAATCATCGAAACATCGAGATCACACAGCACAATTGCGGTGGTACACAATCCAACCATAGTCATCAGTTATTCTATGTTCTTCCAGAAGGTCAAACCAAGCCAAATCACACAATTGGCACTTTGATACACGTGTGCTGTGCTCAACGTTGATGCAGACGAAGTCAGTTTCATTTCGGCATGCTTCCATACAGGCTGTACCAGTGCTTAAGCTTAACACCTTCACATTGCAGAGGCCAACCCCGTGATCAAGATATTCCTCAAACGTATCACCATAGTTTGTGCACCCTAAAATGTAATAATAATTAAACAGTTAATTAAAATATAATGTTCATATCATCAGTAAACACAGAATCAAGACTTGAGGTATTCCTTTTTCTAATAAATGTCAACAACAAAGTTTAACACAAATATTTGAGGGAAAATTTGAGGAAAACATCTTTGGTGCCTAGAAAAGTGTTTCCTGGAACTAGTACAACTAACAAATATGGGTTTATCAGACAAACGATTTAATACTCTATATACATCCTTGATCAGACAATATATATGTATATGTTATCTCATCTAACAAGGAACCACATTCTATACCGGTACACTTTTGATTAAACGTAAGTATTTATACTTACCTATTAACTAGACCTACTTTGCTTTGCATACTCAGGCAGGGTGCTAATCCAACCTTAACACACGAAACTTCGAAGAAATGTCAGGGATGGTAAAATCCCTCCCCAGGGGCAGTAACCCCGTGGTCTCGTGGCGTCCATTCCATGATTCCTTACTCTCTGAATAAGTGTAGACTAAAAGCGGGGAGATTGGCAGGGACTACAGCATAGGTCTACGTTTAATAAAAAAGCTATGATTATTTAAATACCTATCTGTTGACTAGACCTTCTATGTCTAGACTCAACAGACGACTGTTTAGTGAGAGGTGATCACAAAGCGAAGACGGATGAATCAACCTAAAATGAGTATCGTCAGATAGTGATGTCAAAAGATATGGGAAGACAAAGAGCAACTAACTGGAGTGTGGCGTATGTCAGAAGGAGTGAGACGTAGCCACACGAGCTAACACCAAGACGAGTAAAGTTAGTGAAGCGAGAGAGTCTAGTGGCCCAAGCAATTGGTATAACAAGATCCATCCGATAGCAAATGTCGTACCACAATTCACTAATGGAGGGTGTAGACACTGTATAGCGAGAGTCAAGAGACGAGATGCGAACACAACCTGAGGGTGTTAGCCTGTTAGGCGACTCGCCAAGTGACAGGTGAAACGGGCTCAAGCGAAAGAATGTTCTACAATAACCAACTAAAGCAGGATGTAGACGCGCTAAGGCGAATCACGTCTGGGATCGAGTGTCGAGGGCGGAGGCTACACGAGGGTGAGAGACGACCAAAACGCATTATAGCGAGAAGGCTATGGTAATGAATGTCACCTGACAAACACCAGCAGAGGGCGTAGACGCGATATAGAGAGGGTTGTCCGATAGCGAGTAACCCGAAGATGAGACAACGGAGGCAAATCGAGAGTCCGAAGCCAAATCACTGAGGGTTGCAGACGACTCACCAACCGAGATACAGATGAAGCACGCTAAAATGAAGAGCCCTCGGATAGCATGACGACGGAGGCTATCAGTGAGTCCGCCTACTACCGGCGTCCGAAAGGCCGAACCACTAGTAAGAGATCAGTTGAATACTATCCGATAGTGAACGACGAAATATCGGAAGGCGGAGCCACACACTAGGGAGGGGTGACTGTCGGAGGATACTGGATGAAGGCATTCTAAACAACAAGCCCAACGAGAGAGGTGAGTGAAGCGAGCAACCCGAGCAGCACACGAGCCGTGTGAGAAAGTAGGTCAAACATGTCACCCCAGCCACACAACACAAACCAAAACGTCAACAAAAAAAGTTTACCGAGGTTTAACTGTAAGAACAACACAATAGAAGTGGTAACAAATAGCTCTACTTTTATCAGAAAGGCACTTGGAAGGAAAAGCAGTGATAAAACAGGCCCAAAAAATCTAAAGTCGAGACCAAAACGTGATAACTTAGAGGAAAGTGAGGAATCATTGGAGTGACGTCACAAGACCGCGGGGTTACTGCCCATTTGGAGGGATTTGGGTACCTATATTTTGGAAAGGTTGTTTTGGTCAATGCAAATAAGTACAATCACAAGTGACTCACTGATCTCGCAACTCCCAGTTGATGGCAAATAACTGTATCCTACAGCACATTGACAAGAACCTTGGCTGCAGACGAAATTCTGATTAGAACAATCTGCTGTAGACAAGCACTGCATGCCGAACAATTGCAATCCTGGAAAAAAATAAATAAAATATAATCAAAATATGGAATGCATATCTTCCATATCAACACACTCAGAAAGAGATTTTTAAGGCTGTGATACCTGCAATTTTTAACTATGCAAACTTTGTCATTTGTACAACTTCTTCTGAAGAACTACTTTGTCAATAAAACTCAAGTTTGTGAGGTTATAATTTGTGGAACAAGTTTGGTAACCAAATGGCCACCAAATGTGTCACATCAGCTTCCTATAAAACGATTCTAAAATGCTTAACATTGTGCTCACGTTTCCCCGACAGTGACTTTAAATTATACGTGTTCTTACAATTCCCAATCTCAGGGGTCTATTAAATGACGTCCCAAATTTGGTTTATCACAGTCTCAAAATACAGAAGCGGTAGGAATATTTTTATAGCATTTAACGCCGTCGGATTTAATGATCTATTCATCTTAAAATGAATGACATTGTCCTCCATATATCCTACTCATCAAACAATATCAGCGACATTGGACACAAGATATACATCTCAACAAACAATTACAGCAACACTGAGTACAAGATATACACCTCATCAAACTGCGATAACGCTATTTGACATAATATATATACATATTTATCCCAGGAAACAATGGCAGCGACGTTGAACACAAAATATACACCTGTTCAGACAATGGCAATGACATTGGACACAAGATATACATCTGATCAAACAATGGCAATGACATTGGACACAAGATATACATCTGATCAAACAATGGCAATGACATTGGACACAAGATATACATCTGATCAAACAATGGCAGCGACGTTGAACACAAGATATACACCTGATCAGACAATGGCAATGACATTGGACACAAGATATACATCTGATCAAACAATGGCAATGACATTGGACACAAGATATACATCTGATCCAACAATGGCAATGACATTGGACACAATATATACACCTCATCAAACAATGACAACAGCAGATATACATCTCGAAAATAAGTAGTACCTACACAACGGAAGAAACCAAAATTGATTATGAGAAATAAAGCATACTTACGTCCATACATGAGATAGAGACGTGATCCCGTTTCCATGGTTACATTAAGAAGTTGCCCAGTCTGGTTGAACCCTACTCCGAAGAGAGAGCACGTCCCGTGGATAGTGTTGAACTGGTAAGATCTACACTGCTGGTCGTCCCTACACTTCAATGTGCACATCCACAACTTCTCAATCCCTTCATGGGTAGACAGACGAAAGTCGGACACCGCCTTATCATCAAAGCTAGTGAGATGGTAGTTATTGAGATACTCCACTCTACACTGATAGGATGATTTGTAACTCAAACTTACGAGGAGAAACAGACTTAACATCATTTTGAATATGTTAACTGTCTAACCTGTCCCGTCGCAGAAATACTTTTAGATGTGAAGTACCTCTGTTTTATATCACGTGTCTTTGGTAACCAGGTAAATAGTTTAAACAAGCAGACTGAGAGCTTCAAGGTGGACAATGCCCTGTTTTGTGTATATAATCCACTACAATATGTTTCACCACTCCTGACACTTAACACAATGCTTTACTACACAGGTTAGCTAATGACAACGATCTTTTCTGAATGGTCAACTATTTGTGTTAGAGATTTTATATTTATGTAAACAATTGGATATATGTTGAATGTTGACAAATTAGAGACACAAATGTAAAAGAAAGAAGTAACAACCACATAACAGATCAATATAATTTACATAATGTAGACTTATCCTCTCTGGACAGGGCAAATATGAATTTCTTGAACAATATTGTCCATTTAAGATGAGCTTACACCGTACATCAAAATTTTTAATGGCGCTAAAACCTTAGCTTAGAAAGTGTTTAATTAGATTTGTTTTATTTTTATTCTATACTGTTGATCTCGCCAGGGCTTGGTTTTGTTTGCTTGTAGATTTCTCTACAAAAAAGACCCATTGACACTGTAGCTTATGAGGTAACATTGTTACAGGTATTACAGTATTCAGTTTCTGAGGTGAAGACAAGCAGTCACCAAATTTACAATTCCTAATCAACATTGCTAAAGGTAAGACACCACAAATTGTATTATTATAGACCTTTGCATTTTAAGGCAGGATTAATAAGTATGATTTTAGGTTCACCATTCACTTGATGAAGGGTATTCAATAACCCAGGAACATTGTTCATGTATACAGTAAAATATAAGTGGAGAATCATAACAGTTTGTCTTATTCATACATATATTTTATTGGTGCGACCCTTATTTGTCCCTATATACACTCTGCGTGAAAACATCAACATTTGATAATGACACTTAAATTGGCAAATTATTGTATTTTGCTATGACTATTAATGTTTAGAGAAGTGTAATGGATTTTACTAGCCTCAGTCTCAAACCATTAAAAAACAAATTCCCAAAATGTGAGCTTTCTAGCATTATAGTTTAAGTCATTTAAGAATTTAAGGCGGAATCCTTGTCACGCCAGTATTTGAGGGGATCAAGATCAAATGAACAAACTTAAGTGTCCATTAAACAAATAATTTATTTTGAAAATATAAGCTTCCTTTATAAACTGGTTTCGGAGAAGATGTCATTTAAAGTTGTTACTAATATGAATACTCATTATTTCAGTGAATAAAGTTCTTTCAGTCTGTGTTTGTCATCCAGTGCTTGACATAGTGAATTTAAAAAAAGAAATGTTCACCCCCGAAAAACGAATGAATGAATGAATGTCTTTTTTTAACATGTCACACACAGAATTAAATGGCGTAGATACATATGATACAAAGATAAAATGAGTTATGCTGTGACTCAATAGGCCGAAGTGACACAGTGTGAAATCAGTAATACATAAATAACTGCCTAATTACAATATCACAGTATGGTAAACACAGAAATTATAAATGTTGATAACATAAATACTTGTTGGAGACTGTTACAACATACGTAACACATTTGCGACGATAAAACATCATAAAACACATTCAACCTAATTTTGATCAATACCTTTAGATAGTGAAATATGGAATTTAAATCTAACGTTTTACAAGTAAAATATTTGTTTTAATAAATAGAAGGATAAACAGAAAGATGTATGTCATCAGAAGAAGGGCACTGTAAAATAAATGTGTTTTTTTTGTCTTAGAAGCACGGGTGTGAGCAATATTTACAAAGTCTCTGATCAGGTGGTTTGGGAGAGGCACTATATTTGCCCGTTTCAATTTCCAGTTATGAAGATGGTAACAGGGTAAGTAAAGGTACCACTCGGATTTTGTAGTTGTTTTAAAGTTTTGTAACTCCGTCTAACATGACCTCTTATGATTTTGAGAACAAACTTAAAAGTGATGCTTTTACTGTTACTTTTACCTCGCCCCTGGATAATCCCCTCCCATCCTGATTTTTTTAAGGAGAGGTGTGACCAAGAAATCTTACTTATGGTAGCATTTTGCGACAAAAATGTATAGTTGTGAAAAAATCGCAAAATATCTTCATTACCTTTTCAGGGGTAGAGGCTTATCTGTCAGACAGACAGACATATTTATTTCAGTATGCAGGCCTTCGGCCCATAATACAGGTATATAGCATGGATTGAACAGTGTGCACAGCAAGTCATTGTAGCTATAAATCCTGGAGTTAATAAGTTTCTGGACATGATATAGGTATAAACCAATACTGTATATAATTTCATTACTCTTATTTTGCAACAGATTGACAATGGAATGCTTCAAATATGGTGTTTTAGTAAATTTATGAAGATATTTAGCTCTGAGTTTATCATAAGATTTACAGATAATTAATACATGAAATTCATTTCTATATAAACTTGACCTTTAATATTACAGAAAGGACATATTCTTTCTTTATATTTAATATCACTATACCTGTCACATTCAACAGCAATGTTAAAGTTACTACATCTGAATCTTGAGATAGCAATTCTTTAATTCAAAGGAATATCACAAAACAAATATCTTTCAACATTTAGCAGATATTTAAACTCCTTGTAAAATGTACATTTTGGGGATGCATTTATTGATGAGTACCAGGACTGTTTTAAATTATCTCCTAGCCTCAGCTTGAACAAATAAATAAAATAATCTACATTTCCAATTTCTTGGCTTAGCCAAGCATACCCAAAACCATATTGAAACAGTAGTTGTCTAACCTGTGTTGCCCAGGTATAATAACCTAAACTATCTAGTGTTTTTAACATTAAGTAACATTGATGACTGAGTCTCTTTTGAGACATATGTATAATTCTACACCAAAATGTAATCACTCTTGGCATGTACACATACACAAAATTTTATTTGCACAGCTTCTATCAGTTTGGAATGACGTGTACCCCAAATTTCAGACCCATAGCAAAGAATGGGCACAATCATTGAATCAAAGATATTAAATAAATCAGTACAGTTTATGTTACCAATTTTCCTCTGAAAACCATTTAAAGACATAATTGCTTTACAAGCTTGGGATGCAAAAATGTCTGGGCTTTACTCCAGATTAGCTTGGGGGTGAACATTAACCCTAAGTACCTATAGAAAGAAACTGTTTCAACAGGTAAACCATTATAGAACCATTTCTCATAATGACGAAGAGGCCCCCCATTTCTAAAAAACACAATCTTAGTTTTATTTAAATTTACTTTCATTCCTGTACTATTACAAACACTTTCCAAAACATTTAATTTATCTGTGCACTAATGGTAAGTGCTTAAATTTACCGTGACGCCTTGTAAATTGTCATTTTTAGACATGCCGAATGACGTTACCGTTTCTTATATTCGTGGTAAATGTGTTATTCTGTCTGTTATTCAAATTACATAATGTATCAAGCTAGTGATGAATTTTAATTGCCTTGTATGTTAATAAGATAGTTGTCCTTCCACTAATTGTTCTTAGATTGATAGTTTATTAAATGTCAATTACATGACGGATCGTCAAATTTATACTTACATTGATCAAAACTGCCTTAACATCGGGTTTTAACCTTACAGGAGGTGAATTATAAATGATGTTAAAGTGATGAAAAACACTATTATTACGTTTGAATTCGTTTGTTCATTTGCACCAGAAAATGGAATCACATAACACCTACCTTGAAATCATTGCACTGGTTGCCGGTGCATCTTAGATGCCAATACAAAATCCTGATCCATACATTCAAAGCACTGCATCAAACAACACCATCTTATCTGCAGGAGCTCGTATTCCCATACAGACCAGTACGATCTCGTCGATCTGAATCAGCCTCACTGCTCACTGTACCAAAATCAAGGACTGAAATGTATGGGAACAGGTGCTTTGACAAGGCAGCTACTTTACTATGGAACAATCTACCACCAAATCTGAAAGAGCAACTATCAGTTTTAGAGAAGGGCTGAAAACACATTTTAAACATTGCCTTCAACTAGTGATGTGTTTGTTTTGTGAAGCGCTTAACGTGAAATAGAATAGTTCAAATAGGGCGCTACATGTATATGAAAGTGGCATATTTTTATAATTCAAGGGCCAAATCATATTACATATTAATCAATAACTAAAATATGTGTGTAAGTGAACATTCCTAATGAATAGGTGAAAAACGATGGTGAAAATGATGTTTTTCTTTAATTCTGTTTCTCATTATCAGTTATTGTTTTTAAAAACATAAACTTGCTAAAACTATATCTAAAAGGTTTCCGAGTTTATTCATTGTAAGCGGGTGCTTCGTTTAGGTAGACCAGCAGCAGTATAATTATTAATGCCGATAACTATATAAATCGTTTGATGACCCAAAAACATAACAAACTTGCTATTTTGAAAAAAATAACCCGATTCTATAATATTTTGTTTCATCGTCCCATCTCTCCTGAACCCAGACATTCTATTTGTAAGCTGGACAAGTTAAGGTGGTAGCAGTTAAGGTTGGGAGGAGATATTTTATTAGCTTACTGTACTGTACTGTATATGTTTTTCTCGATTGTCTGTGAACTAAGCGACTGGGAATCAAAAAGAAAAGGCGATTGATTACTGTCAGTGGTAATAATTCTGTTCAATAAAATATTCATAAACTACATTCAATACGTTCTTATGGTATTTGTTCAGGCTCGCTGCTAAATCATCAACAACAAACGCTGATATTTATTCTAAGGAAGCAAGATAACATTTTGGAATTATAAAGGCTCAAATGGTTTGATATTTCAAACACACATAAACCACTGCACAACAAGTGTATAACTTTTCTATCCATTTTGTGTGATGATGATAATAATAATTAGTCCATTTCTAAAGTGCTGAACTCCATGGCATGCTCATAGCGCATACATAATAATGTTAAAGAAGTTATACAATGTTTGAAAGTGGTGGGTTTTTAAAATGAGACTTGAACAGAGTCAATGTTGGGCATTTTTGTAGACGGTCAGATAACTCATTCAACATGTTGGCTGCAGCCAATTGGAAATAACAAACAACATAGGATTTCAGCTGCCAATGGGGCTGGATCGAAGCTGTCTACAGGGAGTGTTACAGGGAGGCAAACTTTTTGTATTGGTTCAGGCTCGCTGTTACATCATCAGCAGATATAGATTTTAAGGAAGCAAGATACGATTTTGAACAATAAAGGCTCAAATGGTCTGATATTTCAAACACATGTAAACCACTGTACAAAATCACGTGTAAAACGTCTCTATCCATTGCTGACGAGTTTGTGTGATGATGTTATAGATTATGCTTAAAAATACTGACATTTATGGTAACAAGAGTATACTGGGCTCCGTCAAGGAGATGGTGCCGTCCTTGATCGACGCCAGGCTGGGTGGTTCAACATTGCCAGGGTGACCCAGCTAGAGTACGTCTCCAGAGTCGACATCAACCAAGTCTCATTCAAAGGCCAAACAATCAGTGAATATTGTCTCCCCAGTCGTGTCAGGGTCATCCGATTTTTTCGTTAGTGACGTCTCCCGGTTTGAGGGGGGAGCGCGATGAAGGACCCTTCTAGACCTCTGCTGATCATGCTTGCCATCTCTACGGACGAACCGTTGGCGGACCCAGTGGAGCAATTGCGGAATGGTCCGGGTCCTCGCTGCAGGATGTCGAAGACATCCCTGCTCTGACAGAGGATCGAGACCTTCTGTGAGGAAGACATGCCGTGGATGGTCTTTAAGCTGCAACGGCTTATTCAGTATGCGGCAAAATATTTCTGCTCCACGATCACTTCCGTTGCGCCCAGTGTGGTTATGCCACCCTTGGTGTTGTCAGACTGTCTGTGTTCCTCTCTACCAGTTGCCAGTTTCTCATGCGGTGTTAGACAACCACCTGATGCACCTCGACAAGGAGGCCAAGTCCATATTGCCCACACCTGTCAAGCCATGACAGCTTTCGCAAAGCAGGCTGGGATGGAGGACGGGGCTTAAGACCTTTACTGTGGTTTTGGCTTAGTGGCAGGGAAGATGTCGCAGGTGATGCTCACTGCAGCCCGCATTTCTGCTGGTCTTACTAATATCAGGCATGACTTGAGGTTCTTGAGTGGGTGTTCCATATTCCTGACTCTCCCTCGATTATATCCCTCGATCTTTAGGATGCACATCCCATTCTTCCATGCGGACCGCAGTAACCTCTGTTAGGATGCCATATCCAGTTAAACTTTTTCTACCGTTAGGATATTGTCAGCTCTGTGGCTGTTCACCCGACTGACAAAGCCCATAGTCCAGTTCTTGCAGTTATGACGTGCAATTCGTGATGTACCTGGATGATGGGTTCGGACATCACCGATTCCCGTCTGTTCTCGAGGACCAGTTGGAGTTTGTGATCAGGTCATTCAATCTGGACACGTCAGACTTGCAACCAGCACTGTCGCTCATCTTCCAAACTCCAGTACAAGCCCCTCGTCACGAGAGAGCAGTTGGGGCAAAGTGAGAACCTGTTAGAAAGACCCCTGCAAGAGCCGCTGCCACTTCGACGCAAGACTACACCCGAAGGGGCAGGCTTCAGCTCAGACCCCACCAGGTCTTCCTCAACACACACGGGCGCCAAAATTAGTTTAATCAATTTAGTGGGATTTGGCGGTGGTGATGATGAATCACCTTAAGTGAGCCGTTTCCAAGACAACCATTCTCCGCCTCTTGGTGAAGACAGCTTTCCCTTTAGCCATGGCTTTGGCTGCCAGGATTTCGGAGTTGCACGTTTTGAGGTGAGGGACGGGGGCCTATCATATGTAAGAACCAGGAGGCTAACGAGCGTGGCAGGACGTTCAACATCCCTTCTATCTCCTCCATGATCGACCCCTCGAATGAGGAGAATCCTCTCCTCTGTTCGGTTCATGCTCTATGTGGAGCGAACTCGTAAGAAAGGTGCACACTCTTTTTACCTCATTCCCAAACGAGTGTTAAGGAGATAGACAAGAGACAGTTGGGGGTGTATCTCAGGTGGGCAGTCCTGGACGCCTACAAGGCGGCAGACCTCTGTCCACCTGCTCGTTCTAACCCTCACAAGATCAGAGCGGTCTCGGCCACTATAGTAGCATGGTGTTCGCTAATCATTACTTACCAAAGATCTGGCAAGATTGGCGCCTCAGGTTTCTCGCCAAGCGGGGCATCCCGCATAGGGGTTTCCCGCCATCACGTTAGGGGCTTTTTTCCTCTTCTTTAACTGCGCTTGACTCAATAAACTTCCCATCCCTATGGTCTCTTGGCACCGGCCGCAGAGGGGCGGGAGTCAATGGACCCATAATGTTAATGTCAGCCTCCTAGCCTCAAATGTCTCATATCTCCGGCTATCCATGGCTTGTGGACAATTTCCATCGTTCCATTCGCCAAACCCCCCCCCCCTTTTTTGGAGGGAAGGGGGGGGGGGGGGGGGGGGGGGGTTCTCTTCTGCTCTGACCTCCCAGTCGTACGAGTCTGAGAGCTGAAGGAATGACGTCACTGGCTAAGCCACCTAGCGGGGAGCTCCGAAGGGGGAGGGAACTCTCTTTATTCTCTAGTGTTATATCTGGTCGAGTGATTAATTGAGAGGAAATCAATTGGCTATGGTGAATTTATCAACGGTGAGTAAAAATAATGACATTGACTCAAAAACGTACCATTAGATTGATAGATAGTTATGTGTGTAATTCAAATATAAAGTGGCCTCAATGTTAAATGAGGTATGATGATAAATGATGAAAACATTAATATCAGCTGCTTGTAACAGGTTATCAACACAGCAGGTTAATAGTAGGAGGTTTTGTATAAATGTTTAAGAACAAAATACCATGAATAACCAATTCTAAATCTTTTTAAACGTCATGAGAAAAAATATTTGCTGTCCTTTATAATTATTCCACATTGTCATTCCAAATTTGTTTCGAGTCAATGAAACTGACTAAATCGAGTACATGTATTTATTGACAATTTCGTCATTGTTGTTTCCCAAGGCGCTTAGTAAGACAATTAATGAATAATCGGCAAATGTATTAACGAAACAGTTAACACACTACTGACTTAATCCTGTGGATAGGATAGTAACAGAGAAAGCCAGTAAAAGTAACAATATAGTTTGGCACCCAAACCTTACTGCATGTAGAGCAGTTCACTCCAGCAGACAAGTTGCTATGGCTCCTGCTATGCTTTGAAGGAATGTGCCGTCCACTGATAGGTGAAATTAAGACTTTATTATTTTCAGATTTACTTTAAAAAAAACGACAAGGACATTTTACAATTTAACTGGATCCAAAATCATTCTTTGATGCTTATTTTCAATTGCCCAATGATGGCTGTAAACCTAACAGTGTGACTTGGGTTTTCGATGAGAAAGTATACCTTGCTTATTCATTTATATTACATTCGCATTCACATCTCTGAGGCCATGTTCCAAATTAAAATTCAAACATTAATTTTTGCAGAAGGCATGACTTGTATTGCAAATTGTATCGTCAAAACATCAAGTCACACAAAACAATGGCGGTAGTAGACGATCCAACCATAGTCATCAGTTAGTCTATTTGCTTCTGGAAGGTCAAACCAAGCCGAATCACACAAATTGCACTTAGATGTACTTAGCTCGTACTCAGCGTTGATGCAGACGATAGCAGTTTCAGTTCGGCATGCCTTCATACAGGCTGTATCGGTGCTTAAACTTAGCACTTTCACGTTGAAGGAGCCAACCCCATGATCCAGATACAACCCAACGGTGTTTCCATAGTCATTGCATCCTAAAATGTTAAATACAAAGAAAATTTAATACAAAAGTTAAATAAAGTACCATTAGCATGTTCACATCATCAGAAGACACACAATCAAGAGGCTTAACGTGGCAGTAGCACGTTTTTTTCGCTGCAATAAGTCGATGAAATGTATCTGAAAAATAATGTCACCAATAGTAAAATACCCATCTCTCTTCGGAAAATCAATTTAAAAGATTAGTGTACACGGTTCCGTAAAGCTATGGGAATGTTTTTTGTCATTCAAAATAATAAATTATGTTCACAATAAAATGGCCGCCATGCATTTTTTTGCATTGTAGGCAACATCGCTATTATCACTGCGGATAATTGGTTTGTGTAATAAGATGTTTTACCCTCTAAAGTAAATATAAATGACATAAACTATCATTATAAATGGGAAATTTGAAAAAAATAAAATTTGCAAAAAACGTGCTACTGCCCCTTTAAGGTCCTTGAAATTTTAAACTCGAAGATCATGCAGTTTGCATCCTAAAATGTTCAATACATGTCAACTCTTTGAAGGCCATTTAGAAGTGGCATACATAAGAACAAGAATGTTTTTTTGATAACAACTTCTTTAATTTGAAAATACATGGCGTTTCAGAGTATAAAGTCACCCCTAGTACATGCATTCAACCTGATGGAGAAATGTCACGTATTTTCACATTAAAGGATCGAGTTGTTATCCAGAAAATAGTCTTTTTCCTAATATGTCATCAACAAAGTTTAACACAGAGATTTGATTGAGAAGATAGGACTTGTATAACTAACAAATATTTGACTTTATGGGCCTACAAAACGGTTTATGAGACCAAGGATTTAACACTCTACTTAAATCGCTCTATATACATCCTTGATCAAACAATATGTATACTTTATCTCATCAAACAAGCAACCGGGCTCTATAAAAGAAAACTGTGACCTAACACTTAATTAATGCAGTTTGCGGGGTTACATATCATTCTTCTTCTAATAACCGCCAGGTAATGGATAAAGCAGGCTCTGCGATTCGTTTACAGCATTACTTATATAGTACTTATATTTTATACATTGTTTACATGTTGCACATCCGGCAATTGTCATGGACTGTGCTTATTTCTTGAACAAGTGATTTACCCCAGGCGTCGGCGCTTTAAAGAGGAAATACGGTACCTTTGTTTCAGAAAGTTGTTTTGGTCTATAAATAAGTGTAATCACAAGTGACTCACTGATTTCACAGCTGCTAGTAGATGACTGGTAGCTGTATCCTACGGCACATTGACAAGAACCTTGACTGCAGACGGAATTGTTGTAGGAACAATTTGCTATATACAAGCATTGAATGCCGAAAGATTGGAATCCTGGATGAAACAAAATAAATAAAAAATATAGTCGCAAGCGACGAAAACAGGATTCAAACGTATCTAAGATTCATTTCATGTTTATTAACTGATTTCAGCATTCCTCATTATTTATGTAAGTTTCATGAACATTTGTTACATCGTTTAGCTAAGTGGCCCTTTTCAGTAAAATACATCAAGGGAAGGAGACTTGGATAAAGTAAATATCCAACAATAGCTTACTGTACTTGTTTGTGTTTCCTACTTATCTGTAACAATTAAAGGATACCTCAAGTTTAACCATTATCAATAAAGAAATATATAGTTTGCATAAAATTAATGCATTTTCTGAACTATATGCATTTCAATGCTGGATGACAATGACCAAATGTTCATTGCTGTACTGTTATATGAGGGAATACAAGTAAAAGGCTTCATGTGGAAAACTTAACAATATATTGCTCCAAACAGTGCATCAAATTGCCATTCTGATCAGTTATGTCTTCAGGGTCAATACAGAAAGTGAAAACGCAACACTTGTGTTTCATCAAATTTTATTGGGCTTTAATACGTGCTAATATAACACATGTGTTGATTTCAGTTAAGATAATGTCGATCATTCATTCACAATCGCCAAATTAAAATCGAACAACGTTATTATAAATGTGTAGAACCGACACTACGCGTCCCATTTACATGCAGAGACCTTTAAAGCATTATCAACCCCAATTCGTCTTTTTGTGTATTATTAACAGGTTTCTAAACTTTCTGTTGGCTGATAGATGTGCGTTAATTGTGATGAAGACGAACTGTCTTGTTTTCGATCAGGACTACTTTCACATATATATCATCACTATACTGAATCATCTTCAACAGTCAGTACTTCTCGATACAATAACACAATCTATGACGTTAAGCAGTACTGACCGCCAACAACACAATGTATGGCAAAACGGATGTAGGAATTCCTCTGTTTACATCAAAATGAAAGTCAAAATTGATGAACTTATAATGTTTAAAGCTCATTAGCTCATAAATTATTGAACTAATGTTTCTTTTTTTAGTTGATATAGGGTGATGTTTTGTCTCTCTGATGAAGTATTAATCAATGACTTTCCATAATCAGCATTACACCGGGGTTATCTGCCATTTTAGAATTGTGTGGTAAATCAAATTTAATTAAAAAAGTTCGATTTTGTTTTCTTTAGTTCAGGATGTAATTCAAAAGAAAGCTATTAACACTATATCTATGGAATGCGAAAGAAAACAATATTTTCAAATATTGGAAAAAAAACTTCATTAACTATCAAAATTGCAGATAACCCTGTTGTTATCCCAAACCCTTCCATTGTCGAGTAAAGCCGCGCTACAAAAACAATTTTTGAAAAGTCATCTGACTTCGTTTGCTCACTGTGAACAATTTATTACAAATTGTAATTCTTCAGCTATATAATGTTAAAATATGGGCTCGCTAATGCAAATATATTAGGAGGAGAAACTGTTAAAAGTGCATTTGGTTGATAAGTGTGAAAATACGCTAAAAAATCAATATGGCGCCGAAACCACGTGACCAACGATTTCGTGATGGTAACCTTTTTTGCTTGTCTAGTTATTGAAAAATTTTTAAAACAAATTGCAAGTCTCTATGATTTATTAGCCGCAAATTCATTCGACAAAATCGGAAAAAATTTAAAGGAAATCGAAATGGCAGCTAAATAACTTGACCTACGAATTCGTCATGCTTTGTTTGTATTGTTATGATGTATCTTTTGAAAAAGGTTTCAAATATCTAGGTGCATTTTTAAAGTATCCCCATGTTAAAGATAGGAAGCCTTATTTTCTGTCATTTTGTACCCTTTCGCACGACCGGAAGTGATTGATTCATAAAGACCACATTTTGATCTTGCTTTCCTGAAAAGATCTTTAGATTCTGTGGGTAGGTTAATGCGTTATCTTTCTTTGAATTTCGCGCTTTTTGAAAAAATCGCCGGTTTTGAGTACTCATGGTCAAAAAAGTATTCTCGAATCATCCGAAAGACAACAATGCTTCAGCTACAAAATGTGCAAAAATGAGTTCTCTGATGCAAGTATCTTCAGAGGAGTTACATTTTAAAGGAGCATGCGGTTCGTAATGTGAAAAACACGTTATTAAATCAATATGGTGCCGCAACCACGTCATGATTGACTTTGCTTACCCACGTCATTATTATATTGCTCATCTTTTTAATCTCATCTTCTAGGTGCATTTTGAATTTGTTTCACATTAATGATCAAAATTTAGATTCGAACTGGACCTTAAATGGCTCAGACGATTGGGCGTAAATGCTTCGCACTGCATCTGCAGTGTAAGGCCGTTCAGTCTGTGAAGTTTCGTTTCATTAGCTGCATTACCGTTTTGGCTGCATCTTGGTATCAAGATCTGTGAAACAATAATTAGAAACACGCCAATCTCATAAAGGATTCAGCAAAAGGTGTAAAAACGTCAATATGGTAAAAATAGACTTATAGTTAGAGAATTACGACTTGGACACGATTGTAACATTTTATGGCATTGAGATTGCGCATCTGTTGAAGCTGGTTTCAAGTCTCTAAGTGCATTTTGAAATATCGTTTGGACTTTTTTGTTGTTGTTAAATTTATTAAATTATTCGTCATTTTATACTATTTTGCTTGTATTGCTATTATGTATCTTCCAAAAGGTTTGAAGTCTCTATGAGGATATGATAATTTTCTCCATGTTAAAATCGGAAGTCGTATTCTTTATCATTCTGTGACTTTCTCACGACCGGAAATGACTGTCCGTGATCAATTTTAGCATTGATTCCTACACACTAAACTTGTGTCTAGTACTCCTGAAAAAATCATTAAATTGTTTGTCCAGCTTTTATAGGTATTCGTAAAAAAAAAAATTAATTTGTAAAATGTCATCATACTTTGAAAGGGTAGTGTGAGCAAAGTATTAGTATCAAAAGATAACAAACGTGTTATTCCCCAATGCCTCAGCTGCATATAAATCCAAGTTTCAGCTCATAGATACTAATATGCTTAGTGATTCCGCAAAAGTACATGGGGTCCACAAATTTGAAAAAGTCCAAGATTGCGTCAACAAAATATGGTTGACTTCGATATGTACGATATACACACATATATATCTCAACAAACTATGATAACGACATTGTGTACAAGATATACATCTCATCAATCAATGGCAATGACATTGGAAATAAGATATACACATCATTGAACTATGATAACGTCGTTGGACAATAAGGAATACAAACGACATTAGTCAATGAAACTAACTTCTGAAAGTTAAACTTGTTTCTGAAAATGAACAATTCGGAAACAAATGAAGAAGCAAAGTTCTTATGAGAAATAAAGCATACTTACGTCCGTACATTAGATAGAGACGTGATCCCGTTTCCATGGTTACATTAAGAGGTAGCCCAGTCTGGTTGAACCCTACTCCGAAGAGAGAGCAGGTCCTAATGATAGAGTTGAACTGGTATGATCTACACTGCTGGTCGTCCCTACACTTCAATGTGCACATCCACAACTTCTCAATCCCTTCATAGGTAGACAGACGAAAGTCGGACACCGCCTTGTCATCAAAGATAGTGAGATGGTAGTTATTGAGATACTCCACTCTACACTGATACGATGATTTATAACTCAGAATTATCAGCAGAAACAGGCTCAATATCATTTTGAATATGTTAACTTCCAACCAGTCCCGTCGCTGAAATACTTTTAGATATGAAGAACCTGTGTTGTAGGTCAAACTTAGCAAGAGAAACAGGCTTAATATCATTCTAATATCTGATCTGGCTTACTGATTCCCGTCGACGTTGAACAAATGTGATGTATCTGGTTACCAGTAAAGTAAAGTTACCAGTTCCAAGTAAACAATGCTATTTCATTATTGCAATGCACTACAATGTGTTTTACCACTTAACACTTGGCATGTTTCTTTACTACACAGCTTAGTTTAGGCTGCATAATAAAAGTTAAATGTTTCTCAAGCAGATGTTTTGTTGGAAAACATAATGAGGAGGGAGGTGTACATTTTATTTTCCCCATCAAAATATAGTTTGTGAGTGGTAGAAGTACACAAAATGGCAGCATGCTCATTCTCAGAGACAAATATATTTGGTGGATTTGGGGGTTTAGCAAACATTCTTAATTCTTATTTTCTAAAAAGAGAATTTAAAGCTCCCATGCACACACATGAAAGTGGTGCACCGATACCAGAGAAACATTTCATTTTTTAAATTTAGCCTTATAACAGAGATGCTCTCTGACTGACTAGCTGCTTCTAATCTGGAACAACGTTTTTGTAAAGAATCGAATATTTTGTTAACAGCCCAAACCATAGAGACACAACGTTAATAGTAAGGAGTAGCAATTACGATACAGATGTGCTCAATACAATTAACCTTTAGAAACAAATCCTCCCTTGACTGGGTGAATATGATGTCACTTATGCAAAACATACACTCGATTTAAAATGAGCGAACAATTTTAATTAACATTTTCCAAAATGCATTGGTCATGTTTTAATGCATTAAATATTTAGCTAAGACAATGTATCATTACAGTTTTTACATTTCCATTTCACACTTTTCAGAACTCGTCAGTGGATGCTAGTTAATGGTTTTGTTTCCATGTATATTTATTTATTAAAAAGAAGCCATTGGCTCTGTAGCTCATCAGGTATTATAACATATATACTGATTTTCCAGGTAAATATTAACATATCAAATAATAAGGCATTACAGTCATCAATTTTACAATTCATAATCAGCATTGATTCAGGTAAGTCAACACAAACATAATTGTTATTGTTATTGTTATTGCATTTTAAGGAAGAATTAACAAATACATATTAAGTTCATCATTCACCTGATGAAAGGATTGGGAACAGCCCAGGACCATTTTGCATGTATACAATAAGGAACAATTGAGATCCCCCCACCCATCCCACAGGAGCTTGAGGTAACATTCGGTTTTTATAGTAGTTTCCAAGTCTTGTAGCTCCCCCTTCCATCACCTCCTATCATTTTGATCAAGAAAAAACCTCAACGTGTTGCTTGTACTGTTTCTTTAACCTCGTTAATGTGTTAGCAGGTTATCTTTGGAGGGGTTATTTTTATTCCCTTGCATATAAATGTAAATGTACTGTACTGAACTGTAAATGTTTTTCTCCATTGTCTGTGAATGAAGCTAAAGAAAATCCAAAAGAAAAGGCCATTGATTACTGTCAGTAGTAATTATTTCTGTTCAATTAAATATTCATAAACTTCATTCAATGCGTGCCTCTGGTGTGTCTAACGTCATATACTGACGTTCAAAAGAAACTTCCCACTCAATTTGAGGGTAAAATAAACACAAACTCGAATACATATTTTGATTAGTGTATTTGAATACTTCATCATTGTTCATAAGATCATACAAAGGGTTACTCAAACACCACAACGAATCATCAACAAAACATGTCCATCGAAAAACAGCACACGTTGCCATTGACGTTGCTGCCAACGTCAGACTGTCCTTGCCCAACGAAGTCGTGCCTGTCCATGTCTAATCGTCAGAGCAATTCCACAGAGGGGACAATAAGCGCTGATACTCATAGCACGAAGACGTCGGGCGATAGTGCAACGGCTGAAACGGTGCCGGATGGCTGTTGCTGCGGTCGACGTCGCCGCCACAAAACTATTGTTAAGGTGAATAACCCTCATTAGATGGTCTTCTCGTTTGATTTCTGACCCTACGTCTTCCTGTCATTGGCCTGTCGCGAGTTGTGCCTGTCAAACGATAGCGTGTAAAAAGTGCACACACCGTTCTCGCTATATGGGTCTGTGAGGCTCCCATTTTCATCATACCAATAGCTCTCTCACGTTTTTCGGCCGATAACCGTGGTATTTTTTTCGTGTGCTTTTTGTAACTGGCATGTCGTATGATAAGAGAAAGCCTTTTATTTCAACATTGAGCACGCGCAATTTGTTTGAGGCACGAAAAACACATTTTACAATTTTTTAAATTTCTCAGACTTCTTGAGCTGTTCAACGCAATGCTCGCCCTATATACCCTTCTTGTGTTTTGGCGAATGTTTTCAGGCTTGAAACGTTTGTGAAACTTGTTTGGATTCAATTCGTTCGACTTTTTAAAAGTTGGAAGTTTCTTTTGAACGTCAGTATATATGAACATTTGGTCCGGCCCATCCTTGTCATATGGTTCAGCGGTTTGCGATACTAGGCATTTCAGTTGTATCATTCAAAATAAGGCTTATCAGTTCTGTATAGCTGTAGGTAATAAGACCCATACTTAGCTATACGTGACGATATTGGTTTGTTTGCCCCACAAACTAAACAAAATATAAAAAAGTCTTAGTTTGTTTTACTTCGGCTACATTTAGCTGACAACTCAATAATTCTTACTTTCTTTAGTACATAGGTGGTCTCTCCATTTCAATACGTCTTGGTATAATACAGTCAGTAAACTGTCGGCCAAAATAAACGCCTACTTAAAATGAAAGATGAAATTATTTCTGGAATATAATTAATGGTGGACTCTGCGTTATGCTGAAACAATAATAAATATGAAAGTCCATTTAAATCATGGAAAACTTTGATTCGAGTCATTAACATTCATCAAAACTTGCGCATCTTAACCATGTACATCTGTAGCATAATCACCACTTTAATGTGATTGCGTGGATGTATTGTTGCTCGTGGTTGTATAATCATCTTTCAAATGTTTTTTTCCCTGATCAAGCACTGATCGAAAACTGAACAGTTTCTGTTGTCTTATACCAGCAATCATCTTTCTTTTGTGACATGACGACTTCTGAAATTTAAATATATTATGCAGTCATGATGTAACTTCATAATGCTATAATATTGCTAAACAGTTTTTAGGAAATCTGATAGATATTTGGAAGGTGTTTCTTTTGGCAGACAGTGTATATGACAGTCTTTGCGATTACCTGTAACAGCTATTTTGATATTTCCAACAGTGAACTTACTTCTGCTAAAAGTCTTTATTGTATAATGATAGTGAAGATTGGTTTCATCATGGGATGAAAGTGGTAAGTGTAATGGTAATAGGCTGCGGACTTACCACATGTTTCAACATTCGTTAAATCATGAAACCCAATGTTTTTGCTTCTCTTGAGCGTTCTCACCTTAGTATACCGAATACCTAATGTTTTGGGATTCTCCCTTAGAAATTGGTTAAAGGTGCCCCTTGAACAGAGAATGTAGGCTATGTAATAATAATAGCACTGAGATCCAATTACTCACTGTGTGTAATTTCTATTTAGAAGTTAGCAATATAGATGGGCATATAATGGCGTGTACTTTCTATTTAAGTGCAATGTTTTTATATCATGTATATTGTTTTATAATGCTATGTTTATATTAAATGCACGTTACACCGTAATTCAACATTTGCATCTCCTTATTTCGTTCTTCTTTTTGTAAAAAAATCAGCATAATAGCTTATGAGCTGCAAATGGTAGATTCACCAGGTTACAAACATCTAATTATGTTTTGAATTTTATAGCGTGAACATGCCATGGATAGGAAACGATGAAAGTTTGCTGATGATTCAAGTCAGGAACAATCAATAGACACATGTTTACCACTCGTTATCCACTGAAATAACTGAACGTAAGGATATTTGTATTATGTGATGAAAGTTACAAACTATAAGTGATGAAAATTACAAACAGTTAGTAAAAAAAGTAACAAACTATAAGCGATGAATGTTCAAAACTGAACGTGATGAAATTAACACACTGTAAGTGATAAACGTTACAAACTGTACGTAATGAAAGTTGCAAACTGTAATTAATGAAAGTTACAAACGGTTGGTGGTGGAGGTTATAACTGTTGATTCACAAACTGAGTAAAGACAGTTTTAAGTGATAAAAGTTGCAAAAAAGGAAGAGGTAAAAGTAAGAACGTCACAAACTGCAATTGATGAAAGTTACAAACTGTAAGAGATGAAAGTTACAAACTGTAAGAGACGAAAGTTACAAACTGTAAGAGATGAAAGTTACAAACTGTAAGAGATGAAAGTTACAAGCAGTAAGTTGAACATTACAATTTCTATTTTAACAGCTTAGACATTGTATACGTTGTTTCACAATAAATTAACCTTTCTTTCATACGCAATGACATTAAAAAATCTGTTTTATCCAAAAAAAGATAAGATACGGTAATACTTGATTATCTCTAAAGAGGTATCCTAGAAGACAACAGAACAGAATATTGACTCACAAAATATCACATTCAACAAGACCTAAGATCATTAACTTGTGAATACGTGAGAACACTTAACTTCTAGAGGGATATAACATGGTTATATTTGGGATAACACTACCTTCAATAGTTCAAATTCTTGTAATATTTTGGGTCGAGTCCCATGCGGGATTCAAACCCACGCGCTCAGAGTAAGGCAACTGTCGCCAGCATTGACTGTACCAACAGCTTACCACACGACCATTTCGCCTCGACGTGTGCGACTGGGGTTTTGGATGAGAAAATTATACATTGCTTGTACATTTATATTACATTCGCTCTCGCACCATGTTTCAAAATGAAATTTAAACATGAAATGTTAGCAGAAGGCATGAGGTGTATTTCTCATTATATCCACAAAACATCGAGATCACACAGCACAATGTCGGTAGTAGACGATCCAACCATAGTCATCAGTTATTCTATCTTTTTCCCGAAGGTCAAACCAAGCCAAATCACACAAATAACACTTTGATTCAAGTGTACTGTGCTCAGCGTTGATGCAGACGAAGTCAGTTTCATTTCGGCATGCTTCCATACAGGCTGTACCAGTGCTTAAGCTTAACACCTTCACGTTACAGAAGCCAACCCCGTGATCCAGATATTCCTCAAACGTATCTCCATAGTTAGTGCATCCTAAAATGTTAAATACAAAGACATAATAATACAACTGTTAATTCAAGTATCATTTTCATATCACCAATAAACGCAGAATCAAGGAGCTTACAGTCCTTGAAATTGGAACTGAAATGAAACTCCAAGATCATGCAATTTGCTTCCTAAAATGTTATCTACATGTCAAGTCTTTGAAGGACATTAAGAAGTGTCGATAACAAATATTTTAAATTGAAAATGCACGGCGTTTCGGAGTATATAGTGACTCCTTCATCAAGTAGAATGCATTACACCCGAGAAAGGAAACATTGCATATTTTCACAATAAAGAACGGTTAATCAGAACAATGATTTAATATGCTATATACATCCTTGATCAGACAATATGTATACGTTATCTCATCAAACAAGGAACCACGCTCTATAATGGTACATTTTTTATTAAACGTAAGTATTTATACTTACCTGTTGACAAGACCTACTTTGCCTTGCCTACTCAGGCAGGGTGCTAATCCAAAATTAACACTAACGAAACCCCGTCGCTACATCCATCCCATGATACCTCATTATCCGAATAGGTGCAAGTGTAGACAAGAAGTGGGGAGGTTGGCCGAAGCAGCAATGATAAGCCATCATTGCCGAGACTGCTCAGATCTCATGAGGGTTGCATTGGAGTGAGACGGAGGAACACGACCAGCACTCGTTGTCAAACTCCTAGGAGCTCCTCGGGGAGAGACTAGCCCTGAGGTTAAGCTAACCTATGAATACCCCGACGCCCTAAAGGGTTAACAGTAACAACTGAACACAACAAGAGAATTAGTCAAGAAAGCCAACGTCTGACATCTCCTAGGTTGCGAGAGCGTTCGATGTATACCCCTCACAGGGAGAGATCTAGCTTTCCGGAGTAAGAGCCAAACGCTGGAAGGAGCCAGTATGTGCTAGGTTCTACCCCTGAATCGGGAGCTAAACCAAGCAGAGCCTACCCCCGTCCCTGACCACAAAATTAAAAAGCGTTCAGAGACCCGTGCTGCGGATGTCACGGCCATCAAAAGATGACCGGAGCTTACATACATGATGGACAATGCTTTGTAGGAAGGTGACTTCAGCCGGAAAATATGATGCTATCCACAAAAAGAGGCCACTGCCTGCCATTTGATGTCATAAGGTTTCCAAGTGGTTTCCTTAAGAGAAAAGCTAAGCGTAAGCAATACACTTGGAGTAGCCACTCTTCCTTAGGCCTCGACAAGTACGAGAAAATCAGTGAGAAGAACGCTTACAGGTTCCATTGAAGAAAGCCTTCTGCTTGTCCTGCCAAGGAGCAGACTCTCCCGAAGGGGTATTGGGATGGATTCCTTTAGTCAGAATCGCCGGAGCGTCACTGACCATGGGCTATCTGGCTACCACAAGAAGAAAAGGCAAGAACGCATGCGGTCCTGATTTCGGTTACCTCCTTGGGCAGGATCACCGAACGCGAAAGAACTTTAAGCGTCCATCCCCTCCCCCTCTTACGAAAGTGCACCAAAGCCCATCACTAGTGGGATGCGACATACCTCGGCAGCTGAAAGGTTGAGACAAGACTCAACCAAGTCCATCAGGAGAGTCCCAAACTGGAGACACAACACCCTGAAGACACAATACTCGCGAATTCAGCTGCCAATCCATTGAAACAGGCGGATCTGAACGAGACAAAGCGTCCTCCAAAACGTTCCTGGCGCCCTTACGAATGTGCAGGTCCGCACCAGAAAGAGATTTGCAGTAGAGACTCGACCCTGCTTGTTGATCTGTAAATTGACCTACCAATGCTGCACTGCAGGGCTGATCACAGGCTGCTGATGAGCAAGCTGATTGAGTCAAAATCCACACTACCTGTTCGTGACCGAGCACCCAACCCCAGATTGGAGGCATCTACGAACAGGTCAGTCGAAGGGGTAGAGGCCAGAGAGGGCCCCAGCAAGGATGCTCTCGTACATCCGCAAGCAAGCTAGCAAGCGGTGAAGATCAGAGCTATCGCGAGTCATCAAGGCTCAACCTGCAGGTCAGGTCCTGAACTGACGTGAGCAACCCCAGCACTCTGGCACTTCTGTTGGGAGAGCGACGCAACGAGGAAAAGCTTAGCATCAGTGAAAGGAACTTCAGTTGATCAGCCGGAATTAAGTCCCATTACTAGGTTCAATAGCCACCCTTCACGGATAAGAGCGAGCCCCTCGTCCAACTACAACATCCACTGAACAGCACACTTGTGGATGTATTGAACAATGGGCTGGATTACCGACATGACTCACTTCTGAGAGGTGAAGACAACTCACCAAACGAAGAAGGATGAATCACTCTAAAATGAGTGTCTTCTGATAGTGACGTAAAAAGCTCTTGGAAGACAAAGAGCAACTCACTGGAGTGGGGTGTATGTCTGAAGGAGTGAGACTTGGACACACGAGCTGACACCCAGACGAGTAAAGTGAGTGAAGCCAGAGGCTCAAGTGGCCCAAGCACTTGCTATAGCCACATCTGTCCGATAGTGTATGTTGTACCACAGTTTCACTGAGAGTGTAGACACGCTAAGAAAGAGTCGGGTGTAAGGCAACTCATCAAGTGGCAGGTGAAACATGATAACACGGTGGCACCTGATAGAGAATGTTGACAACAACACACAAATGTAGGATGTAGACGCTCTAAGGTGAGACCCGTCTGAGAGCGAGTTTCGAGGGCGGAGGATACAGTAGGGTGAGAGACGAACAAAGAAGTTATAGCGAGATGGGTATGCTAACGAATGTCGAGTGACAAATCACCAGCAGAGGGGGGAAACCCGCTATGGCGAGGGCCGTCCCATAGCGAGTAAACCGTAGGTGAGACGACGGAAATTGTAGGGTTGGAAACCAACTGAGGGGTGCATTGGACTCACCAAGCAAGAGACAGACGAAGCATGCTAAAGAAAGTGACCAAAAAAGCTGAAATGAAGACTTGTCCAATAGCAAGATCACGAGGCTATCGGAGGGTCTGCCTTCCACCGGCTACGGCTATCGGAGAATCTGAAGACCCAAACCACTAGTATGAGCTCAGTTGAATACCATCCGATAGCTAACGACAAAATATTGGAAGATGGATCCAAACACAAGGGAAGGGCGATTGCCGGGAGGTATAGGATGAGGAAGTACCAAACAGCAAGTCGGATGAGAGAGGTGAGTGAAGCAAGCGACTCGAGCAGCACGTGCAACACGCGAGCGGCAAGCACATGTCACCCAAGCACAACACAAACCTAATCGTCGACAAAAACACAGTTTACCGAGTGTAAACTGCAAGAGCAACACAATAGAAATAGTAACAAATACTTCTACTTTTATCAGAATGGCACTAGGAAGGAAAAGCAAGTATAAAACACGCTAAAAAAACTGAAGTCAAAACAAAAACACAACGTGACTACATGGCCTGACAACTTATATGAGAGTTAGGAATCATTGGAGTGACGTCACATGACCTCGGGTTTACTGCCCCTGGGGAGGGATTTTACCATCCCCGACAAGTTTCGTCTGTGTTAAGGTTGGATTAGCACCCTGGCTGAAGAGGCAGGCATAGTAAGTCTAGTCAACAGATAGGTAAATAAATGATTTAGAAGACGGTGACCTTTTGTGTTTTCGTCTAATAACTGCGCGGTAATGAATAAAGCAGGCACTTCAATTCATTTAATAGATACAGCGTTAATTGTATGACCAGCCAAAAAAATGTATCAGATTTATATATTCATATTGTCCATGATTTTTTTTACTTAAAATTGTATACATTGTTTACATATTGCACACACACAGGACAAAAGTGGTGGAATCAGCTTGCCGGATTCTTCTGGATTCTTCTGGATTCTTGAGGAACCACCAATTTTTTGGAGAATCCGAAAGGATCCGGCAAGCGGCAAGACTGTGCTTATGTCTTGAACACATGATATAACCGTGGCGCTTGAACGCCTGTGCTTACAAGAGTAAATATGGCAACTATGTTTTGGAAAGGCTGTTTTGATCAATGTAAATAGGTACAATCACAAGTGACTCACTGATCTCACAGCTCCCAGTTGATGGCAAATAACTGTATCCTACAGCACATTGACAAGAACCTTGGCTGCAGACGGAATTGTTGTAGGAACAATCTGCTGTAGACAAGCACTGCATGCCGAACGATTGCAATCCTTGAAATTTTTGAATAAAATTATAATCAATATTTTGTAAGAAATGCATAAATATCTTCCATATTAACATAAAAAGGGATTTTTTAAAGCTGTGATACCTGCAATTTGTAACTGCTCGAACCTGACCAATAACTCTATATGCAAACTTTGTGAATTGTACAACTTCTTCTTAAGAACTACTTAGTCAATGAAACTCAAGTTTGTGAGGTTATAATTTGTGGAACAAGTTTGGTAACTATCTCACCCCTTAAAGAAGCCAAACGGGTCACATCAGCTTCCTATAAAACGATTCTAAAATGCTTAACCTTGTGTTCACGTTTCCTTGCAAGTGCCATGCCATGCAATTTTTGTTTTATACGCAACATCGTTATTACCAATACGGACAATTGGTTTGTGTAAAAATATGTTTTACCCTCTGAAGTAAATTTAAATAACATAAACTATCATTATAAATGGGAAATTTGAAAAAATAAAGTTTGCAAAAACGTGCTACATCCCCTTTAACTTATACGTTTTCTTACATTCCACATCTTTGGGGTCCATTAGATCACGCCCCAAATTTAATTTATCATATTTTCCAAATACGGAAGCTGTAGGAATATTTTTTATATCATCTACCGCCGTCAGATTTAATAATAAATTTAAAATAAAGGACATTGGCCTCCATATATCCCACTCATCAAACAATTACAGCGACGTTGGACACAATAGATATCGCCGCTAATGGCTGCAATACTGCCGAAGCGTCGTTAAAGAATAACTCTCTCACTCACTCACAATATATACACATCATCAAACAATGACAAAGGCAGATATACATCTCGAAAATAAGCAGTACCTACACAACGGAGGAAGCAAAATTATTATGAGAAATAAAGCATACTTACGTCCGTGCATGAGATAGAGACGTGATCCCGTTTCCATGGTTACAGAAAGAGGTTGCCCTGGCAGGTTGAACCCTACTCCAAAGAGAGAGCAGGTCCTGTTGAGAGTGTTGAACTGGTATGATCTACACTGCTGGTCGTCCCTACACTTCAATGTGCACATCCACAACTTCTCAATCCCTTCATGGGTAGACAGACGAAAGTCGGACACCGCCTTGTCATCAAAGCTAGTGAGATGGTAGTTATTGAGATACTCTACTCTACACTGATAAGATGATTTATAACTCAGAAGTATCAGCAGAAACAGGTTCAAAATCATTTCAATGTCTTATCTGGCTAACTAGTTCCCTGGAAATTGAAAGGATGTGATGTATTTCGTTACCAGGTAAAAGGTTCAAACAAACGGAGCGAGAGCTTAACAGAGTAAACAATGCTCTGTTTCATGTTTGTCATGCACTACAATATGTGCAGCATAATGCTTTACCACAAATAAATTTACTAAAGCTGCATACTAAAAGTTAATGTTTCTGGCATATATAAAAAAGACGATGGCAGTAGGACTTACTTTTATTTTGTTCCTGCATGCTAACAGTTCAAAGTTTCTAGGACAGGTTCTTTTGAAAAAAGACGAGGACGGTAGGATTTTATTTTTATTTTTTGTTGGAATACATAATGAAGATGGAGGAGTAGTTTGTTTTCATCAAAACTAGCTTGTAAGTAGTAGAAGTATACTAAAAGTACACAGATATTGGGTAACAATAATTCTTATTTTTTAAAATAGCAATAATAAACTGTCTCACGCACATTAAAAGTGATGCGCTGATGCCCGAGAAACATTTCATTTTTTATTTAGCCTTATGACAGAAAAGTTTTCTGAAAGACAAACTTCTCCTGGTCGGGATTACCGTTTATGTAAAGAATGAGATATGCTGTTAACGGTAGACACAATAGAGACACACATGTAACAGCACTGAGTAGCAATTACGATACAGGTGTCTATTGGCTCAAAACAATTTTAGCTATAAAAACATGCCCTCTCTTTACAGGACAAATCTCATTTAATTAATGCAAAACATAAAATCCATATCATTTGAGCGTACGTGTTTATTCAACACTTCCAAAATGCATGTTACGTGTTTTAATGTCATAAATATTTAACTAATAAAATGTATTATTACAGTTTACATTTCCATTCCACCCTTTTCGTCTCGCCAGGACTTGTCAGTGCATATGAGTTAATGGTTCTGTTTCCATGTATATTTATTTTAAAAAGAGCCATTGGCTCTGTAGCTCGAGAGGTATGTACCATATTTACAGGTATAACAATACTAGGTAAAGGCTAATATATACAAAATAAGATAAAACCAAGTCATCACATTTACAATTCATAATCAACAATGATAAAGGGGAGTCAACACCAAAATTAATTATTTTATACCTTGCATGTTAGGTAAGAATTAACAAATACATTGTTAAGTTGGGACAAGCCCAGAAACATTGTGCATGTATATACAATACAGAAAAATGGAGATCACCCTTCCGATACCATAATTTTTGTTTGGCCCAGACACTCTTTTTATCGTCTAGAAATAGTTAAGGAGGGGGCAGGTTAGTTTTCAAGGGGATACACTTTTATTACCTTGCATAAACCGCAACGTACATGGTTAATAAAGCTACTGAAAAAGGAAATGCTTTTGATAATCATCAGTGGTAATTATTGCTGTTAAATTAAATATTCATCAGCTGTATTCAGTACGTTCTTATTGTATTAGTTCAGGTTCGCAGACAGCAAACACTGACATTGACTTTAAGGAACAATGAAGGCTCAAATGGTTTGATATTTCAAACACGTGCAGCCCACTGCACAAACTCAAGTGTATACATTTCTACTGATTGCTGACGAGTTTGTGTGAACGCAAAATGTTTAATTAAGTTTACAATTGATATAATTATGTCTCACTATGCTTTAAAGACGGGTTTAGGGGAAGTATAACAATACCAGTAATTACAAGAAATATTTTGCGATAGGGATTAGGGTTAGGGTTAGGGCTATGTGCATCATCAGAAACTGCAAAATTTGAGCATTCGTATGATATATTGAACTCCAAAAGATGTGTATATGGATAAGATTGTTAATAGATAACAACTACTTGATTGGGATTCTATAACAATAAATTGACTGTTATTCAGAAGTTGTAAAACTATAAAACAAAATAAACAGAACTATTTATTAAATCCTCACAGTTCAGTTATATTAACATATTCATATTTCATTGATAAATGTCCTTCAGGCAAAATGATGCATAGTACATTACACACTAACGATGGACATTTCTTGTTAATATTACAGTGACTCATATTTATATATCTTTGTTGGATTTCTTTGAGGTGATGTCTCTAAGTGTTTTGTTTTTTGTTCCAAATTCATTATGCAAATACTTATCAAGCCTGTCTTCCATCGAAATATCACAACACCACCTCTGGTGTTTGGCAGCTTGTACAGTGCTTTACAATGCTTTTACATATATACTTTAAATACGGGGATATCCATTGTTAAGGAGTATCATTCCACCTGATGAAGGTGTAAGCATATGCTCCGAAAGTTCATATTCATAAGTTATTATCAACAATATCTCCATGTTGCAAATGTTATGTATTCAACATGTAAAGACACTTCAAAAACCTATTGAATATCAGTGTTGTCAATGAAGTTCAACTTACCAGTGACACATCTCCGAATAGATGACTGGTAGCTGTATCCTACAGCACATTGACAAGAGCCTTGGCTGCAGAACGAATTCTGGTAGGAACAGTCTGCTGTAGACGAGCACTGCATGCCGATGTTAATCAGGTGACCAGCATTTTAAATCCACCCTCCACTCACTGACCTCCAGACCATAGATGCCTGTGTTTCTAAGGGAAAGGACTGGATGAATTCTAGGAAACTTCCAAATGAATGATGGAAAAACAGAGTTGCTCAACTCCTAAGCAGTTGAAGAAGACAACTATCAGCAGTGTAAAGGTTTCATCGGCTAATGTGCAACCTTCACCTATGACTAAGGATCTTTGTGTAAGTCTTGATGCCATTTTGTCTCTGGAATCTGAAGTCAACCACCTGTACAACCTGTAACTTTTATCTCCGAACCATCAGCTCCATCGGATATCTCATCACAACAGATTGTGTTAAGTCTCTGGTCCGTTCCCTTATGTTCTCCCGACTAGATAACTGCAACAGTCTGCTCTGTGGTATCACTTCCTCTCATGTTCAGAAACTCCAAAAATTACAGAACTCCGCAGCTCGAATCGTCTGTCTCAGGTCAAAGAGATACCATATCACTGATGTATTTTGCTCCCTGTCAACTTTAGGATCAATTTCAAACTACTCTGCCTGACTTTTAAAGCTCTATGGGTGAGATGCCAGAGTGCCTCTCTACTCTTCTGTGTTATTGTATCCTGCCCCTAAAGGTCTAATCAACATCTACGTGTAGTCTCGTCACCGTTCCTCTCTTTGGAACAACATGCCCACTGACATTAAAAGCTTATTCTCTTTCAAGTCTGAACTCAAAACATATTTATTCCGAATAGCTTATTGTTAAAATCACTCTCTCAACTTCTTACTTCTCTGTATATACATTTATATATTTATATATTATTTTATCTTTTGTGGCGCAATGAGCAGGTAGTGCCTTTCAAATACCAACATCAAGTTAAATTAAGGTTAATGGAAAATGGTTACTATCGTTTATACGGCATGAACTATACCGAAAAACATCAGAATTATGAATTCCCAGCGTGATATAAAAATAGCCACAATGTGTATTACATTCATATCTCTTAACGGCTTGAAATTAACAACATCTATTTGGATACAGGATGTTTCAAATATCTATTATGCTTCTTTGTTTCTAAATATGGTTTACAGTCCCGTAATAATATATTAATCTTCATTTGCATAACGATTATATTTTCTACAAAATGTACAACATCTTAAATCATAAAACCTATCATTATATGTACCAGTTTATGAAATAAGTGGTAATCTATTCAATTTATTACAATTTTATTTAAATCTATTCAAGGAAAAAACAATTATGAACATCTCTCTTGATAGAATTGAATTGAATGAACGGTGTAAACATATTGCAAATAAACTGTAAGGTTATCGTCATGGCTAAACGATTATTCTTCGAACTCTCATTGTCAATATATCAATATTTATCAATCAATATATCGTTGAAGAAGAACGAAATTCGTTCTTGACAATTTCTCAATTATGGTATGAATGTTGGAGATGGATTATTGACTTAACATTGATAATATACAACCGGAAAATGTGAGAATCTTAAAATCAATATAAAAGTATGTCGACAAGAACACATCAAGAAACATAGCCAATTAGTTTACCAACCATCGCACTTATTTACCCTGGTGACTTTTCTTTGTGTAGTTTAATGCAATCAATATTTCTATAGACGTCTGGTACACTTATTTACATTAGCAGTGGGGAATCCAAAGGGGGGAGGGTGAGGGGAGGGGGAGGGGAGCTGGGGTTCAGGGGCGTTCTTTGGGCTGAAACTAACCCCACTATCGCCACTCCTTCAAAATACGTTGAGTTCATTGGTTGTACAATGTATGTTTTCTGAAAAGGATTTTTTTAAAACAATGTATATAAAATTCAAATTCGTTATTTTATTTTGTTTGTGTTTCTGTATCCTATTGAAATGAAAAGCACAGCTATCACATTCTGGTTTGTTATATTTTTCCGTATACGACGTTGGGCTATGATTTGACCATGTTTTGCTTCACAGAATGTATTGAAATACAAAATCATGTTGCTTTGATAGATAGACAACGTGTGTCTTCATAAATGAATAAAGTTAAATACAAGGAAATAAGTAAACTTCCTTCTACTCATATTGTTGGACGATTGTTGCTCAATTGAATTTATTTCGATTAATCATAGTTCAAGATTTGTACCGCTTCTCACTGATCCAGAGAAGTACCATGCCCTGAAGGAAAGTAGTTTAGGAATAATATGACTACAAAATAGACTAAGATACATAATCTTAAATTAAAACAAACATATAATAAGACAACTATGAGACTCTATGTGTTTTAATCATTATTATTCAAATCATTAATTAGTACGGTTATCCTGTATGAGAATGTGTTTTAATTGCATCCAAGGTCAAATGTTACATATAAATATACACATTATGTAAGTTCAATAATTTGTAAACTTTTGCGTAAGTTACAGGAGGATGAACAGAATCAACCAGCCCGGAAAAGTCAAGTTTAATTTTTTAATTAATTTACTGCTCCTCATGGATTCTCAATCTTAATCCATGTCTGACGTCATATAAGAAATATTTTTTAGAAACATACAATGTATTTCCAATACTTGGCACAACAATGTTGCAAATATCTGCGTTTTCTAATTATGGACAAGTAGCTGAGATGGATTCGTCAACGCATTTGTGACGAAAATATTCCACGCAACTGGATATGATTGACAGTGGTCTGACCTTGCTGCGAATGTTCTCCACGTGCGCTTCACACTTTTACTGCTCAACCGCCCAACCGTGTTGTATGATCCTATTCCGATATACAAAGACGTGTAAATTATTCTTGTTGTATTATTCAAAGCTTCATGATGGAGAAATATAGATCTAGAGTGTTCACTCAATAAACAGATTCGTTAAAAAAGTCACGGTACATGTAGCCATTGATTTCGATCTAAAAATATCATTTCAGTACGAACTAAGGGTAAGTATTTTCATTGCACACAGAACATCTAGAATAGGTTCACACATCGATCAGACCTAGATATTCATTTCTTCCAGACAACCACATTCTCTAATCAAGCCACTATTCTCCAGTGAAACGATGTTTATTGAAAGTTCTTTCGACCTGAGCATTACCGATTTCGCTCTTGATGGATCAACGTTTGTGACAGTGTTTGGCATTCTGGACTGTGCTCTACTGTGTCTGAACACCAAGGACTGTTTTTCCTTCTTCTACAGTCACAAGATGCGTTCCTGTTCAGTCAGTTCAGCAAGGTACCAGGACACAGGGGGACTCACTCCTCAAGCAGGAGTCAACAACTACAACATGATGATTGGTAATTATATGTTAGGAGAATTGTATGCCTCCTTTCGTAACAAAACCATATTATTGAGAAAGGTTAATTTGTCCAAGAGTTGTTCAGTCACGAGTGATTATATTTAACCATTTTAGCTCGCGAGATGATCGCCCAAGGTCACCGAAGACTAAATGTCAGACACACCAAAAACTCGATGTTCAATATTCTAAAAATAATCACCTCTTGTACTGTTCCTCAGGAACATTTGTTATCGAATTACACTCCCTATATCCGTGTAAGTCATATGCAACTGCTGCTACGATGGGTTTTGCTAGCATCATAAAAGACATCATACAACAGTAACACTTTGGTCTGATGAAACTTTTTAGCAAACCCAAATCGTTGCTCATTTGTTTTCCGACCAATCAGGTGACAAGCTTGCCATTGAACTATCAAAGTTCAGTCTCTGAGAATGCACTGATTATGGTGCCAGGAACGACATGTTACCACCACGGTGTCATGTATAACACGAACACTACTGGCAGCTATTTTAGCATGAAAATTTTTTGATAATTCCATGATGGGAAATGGATCCGCTTTGCAAATGAACCACAACCTTTCGTTTTAGAACGTTATTTATTCACTGAGGAGGATTGTTTTGCAATTGGTAACATTTCTTTTTCATTTCCTGAGATCTATTATTTCCATTGAAAACATGCTACATTCTCTTTAAGTTGTGGGTAAACGAGATTGTTGAGGTGAGATAATTGTACTTGTCATAAACAAAAGTCTTAGTATGATTGTATCATTGTATGCATGTTGTAATCGTATATCTTTTGTCGGGCTCGTTAGAGCGTATGAATTGAGCAACAACTTTACAAAATGAGATCACATGACTTCAGACAACTGGGAAGCGGGATACCACTTTGAATCAAGAGATCTGGGTTCGAATGCCACCAGGAGATTGGCAACATTTGCTGTGGAGAAATGCTCTTCATGCAGTAAGGATTGGGTGCAATGCCATACACTGAATTTCAGCGCAGTACCATCCATGGTTTGGTAGTTTGCCGATGCACAGTCACCATTTCTCTCTGCAATAATAATATCAGCCGTGATAAAGGTGAAATACTATAGAAAGAACCCCAAATCACCTCACCTCTGACAAATGCTCCATGACGGAAAGGGCATTGCTTTCAATCATTTATGACTGATAATGTTTTATTTATACAATGTTTCGGTTATACCCTATTAGCAGACGACCCAATAGTCACACAACCCAGTTGTAGACAAAAGAGTAGGGAAAGCCCAAGCACTCCCCTATTGTGATAATGGACAAGTCCTAATTAAACCGAATTGGTTTATGTTTTTACTTGAAAGTTACACGTTTGATGCTGAATTAGTATTGTGAGTAAACCAATATAGCACTAAGTTAATTCTAATATCAAGATGTTCTTCTTCACAATGGATATATGTCAATATGACACAACCATGGCAGTGTTTGCAGAAGTAGAGTAAATCACGTCACATAGAGGCACAATACAGGTACTTTTTTAGAACCTATTAATTAATCAACCTATTAACTGGAGATGCACAGTCAAGCCATGCGCAAGGAACTGCACAACAGTTGACAGCTAACGTGACGACCCTGAAGTTGAGAAATGGACCCGCTGTGCGTCTTGCTTGCCACTGATCCCTTGATACCGTCCAGGATGCTATGATTGATGTGATTGATTACTGTCCTGATGTTCCATTCAAAGACTACATGGTCACGACATGGGTGGATGACGACACTCTCTACATGCTGTCATTGTGGAATAATCAGGAGTCTTTCGGCCCGAGGACCAACAAGTGCTTGGAAGGGTTCAACAGCCGCCTGAACGCTAGCCTCTCTTATCTTCATCCGAACGTCTTCAGACAGATTGACATCCTCAAGAGGATTGAGAATGCAGACATGTTGAAATTGTCCCAGCTGGACTACGGAGCAGCTCCCCCACTGCGAAAGAGGGTTTACAGAGAAATCAATCACCGAATTGGTCATTTGAAGAGCAGTTGGGGCATCATGAGACGACTCCAATGCAGAATTTGGATGACGTGTGGAAGTTTGTTAAGCTAGACTAAATTTGATTTGAGTACTGTGCTTAAAACTGGGTATTTGTGCAGTGCTGAGTACTTTGGTATGTATGTATGATTGTATATGTGTGGCATGATATAATGCAATGATTAAAACTTGATTAAAAGCTATGAAATACATTTTCATTTGACCTTGCCGTTATTGTTCTCCAAATATGTCAGTATTTAAAAATACATTAGAAAAGCTATTATTTGTTAACTCGTTTCTCTCAGGATTCGGCATGCAATGTGAGTACACAGACGACTGTACTACCAGAATTCCTTCTGCAGACAAGGATCCTGTCAATGCGCAGTTGGATACAGTTATCAGTTCTCCAATGGCAGCTGTGTCATGCGTGAGTTGTCTTTCCTTTGATGTATTATTTCTCCGACTTACAACGTAAGCGGCGTATAATTCCTTTTCAGTTTTGATATAGACGTGGAGACACATTGTTTGTCATAGACAACGAGACACACTGTTAGGTTATAGACAGGGAGAAACATAGTATTTAGAGGGGGAGACATACTGTTTTGTATTAGAGGGGGGAGACATACTGTTTTGTTATAGAGGGGGAGACATATTGTTTTGTTATAGAGGGGGAGACATATTGTTTTGTTATAGAGGGGGAGACATACTGTTTTGTTATAGAGGGGGAGACATATTGTTTTGTTATAGAGGGGGAGACATATTGTTTTGTTATAGAGGGGGAGACATATTGTTTTGTTATAGAGGGGGAGATATATTGTTTTGTTATAGAGGGGGAGATATACTGTTTTGTTATAGAGGGGGAGACATACTGTTTTGTTATAGAGGGGGAGACATACTGTTTTGTTATAGAGGGGGAGACATATTGTTTTGTTATAGAGGGGGAGACATATTGTTTTGTTATAGAGGGGGAGACATATTGTTTTGTTATAGAGGGGGAGACATACTGTTTTGTTATAGAGGGGGAGACATACTGTTTTGTTATAGAGGGGGAGACATACTGTTATGTTATAGAGGGGGAGACATATTGTTTTGTTATAGAGGGGGAGACATGCTGTTTTGTATTAGAGGGGGGAGATATACTGTTTTGTTATAGAGGGGGAGACATACTGTTATGTTATAGAGGGGGAGACATATTGTTTTGTTATAGAGGGGGAGACATACTGTTTTGTTATAGAGGGGGAGACATATTGTTTTGTTATAGAGGGGGAGACATACTGTTTTGTTATAGAGGGGGAGACATACTGTTTTGTATTAGAGGGGGGAGATATACTGTTTTGTTATAGAGGGGGATACATACTGTTATGTTATAGAGGGGGAGACATATTGTTTTGTTATAGAGGGGGGAGATATACTGTTTTGTTATAGAGGGGAAGACATACTGTTTTGTTATAGAGGGGGAGACATATTGTTTTGTTATAGAGGGGGGAGATATACTGTTTTGTTATAGAGGGGAAGACATACTGTTTTGTTATAGAGGGGGAGACATATTGTTTTGTTATAGAGGGGGGAGACATACTGTTTTGTTATAGAGGGGAAGACATACTGTTTTGTTATAGAGGGGGAGATATATTGTTTTGTTATAGAGGGGGAGACATATTGTTTTGTTATAGAGGGGAAGACATACTGTTTTGTTATAGAGGGGAAGACATACTGTTTTGTTATAGAGGGGGAGACATATTGTTTTGTTATAGAGGGGGAGACATATTGTTTTGTTATAGAGGGGAAGACATACTGTTTTGTTATAGAGGGGGAGACATATTGTTTTGTTATAGAGGGGGAGACATACTGTTATGTTATAGAGGGGGAGACATATTGTTTTGTTATAGAGGGGGAGACATGCTGTTTTGTATTAGAGGGGGGAGATATACTGTTTTGTTATAGAGGGGGAGACATACTGTTATGTTATAGAGGGGGAGACATATTGTTTTGTTATAGAGGGGGAGACATACTGTTTTGTTATAGAGGGGGAGACATATTGTTTTGTTATAGAAGGGGAGACATACTGTTTTGTTATAGAGGGGGAGACATACTGTTTTGTATTAGAGGGGGGGAGATATACTGTTTTGTTATAGAGGGGGAGACATACTGTTATGTTATAGAGGGGGAGACATATTGTTTTGTTATAGAGGGGGGAGATATACTGTTTTGTTATAGAGGGGAAGACATACTGTTTTGTTATAGAGGGGGAGACATATTGTTTTGTTATAGAGGGGGGAGATATACTGTTTTGTTATAGAGGGGAAGACATACTGTTTTGTTATAGAGGGGGGATACATATTGTTTTGTTATAGAGGGGGGATACATACTGTTTTGTTATAGAGGGGAAGACATACTGTTTTGTTATAGAGGGGGAGACATATTGTTTTGTTATAGAGGGGGAGACATATTGTTTTGTTATAGAGGGGAAGACATACTGTTTTGTTATAGAGGGGAAGACATACTGTTTTGTTATAGAGGGGGAGACATATTGTTTTGTTATAGAGGGGGAGACATATTGTTTTGTTATAGAGGGGAAGACATACTGTTTTGTTATAGAGGGGGAGACATATTGTTTTGTTATAGAGGGGGAGACATATTGTTTTGTTATAGAGGGGGAGACATATTGTTTTGTTATAGAGGGGGAGATATACTGTTTTGTTATAGAGGGGGAGATATACTGTTTTGTTATAGAGGGGGAGATATACTGTTTTGTTATAGAGGGGGAGACATATTGTTTTGTTATAGAGGGGGAGACATATTGTTTTGTTATAGAGGGGGAGACATACTGTTTTGTTATAGAGGGGGAGACATATTGTTTTGTTATAGAGGGGGGAGACATACTGTTTTGTTATAGAGGGGAAGACAGACTGTTTTGTTATAGAGGGGGAGACATATTGTTTTGTTATAGAGGGGGAGACATATTGTTTTGTTATAGAGGGGAAGACATACTGTTTTGTTATAGAGGGGAAGACATACTGTTTTGTTATAGAGGGGGAGACATATTGTTTTGTTATAGAGGGGGAGACATATTGTTTTGTTATAGAGGGGGAGACATATTGTTTTGTTATAGAGGGGAAGACATACTGTTTTGTTATAGAGGGGAAGACATACTGTTTTGTTATAGAGGGGGAGACATATTGTTTTGTTATAGAGGGGGAGACATATTGTTTTGTTATAGAGGGGGAGACATACTGTTTTGTTATAGAGGGGGAGACATATTGTTTTGTTATAGAGGGGGAGACATATTGTTTTGTTATAGAGGGGGAGACATATTGTTTTGTTATAGAGGGGGAGACATACTGTTTTGTTATAGAGGGGGAGACATATTGTTTTGTTATAGAGGGGGAGACATATTGTTTTGTTATAGAGGGGGAGACATACTGTTTTGTTATAGAGGGGGAGACATATTGTTTTGTTATAGAGGGGGAGACATATTGTTTTGTTATAGAGGGGGAGACATACTGTTTTGTTATAGAGGGGGAGACATATTGTTTTGTTATAGAGGGGGAGACATATTGTTTTGTTATAGAGGGGGAGACATACTGTTTTGTTATAGAGGGGGAGACATATTGTTTTGTTATAGAGGGGGAGACATATTGTTTTGTTATAGAGGGGAAGACATACTGTTTTGTTATAGAGGGGAAGACATACTGTTTTTTTATAGAGGGGGAGACATATTGTTTTGTTATAGAGGGGGAGACATATTGTTTTGTTATAGAGGGGGAGACATATTGTTTTGTTATAGAGGGGAAGACATACTGTTTTGTTATAGAGGGGGAGACATATTGTTTTGTTATAGAGGGGGAGACATATTGTTTTGTTATAGAGGGGGAGACATATTGTTTTGTTATAGAGGGGGAGACATACTGTTTTGTTATAGAGGGGGAGATATACTGTTTTGTTATAGAGGGGGAGACATACTGTTATGTTATAGAGGGGGAGACATACTGTTATGTTATAGAGGGGGAGACATATTGTTTTGTTATAGAGGGGGGAGACATACTGTTTTGTTATAGAGGGGAAGACATACTGTTTTGTTATAAAGGGGGAGACATATTGTTTTGTTATAGAGGGGGAGACATATTGTTTTGTTATAGAGGGGAAGACATACTGTTTTGTTATAGAGGGGAAGACATACTGTTTTGTTATAGAGGGGGAGACATATTGTTTTGTTATAGAGGGGGAGACATATTGTTTTGTTATAGAGGGGGAGACATATTGTTTTGTTATAGAGGGGAAGACATACTGTTTTGTTATAGAGGGGAAGACATACTGTTTTGTTATAGAGGGGGAGACATATTGTTTTGTTATAGAGGGGGAGACATATTGTTTTGTTATAGAGGGGAAGACATACTGTTTTGTTATAGAGGGGAAGACATACTGTTTTGTTATAGAGGGGGAGACATATTGTTTTGTTATAGAGGGGGAGACATATTGTTTTGTTATAGAGGGGAAGACATACTGTTTTGTTATAGAGGGGAAGACATACTGTTTTGTTATAGAGGGGGAGACATATTGTTTTGTTATAGAGGGGGAGACATATTGTTTTGTTATAGAGGGGAAGACATACTGTTTTGTTATAGAGGGGAAGACATACTGTTTTGTTATAGAGGGGGAGACATATTGTTTTGTTATAGAGGGGGAGACATATTGTTTTGTTATAGGGGGAGACATACTGTTTTGTTATAGAGGGGGAGACATATTGTTTTGTTAGAGAGGGGGAGACATACTGTTTTGTTATAGGGGGAGACATACTGTTTTGTTATAGAGGGGGAGACATATTGTTTTGTTATAGAGGGGGAGACATATTGTTTTGTTTTAGAGGGGGAGACATATTGTTTTGTTATAGAGGGGGAGACATACTGTTTTGTTATAGAGGGGGAGACATAATGTTTTGTTATAGAGGGGTAGACATACTGTTTTGTTATAGAGGGGGAGACATATTGTTTTGTCATAGAGGGGGAGACATACTATTTTGTTATAGAGGGTGAGACATATTGTTTTGTTATAGAGGGGGAGACATACTATTTTTTTTATAGAGGGGGAGACATACTGTTTTGTTATAGAGGGGAAGACATATTGTTTTGTTATAGAGGGGGAGACATACTGTTTTGTTAAAGAGGGGGAAACATAGTGTTTTGTTATAGAGGGGGAGACATACTGTTTTGTTATAGAGGGGGAGATATAGTGTTTTGTTATAGAGGGGGAGACATACTATTTTGTTATAGAGGGGGAGACATACTGTTTTGTTATAGAGGGGGAGACACATTGTTTTGTTATAGAGGGGGAGACATATTGTTTTGTTATAGGGGGAGACATACTGTTTTGTTATAGAGGGGGAGACATATTGTTTTGTTAGAGAGGGGGAGACATACTGTTTTGTTATAGGGGGAGACATACTGTTTTGTTATAGAGGGGGAGACATATTGTTTTGTTATAGAGGGGTAGACATACTGTTTTGTTATAGAGGGGGAGACATATTGTTTTGTCATAGAGGGGGAGACATACTATTTTGTTATAGAGGATGAGACATATTGTTTTTTTATAGAGGGGGAGACATACTATTTTTTTTATAGAGGGGGAGACATACTGTTTTGTTATAGAGGGGAAGACATATTGTTTTGTTATAGAGGGGGAGACATACTGTTTTGTTATAGAGTGGGAGACATACTGTTTTGTTATAGAGGGGGAGACATACTGTTTTGTTATAGAGGGGGAGACATACTGTTTTGTTATAGAGGGGGAGACATACTGTTTTGTTATAGAGGGGGAGACATACTGTTTTGTTATTAAAGGGGGGACATACTGTTTTGTTATAGAGGGGGAGACATACTGTTTTGTTATAGAAGGGGGAGACATACTGTTTTGTTATAGAGGGGGAGACATATTGTTTTGTTATAGAGGGGGGAGACATACTGTTTTGTTATAGAGGGGGAGACATACTGTTTTGTTATAGAGGGGGAGACATACTGTTTTGTTATAGAGGGGGAGACATACTGTTTTGTTATAGAGGGGGGAGACATACTGTTTTGTTATTGAGGGGGAGACATACTGTTTTGTTATAGAGGGGGAGACATACTATTTTGTTATAGAGGGGGAGACATACTGTTTTGTTATAGAGGGGGAGACATATTGTTTTGTTATAGAGGGGGAGACATACTATTTTGTTATAGAGGGGGAGACATACTGTTTTGTTATAGAGGGGGAGACATACTGTTTTGTAATAGAGGGGGAGACATACTGTTTTGTTATAGAGGGGGAGACATACTGTTTGGTTATAGAGAGGGAGACATACTGTTTTGTTATAGAGGGGGAGACATATTGTTTTGTTATAGAGGGGGAGGCATAGTGTTTTGTTATAGAGGGGGAGACATACTGTTTTGTTATAGAGGGGGGAGACATACGGTTTTGTTATAGTGGGGGAGACATACTGTTTTGTTATAGAGGGGGAGACATACTGTTTTGTTATAGAGGGGGAGACATACTGTTTTGTATTAGAGGGGGGAGACATACTGTTTTGTTATAGAGGGGGAGACATACTGTTTTGTTATAGAGGGGGAGACATATTGTTTTGTTATAGAGGGGGAGACATATTGTTTTGTTATAGAGGGGGAGACATATTGTTTTGTTATAGAGGGGGAGACATACTGTTTTGTTATAGAGGGGGAGACATATTGTTTTGTTATAGAGGGGGAGACTTATTGTTTTGTTATAGAGGGGGAGACATACTTTTTTGTTATCGTTGGAGATCGACATATTGTTTTGTTATAGAGGGGGGAGACATACTATTTTGTTATAGAGGGGGAGACATACTGTTTTGTTATCGTTGGAGATCGACATATTGTTTTGTTATAGAGGGGGGAGACTTAGAGAATAACCAACGAGGTACGAGTGATTACGGGAAATATTCATGAGTCTAAATAATGTTCAACCACGAGCTTTAGCGACGACCTATCAACGTTGAGAATCACTTGAAAGCACATGTGCAAATATCACAAAAATAATCACCTGTGTCTTCTCACCCGCATGGGTAAAATATACTATTTTGTTATAGAGGGGGAGACATACTGTTTTGTTATAGAATTTTTGTTGCATATAGACGGAGAGATATGTTCATCTATTATGGACTGGAACACATGCTATTTTTTATGAAAGGGAGATGGTAATAGCGTCAAGGGTCTTTTTTCAAAAAGCCTTATGAAAATCAATTTTTGGCATAGTTGATTTTGATTGTCAATTTTCCGTGTACCACCTTGAACGTCTGAATCTTCGTAGAAAGTCCGTTTTAATTTTATGTTAAAATTGCTTAAACTATTCATCAGAAAAAAAGATAATCTAGACTAAGTGCCCTTTCTGAATTATCTTTGATGTACTTGTAGGATGCAGTGGATATGGAGATGGCTTTGACTTGTATCCGAATCATGGTATTCAATTCTGGAACAACAAAAGCTTAACGTCAATCACAAGTGAAGCCTGTTTGGCAGCATGTCGAGATGAATCTTCATTTGTCTGCATCAACGCTGAGTACAGTCCAAGTTTAATGTTGTGTAATTTGTGTGATTCTGCTTGGTTTGACATTCCAGAAAGTAAGCGAGACACCAATGACGTCGGTTGGAGTCTGTACCATCGACATTGTGCTGTTTGAATTAAAATAATGTGTATAAAATTATTCGAAAAATCTCTTATTTGGCAAACATAAATAATCAACCCGTTTATCTCTATTTTATAATTATTGCACCAATATCATGAAATCAACATACTCATAAATTTAAACAAGCACTGCTCCCTTTCAACGTGCAATCTCGGCTCCGCAGCGCACCAGAGGGTGGAAAAACAAGTTTTTGCCCATTCTGTCTTGTCACAAGCTTTTTTCCAGACGACACATTCTAGTCGACAAAACTTTAATCCAAATATGCATGGCTTTATCTTTTATCCCTACTTTTTCCATGACAAAATAAACATTCAAATACTAGCAGCTACGAACGTATTAATAGGATGTGTATAAAGTTTCAAGTTTTAACATAAGCGAAACGTATTGTAAGTGTGACGAGATAATTGTTATGACACTTCACATACGATACACTATCTGTATGAAAATTACAAATGAAAGAAAAATTATACCACGATTAACCATTGAAGAACATGTTTAAAATTTCAATAAAGACAAACTGATGAGTAAGTGCGGAACCAGTATAATTCCCTCTGAAGAAAAAACGACTTGAATAAAGAAAAACGGATAACAATTGAAAATAGCATAAACAACTCCAACAAGTTTAGTTCTTAACTTAAACGTTTGAATACCACTCATTTAAAACAAACCAATTTTCAGATAGAAGATTGGCTTATAAATTTCCGGCAACTTTTTTGTGGTACCGATGCAGGAGATAATGACAATGACCACTTTAATCATGACAATTCAGAACAGACAAATCTAAACCATGAAAATGCTGAATTAACAAAAGCAATACTAGATTCACCAATCACTAGAGAAGAAATTGTAGAAAGTATCGGTCATCTTAAATCAAACAAATCGCCGGGAACTGAGGCATTATAGCAGAATTCTTCAAAAGTTCAGCAGGGGAATTTTTTTTATATATTTTTTAAATTTTACACTTTCATGAATCATATAATAAAACAGTTATTGACTTCAGTTATCGGTGAATCAAATGGTTTATCGACCTCGGAAAGTTATGTTCACCTCGGTAAACCGTTTGATTCACCTCAACTGAATTCTATAATTGTATAATGTTAAACAATTCTAACAATTTCAATAAAGCCAATTGGCCTCCCTCGTTTCATCATGTGTGTTTATTTACATCTTCAATAAAGCCTACTACCATTGTTTATCTACTTACTACGCCATTGTTTTGTTTGCTATATAAATGTACCATATTTTGTTATTTCCTTACATTCCACGTGATGAAGGAGTTAGTATGTACTCCGAAACGTCGTGTATTTTCACATTAAAGAAATTGCTATCCAGAAAATCTTCCTGTTCTTATGTATACCACTTCTAAATGCCCTTCAAAGACCTGATTTACTTATATTATAAATAAGAGACTTGTAAACTGGGGGTAGGGGTGAACATTGGATAAGATTAATCAATCACAAGCTCGCTTTAGACATGGATACCACCATTGACAATATATTTATATTACAAAGTCTTGTTCAAAGATATTTGAATACAAAAGGAGGACATTTCATGCCGTGTTTGTAGATTTTGCAAAAGCATTTGATTCTGTGCAACAGAACAATCTTTGGATCTCATTTCAATGTCACGGTCTTAGTGACAAAATGTATAAACTTTTATCGAATATGTATAATAACGTAAAGGCATGTTTAAGTAACCACAAAATTTCGAAAACGTTCGAATTACAACTTGGTGTAAGACAGGGATGTATTCTAAGCCCATTTCTTTTTTCATTCTTTATGAATGAACTTGCTACCCAAATTGAAACCAACTGTTCAAACGGCATTCAACTCCGTCCAGAAATTGTCCAAATATTCCTTCTCTTGTTTGCAGACGACGTTGTTTTATTGTCAAGCACAATAGGTTGCCTCCAAAATCAATGATATGAACTTGAACAATACTGTGATACATTGAGATTAACAGTTAACAGGGAGAAAACAAAAACCGTAGTCTTTAAAAAAGAAAAAAATGGACATTTAAGGATATACGCCTTGAATGTGTAAACTGTTATAAGTATTTGGGATTGTATTTCACCAATATTTCATATATTTCATATATTTCATATACATCAGTATTTCAGGCGCAAAAAGCACTAATCGGTATACTGAAAACAATCAGTACACTCGGAGATAGGAATTATAAAACCTTTTTCAGAATATTTGATGCCAAAAAAAATCCAATTTTGACTTGGGGCCGAAATTTGGGGATTAAGTGATTTTCACCAAATAGAATGAATACACTTGTATGCCTGCAATAACTATATTGGCGTTAAAGTGAATACTGTTAAAGCAATGATATATGGGAATGTGGCAGATATCCGTTGCACGTGTTTACAAATATAAAAGCCATTAAATACTGGTTAAAATTGTTATACTCCCGCTACAACGTAGTCGGGGGTAAACAGTCCGATTTTTGGACTTTGTCTCGTTTCTAGAGCATATGTGACTTTGAAACTTCAAATTTGGTTTGGAAATAACCTTTATGGCGCTAGTGTGTCCTTTAGGGGTCCCAAGGTCCAAATACTTTTTTACATTTTGTCATTTGGGTAATTTCTGGAGCATAACTTAAAAACTATATTACTTGAAAAGTTAAATATGGATGTTGCCTACCTGTATGATATTGTTGTGCCTTTCATTGGTTTTAAATCCACGGTTCAAATAATTTAAAAAAATATTCGTATTAAAAACAATCATTGTTATTGACATGCTTGACTAGATTATATTTTCTAATTTATTTATACTGTATAAAGGCGGGGTTATGTGAGCTGCCCTCTTATAGAATAACAAAGAAGTGTTATAATATGATGTTATTGTACGAACCAAATGGACAAAAATGTTGGGCTTCTCATGTTAAAGATTTCTTATTCTGAATAGGCTTCGGGGATGCTTGGAATGCACAATATGTAGAATTGCACACACCGTTTATTCAGTCATTACAAAGATATCTATCTTCAAACATGGGGTGAACAAGTTTCGTTATCAAGCAACTTTTTCTATTATTCAATGATCAAAACTTATCTTGTCAACGAATGATATTTACCATCTGTTAACATAAAGAAATTTAGACGTTCATTAGCACGATTTAGATGTTCGTCTCACGAACTATACATCGAAAGCGGTAGATATGAACATTTTAAAAAAGAAGACAGGATATGTAAACTTTTTTATTCAAATCAAATTATATCACTACCTTCCCATTTGCCCGTCATATTATACATTACGTTGAAAATGTATTAAAACATATTACTATGTACATCCATATACATTTAAATTCTCAAATCTTGTTAGCATTAGAAGTCAAACTATATTGCAAAATCTTACCATGTTCATCCATTATGCAATGCTGTATAGAAACAATGTATTATCGCTGTAACCCGTATAATGTGTGTATATATCCATTATGTATGTACTATAGGCCTGTGGCCTTTTCAGTATGAAATACAGATTGATTGATGTAAAGTCGACCAGTAGATGCTTGACATCATAGGCCGACGACGAAATCGTGGGCCTACATTGTAACTATTTGAGGATTTCGAGACCATGTCGAAATTAAAACAGACATATCCAATTAATAGAAGTCACTTTTCACACATCACCTTAATTAACTCGGACATTTTTGTTTTGTTCATTTTAATTCCCTTTCAAGTTCACAAATTTATTTCATACGACATATGAGTCACTGTCAATATCATTGCTGTACAAATCATCCAGTAATGTAATATCACAAAATGCATATATACACTTGGAAATTAATTAAGCAACACCCTTGTTTGTAAATAATTACATAACGATGTTATCACCCCAGACAAAACAATTGGTTATTTCGCGACTAATTCACTGAAATATACATCCACCATATGCAAAATTTATGAAAATGTGAAGGTACTGAATTTTTGCTTAACATAACTATTATCCTAGAAGAGAAACTGAACTTCAAACTTTAGAATTAATTAATTGCAAAAAACATTTTTGATACAAACTTGACATTCACACACCAAAACATATTTTACCATGCATGATAAGCTAAACTTTCAGTCCCTTTATCAACGATTATTGAGAAAATGCCCACAACCATATGATCTGTGAATAAATTTTAGATTATTTTAGTTCAATATGTTTATTTAAACATTTCTACTCGCTTCAGATAAGCCAACACCCCAAGTAGTGACCGTGTTTGATCATTAAGAGTTTATTGAAATTGACAGTTTCATGATATTGTGAGTTTGAAGGTGCATACTGCTTTAACGAGTGACTTTTGTTAAAAAGTCAGTTAGTAAAGTGTAATCACTTCACTTGAAAGAATGACACTAATCACATTACAGTAACAAATATTGTCTTTCATTGCATTTCACAATCGAACTTGGATTTTGACACCAAAAAACACAATTATTGTAACAGCCGTTATCCAAAAGACAGTGAACCGTTATTTGAGTGACGTTTCGTTTCAAAACTGCAAAATGATTGTTCTAAATCACTAACAGTTTTCCTGACATATTGTTTTCTTTCAAATCAGAACGATTTTTCTGTTAAAAAATAGGGTGTTGCTTGATAAATTTCTTTATGTATATATCATTCTTGACCAGGAAACATATTTCCTAAAATTGTGGTCTATTGTGCATGTACTACTTAGATCTAAAGAGAAGACAGTTATTTTTTTTTGATAACATTGTATCTTTGTTCTATATTCTGACTGTATGAACTTGTCATATTGTATGTATACCCGGACAAAGTGAAATAAATAATAAATTTTAAAAAATATCATCGCTGTTATAAAGCTAAATATATACGGTATTATTATACGATTGCAGGTGAAATACCGGGATCTATCAATGAAAATAAACCGTGTTACCAGTCACTAGTGAAAATAACAATGTTGACTGATATAACAATGACCCGACGTCATAAAACAATGCTCCGACGTCATGACACGTTCATGACGTCACATTGTTGCTGAGGCGACAGGCTAATGCTGGAGCCTACCTAACGTAAATGCAAGTCGATTTCGGTGAATATGCAAGGATTTGGTCATATAATAAATAGAAAATTTTTCTTTTCTTGACAAATACCATGTTTATCTCATCTCGTGAAAATATAAACTTTCTACCTGCCTCGATGAGATAAACATGGTATTAGTCAAGAAAAACCAAATATCCTCTATTGATCCTGTCATTTGATACAATTGACTGTCCTATTGCAACATTGAAGCTTTTCCGGATCCATCTGGATACAATTTTATAGTATCATCATATTGACAAGGATTTTGTTTTATGTCATTAAGTTTTATACCCTATATACTCAACCGCAGAAGAAACGTCACCATACAAAATACAAGATATTTTTATCCACGAGTGATAAATACGACTGAAGCAGAGTCACATCATATCTCCAGGAGCCAACTAAACTGAATTTGAAATTTAAAAATAATATTTATTTACATGTCTGAGCAACACACATCTTAAAAATCGTCGTTTTCGAATCTCCTTAAAAAGACGATATTGGAGAGTCATAATTAGCTTTTTGGCTTGTTTTACAAATTTAAGTCCAAGAAGGTTTTTTATGTCGACTGCATCCTTTATCAATTAAAATTCTACATTTTATGAATTTTCAAGTTAAATCCCAAACATTCTGGCCAAAAAACATGTTGAAAAATCAATTTCAGCACCCCATGTTTACTTAAACAGATATAAAAATAAGAGTATTATATTCTGATATATGAAATTGATGGTACATCTTTACTTTTACTGTCCCTATAAACCACATTAAAAATCAACTTTCTCCGATAGCAGTATTTCAAATTCTAGACTGATGAAAATGTGGTGACGTTTCTTTTGCGGTTGAGTGTATATCAGAATTTGATCTTATCATTATCAACTGCATGGATAAAAAGATAAAGAGACACTGCATCACCCTGTCTACTACCCTGGAAACAAATATTAAATAAGCCCATTTTGTATCATCGGTGTCGGCTGGATTTCAGCTGCAAAAACTCCTGCTGTTGTAATATTTGTCTACTTTCTCCAAAACTGGCTAAATTAATCCTTGCACTTCTAGATGTTAAGATAGTGGAGCGTTGCACACTGGGCTCTGATTCGCTGGCACGGGAAAGTGAAGGAAATGCTACAAGGCTTAATTTAGCCAGGAGATTGGCGCGTGTAATACCTTGCGTAGTGAAGTTGTCTCAAATTTTGAGATGTCAGTATTTACATGCATTTTGTTATTGATGGCCGAAATATCGGTGGTGAAGGGCATTATATCCCGGATTTCCAGTCAGCTTATTATCTTATATATAGTTACATAGTCCAGGGTATACGTTCCAATTAATCTCTACATCCTTGGATTCATCTGAAACCTGAGCTGTTTTTTATGACTCTTCATTGCCTCTTGTTTCTCCATTTTGGAGTCGACGCTCAAACGTTGATTACGTCCTGTTTCCAACTTCCTTAGCTGCACGTAACATTCCTCGTTCAGGTTCCTAACGCAGCGACCATGATGGCCGAATATAGGTGGTGAAGAGCAGCTTATAATTGGTCGATGTGTGAAATTCAAGTCTCTGATATGTTCAGCTGTAGTGCTGGCGTCCACTGATTTTTCTGGAAAACTTGTGTGTCAACACAACTTTAATTTTGTCACAATTTGAGTTAGTTTTTGGTTGATTTCGGAGAGCGTTTTTTCAACGCCTTACATCCATGAACAGATAACCGGAAGCTCTGAACTTGAATAGTTGTTTGAGCGCAGAAATTTCACTTGACGTAACTTTAACAAACCTTACTATTCTTTCATGACATCGATGTTACATACGCCTTCGAGCCGTTTGCTCACACACAATCTGTGATTAATGACAAATAGGCTGTTACATACCGCACATAATCACAACTAAACCATACTCACTGTAAGCACTGTCAGATTCACTATCACGACTACAAAGAGTGCAGAACAATGCAGCCAGGATTGTAACCAAGACGCGTATGAGACATCACATATCCCCTGTGATGCGCCTACCTATCTCAAGGACTTAGTCACGCTATACACCCAGGAAGATCTCTAAGATCCAGTGACAAGTTACAGCTTGTTGTTCCACGCTGGAACATGAAGTCCTTTGGCGGCAAATCATTCCAATGGAATGCAGCAGTTTATTGGAATTCTCTCCCGCTCAGCTTGAGAACGTCCCCAACAATTGACACCTTCAAGTCGAGATTAAAGACTCATCTTTTTGAAAATAGCTAAAGAATGTTACATCTCCCAAGAAACTGTATTGTTTGCGCTTTGAGCATGCTTTATTTTTATACTTAATGACTCGTTCATTATGCCAGACAGAGAAGTGCCGTATGTTTTACATGAAGGGCTTTGGGATACACCCCTTAGAGTGAAGAAGTGCTGAGTTATTGTACTCAGAGCTTATCAGCATTGTCATGTTTTATTTTGTATTCACGGGTGAGTGTTAAAGGGGCAGTAGCACGTTTTTTGCAAATTTTATTTTTTCAAATTTCCCATTTATAATGATAATTTTTATCATTCATATTTACTTTAGAGGGTAAAACATCTTATTACACAAACCAATTATCCGTAGTGGTAATACCGATGTTGTGTATAAAGCAAAAAACGCTATACACCCCAAGAAGATCTCTAAGATCCAGTGACAAGTTACAGCTTGTTGTCCAACGCTTGAACATGAAGTCCATTGGCGGCAAATCATTCCAATGGAATGCAGCAGTTTATTGGAATTCTCTCCCGGTCAGCTTTAGAACATCCCCAACAATTGACACCTTCAAGTCGAGATTAAAGACTCATCTTTTTGAAAATAACTAAAGAATGTTACATCTCCCCAGAAACTGTATTGTTGTTAGCGCTTTGAGCATGCTTTATTTTTATACTTAATGACTCGTTCATTATGCCAGACAGAGAAGTGCCGTATGTTTTACATGAAGGGCTTTGGGATACACCCCTTAGAGTGAAGAAGTGCTGAGTTATTGTACTCAGAGCTTATCAGCATTGTCATGTTTTATTTTGCATTCACGGGTGAGTGTTAAAGGGGCAGTAGCACGTTTTTTGCAAATTTTATTTTTTCGAATTTACCATTTATAATGATAATTTATATCATTCATATTTACTTTAGAGGGTAAAACATCACACAACATTACACAAACAAATTATCCGTAGTGGTAATAACGATGTTGTGTATAAAGCAAAAATTGCATGGCGGCCATTTTATTGTGAACACAATTTATTATTTCTAATGACAAAAAACGTTTCCCATGGCTTTACGGAACCATGTACACTAATATTTTAGCTTGATTTTCTGACGAGCGAAGGGTGTTTTACTGTTGGTGACATTATTTTTCAATTACATTTCATCGACTTATTTCACCAGAAAAACGTGCTGCTGCCCCTTTAATATCCGTCATCTCTTTAGATGATTAATTCTACTACTTTGAACATACTCACACATCTTGGCATTCTGTCAGATATAAAGTCTATTTATCAAAACGATAATGTCCTGGTACATTTCATCTCTTTTATTTGTATGAACCCTTGTGTTATAAATGTTATATCACACCTTCATAGGTCTGAAATTCTACCTTGACAGTGCCGTGTGCTAGACTTCGATTGGTTAATTTGTCGCATTCAGCAATCAATTATTCAGGAGTTAACATACTCTAATTATCTTTGTGTTTCATCATAAAGGAATACAAACGCTGTAGTCTAAAAAAGCTGACTACAGTTCCATTAAAATCAGATCGAAGCTAACACTTGAACTCGAGTTCTTGATCCGAGTACTATTCGTTAGGGTAATATTAAGTGACCTTTCGCTCAATCAAACCACTGACGAGACTAAAACTTCGTGAGACCTATCCTATATAAGCGATGTTGTTATTGGATTTTAGAAAGTTGAAAAGCCACAGACAAGGTCCCATCACATGACACCTGCAGATGTGTATACTTAGATCTAGAACCCAGCGAGGTACGAGCGTGATGTAACTCTTCTTTTAGGTATATGAATTTATTTTCAAAAGTTTCATGTTTTGATACGGAAAGAGCAAACTTAGCTTTGAGCCAGAATTCATATTATGGGCTTCTTTCAACTCCGATAATAATACAATGAAGCCACGTACGCGAGCACTTCTGATGACATATTCCTTTGCATCGTCACACTCGTTATGTCCGCCAAATTTTAAACTCTTAAAATTTTAACTTCACATTTACAGTGGTGGAACGCTCTAAGGCTATTTTGAATTACTTCCACTTTTTTGAACGCATAACTTTCAAAATGGCTGCCGAGAGAAAAACGAGTCAGATTACACGAATATGTACACTTTAAGCATGCATAGGGTCATAGTGTAGGTGTTTATACGTTTATGAAGTTACATAATGCATAAGCAAATCTCTCTGACCATAATGGTGTAATAATGTTATCAAGTCTTGTATGTTCAGGAAAACAATTTAAACCACTGCTCATGATAGTTTCATACATTTTAATAATATTTACATTAAACCGTCCTGGTTTTTTTTATCTGGAATACTCCTTGTCAAATTACACACTCTTGATTTGTTGATGTTAATAAAAATTCTACTGACGTTATTTTTTTTCTTCTAATATACGGTCATCATTCATATGTTTTCTCCAGTTTACCTTTGACCTTTCCAAGCTCAGTCTCTGAACACGAGCTCAATACAGTTGCTTACAGAAGGTTTGTTCACGTGTGTATTTTAGTGCAAATATCATGTAATTCGGCATGTCTTTGAAGCATCGTCTCAACGCAAAACTAAACTGATCACTTGGCATTTTTGCATTAGGAGACAGTTGAGTGTTCCATAACATAATCTGATTTGATAGTAAACAATTATAGTTTTGACAGCTCTTTGAAGTGACAAGAGGTCAATCTTTCTAAGACGACAGTTTGTATCTTCTGTGAAATATTGAGTAAATGATCAACTGGATCTAACATACGTGATATATTTCTTATACTAATTCAACGTATTTGCGATGAATTTGTTATCATTCAGTCAATATGAAAATTTGTATTCGAAAATTAATAACATTTTAATTAAATATTTGAGCCCTTCATATTATGACAAATTTCAGAAACATGCACAACTGCCTTGACGATCAAAAGATACGTTGGGGAATGATTGTTTTCCTCGAATCCGTGTCATTGTGTGTGATGTACTTTTATTGATGTTTCAATGAAAATCGATTTACCTGATATTTGCACAAAGATACACATGTAGGTGAACAGACTGTCGGTACAATATTAGTAGTTTCATCACCGCATACCAAGCATATCCATGTATTCATTTCATGGCAAAAATCAAGGGCGGGTAATTTTCGGGATGGACAGACAGCCCATTTCAGGAGCTCCCACCAACGTCATTTAGGTATATGTGTGATACAGCACTAGATAAGTCGTCTCTAATGGTTGAAGTGAACATGGATGTCTTAGGGTGATCAACTTTACTGTAGGATGAGCTAAAGGAGTCGATGCCTTTACAAAGAGATCAATGGTTGAAGAAACTTGCGGTTTCAAGTTCTGTGTGTGACTTTTATTGCAGTTGTTACTATTTTTGGAAGATTCACCACCGTGACTCTATCCTACAATGAAAGCTGGGTTACTCAACTGAAAGTTAGATATTCTATCCATACTTAACTGCATTAAGTTTTTCCTGTGTATCATGTTTTCTATCAGCATCTCCGAATATCTTGATCGAGCACTTAAAGGTGCATCCATTGTGTTTCATAAAATTTGATTTGACTTTAATACGTTTCAACCCACCACATGTGCTGTCTACAATACAAATAAACTCACTCAGCGTGCATATTTATCCCCAATCGCCAAATATATCATAATTACCAGTTTCCAATTAAAATTGAGTAACATCATTATGCATGTGCAGAAACCGAAACTGCACGTTCCATGTACATGCACAGTAGTTATGTGACCTAGTAAATACTATCAACTCAAATTTGTCGTTTTGTCTGTTATAATTAAGATTCCAAAATTACGTTTGACTCATTTGCGCGCGCCACACGCTGTGCATTGTCCGGTTTTCGATCAGAAATCACTACTTTTACCTTCATATCGTCAATATACTTAGTCTACTATCATCAAAATGGTAGTTTTCGGTAACAGTCGGTACCTCTCGATAAAGTAACACCATTTACAACGTTTGCAATATGTGACCCCAACAACACAATGGATGTACCTTGAAACGTTATGAAGGTTGACATGGCTGGAAAGAAACTCTCCATTCTGTAATATATGTTTTACTTCTTTTTAGAAACGTCCCTTAATAAATCGCAGAAAAACAATATTTCAGTTTCATAGAATGATTTGAGAGTGATTTTTCGACTCTGTTCCAAGTATCTCCAAGGGGGATAGCTTTTCTCAGAAAATGCTTAAAGTATCAGTCACAACCCACCGTTCGTTTTTTTGGACCGTACGTTTTTTGGACCGTACGTTTTTTGGACCTTATTTTGGACCGTACGTTTTTTGGGGAGGCCATGGCTGCTACGTTTTTTTTCTGAAAATGTGAGGAGGGAGTGGGAAAGCGGTGAGGGAGTAAATCAACGGACGTCACACGCAAGGTGTAGGTACGTTGCCAGCATGAAACCCTGGCCATGATCTCGTACGTGCATCATACTACAAGGGCAATAACTCCGGCAAAATTAATCATTAATACCCTCAAACCACACACCAAATCTGGTTATCCAGTCTTAAGTAGTTTCTGAGAAAAGCTGGTCCCTTTTTAAGATACCATGCACAGAATCCAAAATACAGAACAAGGGCAAACACTCCGGAAAACAAAATTGCGCACACTCATTTTTGAACTCCATCAGGCATTAATGCCCTCAAATCACACACCAAATTTGTCCTATCTTTAATAGTTTCTGAGAAAAGCTGTCCCCTTAATGGCAGATGGAGGGAGGCAAGGATTTACGGAGATCAACTCTACACCCCCGGCCAAAAGAAACGCCTACTTAATGCTCCTTAAAATAAAAGATGCAATAATTTCTCAAATATAATTAATGGCGGTCTCCACGTTATACTGAAGCAATAACTAATATGAAAGTCCATTGAAATCATGGAAAACTGTGATTCGAGTCAAGAACATTCATGAAAACCACGCCCAATGAAGACCGCTATTTTCGGTTGATTCACTTGCGCACCTTAACCACGTACATCGGTAGCATCATCACCACTTTAACGCGAATGCAAGCCTGTATTATTGCTCGTGGTTGTATGAAAATCTGTTCAAAATGTTTTACTGATCAAGCACTGATCGAAAACTGAACAATTGTTGTTTTCTCATTTCAACAATCGCCCTTCTTTCGTGACATGAACTTCTGAAATTCAAATATATAATGCAGAAATGGTGCAACTTCATTATGTTATAATATTGCTCAACTGTTCATAACAGTTTTTACAATATCTGATAAGATATCTAGTGGCCGTTTCTTTTGGCCGGGGTGTATATCCCCCTTCCACTTAGTGGCGGTGGTAAACAAAAAAAAACATGGATTATAAAATGTCATGGCAGAATATGAGAATTGATTTAGGGTATTTCAGCAACATATTTCATTGTCAAACAACAAACTTCCCACATACTCGTGCTAGCTACCTTCGTAGCTTCCTTGGTCCAGTCTTTAATCTTTGATCCCCTGCGCTTACTAACATTGCATACACATTAAACTCGAATGAAAACAGATAGACATGCGGACAGTTTTATTCAGTAAAGGGGCCTTAGGCCAATGATACAGGCAAGTAACAGCAAGTAGAAGAATGCGCGCAGTGAGACATTTTTGATAGACATTTTGGGATTAATTATTTCTGGACATAAGAAAAGTAGAAAGCTTGATGCAAGATGATGGAAATAAGCTTGGATATACCATAGTCAAGGTTGAAACGTGACACTTTGTCAAGTAGAGGATTATGAGTTACTTGTACATATAATTACAAAAACTAAAGTTGTCCAGATACGCGCGGAATTGTGTGGACGGGCATCCATTATAGATTTTTGCGTACTTTGGGCAGTACCCCACGCCTTCGCAAACGAGATCATAGCACTTGTAGAATTTATCAAGTATGTCAGTCGGATTTCCATTTGTCATGTATTTCTTTTCCATACATTTCTTTGTTTCGCCAGGAGCCAGCATCAATCCACAGAAGCCAACTGCAAAATCTTTTCTGGAAGCCTTGCATGTTTGGATCCGGCGTGCCAAGCGAGAACAGGAGCTAAATAATCAACAAAAAGTGTGAGATTAATTGATAGGGGTCACACGTAGGACCAAACATGTTTCATATTCGCCATTATCGACCAGGTTATCACTAATTAGTCAACTATGAGAGAATATGCATGACGTGTACAACATGTATTGAAGGACATGTACATATTTTCACGGGCCCACGGATTTGATTATAACACTAGCCATTCTAATACATGAATATTTTTATCATTCACGATGTGTGCTGTTGGTAGGACAAAGCATGCAGAGACATATATTCCGATCAACTTCAATAAATAGCCCCTGACATTTTTCACAAGGAAAACTAATAAACATTAAGAACATACTCAGAAGCGTCCGTTTCCATTTTAAAAATATGTTATTGCTTTCCATTTCATTTAAATAGATTAACACTGTTCGAAAATCGTCTTTACCACAATAAGAATGATCCAATTGCTACATTTACTTTACTTAAGTCTGTAGACAGACTCACTTAGTCTCTCAACGCACTTTTCAGCGGGAGGCAGAGATCCAACATAGCTTATTGTTGTTAAACTTTACTAATTCAGTCCACTTTTATACATGTATATACAGGACAAACAGTCCTTAGTATTTATCAAACATATGGACTTCAACCCGTTCAATTATAAAAGGAAATTATACATACCTGTATAGGTTGATGTCGTACCCATCTATGGGGCTTTTATTACTAAGCGACTGTAGAATAAGTGGCATGAATGTTGTGTAGTTGGTGATCTGTTGTTTGTGAAAGTCGCCTTGAGGGTCGCCACAGAGTCCCCCAGTCGCTTCAGTGCTTTAAACATATAAGTAACATGCAATTATTAAGTTAAGGCTCGATCAAAGAAACCTGGGATATACTTGTCAAACTAAACAATGATATCCCGGATTTCCAGTCAGCTTATTATCTTATATATAGTTACATAGTCCAGGGTATACGTTCCAATTAATCTCTACATCCTTGGATTCATCTGAGACCTTACTTGTTTTTTATGAAACTACATTGCCTCTTGTTTCTCCATTTTGGACTCGACGCTCAGAGGTTGAGTACGTCCTGTTTCCAACTTCAGTAGCTCCACGTAAATAACGATGAGTTAAGCCCATGATGAGTTAAGCTTACCAATCATAATCTACTTTCGTGTTTTTTCAGTACATTGTAACTATGGCCACGGCGTACCCTTGCAAGGTATATAGTTCAGGCTGAACCGTTTATGAATCAGTAGAGATCTTATTGACTCGTATATCCTGGAGGCGTTCGGGGATGACCTACGCAGAGCAAACACAATTCATGATAAACAAACACTTACAATAATGATGTGATATATTCTTTTTTGGATTTCTTTGGAGATATTTTGTAAACTAGATGAGCGTTTTCGGGACACCGCAAAAGCAGAGCAGCCCCAAAACTTAGGGTCTCGACTTTCCCTGTTCCGCCTTCTCGTCAGCATCAATAAAATGGGAATTATTTTTAACAAATGTTTTTTCAATATTCGAGTTATTACTAACAAGTTGAATCATCACTGGGGTTACTTTTCACAAGTTTGTTCTTAAAACCTATTTCTGATTTCAAAATTGGATCAAAGGATTAACGTGGCCTTAACCAATATCTCATGACCTTAAACTTTGACCTTCAAGGTCACACCATCAATGATCACTTTTCATTGTGCATAACAATCATGCAATGACTCAAACTGTTCATAGTTGAAATAAGATATTTTCGCAAAAGCATTCTTACGTTGTGACCCCGCTGTGACCTTGTCCTTTGACGGATGTTAGCGAAAACCTTTTTCAAATCTTGGCCTTTCTTCATAGTTGATATACACCAAATAAGACCCTGATAGCACAAATATTTTTCAAAGTATCGTGTTTATAAAAAAATTTGGCGATTTCAAAACTCGTGACCTTGACCTTTGACCTGGAATGTGAGCATGTCAAAAAAATTCCCAAGGGGTATATATTAGAAGTTATGTATATGAGTTCTCAAAACCTTCTAGGAAAATTAAAAAGTAATAGCCAATACAAAATGTGGCGGCTGAAACTGCGAAAAAACTGATAGCAGCTCCTCCTAAGTCGGGGCTGCTAACTAGGGTCAAAAAGAAACCTTGCCAGATTTTAAAAAGTGAAGAACAAAATACTGCCACGGACAAAGTCGGTTTTGAATGTGTTTGATAAGCTTATGTGTCGTTAAGTATTGAAAATGTCATTCGTCATGAACAATACTTGAATTTGTACTCCTGTTAAAATACCGAAAACGTTGTTTTGCATTTAATTTTAAAATGCATGAATTATGAAAAGTAAGTTAATCAAAGATGTTGGTGACTCAACTTTAATTCGTTCATGCAATGTAACTTTGGGACATTATAAAAAAGTACAAATTCTTGTTTCACTCTACAACCCTGGTCTAGTTAAGGAGGTTCCTTACCATTGTTTCTGAGATGTTACAGGAGCTGATCTCATATCGCATTTCAGATAGGACTTGTAGCCACATAGCCTTGTAGCCTTAGTGTACACTTTCAGTAACAGTGTTCGTTATGCACATTAGAAACTGTGTGGAAATATGATAATATAATCATTTAATTATTATTATGAAATACAGTGTTAGTTGTATGGTAAAGATATATATTTTGTTATTTTGCTTTATAATCTAATTTAAGGGGAAACGGCCGTGCATAATGAGTAAGAGTTATCTCCCTTGCATCTGAAAATTTAAGTTTTCTAAAGGTTTTTTTTCAAATTATTTTTCAAGTTAGCCTGGATACATATGATTTTGGGGGGTTAATTTTGTTGTTGAATTGTATTTCTATCAAACAGTGATTATTTTCTTCAAATAATGAGATAAATTGACATAAATTTTAATGTTTAACAGAAAACAATACAATTATTAATTAAATTTTAGGTAAAAAGCTACTGGATAACAAGTTATATGAATAGTCAACATCAGTCTGATTAAAATCGACGGTTATAAATCGAGGAATAAAAATTACAAAATAATGCACCTCCCGGGATACGAAATCATATTGTTCGTAGGGTTCATCGGAAAACCATCTGATAACAGCCCGTAGACTCCCATGTTCTGACGCAATTCATTTAAGCAATCACGGGATCTCCAACAAAAGCTTTCGGTGCGAGAAGCCGGGGGCAGATAACACCAAACAGCTATCCTTCCGTCTAGTCCGAGACCGTTTACGAACTAAAATGTGATTGGTCAGATATTTTCATGGGGCTCCGTCTGCGATAAACTGGTTCCGAACACGTGCCTATACAGGGTGTTCTCAGACCTTGTGGCGAGGAATTTACAAAACCAGTTCATATCATGGTAGATGCATTATTTTGCAAATTTTATTCCAGAGACTGATGATCTGCTTCACCAAACCATGTACATTCATTTTCTAACTTGATTTTCCGAAGAGAAAAGTGTGTTTGGTGACATTATTTTTCAAATACATTTCATCGACTTATTTGAGCGAAAAAACGGGCCACTGCCCCTTTAAATGAACAGGATGAGTTCAACCAATTTATGTGAATAGTCAACATAATTGCTGTATTTCGGTGTACGTACTCACATCATTATCTAGCATGCGATGCACCGATAGAAAACCGAAAATTGTAATTGAAAAGTTATTTTTTTAAAGGAAAAGTCACAGAGGAGATACATGCAATAGTACAAAAGGAACATTTATTCCCAGAGTGTCCAAGGCAACTTCCAAACGCAAGGCATAACCAGTCTGCATTACTGGCTGATTTAATCCTTGCGGTATTTCCCTCGCTTTGTTGTGTCAAGATAGTGAATCACTGCCCTAGAAATGCATAGCGGGCCTGGATTTGTAAACACAGATTTCTTAAGGAAATACTGCAGGGATTTAATCAGCCAGTAATGGAGACTGGCAAGAATTATGCCTTGCATTTGGAAGTTGGCAAGAGGTTTGCCTTGCATTGGGAAGTTGTGATCAAGGATGCAAACGGAATAAGTCAGCCATTTCTGATTGTGTGCAAATTGTTAACTTACTTCAAAGGAGTCACAATGGTCAAATCACCGTTCTCATCGCTGAAGGTAATTTTTATGCCACACTCGTGCACGTTCAACACGAATAAATCTTCGACAGTCGTGTAATGTATGTAAGTCGAGTCATTGCCTGGGCTTTCTGACGTCTCCTGCGTCAACAATGCAATTTGGAAACAATGTATTAGACCATGTATTAGAAGCTCTCGTAGTGATAATATATCGTAAATATATTACTGAAATAATGACTTATTTCGAGGGCTTTGAAACCAATTTGTGCATGGCCAACTATCATTTTGGAAAAAAAATTCGCCCTTTGGCTTTCAAAGGTAATCATGAATAATTAGAACTTTTTAAAAAATAATGGGATATTACAAAATCATGAAGGGAAGGTTTATTGATAAGTATTATCGCAATGGGTATTCAATGCCATATAGAGATATATCAATTGTCAAATACCTTATTTATGTTACTTAATCAGCGCCAGTGATCAGACCAAGCTGCTACTTACCGGAATGTTACCCTTGAAGAGACGTGCAGTGAATGAGCTTCGTGGCGTCATAATCCGAATATCGACGCCGGTCATGTACGACGTATCACTGCGGTAACTGTGTTTGGGGTATTTAGCAACTCCAAACACATTTAAAGAACACTTGGTCGGCGTATTGCTTGTCACGGGGGTGACAAGATTGGAAAGTGATTGGGCACAAGGGAGGGAGATGAGGAAGTAGTTTCCATTGAACTTGTCGATGTGCGGGTCACCATGTATAAAACACCAATATTTCTCAACTGTAAAAAATGCACATAATTGTTTGATAAAATAGCTATATAGAGGATATCTTTATTTTTTTGACTAATACCATGTTTATCTCATCGAGTGAAAATATATAACTTTTAAACCTCACGAGATGAGATAAACATGGTTTTTGTCAAGAATTGACGGATATTCTATTTATTATATGATATTATCCTTGTAATTACGTCCGAAAAGGGTCGTTTTCTCGCCGAACGGCCACTACGAACAGCCTGTCCTGTGACGTCATAAGCCAATTCGCCGACAATTGTTTTATGACGTCACTGGTCGCAGTGAAAATATAAGTTATTTTCACTGCAGCTTGATAGACAGTTTATTTCACTGATAAATCCAAGTATGTCATTGCTCATCATAAAATAAATAATGTTATTATATTACTGGCAATGAAAATCTGTAATACAGCTAATATTAGCTGTCACTCAACAACATTTTACTGTACTGTGTTGAGGAAGCATATCCTTACATTTAGCACTGGGTGAGCGAGGATGATGAGAAGAATGCACAAACAACTGTTACAAACTACAAAGGCTAAATTTCAAAATGACGACCTCTTGAAATAATTTCTGACGTAATGAATTATATAATGCTACATTTGAGAATAATTACAATTAATTCATTATCCGAACAATAAAATATATCCTTCCTTCAGAGTGGTTATGGATCATATAGATCAACACGTGCAACACATGTTTCAACTTTCATTCAAAAAGTAATATTCTGAGAAATCATGTATGATTTGTTGCTGAAGGATACAGAATTGAAATTTTAAAGCAGAATTTCACCAGTGTAATTCATCCAGACTTATGTCGTTCTGACTGTTCACGGTTATGACGTCACGATGCGGACACCCTGTCACAATAATATACCACTTTGCCTGAATGGTGGGAAGCAGAGTATCACCACACTCCAGCGGTTATGCTGGATGGTTATATGTAATTCACTGGACTTCGTTTATAACGCTCATGAAAATATAGCAAGAGCACAGTGGTGTAGTGGTTAGCATGCCTGCCTCTCACGCCAACGGCCCGGGTTCGAATCCCGGTGGAGACACCAAACATTTCTGACCTGGGTCTTCTACTGTGTTGTGTCCTTGGGCAAGGCACTTCATCCACATTGCACTCAGATCACCCAGCTGTACAAATGGGTACCTGGACATGGGAACGTATGGACCTAATTGGTCGCGCGGAGAAAGTATGAATCCTTCAGGGTAATAATTGTGTAGCGCCTTGAGCATGCATTGTGCATGGATATGTGCGCATTATAAATATACTATTATTATTATTAATATTATGGCTGCATACAGAAATTTGTCCACCTAAGTATGTGCAAATGTCACGTAATTTGGAATGTCTTTGAAGCATCCTATCAACGCGAAAACTAAACCGATCACTTGGTATTTTTGCATTATAAGAAGAAAGTTGAGTTTTCCATGACATAATCTGATTTGATATCTCATAGTAAACAGTTATAGTTTTGGTAGCTCTTTGAAAGTGACCAGCAGCCAAACACTACAGTTTTTATTATCTTCTGTGAAATATTAAGTAAGTAATCAACTGGGTCTAACATACATGATGTATTCCCTCTTAAACTTCTTTAATGTATTTGTGATGATTGTTTCTCATTTAGTCAATAAGAAAACTTTTATTCGGAATTTGAAGTTTCAAAATCTGACCCCTTCTGTCAATTTCATTATGCCAAATTTCATAAACATGCATGCTGGCGTGACGGTGTTGAAAAGTGACCCCGGGTCATAATTCAACGTTGAAAAAGTATCCGCAGGGTGTGTTTTCAACGCGGGTACGTTTTCAATCTTACACCGGCAGAACATACTGAAAATGTTTGAAACTCACGATCAACCTCGACTTCACTAAAGTCTAGAATAGGTCCATATCCGCCATTGTCTGTGTCAGTGAAGAGCAGTAGGTAGCGCCATCTACCGGGACATGTAACATTGTAAACATCAGGTATATCAGATCCATTCTTATTCCCAGTAACAGTGTGACACCAACAACATGCGGGATAGGAGGAGAACGGACTTGTGGAGGTGTAAAGCTTCACTCCGTTACGGTGAATCTTGTCTGGGAAGAGAAGGGAGAGAAAAGTATGTCCATTAAGATGTGGTAACAGATCGAGCGTTGTCCATCTAGAGTCGAAGTAACACATGTACATATGCCTAAAGTGCAATGAAAATGATAAATGTTCGGAATAGAACTAACATGTCTTTTTTAGGTCCTTATGTAGTTGACGAGACTCGACCCATTATGGATAATACATATGTTTTTTTAATTAATAAGGTTTAGGGTTAATCAACTTATTAAACTAAACTTGAAGAAAGGACAGAAACCATAGCATTTCAATATTATATTTTAGGGAATGGGCTACTGCTCACATGCCGTCATATTTACAGGTCAGCTGTATCAGTGGCGATACATCATCTTCAGTAATGAACAACTTAGACTTAGTGTAGATATGACAGCGTTACACTGCATGTAGGCCTACTCTAAAACATCGGCTCGGTGATCGTATTGGCTGGTAGAAAAGTTGTTTCCGATACTGCTCATCACCAAAGAGCAGGACAGGAGGGTAACACACGCATATTATTGATTTGTCGTTGACCATTGAAACTTAAATATTTCATTTTCAAGATAAGAACAAATATATAGACTCTCTCCTCACTAATCAAAAGGTATGAAAATCAGCATGTACATGCATATTCAACTCACTGTCTGTCCTGAAGTATATCCTCACTCTAGCGTCCTGTACTTCTCTCTGTAGATCCACCTTCCACCAGGCAAAGGACTGATTTACTGCTGTGTGGATGACGTTCGGATACGTAGAGGTCGTGTTCCCGTCCACAGCACCAGCAGCACGTAGAGTTCCTTGTCCATAGTAGGAACTCATTCTGGCTGGTTTCTTCAAGGCTACATTCACTATGTCACCTTTAGGGAAAGATTTTACATTAAGTTCATGATGTCAATGTACCTCGTCGTCCAGAAGTAGTTAAGGATGAATTTGTGGATTAACAATGTTGATTTTTGTGTGCATTTACTTAATCCTTGAACTGTTTGTATGTGCGCCAAGTATAACTTATGTAATTATTAAAACAATATTGATATGTTTATTGAAAGATAGATGGTGTAAACATACTACTGAAGATCAGATATCGGAATACACAGATCATATAGGGGATTATCTTCAACAGGATTGTCCTATAAAAGTTATTTGACTTCATGTATCACAGGCAGAACAGTCTATGAAATTGGCCGAAATGAAGTAGTCTCCGTCTTCGTTAAACTTATGTCAGATAATGGATCCGATGATGATTTAAGATATCTGATGACTAAATGTTTATATATACATATTGCTAATTATCCATATGTCTGTCGAAACTTAAGAGAAAAGTGAACCAGGTTCAGTAAAAGAAATGTTGTCGTCAAATTAATGGCAACAAATGAATGTGTATTTCTCTCAGAACAATTCAGGGTACAAGCACGTGTGTTTTATTTGTTCCGGGTAACACGTGGGAATTGTTAACGAATGTGTGTCTTAGAAGCATATCTAAGCTAAAACAATTTAAAATGTTACATGAAAATGAGTGAAGACGTCAAACTGTGATTAAATGACAGCATGGTACTAGTTTCATAACGTGATTAGCTAAAAAAAAAAATATATATATATAAAAAAATAACGTGATTAGCTTGTGTGTGCAAACAATCATGAAATAGATTCCTTTACTGAATAATTGTATTTATGTCTTTCTGCTATTTATTACATAATAATTCCTTTAATGGCAAATGTTCAGTCACAACTAAATCCTTAAGGGAAGCTTTCACCGGAAGGAAACACTTCCTTCATAAGGGTTGCAGTTAACCTCCCACAACACATACGATTGTAAGTTGATTTGATCTGTTCTTCCCTCTCTACATAAAACAATCATCTGGTGTACTCCATCAATAACTGTTTTAAGGCACCCAAGAAAACAACAACATTGACCTCGAATATTGGCCTCGGTCAATATTGTTTTCTTGAGTCAATGAATGAGGTATTGAACCCCATTACCAGCCTATACTTGCGTTATCTGCTTAAACAGAGGACAAACAATTTGAGAGCATATTAATTTAAGGATAATGGAGGTGATATCTGTTTGATAGGCACTGCAGACATGTTTGCAGGCAGATGGCAACGAATTCCAGTTAGCAATAGAAAGTGTACATTGTGTAATTTAAATGATATATGTGACGAATTCCATTATTTAGTTATATGCCCCAAGTTAACGTTAGAAAGAGAAAAATATATTCATAAATCTTATTATATTAAACCAAAAATATACATAATGAATTCCCTTTTTAACACTACTAAGCTTGGTACTTTAAGAAAACTGTCAATGTTCTGTAAAATTATAATGTAGTTATTCAAAAAATATTGTCCATAACTTCACAATGCATATATATTATTTAATTGCTGTAACCTTATATTCTATGTTTTGATGCATATATGTAAATATGTATGTACTTCTTTTGCTACTGTTTGCAGCCTGAATGAAAATAAAGTTCAGTTCAGTTCAGTGCAGTAGCTTTGGGTGGTTAAACCTTTAGAGAGCATATTACGCGAGTGACGGGTGATACCGTCTGATTACTCGTGTTTGCATGTATTTCCTGTCACTGCGAATAACAGAACATTTTGAAAGCATGTATATATGAAGCGTGGTTGATATCAGTGTGACAGGGCATGGTTGCATGTCAGAGACATTTCGCTGGAAACCTTGAATAGAAGTAGAACGGTTTAACGGAATAGCATGTGTCTGGTTGAAGTAAACAGTATGACAATACATACATGCAATTGCATGTTTTCAGAGATACTGCGAAATACAGAGTCATGCAAAAAGTGTTCGGACGGTGACGTTATTTCCATAGATTGCATGTTAATTTAGTCATGGATAAATAATTTTCATGAAATAAATTCTGGTTGGATCAATGTCAAATTTTCCAGCTTGATTAGAAAACATCTCAGCTTGAAGTACATAATTTGGATTAAATTTTCTGACGACAATCTATCAAATGTCATCCGATTTACCAACGTGTGTACATTAAATAAGAAACGGTCCCATAGATCGCCCTGTTAAATGTTTTCACAACTATGTATATGTGTTGATGAAATTACTGTCATTTCCTATATATAAAACGGAAAATTAAACATAAATTATGAGGGTGTGTCCAAGATGATTCCTCACAAACATGATAAATGTGAATAGGATTGGACAAAAATCCTATCTATGAAAATTATTTATCCCGGACTAAATTAACATGTAAGTCTATGGAAATGGCGTCACCGTCCGAATACTTTTTGCACGATTCTGTACCTTCAACAGAGGTAAAACTACTTCATAGTCTATTTGACAAGACAGAGTGCTATCGGTATAACAGGAAGTGGATACGTGACGTGCCTTAAGCAGTATGACATTGAACAGAGGTAAAACTGGTTGATAGCCAAGTTTGCAATGTAACGTGCCATCGGTATGAGAGGATATGGGTGCGATTTTGACATGACATTAGACAGGAAAACTTTGAACAGGGGTAAAACTTCTTGATTTAATTAAATTAAATTGATTCTTACATTCTGCATCTTGGTATATTAAGTATGTACTAATATCAAACTAATTTAAAAATAGATTTCATATTCCAGAAATTTTGTAGAATATGTTTATTCAATATAATCTTATCTTAGATTTAGAGGATATCTTGAATCAGCAATGAGGGGCAAATATAAACTTATCTGAAAATAAGACACTCATTGGGTATAAGAATGCCATTATCTGATGAGGTGAATACCAGAGACAAGACGACTGCATAGTATAAAACTTCACAACTAGAGAAGAATAAATACAAATAACCATGTCAGCATTTCATTGTGGTCTATTGGTAGTTTAGTGTATGCTAGGGTAGGGTGTACTGCATGTTCAAATATGCTCGATTGACAATTTTAAGTTTTGGGTATATGTCAATTGAAACTTAAAAGAACTTTTTAAAAGTAGTTTATAGTTAAACTGAAGATATTATAATGAGGTTATATACTTACCTTCGAGATCAAATAATTGTAGGTTGAAATTTAATTTCATTAATTAATTTGTACATGAAAATGTGTTGTAATGAACTACCCGGCAAAAGAAAGTTTTCACCTCAGTTGGTTTTGATTAATGCAATATTTAAAAGAAATCAGATGCATGTGACTGTGGCAAGATACAATAATACGTATCTGCAGTTGTTTGGATGAATTACTTGGTGACTGTGGTTACATTTTAGTTATAATTTCTTTGTTTAATGAAGACAGGGTTAAGAAATGAAATTTCCACCAACCTGATCCCTACCATGTTTAAAATGTTGTAAATGTGTGCAGAATCAGGCACATTTATCAATTTTCACATAGAATATGTATTATATGTCAATGGACAATTGTGTATCATCAAAACTAATGTTTAAAAAAGTTTAAAATTAATTTATTTTTTTTTAAATTAAAAAGACATGAAGAAGTATTCTTTGACTTCTGACTAAACACCTGTACTTTTCAGTTTTAGATTATCATTTCGAAAAATTGAGATATTTGCAATTGAAAATCTTACATATGATAAAATCAACTGAGGTGATACGTTTACTTTGCCGATGAGTTTAGTAATACGACTAGTACGATGGTGAGAGTGAGAGAACAAGTAATCGGTGAAACTTAAGAAGCACATGAACGAATTGAGTACAGTACCAAATGAGTAATACATAATTCACACCAGAAATAAGTGAAACTGAATTGATACCAGAAAAGAGCTATTTTTTTATTATTAACTTAAAATAATATAAAAATAACAGAACATTGGCAAAAACATAAAGTTTGACATGTTCATATTAAATCGTATTCAAACAACAGATTTGGTCTATAAATCATTAAATTAGTTTATCGGAATACAACTCACACAGCCCCTACAAGTTTATATCTATATCAACAAGAACCTCTACACGTTATTACAATTTACTACACTTAGTTTTACATTATACCATACATTTCATCATAACATTTACAGCACTTATATTTATTACAATTGACGGTGTTTTTATTACAACATCCCTCAGAATTACATTTTACCACGTTTATTACAGCTTCTGTCGTAACAGGGTTTTTATAGTAATGTTCAAAGTATACATTGTGCACCCTTTTAAGTTTTTCTGCGATGCAACTGGATTTATCATTCCTCATCACAAACATGTTATCATTTCAGCCAACTTTAAGAGTGGGAAGTGTGTCATGTATGGAATCCAAACATTCATAACTGCCAATCTAGTGATAATTGCAGCACGTGATGTTATCTCAGGGGAAAACACGTGGATGGGTTTTGGTAGAAATTGTTTACAATTTAAAGGTTGGTATGAGTTTGCGATATTTTACTACTCATTCCGCCACATATTTACTTCAATGTCTCAAAATCCACATCCGAGTGATTTCTCTGACATATATACCGACAAAGGATGACAAAGACAAATGTGAGTGCGCATGTGTAAATGTTAAATAAAACAGGTGGTCCAAATGTAAAGCACACGTTAAATATCATTAGGTTTGAGTAGAGAAAAACGGATCCATACAGTTAATCACTTCATACTCACCAACTGGTGTTGTCAGTTCTGGTGTTGTCAGTTCTGGTGTTGTCGGAGCTGGTGTTGTCTGAGCTGGTGTTGTCAGAGCTGGTGTTGTCGGAGCTGGTGTTGTCGGAGCTGGTGTTTTCAGTGCTGGTGTTGTCAGAGCTGGTGTTGTCAGAGCTGGTGTTGTTAGTGCTGGTGTTGTTGGAGCTGTTTTGTTGTCAATTAAAATGTTTAATGTTCAAAGTATCTTTTGAATAGTAGATACAGTGATGATTGGCAATCATGCTATATTTGCCCTATAAATTAACCATTGTTGATCTTCAAGAAAACTGTTAACATGTAATTCCATACTGATTAGTTACTCTCTATGACTCATGGAAAATAACCAACCATCTGGCATTATGTTTTCAGTGGCGACCACTTTAACCCTTTAGTCTGTCAGTACATTACTTTAAAACTTTATGACTTCACTTTCGAAATCTCAAAATAATGATTAAAAGGGCATTTAAGGGAAAAACGGTGAATTTTTAAAACATTATTTTTTTTCAAATTTTTGGTTTATAATGATAGTCTATGTCATTGGTATTTACTTTAGCGGGTAAACCATCTTATTACACAAACCAAATATCCGCAGTGGTCATGCCCGGTGTTGCGTATAAAGCAAAAATTGCATGGCGGCCATTTTATTGTGAACACATTTTATTATTTTGAATGACAACAATTATTCCCATGGCTTTACGGAACTATGTACACCCATGTTTCAACTTGATTTTCCGAAGACATTGGTGACATTATTTTTCAAATACATTTAATCGACTTACTCCAGCGAAAAAAGGTGCTACTGTTCATACAGAAAAATTAAAAGAAAACTCATCAACAAATAAAACAATACCAGCTTAGGTAAACTTCGACACTATGGACAGTCAAATCAACGGTTTGTATCAGAATCATGTCTAACCTTATCACTACCGAAAGCTCATAGAAGTGAACTGAGAATGACATTGAGTAATGCAATGAGTTACATGGAAAACACTTGATGTCTTCATCTTCATTTTAACTTTTCAAGTACGATGCACTTTTGCTGAGTAAACCAATCCAAGATGTGGCTACAATAATCAAATGTTGGTAAGATGAATGATTTATATATAATTTCCAAACTTTTCCCTGATAGGTGATATTTTTAACTTCTGAAACAGTTTACATGAAGTGAACTAACTTTTTATCTTAAAGGGGCAGTAGCACGTTTTTTTGTAGAGTTTATTTTTTCAAATTTCCCATTTATAATGATTGTTTATGTCAACTTTAGAGGGTAAAACATCTTATTACACAAACACAATTGCATGGCGGCCATTTTATTGTGAACACAATTTATTATTTTGTATTACAAAATCGATTCCCATGGCTTTACGGAAACATGCACACTCATTTTAAACACTATTTTCCGAAGAGAGAATGATGTTTTACTATTGGTGAAATTATTTTTCAAATACATTTCTTCAACTTAATTGAGCGAAAAAACGTGCTACTGCCCCTTTAAACTCTGCAGCATAAGTGGTACATAGAACATATATACATTTATACAATAAACAATATAATAGGTATGCACAGCTGGTTCATTAATTAAATATACATATGATGTCATAAAACTTATATCCTGAACAAAGACATAATGATTTTTCTAAAGGATCCTAGCTTATTAGAATTAAATAAAATATCATTTACATTTTCTTTCAATCTGGGGTATTTTTTCATCTACCGGTCTCTATTGGCAGAAAGTGATTAGCTGTTCGAAATTTTAAGAACTTATTGTAATTCAGAAATTTAGATTTTATAAAGGATTTTTAAAGATACTGTATATAGTAACTTTCGAAGAATGTTAAATTGTTGATATCCAATTTTGTTGAAAAACATCTTTTTATTTGCTTTTAACAATAGGTTTTTTTAACAAATGGAACTTTTGAAATTTTGGGATTGCCAAACAAAACTCAAGCGAAGATCATCAACAAATCTTTTGCCAAAGATAAAATCATTAAATAGCAATTTATCAACCAGAAGGCACGATTTTTATGATAAACCGGTTATCACTTTAGCCCCAAAAGATACCATTCTGCATTTAATAATATTAAGTGGAAATCTACCAAACTCGCCATAGACCATGTACCTTTGAGCAGCGACGACAAATATTAAAGGAATCGAAGATGGACATTTTCAAAACCCCAGACTTCACATCCAAATAAACGAATTAGTGTAATCAAAATTGAGGATATTATATGAGTGTCTTTGTAATATTATGTTTATGGCACGAGTGCCTGAATATTAGTAATATACCGATATTCAGGCACAGGTGTCGCAAACATAGTATGACATAGACACTCATACAATATTCTGTTTATTACCGAAGTCGTGAAATCAATGAAAACACGCTAAACATCACATTCAACCAAAGGCAAGCGAGCCGTCGTAGCGCATTTAAAACGCAACTTCATAGACGTAGCGTGACGTCATGTCACCATATATGAACTACAATACGATTGCCCTCGTAGTAATAAAATTAAATAATTTCAAATGACAGTAAATAGAAAATTTAAGTTTTCTTCCTAGACACTATACGAAAAACATTCTCTTTGTAACCTTTTTAAAAAAAACAAACGCTTGGTTTTAATGAATTTATAATTTTCTTGAAGTGTAATGCCGAGCTAAGGATAGCAATCAACATAAATAAGAATGGTTACTCCAATATTAAAATTTCTTTTATATTCTTTTTTGGAAATGGTCTGAAGACATAAGTACGGTATAATCAGCATGTAATAATGCAAAGAGTGTAATAACACAGCAAAAATGACTGAGTATCCTGCAATCTGGATACCAACTGGAAACTGGGTAATAGGAGTATCCACTTGGTATCCATCTGCTGAAACTAGGTAACCTGGTTTCCAACTAGAATCCATTTTGGATTCTATAACATTAAGTATTTCCGTGATGGAAACCAACTGGAAACATTGATTATGTGTTTCATGTTGGTTTCCATTCCTGGAAATTGCCATCAATGTTTCCATGAAATGGAAATCAACAGATGTCAGAATACATTGATTGTTTTCAGTATTTGTTTTTAAGTGATAATAATGTATGCCAAATACAAACCTGTTCCAATATAATATTTTAAATGTATAAATTATATGTGCGGATAACGGTAATTAACGGAATCAAATGGTACCTGGTGTTGGAGCCGGTGTTGGAGCAGGTGTTGGTGTTGGTGCCGGTGTTGGAGCCGGTGTTGGAGCTGGTGTTGGAGCCGGTGTTGGAACTGGTGTTGGAGCTGGTGTTGGAGCAGGTGTTGGAGCTGGTGTTGGAACTGGTGTTAGTGCCGGTGTTGGTGCCGGTGTTGGAGCAGGTGTTGGAGCCGGTGTTGGTGCTGGTGTTGGTGCCGGTGTTGGTGCCGGTGTTGGTGCTGGTGTTGGTGCAAAAATAAGTTTTAATTTTCTTCTGTGACATATTCAGTAAATACTTAACTGGAACAAGCATTCTTCATGTAGTTTATCTTACAATCATTCAATATATAAGTGTATCCAGGCGATTGCGAAAATAAACAGTGTTAAGTTGTAAACAGGAACATGGATCTAAAGCTAATGCATCTTCAAGATCGTTCAGAAAAAGTGAAAACAAAGTAGGAGACAAATTCTCTCCTTGGCGGACATCTTGCCTGCACAAAAAGAAGTCAGAATACTTATCACTGTTACAAACACAGGATTTTATATTTTGGTACATGTTAAAAATGACCTTGAAGCATTTCCCAGACATGTTATTTTGTAAGCGTTTTTGCCAGAGCCCTGATCTCCAGACGGTATCAAATTCTTTTTGAAAATCATTAAATGCGAAATATCGCTTCTGTTTGTGAAGGATGGTACGAAGTTTATATGATATTTAGGCGAATACCCTTTTCTGAAACCAGCCTGAGCCTCGCAGAGAATTTGGTTTGTTTCGATAAATTTCGATGAAATGCTAAAAACAGAATGAAAAGTTTCCAAAACAGCTCAGTAGCGTTATAGGTTTGTAAATACCAGGGTTATTTTGATCGCCTTTATTTTTATAAATTGGTTTGATGATACCGCTTAACCACTTATCTGGGAATATACCAGTGTCAATAACAATATTTAAAACGTTTTACATAAATATCTATTAATACATCAATAGCAGAAAAAATATATTCATTTCCAACATTGTCAATTACGGGAGCTTTGTTGTTTTGAGATTTTAACACATTATATTTTAAAGGACAACTCAGAGTTTTTGTGAATACCAGAATAACTGTTTTTGGGAAGGTCAAACCTAGATTCCTATTATTATCTACTACTTGAATTGTATCTTCGTTCATTTTTCTACTGAACTGAAATGTTTTAGTGTTTCAAGGATTTAAGGATTTAATGTTTCTGCTCAATTTGAGCATTTTAGCACTTTTTTTCACGGTTACACTTCAGCCATACAATGTTTCAACAATGATATCCATTGATGTGCTTATATATATGCTATTTCGAGATACGATTAAAACGAATGTCCTTCCGACTGTATCTGACCGAGTATAAGTATGTGTTTTGTTGTGTTGTGTTGTGCAAGGTAATGTTTTAAGTGGGTGCTATGTGTATGTGTTTTGTGATGTTATATGATGTGCAAGGTATTGATTTGAATTTGTCTAATTGATGTTAGCAAGGTAATTTTGTAAATTGGTGTCATGTGATGTTGTGCAAGGTAATGTATGGAATGTAAATGTATGTTATGTGTTGTGAAAGGTAAAGTTGCAAGTTTATTTTATGTGATGTTGTGCAAGGTAATGTTGTAAGTGTGTGCTATGTGACGTTTTGTAAGGTAATGTTTTAAATGTATGTTATGTGATGTTGTGCAAGTAATGTTGTAAGTTTGTGTTATGTGAAGTTGTGCAAGGTAATGTTTTAAATGTATGCTATGTGATGTTTTGCAAATAAATTATCAAAATGTGTGTTATGCAAAGCTTGGCAAAGCAATGTTTTAAATGTAAACATTCACAGAATACTCTAATGGCCATCTTTCACGTCCGACCGACCGGCTCACCAACCTGAAGTGTCAAGGCTGTTCATGGCATGACTGGGCTACTGACAACTGTAGTTAGTTTATATTGACGGAATGTTTTACCAACGCAGTACACAATTTGCCTAGGCTGTTAGTAATTGAACACCCTTTGTGAGACAACAATACACTACACGAGTCAATTTTCTATTCTTATGACACACGTCCAAAGTAGTTGGTTGAGTAAATCTCGTAATAGGCTTTTACAATTCATCTATGTGCATAAAATAATGATTGGTTAAACAAAGTAACTTGTTGAATACGAACACATGATCAAAATAGGGGAAATTTGTTAACTGAAACAAATATTTTGCACACCTTTAACCACGAAAATTAAGAGCCACAAAAATACTCCTTAACCAAGAAATCATATTACCTGAAAGGTCATGGGTTCCAAAACCATGACAATTTCCCGTTATACGTTTCATTGAAATTAGAAATGTGTTTGTGTTTTAAAAGAGTTAAAAGTTGAATCTCTTTTAGGCCTATTGTCAATATTCAAACCCATGTAGCCAACTTTTCAAATATCATGATCATGAAAGATTTTGAAACAATGATGCTGTATATAAGAAGTATAAATTATGCATCAATTACAAAATTTAATGTATTTTCAATCCAATTGAATACATATGCCAATCACCAAACATACACCATCTGCAATAAGGAAAAATAACCATTAGTTGAAGAATGTACTAGTCCTTAAATTATGTCAATCTGGGCATCTTACGCTGTCCCCACAATGTTATATTTGAAAATGTCGAATGTCTATACATATCTGTACTATTAGCAAATCGTGTAAGCTGGATATCTCTATGAATGTTAATTTTTCCGTTTTGTTATGAAATGGTAAAATCAATAACTTATTGAAGCCATTGTAAACAACACGACATAGGTTAAACACACATGTGTGGCTAACATTCTGATGGACAATGATAATTTTACCTACCTGAACATTTGAAGCCGTTTCCACTGAATCCTGCTTTACACCTACAAGCATAGGATCCTTCTACGTTCACACACAGAGCGTTGGTATCACAAGAATTGGCGCCTTGCAGGCACTCGTTGATGTCTGCAATATCAGAACATTTCCCTGAATTCAAAATTCAATAGTTTTCTAGCGGAACTACATCCATATGATCACCTTAATTAAGGGTGTGTTAGTGACTGATGCATGCTAGATTACGTGTAGATATAGTTTATATAAGTTGACGCATTTAAAAGATAAATAGTTGCATTTGTACAATTTCGGGGATTCATTGTTATTCAAGACCCGCAAATTTAGATAAAAACCAACGGCATTAGTATGTTAAACACATGTTAAATTATTGAAAACGTTGAATCTCTCTCAGACCTACTGTGAATACACTGACCCATGATAACAATAGAGTAACCAACTTTGCAAATAGTATGTTGACGAGAGATTTTGAAACAGTGATGAAGAGAAGTAGGAATTATTCATCAATTACAATATTTAATGTTTTGTCAATCCAATTGAATACGTAGGTCAATTCAACATAGACCATCTACAATAAGGGAAAATAATCATAATCTCAACAATGTGCGATTTAAAAAATATTGAATGTCTATACATTTTCTGACAGCAAATAGCGTAGGCTGAACATCTCTAGGAATGTTAAATGTTCCTTAATGTTATGAAATGGTAAAATCAATAACTTATTGAAGTCAATGATGGACAATGATAATTTTACCTACCTGAACATTCTAAGCCGTCCCCTGTGAATCCAGCTGTACACTTACAAACATACGACCAAGGCGTGTCCCGACACAGAGCGTTGTCATGACAATGATGGGAGCCGTCCTTACACTCGTTGCGAGCTGGAAAGACTGATGATTTGCTTTAATTAGAGTTTCAATAGGTTTCTGATGGAACCACGTTCATACAACCAGCCTAATGAAGGATTTGTTAGTGACTTATGAATGTTAGGTTACGTACATATATGGTAGGATGCCATTGGCGAAGAACACTATTTATGTTAAACATGTAAAGATATTCAACATTTGACTGTGATACTTAAGTTAGGACCAAACATGTTCATTATATATAAATACCTATATATGTCTTACAACAGGGTCAGCATTCACAGATCATGAAGTTTTAACATCTCAACTGAAACCAACTACATTCATGACCTCCACCATATTCTCCGATGGTTTTGTCCTGAGTGGGTTTTGTCCTGGGTCTGTTTTGTCTGAAGCGGCATTGGTCCTGTTTGTTTTTGTCCTGGGTCTGTTTTGTCTGAAGCGGCATTGGTCGAGTTTGTGTTTGTCCTATGTCTGTTTTGTCCGAAGCGGCATTGGTCCTGGTTGTTTTTGTCCTGGATGGGTTTGTCCTGGGTCTGTTTTTTTCCCAGGCGGCATTTGTTCTAGTGAGTTTTGTCAGAGAGACTTTGGTTCAGGAGGGTTTTGTCATTGTTGCATTTGTAAGTACAGTAATTCGGTGGGTGGTATTTAATAAACCACCATTAAACAACATTGGACTTAACAAATTAATTCCTGATATTGAAAGTTGATTTACATTTTAATTCATTCATTCAAGTTTCTGACAAATCTCTCGAGCCTGTTTACAAACTCGGTTGTTGAAATTATACACTCATGCCGTCATGTATTTTTCACTGATTGCACTTGTCAAAACAGATTCAAAGTGATCAAAGCTATTAAAAACATTGTCTGTTCAGACGTTAATCAACTTTGGTTGTTGTATATATCGAGTGGATCCCAGCGTAAATCTACCACCATTGTCTTTTCTTTGTGTCATTTTGAAATGTCAATTCTATAGCGTCACTTCGTGTGTTTGTCTATCACTCACAATTTTCCGTTTTGTCAGACTATGATTCTAACAATAAGATCTCCTTTGAACACGTTAAGTCTAGTGATAACGAATATTTGTATGAAGCACAGGCGGATGTACAAAATGATCAGGATCTCGTTCATGTGTCTTACGTTTATCTATTCTATTATTTAACATTTGAAATGAAATAAAAGCACATTATTTATGATACTATCTCAAAGTCTTTTGATTCATTAAAAGTGAAACTTACGATGTAAAACTATGGAAAGTGTTTAACTCTCACCAAATACTGGACATAATGAAACATAACTTAACTGTTATGCATTTGTATATCATGCTAGGAAAATGAAAGCCTGATTTATTCAGTAAAGCTAATGCAATGTTGATGAACGATATGTTAGGTCAGTGGTATTACACTGCATCTAGGTAATTGTAAATGTACACGAGTATAGAAGTAACGATAGCCCGCAACATTTTTCTAAAAATTGTAACTTAGGAATTTTTCTTGAGCTTCGCTGCTCTGGGGTCATCTGCTGACAAAGCCGTTTGGTTATATCTTGTCTCTCAACAGGACCGTAGTCTGGCATGTTGTGTCGTTTGACGATATTTTGTTAATTTTCTTCTTGACTGTTTAGTCAGTCGTTATGTCTTCGCCCTACTCTGGGTTTTGCGGCCGTTGCGTCAAGAGGAAGTCGTCGATGTACGGCCCTCACGCCTGCTTTCGCCTTTGCCATACGACGGGTGAGGACCATTGTACAGAGTGCGTGTCTCTGTCGGAGTGACAGCACAAGGCGCACCGTGTGGCTATTAAGAAATCGGAGGGTGAGGCTCATTCCTCACGCAAGGATGGCCAGACTGTTACGTCAGCTTCTCCAACTTATTATATCATGGCGGTTATGGCGGAGAACACTACAGAGTTTGACGTCAGAGCGGTCCGGCCCAAGAGGGACTTGTACAAATGGCAGCTAATTCATGATCTTAAGGAGTTCAACCACTCCTACCTCGTTCGGCCGCCATATTTTTTACTCTTGACCATGCCGTCAGTAATGCGATTACTGGAGCCCTCTAACTTGATGATATCTCTCGATCTTCAGAATGCGTACCTGCACATCCCCATCTTTCCCACGGACCACAGGTACCTCCGGTTCATCGCCACTTTCAGTGGAACGTTCTACCGTTAGTGATATCATCGGCTCCCTGGCTGTTCACCCGTGTGACTCAACCCATAGTCAAGTTCTTGCACAGTCACGAGGTGCAATTCGCTATGTATCTGGACGATGGGTTCGGACAACACCACTCACCGTAGGTTCTCGAGGTCCACGAGGTAATGGATGGGGCGGTGCAAGGACCTCTTCAACAGAGCCCTCCGTGAGCCGTTACCGCTTTGTCTCATGGCTAATGGGTATTCTGACCTCGGCACAAGACTTCACCCGAAGGGGCAGACTTCAGGTCAGACCCCTACAAGTATTCCTCAATGCACACTTGAGGGAGAAGACGTGTCACCATGTATTCTCACTCCTTGAAAGACATCGTCCACCATTTAGCCTGGTGGAGGGTGGTGGACAATGTCTTCTTGGGGGTTCCCCTCCGGACTCCTCCGGCCATTTTACAACTCTGGTCTTAGAACAAACAGTAGGCGTGTGGTCTCCAGTGCAAGCGGGTCGTCACATCAACACCTTGGAATTCGCCTGGCAATTGCTCACTTGTCGACCCGCCTGAATGGCGATGTCTTGCTAGTCCACACAGACAGCTTAACTGTGGCCTGGGCGATCAACAAGGGAGGGTCGACCAGGCAGACTCAATTCTGCAGCTGGTGATAGAGTTGTTTCGTCTTGTAGACAGTCTCAACCTTTCCATTCGACTGGTGCACATCCCGGGAGCCAAGAACGTTCGAGCAGACGCTCTTTCTCGGCCATACAAGCCTCCGTCCACGGAGTCGATGTTGCACCCAAGAGTGTTCGAGAGTCTATGCCTTCAGTTCGGAAGCCCGCTCATAGACCTCTTTGCGACACGGCTCAATCACCAGCTGCCGACATACGTGTCTCCAGTGTTTTTACCCGGGAGCCTGGAGTCCAGATGCACTTTCATTAGGATGGGAGAGGATAGACACTTACGCTTTTCCCCCTCCGGCCAACAAGGCTGTGATGCGTTCCACTCAGGAGGCTATGCAGGCAGGACCCAGTTCCCCTTCCGCTCAGGTGGAACCTTCTAAAGAGCAAGCCAAGCGGCTGCGTACGCAAAATCCCGCAGGTTCTTCATCTACACGATTGGCTTGTCTCAAAAAGTGACTGAAACGCGCCTGTTATTCCCAAGCAGTAGCCAAAACCGTGGCCACTGCCTAGCGAGAGTCGACTAGGAAGCTCTATGACTTTCAGTGGAACTCCTTTGCAGCCTTTTGCGAGGACAACGGGTTCGACATCTTGTCTGTTATGGTTCCTCAGGTCGCCGAGTACCTGGTTCACCTCCGCACTGTGTTAAGGTGTTAAGCCCTGTTCTATTAACACCTATTTGCCCGCAATCATCGCAAGCGGGAGCCGGGTATAGACATATCCGTGCTCAAGGAGATCATGAAAACCTACCGACAGGTGGACAGACGCTAAAAATCGAGGTCCCGGAGTGTGATTTGGCGGTGGTAATTAAGCATCTTAAGTCGAATTTTTATGAACCACTGGCTGAGAGACAACCATCCTTTATCTCTCAGTTAAAAAGCTTTTCTGGTAACCATGGCTTCGGCTATCGGAAATTCACGCCTTACAGTCAGATTTACTATGTTTTGAGGTTAGGGACGATGGGGCTAGATCCGAATTTCTTATATAATAATCAGTTTGCAGACGAGCGCGGCAGGACATTAAAAATTCAGTCTATCTCTTCCACAATTGATTCTTCGTATGAGGAGAACCGCCTCCTCTCTCCGGTTCGTGCTCTGCATATCTATGAACTCGGACCCTATGCCAGGGGAGGTGCAGGCTCTTTTTACCTCATTCACAGACAAGCATTAAGGAGATAGACAGGAGGCAACTGGGGTAGTAACTCAGGTCGGCAGTTTTTGAAGCTTACAAAGCGGCTGACCTCCCTCCTCCTGCTTGATCCAACCCTCATGAGATCAGAGCAGTGTCATATCAACCTTCCTGTAGCGGACCTTGAGGGATGTGCGTACTGCTGTGAGCTGGCTGTTTTTGGAAGTCTGGCATGGTGTTCACTAACCATTACCTACACAACGTATCTACCAAAGATTATGAAGGCGTGGCGAGTCTAGGCCTCGAGTATTTGCCCAACAGCGTACCTCCTCGGGGCACCCGTCCAGTGGGTTCCCTTCGTCACATTAAGCGAGTAACATTTAGCTCTCGGGTTCCTCCAATGGCATGCTGCCTACGGTGACAGAGTATGTAAATAATAGTATGTATTTGAGTAAACGTCATTATTTATACTCACCGTTGATAACTCACCGGTCTTTATTTCCCTCCCACTCCTGAGTCTAATATAAAACAATGGCTTGATGTGTCAATCCGTGTTCTTGTAAAATGAATATTTCATAAATAAAATATGTTTAAATCATACTCACGGAAATGAGGGTGAGCATCGGTCGTCTCTGAAAGACACATTTATAAATACAGATACAGATTTTTGACAAAGGTTGAAATGTAAGATATTGCGAGGTCATATTACAAAAAAATAACATCTGATAACGTAAAAATCGTGAGATAGGTCCTTGTCAAATTGCATAAAATCAGACGTTTTGTGCAATCAAAAGTGGGCTGAATTGTCTAAATAGATATAGACATATATATAAACATAATTCCGAGGTCATCTGCTCAAAGAAAACTAAAGTAAGGAATAAAACCCTTAAGGGGTTATCCCCTCTTTGAGGACCGAGGTGTACTTTAGAGTGTCCTGCTAAGAGAGTGGAGGGGTTTGAGTTCGGTTCCCTCAATCTCAACTGGCTTTATATGTGAATTTAGTTGTCAAGGTTCTTTAGTCTAACAAATAATTCTAACTCTACTTTCAGGTCTTCCTCTCCTGTCTGGTTTACTTTCAAAAGTAAAACCTCAAACTGTATTTTTCAGAATAATAACTCTCAAGAAAACTTTCACAACAAAAAGAGAAATCCCACCGAGATTTAACAAAACATTATAATATTTAACATATAGGCCTTTGTAGGGCCCTAAGAATGTTATGTGAGACAAAATATGTGCAAATTCGCCGTTAAAGTTGGTACCATGTCAAAAGTCACCATACTTTGAAACGTCATTAAGAGGTCGCTAAATAAAGAACAAACTTGTTATTCCTAAATGTTTCTGCTATATATAAAAAAGTTTCAACTCTTTGGTGTAAATATCTTCGGAGTGGTGTTTCCGCAGAGGTACATGGGGTCAGAATTTTTTTTAAAGTTAATAAATTCAAGATTGCGCCTAAACCACGTGACTTATTATTTATTTATTTTGGTCTGTTTGATACTATTTAGTAGGACTTTTGTAGGAGATTATTAGGTCTTACATAATTTTGTCCAGTTTTGTCTTCACAAGTAGGTTATATTTATAAGTGGGGTTTTATATGAACTTTCACTCTCAAGACAAAAAAACAATATACAATTTGTAACAATTTCAAAAATGAGTAAATTAGAATATTGAAATGAATTTTATAATTCTGGTGAACTCCCATGTACATGAAAACAGCAATTATCTGTGTGTTATTTAAATTACAAATACGTTTTTCATTCTATTTTACAGATCTGGCATGTACTATTCTTACCATTAAGAAACAACAGGTAGTACACATAATTATCTTTTGTTTCAGATCCAATTTCAATCTACAAACGGCCCTGAGCTTCAATATGGAGAGAAACAAAGATCACACTTACGAAATATTTCTTGCAGATAATAAAATCAAATAACAAGATGTCTTTGTTTCATTGTATATAATCTCCCTTTGTATTGATAAAAAAGATACCATGTTGGCTGATAAAAATTTTAAAATCATTTCTCTTTATCAACTGTATCATTTATTTCACAGTAAAGTTAACAAATAACAGTAAGTGTTGGTGTGGTGCCATTACTATTTTATCCAATTAGAAGAATATTCATATTATCCATAACATACTATAGTATAGTTTGTTCAACTCCAGTGTTGTTCCAGGGGGTCCTTGGGAAAATTGCTTACTGTTTTGGCTTGGTGTCCCTTAAAATTTGAGCCCAAATGACCCCACAGCTGAGCATCCAGGAACAACACTACCAATGTGATTATAAAAACCACACATTCACACTTGTTATTATCACACAGCAATGTGTGCACTAAATAAAAAGTGTGACTCATATGACTTGATTTTAAATTAATCAATTTGTATTAAATACTTCGCCACATTGTTGTCAAATACTTTAAAATAATCATTCAAATGGCCTGCCTAATGTTATCTTGCAACTCTCATTTATATGAAAGTTTTCAGTTTATCAATGAAAAAAACAATATTGAGCAAACCTCTACCTTACTTTGACTACCCTATTAAATTATTCACATGTTGTGTTGGTGCCTTACATTGTACATCAGCAGTTCAAATCATGGGGACTTTGATTTAACACAATGAAAATTATAGGCCAAGAACATATTTCACTGTCTTGTGTTATAATCACAAAGTCTCTTCAATTAAGATTTAATATTGTGTGTGGGCCATAAAACATAAAATTATAAAACACAAAGCTGAAGAACTTCTAGAATTTTTAAACCGTGGCCAACACTTTAATTTAATTTAAAACAATTTTTTATCACAAACTTGGCAGCTCTCAAGGTAGGATTGGGATTTGCAATGACTCACTTACATCTCACAATATGAATACCCATGATTTGAATTATTATGCATAATTTAATAAATATGCATGTATTGTTAGAATACTTACAGTGGCTCCATATTGTTGGACACACCAGCATTAGGGTTTGATCAATCATGTTCAATCTTTCAACAGAAAAAATGGCTGGCAAACCCTGGCTGTCCTATATAAATTGTTATTATAATTGTTTGCATTATTAGCTTTTTAAAAGACATTAACTGATGGAGGAAAAAATCAATGAATTAGTTTCACGTTTTAAAAATCATTTGCTTAATTTACATATTTTACTGGACCTAAGAATTTAAAATTAAAGACATTTATTTGCTAATTTTGGTTTTAAAAAAAGTAATCGGTCTACATTTAAACCATCGAAATATGTGTATAGTAAATAGTATTTTAAATATCATAATTTTATTATATAGAAATTACGATCTAGATTAAGTTTCAAGTAAAAGGACACCAGAAATTAAAATTTAGTAAACAAACACACGGATAGAGTATCAATATGACTATTAATCATTATTAATTATTAGTAAACATCATGTATATCCTTTTCCAAAGTCTTTTCATAAACATAAAGTGGCAATTCTAATATTCCAAAATCATAAATTAAAAATAGTATATAACATATATATTATAACAATTTCACTGCATCGAAGATGACTGACGGTCAATGCAAACGTGATTAGGAATTTACTTCCGGGTTCGGAACATTCGTGCCCGCGATTTAAAATAATTATTGACAAACGTATTCATTGTAAAGTTACTTTTATTCATGGAAACCAATTTTGGAATTATCTTTTTGAGCCGATACAACTGGTATTTTCAGCTAAAATTATTTCATTGACAAAGTATTTGCCTACATCACGTAACACGTCGCTGTCGGTCAATGGTTTTAACGGTAAAGAGCAACATACAGAGCTATCAACAAGGACGGAAGTTCCGCAGCGCCACCTATGACGCAGTTTCGTATCAGGGTTCCCCATTGATAGTAGCACTCCAATCACATATGTTAAAGGGGCAGTAGCACGTTTTTCGCTGAAATAAGTCAATGAAATGCATTTAAAAAATAATGTCACCAAAAGTAAAACATCCTTCTGTCGTCTGATAATCAAGTTTAAAAAATGAGTGTACATGGTTCCGTTAAGCCTTTGTAATCGTTTTTGTCATTCGAAATAATAAAATGTGTTCACAATAAAGTGGCCGCCATGCAGTTTTTGTTTTATTCACAACACTGTTATTACTACTACGGATAATTGGTTTGTGTAATAAGATGTTTTACCCTCTAAAATAAATGTAAATGACATAAACTATCATTCTAAATGGGAAATTAAAAAAAAAAAATTGGCAAAAAACGTGCTACTGCCCCTTTAAACGTATGAGCTACATTTTATTGTAACTCTGGTTGCTGTGTTGAGTGGCTCCCTGGGCCCATTCCACCAAACCGTCATAATGTTTTAATCAAGTGTGGCTCATTCTTTTAACACAGGTTACTATTGATTGCAGAGCTGCCATCAATTGTGTTAAGAGGAATAACACCATGTGCATATATATGCGATATATCATTATATAACGTTTTACTTAGAGAATATTTTATTTAAACATTTATCGCTTTTACATCAATGACATTTTTGTCTGAGATAGACTTGATAATCTGTTAAGAAATCACGGCTTTTATAAATTATAAATTTAATTTTTAATTTTAAATTATTGTATCTTCACAGTAATTTAGTAGTCTCTATAACTTTATAAGACGACCCGATGGTTAACGAAACTACTTTCACTGATGAATTTTGCCACATCAGGTCAATCGGATTATTCCTAGAAAATGTCACTAAAAACACAAACATATATCAAAGCAATGTGGTGTTGATACTTCGAGAATACATCACAAGAGTCATGATCATGGAAACCATATTCTTAGTTTTGAGCACCGCTATTTTTCCACTCTGTACATGGGTATAACGTTTGTAAAAAAAAATTGAAAATAGAATACAATACATACCCTGCGCTGCAAGGAGCAAAAAGATAACCAGCTTCATGTCCATCGCAGAAGCAAACTAACCAATGGTGCTGCTTCACAGCGGTTTTATAGCAATGAGATCAAACAAATACTTGTTTTTCGTGAAGTGTAAGGTTACAGTGTTAACGGATATTGTTAATAGAACTTGGGTAGATATCAATATATTAATTTTATCCACAGTTTGTGATTGTGTTAAGGTTAAGCACGCTATCGCGCACGAGGGGAACGAGTTCATCTTTAATGTTGAATTTTAATGTTCAGTTTTAATGTTCAATTTCAATGTTCAGTTTTAATGTTCAGTTTTAATATTTAGTTTTAATGTTTAGTTTTTATGTTCAGTTGTGATATTCAGTTGTACTGTCGAGTTAAAATGTTCAGTTTTAATGTCGAGTTGTGATTTTGAGTTTTATTGTTTTGTTTTAATGTTCAGTTTTAATGTCCAGTTGTGATGTTCAATTTTAATATTCAGTTGTGATATTCAGTTTTAATGTATTGTTTTAATGTCGAGTTTTATGTTCATTTTCAATGTTCAGATATAAGGTTCAGTTGTGATGTTCAGATTAAATGTTCAGTTTAGTTTTAAGTTGTGATGTTCAGTTTTAATATTCAGTTGTGATATTCAGTTTTAATGTATTGTTTTAATGTCGAGTTTTATGTTCATTTTCAATGTTCAGATATAAGGTTCAGTTGTGATGTTCAGTTTAAATGTTCAGTTTAGTTTTCAGTTGTGATGTTCAGTTTTAATGTTCAGTTGTGATGTTCAGTTTTAATGTTCAGTTGCGATGTTCAGTTTTAATGTTCAGTTGTGATGTTCAGTTTTAATGTCGAGTTTTAACTTTCAGTTTTAATGTCCAGTTGTGATATTAAGTTTTTAATGTTCAGTTTTAATGTCCAGTTGTGATGTTAAATTTTAACGTTCAGTTGTGATATTCAGTTTTAAAAGTTCACATGCTTATTAGAATGAACCCTTACAATCAAAGGTAATTTATAGGACCTCTGAAGTAAATAGGTTGGTTAATTCAATTTCAGACCTGCTTTCATTGGATAGAAAGTAGAGTGAAAATTCGTGGTACGATTGTTTCAGTTTGGGGGTTTTGCTAGAAATGTGATCCACTTACAAAATGGTTAACCTGTTATTTTGTTTTGTTGTTACAAACGTCACCATGTCCCCCGCGTTTATCAAGAAAAGAGTTAAAAAACTTATCAAACTCTGGTAGTGGCCAACTCGACTAGTACATGCGTGACGATTCTAGGTGCAGCGGTTCATGAAATATCGTGCTAACATGAAACAATAGTGTGTCCCCCCAAACAATAATCTCAGGGAATGGGATGACGAGGGAGTACGAAGAAGGCCAAAGCTAAAGCCGGAGCAGAGCTGAGCATGTGTCACAAATAACCAGGCGCTATTGCTTAATTAATAATGATGTATCATTACCACTTATATTCTGACAAAGAAGGCAAAAGTCATGTGAGTCTGGTTAATTGACACAATATATGAACGTAAATATATGTAAATATAAGTATATGAACGACATTTATTCTGGCAAAAAGGAGCATAGGCATGTCTATTAGAACACAAAGCACTTCAAATGTAAAATGAAATGCTGATCTTATGCTTGTAAGTTGTATCTTGTATCCCAGCGCTAACAATGAAAGAAACTGCATTAAAAATCGAAAAATGCTATTTTTCAAAATATGCACCAATATGTTCGATTCTTTAGCCAAGTCTCAAAGTGTATTAACACTAATGCAGTTGAACAAGATTGCCAAAGAATTGTCTTGCATTTTAATACATTAAATGTAAAATCAACAATGAAACTTGTTTTATCGGGGGGGGGGGGGGGGGGGGGGGGGGGGGGAACTGTTGACGTGTTCCCGTTCTATCATGAATCGGTTCATGTCACGTTCAGTTGAGTAACCTCTTTGAGAAGAGAATTGTCACTTTATAAATGGTTGCACAGTACGTGCATAGTTAATTGTCTGGTAAATTTGAATAGGTCTATGTAATTACAGTTCTTTTACAAATCGAGGACACTGCTGATGCCATATGAACATTTATCAGCAAAACGTTTGCATTGACGCTTGACTATATATTCAATTTGAAACATATGTTGAATCACATGGGGCAGTGGCTTTGCATTCGCGATAAACAAACAACTCTATTGTGATAAATATCAACTTGAATACAGTAACCTTAATGGGAGGAGAATTGAGGTGAGGTGAGTTGGGGTTTAACGCCGCTTTCAAGAGTTTTTCACTCATATCACGGCTGCTTTTATTATGAGAGAGAGAAAGCCAGCAACGCCATGTGGCTATGCATTGCGGTGAAACCTGCGAGCATCAGCTTGAACTAGCGAACCATGGGTGGTACTACTCTGAAATTCAGTGTCGCATTGCACCCAAATCTTACTGCGTGTAGAACAGTTCTCTACTGCACACAAAGTTGCCGTGCCCTTGGCGGGATTCGAACACCGGACCTCTTGAAACCGAACGCGCTAACCACTGCGCTATCCCGCCCCCGAGGAGAATTGAAACATATGCTGAATAACATCGGGCCAGTTGTTTTCATTCGTAATATACAAAATTTATTATCATAAATAATTAAAACATAGTTAATCAATAGTATAAATAGCTATACACCGGTGTACTTACTTTACTGTTTGAAACGATGAAGGACAAATCATGAGTTTGTAATAAACGAATCATCTAATTACTTTACACCCCTGTTCTTAGCATATGTAGTATATAACATAGGTAATCATTAAAACTGTACTTCAAAACAAATCAAACTGAAGAGCACATTTGTAATTTGATATTAACAAATTTACGAAACATTACTTCTTCAGGTGACAGCTGTAGAAATAGCTTTAGCTTATTCAAATGACACGTGGGAAATTCTGTGATGTTATTTGATGTATGTACGACCAACAGTTACGTTGTTAATATCAACACTACATTGTTATTACCATATATAGCTTAAATTTATAAATATTTTGGACAGAATGCATATTCAAAGCTTTGGTAAAACTTGCCAATGAAACATTTATTTCCGGTCCATTTAGAGTCCGATATTCATAAGTGTCATGCCCACCATTTAATAATTTTTAAAAATGATATTTTAATGCTCTAAACAAGAATAACCTTTTAAAGGTCAAGTGGGCACTGTGTTGTGTATTTCTAATAGTTTTTATGAATTATTTGCACAGACAATTTTGAATACATTTTAAAGGCGCTGTAGGCGTTATTATTATTTCTCAAATTTGACATTTACTATTAATATATATTTAAGTAAGAGGGTAAAACATCTCATTACACGACCTGATCAGCTGTACCCAGAAACCGATTATCCACAATGGAAAAAAATGATACGACCCAAAAGTGACAACTTCGTGAAACTCTTCAGTGTGAAAGATAGATTTGTAGGTCTCATGCGATTCAGACAGCAAGATAGTTGACCATTCCATTATTATACCATATTTAAAACTCTCCTCGGAGATTTGGGTATCGCTACCTAACTCACGATCAAATCACTTTTTATATGTGAATATCTTAAAATGGCTTAACCGAAACATGTACATTCTTTTTAGAATTGTTTTTATCGATTCAGGAGTATTATTTACCATTAGTAAAACTTATTTACCTTTGGTGAAAGCATTTTATTTCATCAAGAATGACGTACTACAGCACCTTTAAAAACTGATAGGGTACAATAGTCGGGATGTGTTAGAACAGATAGATAAAGAATGGCATGCTGACTTTGAACCAGGGAATTACATGCATTACCTTCAAAGAAAAGTTTATGTCCTACAATAAATACTCAACTTCAGGTTGAAGAAAATTAAAATTGCACAAAAACTATTTCACAGCTAAAATGATTTCTTTAAAAATGCTCTATGATTTCGAAAACAAACTACATCTATACTTACAACCCTTCGAAAGTCAAGCGTCACTAATGATAGAATTTAACACATAACAACACAATATCAACGTCCGAGTGTACACTGAGAGCTGTAGAACATGTCAGTTGGTATACATTATTGAAGTTTCTACATGTGTCAGTATTTGTTCGGGATGCGGTGAATTCGTAGACCAGGTCGGTTCGTAGATGCGGTGAATTCGCAGACGCGGTGGATTCGTAATCGGTGGATTCGTAGAAGTAGTTAGCTCACTAGTTAGCTCTGTGGTTGAACAAAGATTGTTAAACTTACAGAAGTTGTATATAAGTATTTGTTTTATTTATAACCCTTATTGGATTTTATTATTCACTAGGATTCAAAAGGATTATAAATTGCAAACAAATAAGAAGAATACAAAGAATACAAATAGTGGTTAATCGAACAGTGAAGTAGACCCTTGCAATGAATTAGATAAAGCTACATGTAGAGAATTTCGAGCATTCTTTGAATTGAATTGGAACTTAAATTGGCGAAAGGTACAGGGAAGAGTGTCTCCATAAAACTCATAAAACTACGTAACTAACTCAAAGCAACTAACTGATCAATTAGTCAAACGTAACTTTGGAATCTTATTTACAACTGACAAACAGGTAACTTTAGTCTGATAATGTTTAATAGGTTTTATAACTACTGTGCATGTAAATGGGACGTGTAGTTTCGGTTTCTGCACATGTATAATGGTGTTGCTCGATTTAAATTTTAAACTAGTAAATGGATTTATTTGGCGTTTGGAGATGAATATTCAAGTTGAGTGAACTGATTTGAACTGAAATCATCACATATCGTATATTAGCACCTATCAAAGCCAAAAGATATTTTATGAAACTCAATGGAAGCACCTTTAATTTCTTGCAAAAATGCAAAATCTGTTGCACCATTAAGGCGTACCATACTATAAAAATGAGTTGATTCTTTACAAAGAATTGCACCATAGTGCATACTTTTATATTATGTCAAGATGAGTATTGCTAGTATTAGATTGTGTTTTGCATTTTTAAACATATACATATATAATTTACATTTTATGGACAAGTTCTAGGTGGTGATCCATAATGGCAATTCCTTTGTCAAAATAAATAACACATTCAAAACTATATGATACAACACCCAGCGGGTTATGGGTCTCAAAATGTGCAGCTCAACGTTCAAACCAATTTTCACTGGGTTAGGAATTAGATTGTCATTGTAACATAACTCAGCGTTAAACAAATCTGATGATTAGTTATGTGATTTTGGTATCTAATTATAAAAAAATAAGCATCCTTGTATTATAGCTGTATTTTACTTTTCCAAATCAGTTTTAAGTTAAAACAGTATCATCATCAACTGTCTAAAAACCGTAAACGTTTAAAAATATTGGCAATTACATTGTAACATAATTTCAAAGTCGTCTGTATCTGACACTATTATTTTGACTAAATCAACTTTTTATCGTTTCTATTGCAAAGCAGATTAATCTCATATTAAATTATCCTTCTTGTAACGGCATAAGTTAATACACAAATTACGAAAATATGGTATGTGTTTGTTCTTATAATGACCAAGTGACAATGTATACATGTTATAGGACATACATGTAGAGTCTGATATTTATTGACAATTTCGTTTGTTCCGTGTAATAACTTAAATACAGATAATTGCTTTTGATACCTTTTCCACAACACATATTTCGTTATACTAAAGGCTCTATAAACAGTATAAACTCAAAATGACTGGTTAGCTTTATAGGGGCAGTAGCACGTTTTTTTTCCTCAAATACGTCGATGAAATATATTTTACAAATAATGTCACCAATAGAAAAACTCTCTTCTCTCTTCGTAAAATCAAGTTAAAAAATGACTGAACATGGTTAGATAAAGCCACGGGAATGATTTTTGTAATTCAAAATAATAAAAGTTGTTCACATTAAAAAGGACGCCATGAAATGTTTGCTTTATACACAACACAGTTATTACCAATACGGATGGTAAGCTGAATGCTAATTTATGTAAGCTTAACATGTGGGGTAAAAAGTGGTTAATCAGCTATAACCTAGACAAAACCGAAGCTGTTCCATTTTCGCTACAAAATAATAATAATTGATGACAGGATACGGTTTAGACTTACAACATAGTATGTACATAAACTAGAGTATATACATTACAAAATGATGCCGTACATTTGTACATCCATACTATACCTTGTTATATTATCTTCCAACTTTTAAATGCCCTTCACGAACATGAACTGTGATATGATTCCTAAATAGACTCATTGACAATACACTTAAAATAATAATCATTGATGACAGGATACGGTTTAGACTTACAACATAGTATGTACATAAACTAGAGTATATACATTACAAAATGATGCCGTACATTTGTACATCCATACTATACCTTGTTATATTATCTTCCAACTTTTAAATGCCCTTCACGAACATGAACTGTGATATGATTCCTAAATAGACTCATTGACAATACACTTAAAATAAATGCAGAAGTACCTTATCTGAGTCATGGACAAAATTATATAAGATCGCATTTTTCTCAAGAATGACAGATGATTACCTCTACGTATATTGTATATCGGAATCAATTGAGCATAAAATCGAGACAATATACACTTGCAATTGATAATTAAGACGATTTTAATTCACCCATTTTAACACTATCGCAATTTGTTCGGCGAATCCTTTTGAAAATGCTCACTGAGGCGTGACTGTGATAAGCGATAGGCGGGGGGGGCTAGATAGCTTCTCCGCTGGTGTCTCGTTAATTAATTAATGATAATTATCACTGCCGCTAAATGAATTTATGAGGTGTATTACATCGCCAAAAAGACATGTTTATGTAATAATTGTGTAATTACCTAGTTGGATATCTAAACATTCGATATATGGGAAATTTAAGTTGGTTTATTGAAGGTATCTTTGTGAAATTAACAATCAAAATGTTGCGAAATTACGTTGAATTGTGACTATCGCTGAAAATCAAATTCCTCAACATACGTCACAGAAGTCATCCCTTCACGGGTCACACCCCCGCAGACTTTCATTCTGGTCGCCGGGGCTAAATCAGGCGGTTTTTTAAAAAGCCGTATATAAGTAATTTATGGACCGATTTCAGAAATTTAAAATCGAGCAAATTGACATCCCATTTTAATGAATCCGATTTGGACTATATGTCATTTCATCCATCCTTTAAGTTACCTGCTATGAGTTACTATGCTCACTTTGAATAGATTCCCTGGTTTGATACGATATATGAATATATTATTTGATAACGCCATTTGAAGCTTAATATAGTCATTTGAGGTTGAATAGATTATTTGATAACGCCATTTGAAGCTTAATATAGTCATTTGAGGTTGAATAGATTATTTGATAACGCCATTTGAAGCTTAATATAGTCATTTGAGGTTGAATAGATTATTTGATAACGCCATTTGAAGCTTAATATAGTCATTTGAGGTTGAATAGATTATTTGATATCGCCATTTGAAGCTTAATGTAGTCATTTGAGGTTGAATAGATTATTTGATAACGCCATTTGAAGCTTAATATAGTCATTTGAGACTGAATAAAATATATATCAATGAACGATACAAATTTACAAATTCAAAAAATATTATCTGTCAATATTTCTGACAACGCATGTTTACAGAAATTATCGTTTTGGAATCTTCTTAACTAGACGAGATAGAAGATTTCAAAAGTGACGTTTGGCCTGGTTTATGACGGACTACAGTAATGATGCGTCAACAAATTTAAGTCAGAGAAGTTACATTATGTAAACACCATCTTATACAACATAACTTCCATATGTTTAGAAATTTGTTACCTTAAATACGAAATTATGTCCGGAAACCGCCTTTAAAATAGCAATTTCAGGACTCCGTTTGTGTTTTAACAGATATAAAATAGAATGTATCCTACTCTCATGAATGAAATTGTGTATAACGCTTCACGAGATGTATCCTCAACAAAATCTACTCTAACCGGCGGAAATATTTTGTGTTGACAAGTTTATGAGAAACAGACGTTCTGATAACGTTAATCAACTCGCGTAACAGAGTGTGAATATGTTGAGATTGGCGAGATTATGTGAGATTATGATGTCACAAATGCAAAATTGGGATTCCTGCTCCTAACACACAATGGCGAGAGATTTATGACCTGGGAGCGACGAACATCAGAATTGCAAATACATGTGGTTCAACGCCACTGGCGCCAACAAGGTTCCTTCAACGATACACACAGACAGGTCAACCACAAGACATGTCCTGGGTTGGATCTTCACGTGTTACAAACAGACATGAAGATCAGCACATACGTTTGATACACCTCTAAAACCGATTCGTTAAGTCAACGTCAATGGCAGAAGCGTTAGGCTGCAAACAGGCCTCAGACAGAGAGCAGGCGGAATACGTTGCTATTGATCCTTTCCCAACTTTCCAATGCAAGGCATAACTCTTGCCAGTCTCCATTACTGGCTGATTTACGTCTTGCAGTATTTCCTTAAGAAATCTGTGCTTAGAAATCCAGGCCCACTATGCATTTCTGGTGCAGCGATTCACTATCTAGGCACAACAAAGGGAGGGAAATACCGCAAGGCTTAAATCAGCCAGTAATGCAGACTGGCAAGAGTTATGCCTTGCGTTTGGAAGTTGATACTTTCCCGGGATGAGTCTCACTCAACAATATCGATTTGAGAAACAAGTTCTTAACCAAACCACCTTTAATTTTCTACCCTTTGCTACCCTACTTCTCGTTCACAAGTCTGATCAAACATATTTTGCTGTGGGGAGACAAATTCGTGATTGCCATCACCCTCTGCAGGCTAGACGACAGTTGGTAGTTGCTCTGAGGGACGAAACTGCAAAATGACGTCTTTCGACGCATTACGTGATCAATGAGACGACGTGGACGAACTTAAATCGACACTATTTTATGACATACACGCTACTGATATTGTCATATTTCCTGAAATAAACATTAGTACCTTGTGTGTGCGAAGTTCGTGGAAGGGATAAATTTGGGAATTGACATTAATGTGGCTACACCTGTGCGTTGTTGCATTCATGGTAGGATGTGGACACACACGAACTTTCTCCGTATTACTTTTATTACATCTATCAAATCGTTTGTTTTATAAACTGATCTTCAAAACGACTTGTACCTTCCTTTTGTCCATGATTGTATTTTCACAAGAGCATTTTGTATGAAATTAGGAGAGAACATATACCTAAATTCATCAGTATAGTTAATGCAGATTTAATGTATCATCTATTATTATTAATTTTCTAGCTTTACCAATAAGGCGTATACCTACTGGTAAACGAAGTGTTTACAATCTCGAGGAGTTTGAACTTCAGCTATGTAAATTGTTCTTTGGTCCCATAACCTATATTCCATGATAGAATGAATATAAATTAATAAACATGAATCACATTCGCTAACTAGCGCTTTCCGTCATGTTGACTTCTTTAGCTTAGGCTTTGAATGTAAGTAGTAATAGAGTTGAGTGTGACGTAACGCTGTTTATGACATCATGAGCATGAAGTCAAGCAAAATTATATTTTCGCTTTCAGTAGAGACTTAAAGGTTATTATAAATTCACTTTCCATCAGTTCGAGCAGCCGCAGATTCGTTGGTATCTAGAGGTATATTTGCAGGTCTGTGATTTTAAGAGTTCAGACATCAAGATTGTTGAGCATTCAAACATTGTACCATATTTAAAACTCTACTCTGAGTGTATCGATACATTAGACACATCACTATATACCTTTTAGCGGCCATTTTGATATGAACATCTTAAAATGGCCGTTCGATGGGAAATTAACCCCCATGGCTTAACAGAACCATGTACTTACGTTTTAAAACACTGTTTATTGATTCATGACTATTATTTGGCCATTGGTAAAACTTGTTTACCTTTTTGTTAGAACACTTTTGTTTCAGTTAGAACGACAGCACAGCAACAGCACCTTTAAAGGGAAAGTACTATCTGCCCTATTCACCTTTCATTCATCTGAATTACGTGAATTGAGAAACAGTGTTAGACTTTGATAGAATATTCACAAAGGTATAATTCACTGATTAATAAACAAATAAACATTAATCTGCATTGCCTTAGCTAAATGAATGGCTTCCCTTCTTAAATTCTTCATGCTTCTATGAATGTGAACTATTTTTTGTCAAATTGTAAAATCTTACCCATCCAAACTTTACCCTAAATAATGTGTTTAAATTTCATTGTGTTATAAGCATGTATGAAAAGCATATATGTATAAACTTTACCGGTCAACCCTATTGTTTGTTCGAGGTTGGTAACCAACATACACACCTCTGTTTGCACGTGCTCAGGTGGTTACTAGAGAGAGCAGGTGTTACTATAAACAGGTAACCACCTGAGCACGTGCAATTTCTGCATAAACTTAGATAAAACACAAACACATAACAGCTTCATTTTTAATATTAGTGTAACTCTTTTTCCCATTGTATAAATGTTTTAAGTAGATGAACTTGCATCAATAACAGTTTTTCCACGAATAACAGTGTATTCATATTATTTCACTTTTTGCTGATATTGAACACGACGGTTGTAGCTCCATTAAAATTGAAAATTGAGTTGTCTGAAGACTGCAACGGTTTCTTTGACTCTGTGACAACTGTTGTTGAAGTGGTCTCTGAACGTTTCCCGTGGAGAACCGTAGACACATTGTGCAGCTGTTGGTCACTAGGTCTCTTGTAGTGGAACACCGCGTTGCTACGATGTCCAGTTTGACCACGTATCAACTGTTCTGGAACATCCTCACGGAAGAGCCTCGTTGCTGTCGTTGCACGTAGTGAATGATTTGTAAAGTGCCCAGGAATACCTGCTTTTGCCATGATAGATTTCAGTGTGTTGTGTCCCAACGGAAGTAGAGTGAACCAAATTGATTCGACCTTTATAGCGGACAGTGGTTTGAAATAAAAGATGGTGTCAGTACTTGATTTTGGATGCAATTTCCTTCTGTACTTATCAAACACATGAACAGGGCACCTGTTAGATTCCTCTACATTTTCATATGCTCGGGCTTTGTGGGGGTCAATTTTCTGATGTTTAACTCCGCCCCGATATGTTTTGGATACACATTCAGTATATTCCAAATATCGCATCTTAGTGTCAGTATCCATTTTGATGGCAAAGTTGGAGAAGTTAAGTTGCCTCTGTTCCTCGCCACCTCGTATTCCAAAATGTACTCCTATCAAATAAAAGAGAGTTTTCACAAGTGTACTAGGCTCATTATCACCAAGAATGCCCTTCTCCCACAAGCTATTTTCCTGTTCCACTGTTTTGATATCCGATTTCTTTTTCGTAATCCCAATACCCTTACGACAGGCTGACTGCATAGCAATCAAGGGCAGTTTTGACAGCGCCAAAGTTTGGATCCGAGAGGAAGTTAACACGTCTTCCATTGAGTTCCAAGTGCCTCTGTAAAGCAGATATCATTTGGAATAAACTACTTCCTTGGTAGTCTCCGCCATCTTCTTTCTTTAAAGACATCACAAAAACTGACATAACCAAACTGAGATCCGTGTCGGTCATAGCACATAAATCCGAGTTATGTCTCAACACATCGATGAGTCCTGGGACTGGATTTTCAGTATCTGGTGTTCTCAGAATTTCCTGGCGCCACTTTTCGAAGGTACTAACAGCCCATCGGTTTTTCCTAAGGGTATTATTTGGGACGAAGGGCTTGAGGTTGACGTTGTAAGAGTCTGCTTTTATGACATTGAACCGTTTTTTGTCTGAAAACAGAAAAAATGCAATATAAATATTCAATAACATCAAATCAATTCATGGAAAATTAGAACTCGATCGATTTATGTGTCCATTTGATGTAAATCCACAAAATTGACAATCGAAACATATCTTAATAACGTCAGCATTTCACTATGACATAGATTTATGCAGACATTATTTACCAAATATGATAACGAATAATTTGAGTCTCTTTTAAGCAAGTAAAATTAATTACCACCAATTCCTTAGATCAATCAACAACGACCCTAACATGTAACTTCAAATTGATGCTACAACAACCATTCAGTAAACAGTTAAAAATTGTTAAAAGAATGCTCACCTGTAGGCTTAGAGGTTTCAGTTGGCTCATTTGAAATGGTAGCATCCGGGACGTTTGAGGTAGCGATCTCTCCTTTCATATCTAAAATTTAAAATAATACACGATTTGGAAATCTTCAAATATGCTATATTTTCTATGAAGAGTTACAATGGTACATATATATTAAGCATAAGGTATTGTATCGGAAACGATTATGTCTATTGCAAAATTATGAAACCAAAAGTTAACTTTCCTTTTTTAACTATCTCATTATTGAACAACTATATATTCAGACCCACCGTCAACCTTTCTGCGTTTGTTCATCCCAAGTTGAAATGGTCCACCAACGTCCAACATGTCTGATACATCGATCGACTTTACAACTGCTGATACTTGAGAATCTGAATATCAAACAAATGAAGATTAATATCAAAGTAACTCCTAATCGTTACTAAATTGTTAGAATATGAGTTAACGTATAATGTAAATCATTCAATCATCAAGGAAGTGAGTGAGTTATTGTTTAACGCCGCTTCGGCAGTATTGCAGCCATTAGTGGCGAGTCGATCATCACGGAAATTGTCTTACATGTGATAAAGTTTTACAAGACAAATATAGAATAGACCTCTACTTCAAAATGTTTAAAACCAATTAGGTTGCGTACAGAGTACAGTAAAACAAAAATTTATCTGTTAATGTTGAATTGTTAGTCAGTGACCAGCCTCGTTTGAAGTACAAATGAGATGTAACACCGCTGTATGTGCAACGCGTAAAACCTCCCCGCTCCGCGGTTCGGTTTCGCGCGTTGCACGTACAGCGGTGTTACATCTCATTTGCACTCAAAACTCGACTGCTGTGATAGTCATAAATTTGATAGCGGTGTATTGAATAGAATGCTAGATTGTTTAAGTAAGAAATAATTATCAAACTCATTGTCACTTAAAACACGACGATATTTTCAAAATACCTGTCATATCCGGATTGTGATCAATCATTGATTTCAACATGGTTTGAAACCCTTCATCCGAATCCTCGGTTTCAACCTGGCTGTATTGTGTCTGTGTTAGGGGAAATACATCGTCTTCAGATGCATCGCTTATGTCTTCTAAAAACAAGAAAGTGATAATGGAATCTATTAAATTGTGTAATATCATATTCTTAAACAATTTAAAAAGATACTTAAGTCGTAAAAAGTCTTTTGATGTTACTTACTTGTAAAATATAAAGAATAAAACGAGTCTGTGTAAATTTATATTCCAAATAGACAAACCTGTTTCAACACGATATGTTTCCCTCTTTTCCCGTTGATATTTTTCTTCTATCAAATCGACAGCCTGACTTAAGACATTGTCACTGTCCAACCCGTCGTCTTCTGCTTCCATCACGCAGATGTTAAATGCAACGATCAAATGCATTCAATGGTGACCGGTAAGCAGGTTACCAGCCTCGGTTTGAGTGGGTATGAGATGTAACACCGCTGCACGCGCAACGCGTAAAACCTCGCCGCTCCGCGGCTCGGTTTCACGCGTTGCACGTACAGCGGTGTTACATCTCATACCCACTCAAATCTCGACTGGTAACCATTACGGAATGTCCTCTCGAATTTTTTCTCCATAAAAACACTTCGATAGAACCCTCCCTTTAACTGTCATATGTAATGATACCATGGATCCTTTCGTACCATAAGGTAATGCTGAAATTATGAATGATTTAATTAGTTGTGTAATCAAACAATTCTGCTCCATATTTACTATATTTATACAATTTAATTTTTTTAGCTTGGACGACCAAAAGCAAACATTGATATCATGGAGAACACTCGTGCTTGAAAACTAACCAGAGAGAGACAAGGAATAAGAGATTTTAGAGAAGCACTGCTGAAACTACGACCACGCAGCTTTAAAAAAAGGTCATGCTTGAACTATGACTGCTGGAGTTATCTGTGATCATAAGTGAGCATGAAACGTCATTGTGAAATGTTATAGGCGACTATGATGTCACAATGCTGACGGTAACGTCACAGGGGTTTTCGGCTTCAGCTGACTTGGTCTTACAACCTAGTTCCAACCTCATGATATGAAATGTTTTACAAAATCTATAAGTTTCTTTATTTTGAAATACATGTTTACATGGTTGACCATTCCATTATGGTGCCATATTTAAAACTCTAAATGCGTAGGTATCGCTACATCAGTCAGATCACTTGAACTACAATGAAGTGGTCATTTTAATGTGAACACCTTATTTTCATTTTCGAGAGAGCATTTTTTTCAGTAAACAAAACGTTACACATTTCATATCATGAGGTTGGGAATGCACAAGACCAAGTCAGCTGAAACCGAAAACCCCTATGAAGTTACGGCATTGTGACATCCCAGTCGTGCTCGCCTATGACATCATTGATTCGAACACAACCTATTGCATTCTTTACGACACCTTTGACACATTTAAGGGGCAGTAGCACGTTTTTTTCAAATTTCCCATTTATAATGATAATTTATGTCATTTATATTAACTTTAAAGGGTAAAACATCTTATTACACCAACCAAATTTTCTCAGTAGAAATAGCGGTGGTGTGTTTAAAGCAAAAATTGCATGGCGGCCATTTTATTGTGAACACATTTTATTATTTCGAATGACAAAAACGATTCCCATGGCTTTACCGAACCATGTACAATTATTTTTAATTTGATTTTCCGAAGATAGAAGGGGGCTTATACTATTGGTGACATTATTTTTCAAATTTATTTCATTGACTTATTTGAGTGAAAAAACGTGCTGCTGCCCCTTTGAAATACCTATAGCTTGTTTTTAGTGTTAAAAATTAGTTTTACTGCTTTTTTAACAAACTTAAAAAGATGTTTGAAGTAATTCCAGCAACCAATGAATGTTTTTGTTTTCTTTAACAGCCAATCAAAAGCCAGGAAAATGTATAACTCCCATGTGGCTTACATGGCAAAACTAGTACCCTTTGTCCATCTTCCCATATGGGTAATACTCAATAAGGAAATCATTTTGTCAAAAAATAAACGTAACATCCCTCTCAGATACATGATCATCATTTTAGATAAATTTTTACAAATTATTTTACAATAGGAAAGTAAATAACTAAAAATTAAACCGACAAATCCACATCTGGGGACCACTGTTGTCATGTCATGAAGCAAACATCTTTCGTCGCCTTAAAACCGCAAACTACCGCGCAACATTTAGCTATAGCACTTACACACTGCAGGTTAGCTACCCTAATTATATTAAGTCATTGTTTCAGTCATGTATGCCTAACTCACAAAGCAACATATATGGGTCATACTTGAAACATGTGCCAGCATACGATCCTTTTACAACTACTGTTCACAAAGAATGTAATAGGCCCCGTTGTTGATGCCAAAATATGTGATATTCTTGCTCCCTGAGTTTTTAAACAAGAGCCATCAAGAGAGATGGCTTATCCCTCAGCTTCCACATAAGTTGAATAATCAGTTTTAGCAGTATATAATTAACCCTAGGTGTTTTGCTCGTAAACACAGATGTCTCCTCCTTCCCTCAATTCACTTCAACGTATTACCTTTCTGAAAGACAAATGTACAATATGTTGCCATGGAAACAGAACAAAATAAGGTTATAAACGTTTAAACCCCAAAAAGGCACATCTACATGATATGAGGAGGTAGTATACAAAAGTTGGTGAGGATTGTCAATCAGTTTTAAACATCAGTAAAATAAGAAAGAAAAAACTCTACGCTTCCAATAAACAAAGTCAAAATTGTTGACATGGAAACAGAAAAACATATTTTTTTTAAACGTTCAAATCCCACAAATGCACATCTACATGATATACAAAAGTATACCAAATTTGGTGAGGGTTGGTCAAGTAGTTTTAGAAATCTGCTTCTGAAACAAACCAAACCCTTCAAATAGACAATGTCCAAAGGCACATCTACATGATATTGGGAACCTGGGCCCATATTTTCGAAGCTCTCTTAGCGCTAAGATAGTCGTAAATCAATGTTAATGTATGGCACTTACGACTATCTTAGCGCTAAGAGAGCTTCGAAAATATGGGTCCTGTATACCAACACTGGTTTGACCGAGTACTGCTTCAAGTAATGCTTCAAGTACTGCTTCGAGTACTGCTTCAAGTACTGCTTCGAGCAAAGTGCAAGGTCGTATTCAACAGAGACTGGTCACGGACTGATGTGACAGTGTCTATGAGTAATGCTTACCTTCAGGGTCAACATACCTGCTATGCTGGGTCCTATTGAAGTATTTCTCTCTTTCTTCTTGGAAGGCAAAGGTGAGTTATGTATTATATAAGTGTACAGGATAACTCGTACAACTGTAAAATTGTTATATTTGGGGTCACAAATTGCAATACTACACATTCGTGTACTGTTTTGACGAAGAGTCCTTTCCCAGATTCAAACCCACACCTTCAAAGTAAGGCACCAGCCGCCATCAGTGACCGTACCAACTAGAAATATGCGCTGATGCACTGTGATGTCCCCCGCTCCACCTTTCAATCCAACCTAGTCCTCTAAACATTATGTTTCACTCATGATTTTGAGATGGAGATCAGAAAAGGCTCCCTATCCCTCCCTATATGCAGTAAGTTCAAATTGTTTCCATGGAAACCAGAAACAAAAATCAGAATAACCTTAGTAGCAAAATGCACTACTCCAACACTAGGTCTAACCACACACCTATTTCGTGAAAAAATACAGCATAGATTTTGAGAAAGAGGTCGGACACTGAGTGCAAATTGTTTCGATGGAAACCAGAAAAATATAAAAATCAGAATATCCTGAGTAGCAAAAGGCATCACTCCACCACTAGGTCTAACCACATACCAAGTTTCGTAAATAAATATTGAACGTTTTTTTAGATATGGGCCGGAAACGACATCATTTCGGAAGGACGGAATCACGGAATCACGGACGGAGTCGAAACCATTATGTCTCCCGCAAAGCCTTGCGGGGGACATAATAACTTACCCATTCATACAAGTATATTTGCAGCTTTGAAATAACAAATGGGGCTCATAGTGTTGCTTTCGCAATTTTCAATATCAAATTCAACAAACTAATGAATACCCATTAGGTGTTTTAACTTCATGCTGAGTAAATACCAATTATACTTCAACTTCAAGTCAGTGATTCAGGCATACTTCAACTTCAAGTCAGTGATTCAGGCATACTTCAACTTCAAGTCAGTGGTTCAGGTTATCAGTACTGAAGCATTCTTATATTTGGGATCAACCATTTTTGCACAAATACAAATATCCTGTTCTTTTTCGGGGTGGGTTCATTTCGGGAATCAACATTGACCACACTATCAGTTGCCGTTCACGGTTCGTTTGGATGTTATGTCTGAATGTTTAAGCTAAGATAATCAGTACTTGTGATTGGTGCCTGACTCCGAGGGTGTATGTTCAAATCTTGTAATGGACTCGTCCCGTGGAAAATAAAAATTGGCATTATTGCAGATGGGATTCCTGATATATATATGTCTCGTTTGTTCATCATCTAATACTAATTCCTATTAATAAATCATACAAATAATACTTAGCAGAACAAATTTATTTCAGTTCTGCCATCCATCTCTGAACCAATTCTCGTTTGTGTAAACACACGATCTTTTTAAGTAGTTGTTTACGTCGGTACGTTACCACAACCAATATATATCTCAATATTCTTTGTATCAACGCCGGCGTTTTAAAAGTGACCCGAGTTGTTCCTGTGGAGACCCATGCGAAAATGCCTTTCATTATAGTTTTATTGCACATTATTTCAAGTTTCACAGGCAATTCATATCGAAAACGAAGTTATATTTAAACATGTAGATGTTAATATTCAAGAACACAAAGAGATTTCAGTGTGCGAACATATTTATATTCTTTCTCTCTGTTTTCTGTATCTTTTGTATTATATTGTTTTAATGTTCACATATATTGACATTATGGATATGACTTTTATACGTTGGACAGCTTGTGCCTGGCGTATCCAGCAATCGTTTAAGGGATATTTTATGTGCGCTTCAATAGCGTTCGTACACGTATACAATGGCATGTAACTCTTACTCTCAGTGCAGTAAAGCGTGTGTCGGACTGTCGTCGTGTTTTCCATGTGGTTGCATGTGTATGACATTTACCAAGAACTGGTCAAGCATTTAACAGTGCCCAATCCGTTTCACTTCTGGGAATAAAACATATTTTAAATTAAATAAATCCCATATGCATAACCGCAAATACACGTCGCACTGAATCCATGAGTTGAAGAACACCGATACACACATGTCCCCGGTTACACTGCGAGGTTAGCGGTATGGAGCCAGCCAAATGAGGCAAGGCCGACGTCTGCAGCGACAAGGAATATTTAAGTGGTTAATGTTTTCAAAGTGCAGTAATAAATAAATGTCTGTTATATCATTCAATATTCGTATTGAATCAAGCTGCAATCGTTGTCTGAAGTTATAACTTACATTTAAAGGTACATCCATTGTGTTGATGGGGGTCAAATATGCCAAACGTTATAAATAGTCTTAGTTTATCGAGAAATACCAATTGTTACCGAAAACTACCATTTTGATGATACTCGACTTAGTATATTGACGATATGAAGGTAAAAGTGTCGATTTCTGATCGAAAACCGGACAATGCACCGCGTGTGGCGCGCGCCAATGAGTCAAACGTAATTTTGGAATCTTATTTAAACTAGACAAAATAACAAATTTTGGTTGATAATATTCAATAGGTCATATAACTACTGTGCATGTAAATAGGACGTGCACCTTCGGTTTCTGCACATGCATAATGACGTTATTCGATTTTGATCGGAAACTAGTAATTATGATATGTTTGGCGATTGGGGATGAATATGCAAGCTGAGTGAATTTGTTTGTGTTGTAAACAGCACATATGGTGTGTTGGAACGTATTAAAGCCAAATAAATTTTTTTGAAACACAATGGATGCACCTTTAACATCTTCAGCACGCATCGGGCGAGATATGCATTTACAAGAAATTCATATTCACAATTTCTTGTAAATGCATATCTCGCCCGATGCAAACGAAAGATGACATTGAGATTCATTTCCCAATAAATAAAACCTTATTAGGATTAGGAGTAAATAAGCATAATCTTATATATTAACGCTAATTTTTAGCTATTTCAATCCTTTTTTTCACATATCAGTGGGAAATGCTGACTAGGCAATGCTGTTGATACAAAAGGAAAATTACAGTTAGGGAAGATTGTTATAGATGTTGTTTTATATTTGTATTACTTTAAAATAAAATAAAGATTAACATGAATTTACAAAGCATCGAGGGAATGACCTGCATTGTAATAATAATAATAATGAGGGAATTTGTATAGCGCTGATCTCCACACCTCAGGGGCATGCTCTAAGCGCATACAAGGAGTTCAAAGGAGGAGTTCAATATCTTTCAAAAATATATGTCTTTAGAGATCGCTTAAAGTTATCGAGCGTAGGAGAGTTTCTCAGGTCAAAGGGAAGAGAGTTCCCTTTAATTGAATGTATATTCCTATATTTTGAACGTGACGTTAATGCCTTAATTAATAAACACACTATCTCTCTCATCTTGTGAACTGTCTTTATGTTCATAGGGTACACCATTTTATTTTCCTCTGCTACTTAATAAATATTGTTAATAATAATAAATAAATAATAAAGTCAGTTATGCAGCATAACTAACATATTGTGTCTCTTTGTGGATACTCGCAGTGATAATCTGAATTATATCAGAATTATTACAGCGAATTTTCCGTATTTGCACTTATTGATGTTGCTTAATCGTGTATATATTTTTAAAAAACATACTTATATATCACACAATATATCTTATTTATAAATATTAATACCAATACTACTACAAACTACATCTATATTCTATCGGTTGATTTATCTAAGAAAGGTTTAGGATGGCAACTTAAAGGGACACTCGGTATGTTATTGTTGTAACATAGGTCAAAAGTCACCAAGGGTGTTATTACATTGAGAAGTAATGACTGTTGTCGAAAATTACCCTTTTAGTGCCAATCTGTTCAGTACAATTACGTTATTAGGATGTTTAGTCGTGATTGATCGAAAACTGGACAATGTTCCGCGGCTTGCGCCCGTCAGTTGTTGATAGGTAATTTTGAAAACTTATATGAAGCAGACAGAGGGACAGATATTGGTTGATACTGTTAAATTGAACATATAACTGGTATACATGTAATTAGGGCGCATGAATTCGGCTTCTCATCGTGTATTAAGCCGCTGCTCGAGTTTCATTGAAAGCAAGTTATTGTCAAACATTTGGCGTCGAGTGAGATGATTTTGACGTACATCAGGGCATTTGATATTTTTGTATGTATCACATCTAAATAATATTTCCTGAAAATCAAGTAGTGTCCCTTTAATGCATACAAATATAAGCATATACATGCGGCTACGTAATTTCAGGGTAAATTTGCGCACATAAATGTTTTCATAGTCTGCAAGAAGGATTATCTGCACATATAGCAGTGGGATGCTGTTCCTTGTCTGTGGTTGCTGCGCCAACATTGCACTTTTCAGTAATTGAATGGATTTGAGAGGACTCACAAGATCAGAGGAAATAGGGAAATCTACAGGATGTATGAGAGTATCAAACTGAACACCCTTTTGAATCTAAGTAAATAAAGCAGCATGACCACATGTATCTTATTTGTTGTTGTTGTATTGGATAATAAATATACTTATTGTTTGTTATCTTATATGATCATGAATATAATCAACTCTGAAACTCTACATAAAATATGACTTTAAAGATTGTTATTTGACTAATTGCGCAATATCAGAATATTATATCATGACATACATTGTGTATATACTTTTTTATTGTGTTAACATGTTAATTATCATCAGTGAATAAAAGTGTTCTTATTAATTTGTTTACATATTCTCATGATTTATTGAATGATTATTATCAATAGTATGTTGTTATACCTACAATTTATACATATAAAAGCACAAATTCATATTGATTTTTATCATACAGCATTGAAACAGCTTTACATACATAACATTACAATACTATTGCTCTAGAAATTTAACATAATTCAACATGTATTTGTAAGATGATAACTTTATATCTATATTCAACATTCAGGAAGTTCCTCGTGTGTCGAAGAACATGTTATATCGAGAAGAGAAATATGTCAAGATCATAGATGTTATTATTGATCCGTGTGGTGCTATAAATAGACCAACAACATGACTGGGCGGACACACTCTCATGATTGTGTCGAAGTTAGATTTCTTCAGGGTCGTATTCATTAAGTAAATATGACAATATACTAAGTTAACCACCATAATTTTACCACAGAAAATATATGCAAGTCAACAACAAAATTGGTATGAAATGTATTCAATCTCGGCCTTGGCAAACTAAATTTCTAATCTTTTATCGTTACAGTAGTGTATTTGTGATCTAAATATCTTTTCAACGTAGATTGTATTCTAAATTTTACAGTTTGGTGATCAAAAGACATCGTTATTATCATTTTAGTCATTGCTGTGGCATGACAAAGCTTCAAAACACCGTAGTCGCCGGAAGAATATGTCATTCTCAGAAAAAAATCTTTCAGACACTTCCGCGTCTTTGTCTGAGGTTGGCTGTTGCTAGGAACGGTTGCCAGGGGCCGGGGCTTAATACTCCTCACTGCATGTTTTCAAAACGTTTCGATTACAAATCGAAACATATCCTTTGAATTTTGATATCAATTTAGTTTTTAAACTGGTGGAAATACCTTTGAAAGGTTATCGCTATTCTCTTCATTGTTGAAAGCTGCAAAATCAATTGATTAAAAACATAGTTATCACCCTTTGGGCCCAGATTTTCTACCCGTTACCAAACGAGACAGACAGTATGGCAGCCCATCCGATTGTGGAGTAGATAGCGGCACAACAATGCTCTCCATTCTCGTCGATATGTTACGATTTGGAAATGCATGTAAGGATGAGGTAGGATAAATAAAAGTGGAGCCTTACATGTATATGTTCTAGAAGAAATTAGAAAAATATCCAGATCTGCTTGCCAGTCGATAAAGGCCTTTGGTTTTGACCATTTTGACGATGACATTTGTTCTTTGAGAGTATTTAGCGATGAGGATAATTATTCCTTCAAAGACAAAATAAATCCTCTAAATGTCCAAGACCAGAGCCGACGTAACTTTTGTTCAGGAATGGTCATCGTAGAATCTGTAATACGACATTTCACTGACATAATTGGATTCGCTTTTGGCAAGATATATTCTTGGTAAGTGAATATTATAACAGTCTTAGCATCGTATTGTTATCTAACACACGTCAACATTATCCAAAAAGTTGTTTACGATAGTTAACCACTAGCCATGTAAGTGTCCACCAAACAGATAGACCTATATTTTTATATCAGTTTTACAATTTTAAATGAAAAAAAACTGTCAAATAAGGCAGCTAATTAACATTTTATTTGATATTAAATATTACTTATCATTTCAATCATTTATTTCATTACATTACAACTGGGTTTTAATATGATATTGCTTGTGTGTATATGACAAAGGACACATTTGTTTTGATATATTTTCACATGAAAGATGGGTCATAATATGAACCTGACACCCTAAGCTCTCTACAAAACAATCTTGAATCAATATTAAAACAGACTGTAAAATCAGAAGGAGAGTTTTTTAGGCAAAGCGACAAGCATTGAAATGTCAAGGAAAAGGAAACAAATCTAAGAGAGCAAATGCTTTTTAGGAACTTGCGACATCAGAAATAAATCCTTGGAGCAGATATGTATAAATTTGAAACTAATTTAGATCAAATCAAATGTCAGAGAATATTAGCAAAGCTCGCAAATGATTGAATCAGATGCACATTATGTGACATACAATGCAGAAACAATAGTTACAGAGAATACTATGAAGCTTATTTCTGTACCAAAGTAATTACAGCAACATATAAATCATTAAGGTTAAAACACACTTTACAGGTAACAGATACAAATGATATAATAATTACCAAAATGGCAAGGATGTACACAGGAATATGCAAATCATCAATAATATACATACATCAGTTTTCTACATGACAAGTGTTTGAGGTGAAAAGCTGATTGAAACGAGTTTTATGTATTTAGCTAGTTGCGTAAAATAGTGGCACGATTAGACTTGAGACGATTTGCCATCTTTATGGTATTCGCCCAATGTAGCTATAGGAAATTATTTGGTTTGAGCAATAATCTTTCCGAAATAAAAGCTTCACATTTAGATAAATAATGGAAATCTTCTGCAACTCAGAAAAGAAGACAGTGTTTTTCTCTAAAACAGTATTAATAATGTTAACCTAGCAACACGTTTCTCAGATTTCTTCTCAGCCAAGAAAGTGGAAATCAGAATTTTATTGCATGAATCCCAAGAAACTGCTTCTGTCAACTACAGTAATCCTTTCACGAGTGTTCAATTCAAAAACTTCACTCCAACATCAGAGACCCAGGTTTGGCATTTTATTGCAAAGAGTACTTTAAAATCCTGCAACTTAGAACCTACGTGGATTCTCAAGAACGTTCTAGAACAGTTACTTCCTGTGATTGTGATTGAATTTTTTTCTATACCTCGCTCAACACGTCAAAGGTACACACTGTGTTTAAAACAGCACTCATCCGACCTCTCATCAAGAAACCTCATTGGATTCCAAAAGTATCAGCAATTACAGACCTGTCTCAAACTTGCCATTTTTGTCCAAGGTCCTGGAGAAGATAGTTGCATGCCAAATAAGAAATCACCTTGAAAGCAACAACCAGGTTCAGTCGGCATACAGGAAACATCATAGTACTGAAACTACATTGTTAAAAGTTCATTGTTTTCACACCTCGACAACCAAACCTTAATCATATTGGTCATGCTTGATCCTGTTGGCAGCGTTCGATACTATCGACCACAGCATTCTTCTTCACCTTCGCGAGAAATCATATCTGACAAACAGAACGCAGTCAGTTGTGGTAGGTGATGATGCAAGACAAGACTCACCTGGAGTACTTCAAGGATCTTTATTATGTCCCCTTCTGTTTATCATCTACATGCTACCGTTGGATGACAATTTCAGGAGGCACTGAATCCCATTCCACTCCTAGGCTGATGACACTCAGAGTACCATTGCTTCAAAACTGGTATCATTGCAAACTCGGTGACGTCAGGACGTGAATGAGGACAAGCTTCCTTAGACTAAATGACAGTAAAACAGAAGTCCTTGTTCTTGCTCCAAAACATTTGAAATCGATGCTATCATACATTTCAGTGAACATTGGACAAGTGGAAGTGCCTTCATCAGCCACAGTGAAAAATCGTCTACTTTGATCCTGCTATAGACATGACACAACAAATCAGCCATGTATGTCAGACGTCCCATTACCAGCTTCATCAAATTGGCAGATTACGTCACTACAGAGTCAACAAGAAACCTTGTGCAAGCCCGAGTCGACTCCCGTATTGATGATGGCAACTCCCTCCTGTACGGCATCCCATCTTCACAGCTTCAACGTCTTCAAATACTGCTGCCAGAATAACCACTAAGTGCCCGAAGACAGAGCATATAACTCCAGTTCTTCAAGAGCTTCACTGGCTCCCTGTTCCCAAACGTATCATCTTCAAACTGCTAACCATAGCCTTCAATTGTCTTAAGACTGACCACTCCCCGAAGTACATGTCATCACTACTGACTACTCATGTACCAACCAGTCTTCTAAGATCGCAGAGTAAAGATCAGATAACGTTAAATCTAAGACCAGATCAGGTGATCGATCCTTCAAGTGTGCTATTCCCGTTCTCTGGAACAGACTTCCCCATGACCTGCGACATCTTTTCAGGTTTTCCGCCGCCAGCTGAAAACACATCTGTTTTCATTAGAGTGATCTGAACAAGAATTTGACTAACATACTATGTGAAGCGCCTCTGAGCAGCCTATTTGGAACTCTGCGCTATAAAAATAGATTATTATTATTTGGTCTTCAAGACTATTATAACTAATGGGGAGTTGCAGAGAGGGCAAATTCGCTCTTCTCTTGGTATTCTCTTGGATGTACAATGGGATATACTTTCACGTGAGAGGAACATAAGACGACACTTATCTTTTGTGGGGAGGTGTTCAACTCAAAGAGACTACAGAAGGACAGGAGATTTTATATGTTAATGGTAATCATTATCAATAAAATTCAACGACCAACATCTCATTTTATCTGTATTTAGTTGTTCTGAATTTGGAGCCAAACAATCACTCATGATGTAATGTAATAGAAATAAGTGCATATGTTAATTTTAATTATATGCAAATGCATTGAACTAATACAACTAGTGAATGTTATCATGTTTTAACAGAAAGAAGGAATGGGTCTACGAGAGGAGATAATAGGCTTCCAAAATATGTGAAAAGCCTTGAAATCCGTTTGCTGTCAAAGTCGCACTACGTAATGGATAACACCAGAACACAAGGGTGTTTTTCAAAGATGCATTTGCCCTAGGGAAGTCCGATGACGCGTTAGGCAATTGCAAATACCTCTCTTTCCTAGAACGCCCGAGGATGAGGGTGTTACCTAGTTTATATACCGAAAAACAAAGACTAATGTGAGTGCAGTTGTCTAAATGTTCTTACTTCTTAAAGTTCACATAAAATATCATGGAAGTTCTCCGACAGCAGAATCAAACCTTCCAAGTAACCAATCCTCCGTGGTCTAGTGGAAGAGATTTGGGTTACAAAGCAAAGGGTTGAGGGTTATAATCCCAAATTGTACGCTATGAACATTTTAACCTTGGCAATTTTGGGACAAAGAATTTATTGGGTGCAAAGAATTGTATTTAGAGGGCCTTATCCTGGATAATTCCTTGTTTGAAGGTTATTATCTGTTATAAGTGTTTCTCAATAGAACTTGTAAGGTCCTAGTTATTTTCATAGCGACGTTCTCCCGGAAAACAACTCGATTCAAAGACTGTTAAATGGGCCTTGAGGTGTATAAGAAGTCGTATCACACAGGCAGTAGCTATAGGATTTCCACAACACAATATGCCAGATATTACCTCTCTCCCACCACACAACTGATGATGATGAGGAGGCTGAATGAATATCCAAACAACGATCAATATTCTGTCCCACAATTTTAACAGCAAGAATCCACGGCGTCCGACAGTTCAAATGTGCTTATTCCTTTCATCATGTGCTGAAGTCATAAGACCTAACCTGACTTAATCAACAACTCCAACATTCAAGGCTGAAATGGAAACAGCTAGATGACAATTTTCAGTATGATTCATGGTGCTGCTATAACTGGAGGAACAATAAACATTGTTCCTTCTAAGGCAAGAAGAGTAGAGACAGTCGAGGCAACGATCTATCCAGAGTTCACAAGAGATGTGGAATGACTTATATGTTCTGCTTACATGAAATGTGACAGTCGCAGTGATGTGAAATGAACGTATGACGGACACTCATTAATTGTTTACTGAAATCAGGGGTTAAGTTAGTCGACAAATATTTATGTTCTTATATTAATATTTATTGTCAAGATGAACCAACGGATATTGTGTAGTGTGAAAGAATATAATATAATTCATAATATAATTCAGTCTATCCTGTATCGAGAATACAAAATTACATATTCAAATTAATAAAGATGAATTTTAATTTGTATCTTTTGCTTTATTTTTATTGTTGAGGGAGAATGTATCCAGCAAAAGGTTTTTACAACATGGCAATGTCATTAAAGGGAGAAAACTAAAAGACCCAATATTCTGCACCATTCTACCTGACTATAAGAGGGCTTCTTATATATCTGGTCCTTTGATGCGTTTGCGTAGTTCCATCTTGGTCCAATGTGTCACTAAATTGTACTCTTGTGGCAGGTGACGGAAGAAAACCCAGGCAATGACGCGACTTACGTACATTTGGTGGGCATGAGACATTTATTCGTTTTGAACGTGTACCAGTGTGGCATAATGATTACATACAGCGCTGAGAAGGGTGATTTGACCATTGTGACTCCTATCAAGTAAGTTGACACTTTACACACGCATCCTTGGTCACTCAATGCCAAATGTTCCCAAATGTACTCTTGCACTTACTCTCAACGGCTGAAAAAACGTCACCACATTTTTAACAGTGTTCCAAAAAAAATATTGCTGCCGGAGAAAATCTATTTTGAATGTTTTGAATAGGAACATGATTTGTAAAGAGGTACTCACAATTTCAGAATATAAGTTTTAATTTAATGTAATTTATGTTCAATTACACTTGGGATAATGAAATCGCTTTTTCAATTTTTTTTTACCATAATGTTCATTGACAATAATTCATCATTATTGTAAGTGTTTCTTTATCATGAATTGTGTTTAGGCGTTATGTAGGACATACTTCAGGATATACGATCTGATAAAGACTCAACTCATGCCCTGGGTTCATCCACGGCTCAGCCTGAACTATATATCTAGCCTAGCTACGCTGTAGCTACAGTGTACTGAAACAGAAACGGAACAATATCGCGTACGCGTATCTCATCCTGGTGCCTGCGCTAGGTATAGTGGAACCTAGTCGAGGAATGGTACGTACCAAAACTAAGCTGGGGAACCAGGATGTGCTTAAAGGAGCATCCATTGTGTTTCATAAAATTTGATTTGGCTTTCATACATCCCAAAACACCATATGCGCTGTTTATAGTACAAATAAACTTACCCAGCTTGCACATTTATCCTCAATCGCCAAATATATAATAATTACTAGTTTCCAATTAAAATAGAGTAACATCATTATGCATCTGCAGAAACCAAAACTGCACGTCCCATTTACATGCACAGTAGTTATATGACCTATTAAACATTTCCCACCTAATTTGTCATTATGGCTGTTATAAATAAGATTCCAATTTACGTTTGACTCATTGAATTTGACGATGCATTGTCCGGTTTTCGATCAGAAATCACTACTGTTATCTTCACATCGTCAATATACTGAGTCGACTTTCAACAAAATGGTAGTTTTCGGTAACGTTAACAGTCTTTACTTTGCGATAAAGTAACACCATTTATAACGTTTGGAATATGTGATCCCCAACTACACAATGGATGTACCTTCAACTTTTCCATCTTTAACTCCTGAGTGGAGAAAAGACAAGGCAATGTAGTTATATATTAAAAGCACCAGGTTCCGGTGTCAGTTGAATACAGGTGTGTTGAGATTAATTGGAACGTATACTCTGGAGTTTGTAAGTAAATGTAATTAATATGCTCACTGGAAACCGAGATATAATTGGCAATGTTGGCGTAAAATCATTCAGAGATAAGGTTGCCGTAAAGTTGTTTGTGAGGTGACCTTTACTGCCAACCTTAGAGATAAGATTAGCCTTAGTAAATGTTGTTTTGTGAGGTAACCTTAACTGCCAACCTTAGAGATAAGGTTAACCTTAGTAAATGTTGTTTCGTGAGGTAACCTTAACTGCCAACCTTAGAGATAAGGTTAGCCTTAGTAAATGTTGTTTTGTGAGGTAACCTTAACTGCCAACCTTAGAGATAAGGTTAGCCTTAGTAAAGGGTGTTTCGTGAGGTAACCTTAACTGCCAACCTTAGAGATAAGGTTAGCCTTAGTAAATGTTGTTTTGTGAGGTAACCTTAACTGCCAACCTTAGAGATAAGGTTAACCTTAGTAAAGGTTGTTTCGTGAGGTAACCTTAACTGCCAACCTTAGATATAAGGTTAGCCTTAGTAAATGATGTTTTGTGAGGTAACCTTAACTGCCAACCTTAGAGATAAGGTTAGCCTTAGTAAAGGTTGGTTTGTGAGGTAACCTTAACTGCCAACCTTAGAGATAAGGTTAGCCTTAGTAAAGGTTGGTTTGTGAGGTAACCTTAACTGCCAACCTTAGAGATAAGGTTAGCCTTAGTAAATGTTGTTTTGTGAGGTAACCTTAACTGCCAACCTTAGAGATAAGGTTAACCTTAGTAAAGGTTGTTTCGTGAGGTAACCTTAACTGCCAACCTTAGAGATAAGGTTAGCCTTAGTAAAGGGTGTTTCGTGAGGTAACCTTAACTGCCAACCTAAGAGATAAGGTTAGCCTTAGTAAATGTTGTTTTGTGAGGTAACCTTAACTGCCAACCTTAGAGATAAGGTTAGCCTTAGTAAAGGGTGTTTCGTGAGGTAACCTTAACTGCCAACCTTAGAGATAAGGTTAACCTTAGTAAAGGTTGTTTTGTGAGGTAACCTTAACTGCCAACCTTAGAGATAAGGTTAGCCTTAGTAAAGGTTGTTTTGTGAGGTAACCTTAACTGCCAACCTTAGAGATAAGGTTAGCCTTAGTAAAGGTTGTTTTGTGAGGTAACCTTAACTGCCAACCTTAGAGATAAGGTTAGCCTTAGTAAATGTTGTTTTGTGAGGTAACCTTAACTGCCAACCTTAGAGATAAGGTTAGCCTTAGTAAATGTTTTTTTGTGAGGTAACCTTAACTGCCAACCTTAGAGAAAAGGTTAGCCTTAGTAAATGTTGTTTTGTGAGGTAACCTTAACTGCCAACCTTAGAGATAAGGTTAGCCTTAGTAAAGGTTGTTTTGTGAGGTAACCTTAACTGCCAACCTTAGAGATAAGGTTAGCCCTAGTAAAGGTTGTTTCGTGAGGTAACCTTAACTGCCAACCTTAGAGATAAGGTTAGCCTTAGTAAAGGTTGTTTCGTGAGGTAACCTTAACTGCCAACCTTAGAGATAAGGTTAGCCTTAGTAAATGTTGTTTTGTGAGGTAACCTTAACTGCCAACCTTAGAGATAAGGTTAACCTTAGTAAAGGTTGTTTCGTGAGGTAACCTTAACTGCCAACCTTAGAGATAAGGTTAGCCTTAGTAAAGGTTGGTTTGTGAGGTAACCTTAACTGCCAACCTTAGAGATAAGGTTAGCCTTAGTAAAGGTTGGTTTGTGAGGTAACCTTAACTGCCAACCTTAGAGATAAGGTTAGCCCTAGTAAAGGTTGTTTTGTGAGGTAACCTTAACTGCCAACCTTAGAGATAAGGTTAGCCTTAGTAAAGGTTGGTTTGTGAGGTAACCTTAACTGCCAACCTTAGAGATAAGGTTAGCCTTAGTAAAGGTTGGTTTGTGAGGTAACCTTAACTGCCAACCTTAGAGATAAGGTTAGCCTTAGTAAAGGTTGTTTTGTGAGGTAACCTTAACTGCCAACCTTAGAGATAAGGTTAGCCTTAGTAAAGGTTGTTTTGTGAGGTAACCTTAACTGCCAACCTTAGAGATAAGGTTAACCTTAGTAAAGGTTGTTTCGTGAGGTAACCTTAACTGTCAACCTTAGAGATGAGGTTAGCCTTAGTAAAGGTTGGTTTGTTAGGTAACCTTAACTGCAAACCTTAAAGATAAGGTTAACCTTAGTAAAGGTTGTTTTGTGAGGTAACCTTAACTGCCAACCTTAGAGATAAGGTTAGCCTTAGTAAAGGTTGTTTTGTGAGGTTACCTTAACTGCCAACCTTAGAGATAAGGTTAGCCTTAGTAAAGGTTGTTTTGTGAGGTAACCTTAACTGCCAACCTTAGAGATAAGGTTAGCCTTAGTAAAGGTTGGTTTGTGAGGTAACCTTAACTGCCAACCTTAGAGATAAGGTTAACCTTAGTAAAGGTTGTTTTGTGAGGTAACCTTAACTGCCAACCTTAGAGATAAGGTTAGCCTTAGTAAAGGTTGGTTTGTGAGGTAACCTTAACTGCCAACCTTAGAGATAAGGTTAGCCTTAGTAAATGTTGTTTTGTGAGGTAACCTTAACTGCCAACCTTAGAGATAAGATTAGCCTTAGTAAATGTTGTTTTGTGAGGTAACCTTAACTGCCAACCTTAGAGATAAGGTTAACCTTAGTAAAGGTTGTTTCGTGAGGTAACCTTAACTGCCAACCTTAGAGATAAGGTTAGCCTTAGTAAATGTTGTTTTGTGAGGTAACCTTAACTGCCAACCTTAGAGATAAGGTTAGCCTTAGTAAAGGTTGTTTTGTGAGGTAACCTTAACTGCCAACCTTAGAGATAAGGTTAACCTTAGTAAAGGGTGTTTTGTGAAAGGAGGTCCAGGTTTCCAGAGACCGAGTCTTAACTTAATACTTAAATGCTACTTGTTGATAGAACTGCCTCGAATACTGGACTCTGTTGAGACACTGGCGACGTTGAAGAAAGGAACTTTAACAGAAGACGGATCCGTGGCTACAATAGAGCCATTCACCTTCTTCTTGGGTCTCTTAGCAATGAGAGCCCGAGAGATGAGACGGACATCAACTTTTACCAGTATGTATTTATAAGTTCTCTTCATAATATTAAACAGTCGAAGTCCCTATGGTTGTCAATGATAATACTAATAAGTAATTGTTCTTTACATAGCCAAGAGGACGGAAAAGGTAAAGTTGAACAACAATAACCAATGTTTAATCTCTTGAGAATCTGTGTTTATTTCCGTAAAGGGGCCACCGGCCCATTATACAAGTACATACAATATGAATGCAAAATGTTAATGAAGCGCCGTATAATTACAGGCTAGAGATTGAGTTGAGAAACCTTGCGCGTTTCTTAAGTGCTAGAAATACATATTTAGCTAGGTTATTGACAATGGAAGTATTATTTGATGACATAAGTTGTAGAAATGTACACATATTAGGAGATTAATCTCTTGAGAGACTAAGTGAGTCTGTGTACAGTCTTCAGTCAATTGAACAATTGAACCAATATTTTTGTTAATGAAATTTGTATGCCGACATGAAGAAAAGTCTCCAAAACATTTAGATTTCACTGAAAATGAAGTCGATTTTTTTTTTATTCTATTCGTTTCAGACTTGAATCGAACGATGTAACACTATTTTGATGAAATGGAAATACTTCCCGAAAACATCTTGTAAATTTGTAAACAGACACGAAGCTTCCGACAATGTACTTAATATGTATTAGCAGTATCCACATTCACATCAATTATTGGCTGGTAGCTTGAGTATACGTGTGCCTTACGAAAATGCCAAGGGTTGTTCAGTGTAGTGAACCAGAATATAAATCACCAGGTAAAAGAAAGTACTCATCACAGTTGGTTTCCATTAATTCAATCTTTAAAAGAAATCAGATGCATTTGACTATGGCACGATACAATAATACGTATCTGCAGTAGTTTGAATGATTAATTGGTGACTGTGGTTAAATTTAAGTTAAAATATCTTTGTTTAATGAAGACGGGGTGAGAAATGAAATTTACACCAACATAACTGCTATCACGTTTAAAATGATGTAAATGTGTGCAGAATCACACACATATATTGCTTTTCGCATAGAATATAATATTATTGTATATGTCGATGAACAGGTGTGTATCATTCAAAATAATTTTGGCAGAAATTTGAAATTTAAAATTTCATTTTAAAAATAATTAAAAAAAGTATTAAATTGAAGTATTTATTAAAAATATTATTTGACTGCTGACTAAACATCTGTACTTTTCAGTTTGATAGTATGGCATTAAAAAATTGAGATATTTACAATTGAAAATCATATATATGATAAAATCAACAGAAGTGAGTACTTTCTTTTGCCTGGCAGTTTAGTTCTCAGGATACCTTGTTCTAACCGTCAGCACACATCGTGCTTGTTGTCGTCACAAAATGACTGGTGTGAGAACCTGTTCTGTGGATCCATGAAAATATGTACATGTACAGGTAGCGGGACATTGACTTTGGCGCAGGTTTGGCGCAGGTTTGGAGCACGTCTGTTATCCCGGTCTGACAGGATAAGCACAACATACCACTTTATAAAGTGATTTCTCTATAAAATGAGTTTCTTACAAGTAATTTGCACCTTCATATTACTTTGAATAAAATAACCATGTAACAACTTTAGTTTTAGAAGATATTAGCATTTGATTACAAAAAATAGTGGGAATGTAAAGTAAAATATGTTCATATAGATCATGATATTCTGTAACCAATCTTTATAATTAATCAAAGTAGACATATTAAGGTGAGGTGAGGTGAGTTGGGGTTTAACGCCGCTTTCAAGAGTATTTCACTTATATCACTGCTGCTAGTATTATGGCAGGGAGAAAGCCCGCAACACCATGTGAGCAAAGGCTGGAACTAGCGAACCATGGGTGGCACTGCACTGAAATTCAGTGTAGCATTGCACCCGAACCTAACTGCGTGCGGAACAGTTCTCTACTGCAGACAAAGTTGCCGTGCCTCTGGCGGTATTCGAACCACGGACCTCTTGATCCGAAGCCGAACGCGCAAACCACTGCGCTATCACGCCCCCTAGACATAGTAACGTTACTATATGTATTATTGTCATGCACTTACAATTATTTATACGAACTTAACAAATTATGACAATAGACAACAGACATTTTTTTCAGTGGCTTTAAAAAGTCGGATATGAATTAAACACCTGGCTATGCCCGGGCACCCCCTCCTGTTTTACCTGAAACCAGGGAAGCCCTTTAGGCTTGATACGTTTCCATAGGGTCCGTTAAGTTTTGTTTAGTTTTGTTACGTTCCTCCCGTTATAATACGCGCTGTACTGAAACGTGGCGAACTGACCAATGCGATTGCAAAAAAAAATAATTTTACCCTGGGGACTTACCGACAACGCCGTTAATCAAGTTCTTTTCTGCTGGCCGTTCCCTTACTGTCAGTTAAGTTTAATCAAAGTCATGCGTTTTGGTCCAAACGTGGCCTTGGAGAGCAGGAGCATAGTTTAAACCTAGCTTAACCTAACAAAGCTTGTTGATTCTTCAGGTCCTGTACTAACTTAACAGACCGGGTTCCGACTTGCCTGGACTCCAGAAGAGATTTTGCAGTTGGCTTCTGTGGATTGATGCTGGCTCCTGGCAAAACAAAGAGATGTATGAAAAGGAAATACATGACAAATGGAGATCCGACTAAGATACTTGATCAATTCTACAAGTGCTATAATCTTGTATGTGGCAATAAGCAGAGCTGCCAAGTATTCCGTGAAATCTATGGCGGGTGCAAGCATCGGAAAGTGGTTCGGTTTCTGGTCAATTCGGACTTTTGCTTTAGGTAGTTGTAATCTTCTACTTACCAAGGTTTTACTTTCGACCTTTTCCAAGCTTATTTGCACCTTCTTGCATCAAGCTTTTTAATTGGGTAATGATTCCAATTGGAAACATAAACTGTACTCACTCTTCCTATCCGTTGCTATCTGCAATGCCTATGCTGAGCTTAAGAATAAATGTTTACACAAGAACACTGAATGATCTAGCAACACAAAACATTTCATTATAAATCAAGAATATCGAGGTTCAATGAGTTGTTTTTAAACGTTCTTATGTCCAGAAATTAATAAATTCCAGGACATGTTTCTGCAATGTCTTAATATGCGCACTCTTTTACTTATTGTTACTTACTTTACTGAATAAAACTGTCCGCATGTCTCTCATGTTTATTATTCAAGTTAAATGGGGAAGTAACGTTTGTAAACGTTTGTTGGGGATCAGACCAGATGATTCAAGACTGGACCAATGAAGATAAGAAGGTGACTTGAACAACTGGGTGGACAGCTTGATGGTTCGACACTGAAATCTAACGCGGCTGAAATACCCTTAATCAAACTATCAAATTCGATGAACCGTTTGATCTGAAAACAAAATAACCTAATTTTAAGAGTTGGACTCTTCCCCGTTGTTCTGAAATGAATAAATGTTCAGCACATGTGTAAGTGCTGTTCACAAAATTTTACGACTGAATTTACATAGTCCTTGGTGATTCGGGATACTTCAGCTTGTAGTAAAATAAAGGCATAACCAATGGAAGAGCAAGAGGTTAATAGGTCTAATCATAAACGGTCACCCTACAGGTCCTTTGGTTTTTAATAATCGCAAGTAAAAATGATTAAAAATAAATAATTTTGATTTGGCCTTCTGACTTTCACAGCTTCATAATTTAATATACTCACGTGCAAAAGAAACGTCCCCACATTTTTAAAAGAGTATAAAATGGAAAATTGTTTTTTTGTTTGTGTGGGTTTTTTTTAGCAGCTCCGACTTAGTCAGTTTTTGCGCAGTTTCCGTCGCCGCTGCCGCCGTCACGTTTTGTATTGGCTATAACTTTTTTCCTAGAAGGTTTTGAGAACTCATATACATAACTTCTTACTTATACCCCTGAGGAATTTTTTTGACATGATCACATTCAAGGTCAAAGGTCAAGGTCACGAGTTCTGAAATTCCTAAAATAATCCTTGTAAACACGATAACTTGAACAATATTTGTGCTATCAGGCTCGTATTTGGTATAAACTATGGAGAAAGACAAAGATTTGAAAAGGTTTTCGCTAAAATTTGTCAAAGGTCAAGGTCACAGCTAGGTTACAACTTAAACATGCTTTTGTGAATATGCCATATTTTAACTATGAACACTTTGAGTCATTGGATGATTGTTATACACAATGAAAAGTGATCATTGATGGTGTGACCTTGAATGTCAAAGGTCAAGGTCATGAGATATTGGTTAAGGCCACGTTAATCCTTTGATCAAATTTTGAAATAAGAAATAGGTTTTAAGACCAAACTTGTGAAAAGTGACCCCAGTGATGATTAGTAATAACTCGAATAATGAAACAGTTTTTGCTAAAAAGAATTCCCATTTTATTGATGCTGACGAGAAGGCGGAACAGGGAAAGGCGAGACCCTAAGTTTCGGAGCTGCTCTAGTTTTTATTGGTTCCCATGATTACATGTATATACTTAAGGTAATGAGGCATATAAACATGTTGCCAGCATATTCATGATGTACAAAGACTGTTGTTTGATTAGGTAAATGATAATGAATGGACATACTTTGTAATCATCTAAGTACTGGGAAGAGGAGGCTCCATTTGTGAGTAAATTCATCAATTGTATTATTTTTGGTTGCAATATGATTTTCCACAAATAATATTTGCTTAAGAATTTTTAAATATGGATGAAAATTGGGAGATATATTATTGATATTGGAAATGTAGATATGTCTTTTTGCAGCAATGATGATATGATTCAGTAATCTGTTTTGATGCAGAGTACCAAACCAATTCAGCTCCTTTGAAAACATCAAAGGATGAGGATATACATTGTTAAGCCAATTTCGCAAGTTTGTCCAAAATATCTGAGTCTCCTCACATTCCCAGTATACATGACAAACACTCTTATTTATTTATTTACAGAAACAACATATACTATTATCAACTTTTTTCATTTTGAGTAATTCTCTTTTTGTGTAAATAATAAAAATTGTTGTCGGAGAAAGTAGATTATGAATATAGTTTATAGATACATGATTTGTAAAGAAGTACTCACAATTTTATACATCAGAGTACGGAACTTTTATCTTTATGTCTGTTCAAATACATTTTGGGTGCTAAAATCGCTTTTTTAAAAGATGTCTATTGGCCACAATGTTTAGTATTTAAGTTTAAAAAAATTAAAAACTTAGAAATTGAATTAGTTAAAATAAAATCGCTTTTTCAAGATGTCTATTGGCCACAACGTGTGGTATTTAAGTTTTTTTTAAAAATAAAAAATTAGAAATTTAATTTGTTAAAGATTACGTCGATCTAAATAACCTTCTTTGCTTTAAATTTGTTGAAGCATCATTACTGTATGAGGTCACAAAACAAGCCAAACAGTTTTTTGACGCTCCTATCTCGTTCAGTTAAGGATGATTTCTTAAAACGTGTGTTTTGAAAATCATATTTAGTATAGTTTCTCCTGAAGACATGATATAACACTGTTTCAGTCGTATTTATCGCCCGTGGATTAAAAGATATTATCTTTCCTTGCAGTAAAATACTCGTTTCTGATTGGCTAACGGCCGTTACATTTTTCTTCATGTACCCTGCCAGTCTCACGGTGTACACATTTCATGTACCCCGCTGCCATAGTAACAGCTCCTAGCTAAGAGTAGGTGTCGCATTATTGTCAGATGAGGTTATAAAATGACGCATGCGGTTTAGGTAGTTTTGAACAGTTCGATCAGCTGTTTACGGGTCTATTAATTACAGACTTATTTTTCCATCAGTTGCTGCTTTGTTTGGAAGCAAATCTTATTTTGCATTGATTGCACACTCAATTTAACAACGAATAACTCGTTTTAAGGCATTTAAAAGCTTGTAGTAATACGTTAAACGACTTTTAACATTTCAGTCGAGAGGGTGACGCCATTTTGTTTACGTTTAGGGTCAAGGTCATTCAAGCGATATCAGCTGATCAGGCATCGGCAGACAAAACGCAATAATTTAATAATACTAGTTTTATTGACATGACGAAAAGATAAATACGTTGTATACTTCTCCCTCGGGTATTACGGTCTCGAGCGACACTGGTACAAAGATGGTACATGAGACCGTATTACCCTCGTGAGAAGCATACAACTTATATTGTATTTTGTATGGGAACGTTTATTTTGCAGGTGAGTTTATTTGTTTTCATTTTAAGTGTGTGAATAGCAATGACTCAAATGGCCTGTGGGTCACCCAGGGTTCAAAGTTTCGATCTCCTTTACTGGCCTTTTAGCTCTAGGACTTTTCATTACTCCAAATATCCGCTCTTTTTATGGGCTTGGCCTTCGATGATGATATTATGTTACTTGTTATCGCGATGTTTACAGCCATTTGATTCTGCTCATGTTCGGGGACTGTGGCTTAAATTTTAAATTTTAAATTTCTTCAAAAATTAGTTTTGATGAACTTTTCATCGGCATATTAGACTTATTCTATGTGAAAATTATTGAACGTGCCTGACTCTGCACACATCTACAACTTTTTAAACATGGTAGGGGTCATGTTGATGTAACTTTCATGTCTTACCCCTGTCTTCATTAAACAACGATATTTAAACTAAAATATAATTGCAGTCACCATCAATTCATTTCAAATACTGCAGATAAGTGTTATTGTATCGTGGCATAGTCAAATGCATCTGATTTCTTTTAAATGTTGAATTAATCGAAACCAACTGAGGTGAGTACTTTCTTTTGCCCGGTAGTTTATTAGCTAATTATTGATTTATCATGAGCTGGCCCTTTCAAAAGAAAATTGCCCTATCAATGCTGACGACGGGCCACTATCACTTCGTCAGGCAGTTAAAAGAAAACCATGGGCTTCTGCAAATGATAATTCACTGAAACAGTTTCATTCCTAGTAGTGGCACAATAGATCACAGATGACCGATAATGAGGTCTGATAAAAGATAAAAGGTAGAGATAATTTATGTTTTGTCAATCGAAATGGGGTGTGTTGAGCTCAAGGTCGCTTGAAAGGTGTGTTTCTCCTCCACAATCCACTAAGTTTTGGTTTCAATGATCATGTTTATAAAAGACGGACACTTTATTGTGGTATAATTAGATGATCTTATATAGTTTGCTTATGCTTAAAATGTCACGTGTGTACATAACACAATGTCTACACCAAAACAGACTGTGAATACTTAGGAGAAACTAGCATAACATAATACCCGTCCTTAATGACATTATAACTAAGCTTCAGTCCAGTCTTCACTTGGAATATTAGTATTGCTATTGCTACCAACTTTACTCTTGAGCTAGCCGAGGAGATGTTCTAATCTGACGAAGAAACATTATTTTTATAACCGAGTGTACGTGTATTTAGAACCCGTAACCCGAGAGATAAACACGAGGGGCGTCAGTGTTTATCCCGAGGGTAAGTTGGAGCACAGTGGTGTAGTGGTTAGCATGTCTGCCTCTCACGCCAACGGCCCGGGTTCGAATCCCGGTGGAGACACCAAACATTTGTGACCTGGGTCTTATACTGTGTTGTGTCCTTGGGCAAGGCACTTCATCCACATTGCACTCAGTTTACCCAGCTGTACAAATGGGTACCTGGACATGGGAATGAATGGACCTATACGGTCGCGCGGAGCGCTTCATATGCGGCACCGAAAGTACGATTCCTTCAGGGTAATAATTGTGTAGCGCCTTGAGCATGCATTGTGCATGGATATGTGCGCATTATAAATATACTATTATTATTATTATTATTATTAAGGATTTTAAATCTCATAAACACCCTTAGGCATGTTTTATCAAGCGTACAAACCGACCCCATGGTTAAATGGTATGTCTCATCTATTCTAATTGATAGCGCGAAAAACAAAAGAAAAGAGTCGACCGTAAAATATCCCCATTGGTTTAAGGTATAAGAAGTATTTACGAACCATCCTCAACCAGCCTAGTCTATAGCATAGTGGTATCATCCCTGCGCTCAGTGTGCAGGAGTATAGAGGTCTCGAATTCGAGACTGGCTATTGGAAAAACATTTGCAGATTGATGTTTGAATTAACAATTATTTTCCAATATAGTTAGACATAATACACACTAACTTTCATCTTAAACGTAACATCTCGGTATTCAATATAGATTATTGAAGAGGGGCATTATTAAGATAATTGTCCGGCGTTAAGGGAAATAACCTTACGATAATACATTAACATAGGAATTATTGAGTATAATGTTATAGGCAGTAAAGTGGTGTGACGTCACTGGAGGTTTGTAATTTGATGTATTTGTTTTAACATAACTAACCATTAGACCTTAATTTCGGATTTATATTTTTTAATATGAATATCAATGTGACACTGGTAAGTTAATTTACAACAAATAAGACAAAAATTCCAAAAACGTTCAAAACCACATTCACATATGCAATTCCATTTAAATAAGATGTATACATTAATTTAAACCGTTTAATCTAAAAACAATAATAAATGTCGATATATATTATAACGTTTTCACTGTGAAACAGCCATCAGAAGACATAATTCGTAATGTATATGATAATAATAATAGAACCTTTGTATAGTGACTTTCCATTCTAGAGCATTCTCAAAGCGCACGATTTGTATTATTACCCTGAATGAATTGCACTTTCGTTGCAGCTAGTAACCACTTCACTCAACCGTATACGTCCGTGCTTCCCTTGATCATGTACCAAGTTAAACAGCTGGGTGGAGTAAATGCAATGTGGATAAAGTGACACAACACAGTAAAACACCAGCAACAATAAACATTTGATCGCTTGACGAATTCTAGAAAAAGGGTTAACTGTTACACTTTTTGGAAAATGCCTGCTTAAAGGTTATTTTTATATATGGACAATTATTACAGCATCCATATTAAAAGAGAAGATAGATTATGTAAGATATTAGAAAGTGAACACCATGGTTTGCTTGTATGTCCATTAAATGATAAATTACATAGAAAATACCATAAAGAATGATGTTATGTCCATCCTTCTATAGATACACTTTCATCTTTATTAAACTCTAAATATCAGGATGTAATAAAACACCTTGTTATGTTTATATACCATGTTATGAATATCAGAAATAACCAGTAAGAGCAGCGCAATATGTCATTATAAACGTTATACATTCATTTATATTCAAGTGTATTATGTACTACAGTTTTGTGGCTTATGGGGGTTGAATAAAATTGGTAATAGATTGATAGTCAGCAGATTAGTCCATAAACTAAAAAGTGCATCTTGTTTTTCTTTTTTTATTCCTGAGATCATGTTACATGGATACATGTAAGGCAATATCGAATATTATTTTATATTTCATGATAACAGAAGTTTTCTCTGAAAGGCAAAAAATAAAAAGTAAAAAGAAGACCAAAAAATAAAATAAAATAAAATAAAAAAAACACAAAAGACATATCATTCACTCTCTCATACACTCTTGTATTCTCTATATAGTACTAACTAATCCGTCTGTCAGTCTGTCCGTCCGTCCGTCCGTCTGTCCGTCCGTAATCATTTCGTTTCCGGAGCAGAACTCGAAAACCGTTCATGATATCTTTCTGAAACTTAGCATGTGTATTACCCACCAACTGAAGTGGTGCCTTTTGATATTTTCAGATTTCTGAAAATGTTATTTTTGGTCGTTTCCATAGAAACTTGTAGAATTTGGACTTTGTTCAGAGACAGGTTCGTTTCCGGAGCACAACTCCAAAACCGTTCATAATATCTTCCTGAAACTTTGCATGTGTATTTCCCACTGACTGAAGTGGTGCCTTTTGATATTTTCAGATTTATTCTGAAAAATTTATTTTTTGTCTGTTTCCATAGAAACATGAGAAGGATGTTGGTTGTTGTTGATTTTGACTGCTTCTGGAGCAGAAGTCTAAAACCCTTATCATACCTGAAACTCAGCATCTGTAATTCCCACTAACTGAAGTATGGTAGTAGATACACAAGTATCTGTCAAAGATGTGTTTTACAAATTTTGTGGAACCGGTGGGATATGTCATCTTCTGATGACTCTTGTTTTAACATAACATGTCCCAAGTTTACATTTATCTCATTAATCAACGTAGACAACTACTTCTTTATTCCATTACAAGGGCGTGATGTGGCATGCATAATGTAAGGCGTAGTGCTTCTATTGGCATATTGAAATACAGCAACGCAAGAAAACACATTAATCTGATAAGTTGATGACTCTAAGGATTCAAGTTGTCGCATAGATCTTGCATTGATAGTTAACCGGTTTTGTTCTTGACTGTAATGGATCATTGTATGTCTTGGAAAATCAGTTTGTTTTCTTCAGTAAAAAGACTATTTCCATAATTAACAAAGACACGTCGTACTCACTCAGATCTTCTTTCTCCGCACACAAAACCACTTCATTTTTTAACAAGACATGTCCCAAGTTTACATTTATCTCATTAATCAACGTAGACAACTACTTCTTTATTCCATTACAAGGGCGTGATGTGGCATGCATAATGTAAGGCGTCATGCTTCTATTGGCATATTGAAATACAGCAACACAAGAAAACACATTAATCTGATTAGTCGATGACTCTAAAGATTCAAGTTGTCGCATAAATCTTGCATTGATAGTTAACCGGTTTTGTTCTTGGCTGCAATGGATTATTGTATGTCTGGGACAATCAGTTTGTTTTCTTCAGTCAAAAGACTATTTCCATAATTAACAAAGACACGTCGTACTCACTCAGATCTTCTTTCTCCGCACACAAAACCACTTCATTTTTTAACAAGACATGTCCCAAGTTTACATTTATCTCATTAATCAACGTAGACAACTACTTCTTTATTCCATTACAAGGGCGTGATGTGGCATGCATAATGTAAGGCGTCATGCTTCTATTGGCATATTGAAATACAGCAACACAAGAAAACACATTAATCTGATTAGTCGATGACTCTAAAGATTCAAGTTGTCGCATAAATCTTGCATTGATAGTTAACCGGTTTTGTTCTTGGCTGCAATGGATTATTGTATGTCTGGGACAATCAGTTTGTTTTCTTCAGTCAAAAGACTATTTTAATAGTGCAATCTGATGCACAAACATTACCTAAGACTTCTGTTTTAGATCTTTATCATGTAAAAGTTGAAAGTTAGATCACAAATTGAACATTTGCCAAGAAATATGAAATTTCATGATTTTGAGAAAATTTGAGTGGCATGTCCTTTGAAGAACTTTCCATCGTAAACCACTGAAGATATAAACAGGTTTAATGGCTTATGTTGAAGTAGGGATATCATTTTATTAAGGACAAAAAAATTCAAACATATATATAAATAGTTTACGTGTGACAAGTCATGGAAGATTGTCATTTTTCGAAAATCGCCATTTTCTGCAAGTTTCAAAGGATCATGACTCCTTAACTAATTATGCTATTGAAATGTTATTGCCACCTACGTATGCATAATTTTCAAGATCTACAACCGCTATGTTTTACTCCTCATCAAAAAGTTGATAGTTAAGCTTCAAACATCGTAAACGTCGTATAGGGGTCCAAAAACATGCATTTTAAAGTATTTTCTAAATTATTCAGAAGAACATAAAGCATTAATTATGTATGCTATCTAAATGACGATTACATCTACTTCAGTGGAAATTAAAGCACATCATTTTCTATAGCATACATTAGTATAGAAATATTAACCGTTTTGTCTTAATCATGAGAAATGTAATGTAGGGGTCCATGAATATGTGATTTTTCGGTTTTCACAGGGGTACCTTCTTTGGAGAATTTTTGATAGCTCATTTTGAAGCAGAGAAACTGACGAATAATTGAGAGTCCAACATGAAGTTCAAGATCAAGCAGAAGTCTTGAAGACCTAAGTATTGCCTGTGGCAATCCTAGTTATTAGTATGTTTATATTTATGTACTGGGATTTTGAAGAACGTAACTAAAGAATCAATATATGACTAAATATTTTTTCTATCGTTTGAATCTATTTTATAAAATATAAAAATGAACTTTGTATGATGTTTATGTACTCGCACTCGGTCTCTGAGGCACTCCCTTTATCCTATGAAATGTTCTGTTTATAAAATGAAGTGTTATTTTCAAATAAATACGGACAGATCTCACAATTATTCTGTAACATGTTGATACTCTGTAGTCTGAAGGAGTAGTGCATCTGAAACTCTGTCTCAGTTAGGCGAGGTTTACACTACGTCCGTTTTTTTGGATGCAATGCGTTAAAAATTATCGCACAAGAACGCAACACATTATTTTCAATGAGTTGTCATACACTACATCCGTTCTTTCATGCGTTGCGATGCGAAATTGACCGTACATTAATTTTTTAAGCATTTTTATTTATTGAGGAATATAATATAATATAACTTAGCCATTGGTAACACATATTTTCTTTTTCGCGTGAACACTTTATTTCAGTAACAACGCCGTGCTACAGTACTTTTCATGTTAAACTCTGCTTCTATATAATTAATGACATTCACATTTTTTTTAATTTCGCTCATTCTTTCACCTCACATGAACATGGATGTATTTTATCCGGGTTGAGTGGATTATGGTTTGAAACATACGCAATATCAATGGAATCAGTTTTTCCTTTGCTGACTCTCAGGAGTTCTCTTAAGTTAGGCGGGGTTTACACTACGTCCGAATAAATCGCATTGCGTTGACGCATGCGATTTGGGGGTTTACATTACACACGTTTTGCATGCGATTTTAATGCGAAAATCATAAGTGAGATTGTTTTAGTTCCATATGTTATAATGTATGTACATGTAAATGTATGTACATATGTATGTAATTACTGTAGGTGCATGAACAATGGGTGTATGTACAGGTTTTATGTATAGAATCTGATGTATGTATGTTCAGATGTATGTATATGTACGTGTCGATGTATATATGCACACATATATGTATGTATGTATGTGTGTGTGTGTGTGCGTGCTTGCGTGCGTGTGTATGTATGTATGTATGTATGTATACAGGTCTGAATGTATGTTTGTATGTGTTGATCTGTTGGCTTAATTGTTTATGACTTCTTTGCCTACACGTGTTTGGAATACCCCTTTCAGATAATGAAAATATGACGTCATATAGGGAATTCCAATGCGATGCGAATAAAATAGAACAGGTTCTATTTTCTTCGCATCGCATCGCAACGCATGAAAAAAACGGACGTAGTGTATGACAACTCATTGAAAATAACATGTTGCGTTCTTGTGCAATTATTTTTAACGCATCGCATCCAAAAAACGGTCGTAGTGTAAACTCCGCCTTAATGGTTGAAAGTTTACGTATTTTATTTTCAACTAGGAGCGTTTGGTATCCTCTTTAAAGAGTTCTCCGAGTCAAATGTTTCTTGCATCCTCATTGGAACATACCGTGCGAATACGCCTGGCTAAATTCTCAGGAAAAGTTCTTTTCGTACCTGAAGAGTGACACGATGAAACATCTAAATACTGTTTAATATCGGTTGGTTGTGGAATATATCCGTTTCCAAATGTCCCTCAACAATGCCCTGTAGAGAAATTTCACTATCACGTATTTCTATTGAACATACAACATGATGCATTTAAGGAATGTCTCTTGTTAACCGTTTGTAAATGGACATAATATGAAGCTGTCGTCTAAAACTCCACACGCCTGTATTCAACAAAATAATTACAAATTGTACTTCCTAATGTTTCCTCAAACTGCTTACCCTATTTATTTCCTGGATATCAAAGTAGTTAATCTGCGTGTGTCGGGGAATTTTGTTTGTATTTTTTATTTGTTTGCAATGTACACCATCGAATAACAAAACATTATTGTTCAGTACACTGCACATTTTCAAGTGTAAAAGCCTTAGCTCATCTATCAGGAAGTAACTTTGGATGTTTTCAAACCAAAATCTTAATGCTTCTAGTCCCAATTTGTGGGGAATATTAGAATAAAAACTTTTCACTTCAAATGTAAGATATTGTACATTCTCAGAGATAACGTCAGGTAGATAAATCAGTTGTGCCTCTGGTGTAACTTTATACTTACGTAAGATACTGTTTCAAAGGAATGGCAATAATGTTACTCAAACGATGGGTTACGCAACTGTTACTCGTCTTAATGAGATCCTCGGGATGCTGATATGTTAATAAAACATGTATTTCTTCAAAATACACATGGATAAATGTTTAACAACATTCTGAGTATAGAAATTAATGTTATCTTACATGCACATTGACGTATTGTGTGAAAAACACAAGGTATAATGTAATAGGACAACTAGGCATATTATTCATAAAATTAAATCTCTGCTTTTGACAGAAGTGGCAACACTTATTTGATTTTTAGCTATGTACTTTCAGGCCCAGTGGGCTTATGGTATGGGATGGCTCCTGGCGTCAGTCTCTTGTTCGACTTCTTCTCTAGAGCCAGTGACTATTGAGAGCTGAGGTATTTTGCACAGAGTCCTTGGTCAATGGGGATTCTAAATTGTCGATTTGGTGACGCTGTGATCCCAAATATTTGTCACAGGGGTCACAACCTGGCGAAACCGCATTATGGCTGTTTTCATCCTCTGCTATACAGTGTGAAAGTTATTTTTGAGAACGGACGGACGAGATGACCGCTATATACCCCGCTTACTTCGTAGCGGGGGTATAATAAATCAAACAAATGTTACAAGGTGATAACCTTCACATCAGATCATGTTCTTATAATCGGTACAAGTCTTAAAAATAAACATTACTGGTCTGTGTTGAAATTTCTTGTATCTTTCTTAAAGCAAACACTCTACCTATCAACACTATACAGTTTCATGACCTTCGTAGACAAATGCAATGAAGTGTGGTTTGATTCTAAAAATGAATGTTATATTGTGAACGTCTGTTTAATCCTGTCCAATCCCATGTTTTATATATCTAACTTTGTTTTATATTCTATCTTTTTAATTTGCATATGAGCTTTACAGTTTATTTTTTGTATTTATCTGATATCAGTTTCCATGTCTACAATAGTGATGGTACATATGCAATACATAATGTTGATAACAGTGTTTTATGTAGAACTCACTAAAAAAAACACTGCCAGCAGAAAAGGGCCTATTCAAATTATCAATTCATTGAATATATAAAGAAAATGTTAAAGATGTTGGGAATTAGGCTCCGTACATGTTCCTCTATATGATACATTCAGATTTGTAAAAACATATTTTAAAAAAACAATATAACTCTTAACGTGCTATTCTAAGCGGCGACGAATGTTTCTCACATAATAATTTCATAAATGATACCGTTTTGACAACTGTTTCTCCGTATTCACGTGTGTATGTATTTTTAATTTATTTCCACAAACGTATTTATAAACTTATTCGTGTGCTGATCCTTTTCCCATTATAATGTTCCTAATTTATTGCATGCTATATATAAATATATATCATTTTCTGGTCATAAAATACTGTTTAATCAAACAGGTTCACATTTATACATAGTGTTTACATAAATATTATGAAATTAATTAGTATGAAGGTCACAGAAGAAGCATACTCAAATCATTTGATGAAGTAATAGGTAGAGGAACAAACTGAACAAAATTGATATTCATGTCTTTATTCATGTTGGAGGATATAGAGTATTTAGGTATACATATTTTCAAGTTAAAAAAAGGCTTGCAATGCAACGATATATATGACATGGGACTTTAAATGACAACAAATATAAATCATTTTCTTATTGCTTATGGATGCAAGGGATTTCAAATAAAATGTTACTCTATGATTGACAACGATTTTCTTCTGATTTGTTCGTTACGTTTCTGTTGACCTTGAGAAATGAAGAAACGACTACGCATGCGCCAACGATTTGACAACTCTTAGGTTGTCAGAATGACAATGAACACTTGTCAACTTGCAACACGCATATTTTGTCATCAAATGTAGCTGTAATGAAGGTATAGTATCGATGTGTGTCTTTCAAAGACGTTATTGGTATAATAGTGTAGGCAATGTAAATTAACTATTGAACTTGATATTTCAACTCTCGTTGTCGACGTAACAACGTTCATTATCATGTTGACAACCAACATTTGTACACTATGAAAATGATCATTATCATACCATGAATGTCAGTGTAAAAAGTTGTCAAAACGACAATTTAATTCGCACCCGGTATATATTTGCCCCGCTTACTATATAAACTGAAGTACAAAAGAAGTACAGTTGTTTTCGGTTAATTCAATATTCTAAAAGAAATGAGATGCATATGATTATGCACGATACAATAACACTGATCTGCAGTAGTTCGAATGAAAACATTGGTGATTGGTTAATTTTTAGTTAGAATATCTTTGTTTAATGTAGACAGAGGCAGGGCATAAAATTTACACCAACATGACCCCTACCATGTTTGAAATATTGTAAATGTGTGCAGTATGAGGCACATTTGTTGATTTTCACATAAATATGTTTTGTATGTCGATGAACAGTTGTGTTTTATCCAAATTAATTTCGGAATGTTTTATAAATTAAAAATTTCATTTAAAAAAAAAATAATCACGTAGAAGTATTCTCTGGCTAATGACTTAACGCCTGCACTTTTCAGTTTTATAGTACGACATTGAAAACTTAAGATAATTGTAATTGAAAATCATAGTTGATAAAACCAACCGAGGTGTGTACTTTATTTTGTACTTGTACAGTTTATATGTATATCACAAGTATATTAAACACTATTATTTGATTATATACAGGGGCGAATTTATACTGGGAGACCGCATTTCTGAAATGTCAATGTCTCTCTTCTAAAATCTTCGTTGTTATCATATATTTTTAAAAAGTTTACAGACTGGAAACATTCCGGGTAATTATTCAACGCGGGTACGTTTTCAATCTTACAACGGCCATGTGGCGCCGGTTCTGAGACGTGGTAGTTCACAAAATGCATATCTTGTGCTGTTTTAATCCCGATAGCCCCAAACAGGTTTCTTGCTGCGGTTTCAGGGTCTTCTGAAGTTGGAACTCCATATACTAACAAGTTCATCTTTCGACTATACAGTTCTTGTACTAAAAAGCGACGGTCTATCTCTTCTCGTAGCTTAGTTTCCTCATCCCTAATATTAATGAAGGCTTTCTTATTCTCTTCTATTTCTGACGAGTTAAATTCAACAGTTTTGATAATGCTGTCAGTCTCTGTTTTTAGTTCTGCAATTTCATACCTCAGACAATCCAAACGTTTGGTTAAGTCGTTGGTCTGTTCAGCGAGTGCTTCAGTGATAAAGTGCTTGATGTCAGCCGCCATGTTCACCGGCATGGTGTGTTGCACCTCGCTGTATGCTTCATCTTGTTTTTCATATTCTGAGGATTTATTCATATAAGTTTCTGCTCTAACTTGACCAGTAGTTTGTGGGTAGTCTACTTGTGTGCCTCTACCACCTCCTCGCTGTGTTTGGACCGACATTATTTCAGGCAGTCTGTTAGAGAGACAGAAATCAGCGACCTGCAACATGAAACCTACACCGGAAGTGTTTTGAGGTGTTTTACCCATTAACGTTCCAATATGTTGTGTGAACGTTAATAATAAAGGGCAATTTTTTAGAAAACATTATATGGAAAAAGCGTGGTACAGCGCCTTTTAAACAAAATAAATTATTATGAAAAACATTGCATGCATCTTTAATAAGGATAGTATAAAATGTTGTGAAAACATACTGTAACATCTACCTATTTTTGTTATTATTCTGATTATGATAACTCTTTTTGACCACTCTGCACAGGACAGTGCAGCGCAGGTTTCTTAAATATGCCAGGTTTTGATGTGACTCCGCCAGGATTCGAACCTCAATTAAGAACACAATGTCACAAACTGTTTCCATTTTTAAAATAATATCAGTCTCATATATCTAAATGAAAGTTCTTAAATATGAATGATAAAAATAATGTTAATACGATAAAAATAAATTAAAGTAACGAAAACTTTTTTATTATATTTAGCATGAGCAAAGAGATGGAGAGAGATTCCAATCATATTCGTTCTGCGGGGGTTTTTTCCTATAAAAAACTTAAATGACAATCCAGTAACAACTACTTGCGATTTATCTGCACCCTAAGCTCATCTTTACCGCATAGTGAAACAGTATTGAACAGGCTAATGATAAGTTATTGTGACGTTGTTGATATTCTGTCAGCTGTAAAATTTAGTAACCATTCTGCATCCACACAAACGCTTCAGCAATAAATAAAAACGCCATAAACTTGAGTTTGTGCAGTGGTTTACACGTGTTTGACATATCGAACCATTTGAATCTTCATTGTCCCAAAATTGTTTTCTTGCTTCCTTAAAATCAATATCAGTGTTTGCTGTTGATGATTTAACCGCGAGTCCGAACCAATAACATAAGAACGTGTTGAATGTAGTTAATGAATATTTAATTGGACAGAAATAATTACCACCAGTAGTAATCAATAGCTTTTTCGTTTTGATTTTCAGTAGCGTTGTTCACAGACAATGAGGAAAACCATGGACAATACTGTATATGCAAGATGATAAAAAAAATATCCCCTCAAAAACTAACGTGCTCCGAATTCAACTATTTCTAGCTGACAAATAGACTTACAAAACTTTTAAAACTACTATAAAACCGAATGTTACCTCAGTCTCCCACATTTCAAACTTTGTAGACTTTATAAAGGGAAATCGGAACGTGCAGAAAAAGCCCCGCTCCCAAACCACCTGATAGAAGACTTTGTAAATATTTCTCACACTCGTGCTTCTAAGACGAAAAACATTTCTTTTACAGTGTCCTTTTTATGATGAAATTTGTCTTTTTGTTGTACACTTATTTTTTATAACAAATCATATACTTGTAATACGTTGGATTTTAAATTTCATATTTTACTTTCTTCTAAATGTCTTTGATAAAAATGAGGTTGAATGTGTTTTATGATGTTTTTATACGTGATGTTAATATATACATGTTTATCTCCTTTTAAAGGGATATTGAACCATTGTAAGATTTTAGTTATGGTTGTCACTGTTCGGTATTGCGTGTATGTCATTGCTAACGTATATTACATCAATAATTCTTATATGCGTGGATTGGGTGCAATGCTACACTGAAATTCAGAGTAGTACCACCCATGGTTCGCTAGTTCCAGCCGCTGCTCGCAGGTTTCACCGCAGTGCATAGCCACATGGCGTTGCTTGCTTTCTCCCTGCCATAATACTAGCAGCCGTGATATAAGTGAAATACTCTTGAAAGCGGCGTTAAACCCGAACTCACTCACTCACTCTCATATGCGTGGACCTAACTTCACCCCTAACAAAAAAGAAATCGTTGCAAAGACCTCTCGATTCAGAAATATGTACTTTAACAGAGAAGTCACCTTCAAACTTCTAATAACCAGGGACTGTAAAGACTAATTAGAGAGCCACTGTAGAATCTTAAGTTCATGTTAATTAGTCAATTTACATTAATATAATTCATATAATCCGTTATTTCTTACATTGGGATACACATAAAAAAGAACATACATGTACGGTTTCTTCGACTTCCTACTTTACCTTCAATGACATGCAAGTTCACAGACTGCCAATGGGTTCACCGCTATCCCCTCTCATAACAGATACATCCTTTAAAGAATCGGCTCCATTTCAGCCTCTATGCTGGTTCTGCAAGGTAGATGACACCTTCACCACCATTGCTCATTATGATGACCATCTAACCATCTCCTGCGACATGTCAATGGCAAGAAATCAAACAATCAAGTTCACTATAGAATCAGAAATCGATCACCATTTCACCATACAGAGCATGGACTTAGAACATCGGTCTACCAACCAGTACATCAACTACAACTCCTGTCATCACCCTCAAATCAAACAGGCCATCATAGCCATACTGACAAGACGTACCAAATCCATTTGTCATCCAGATGCCCTCATTCAAGAACTACAACGTCTAAAGAACACATTCACCTCACTCAATGGATATCTGCAGGCCTAGTCATCAAGACTACCAACAAAAAACTCACCATAATAGATACCACCGACAATTCCTACATGGGCCCCCTGAGCCACAAAATCATCAAGAAACAAGAGTGCTCCTGGACACCAGGATTTCTTACCCTCCAAATAATCATTTTAAATGTAAGGTCAATTTACGCAATATATCAATTACATATATCAAATTTCAGAGACATATCAAAAGTTTGAGCCACACGAAGTTAAAGTTGTATCCATAGTCAGAAGCTGAACACTCAAAGTCAAGGGCAATAACTCTGGAAATATTAATCTGATTGGTCCAACATGCTTATCACCGATGTATATCCAAATCATGTGTAAAGTTTCAGAAAGATTTGTCAAAAACTATGGGAGGAACACAAGTTCCGTTTTCGAGACGGAGTGAGTGAGTGAGTGAGTTATTGCTTAACGCCGCTTCGGCAGTTTCGCCATTGGCAGTTTCGCAGCCATTAGCGCTGAGAAAATTTAAGTTAATTGATTAATTTTTAAATAATTGCAAAAGCAAAAAGTAATGACACAAAGGCCGTAAAAACTGATTTAGAATAGTTAAAAGTTACAATTTGACGAAAAGATTTGCAGCTTTTAAAAAGTCTAAAACACAATGTTCACCAAATTGGCTTGAGATATAGCAATATCTTGATAAAAGGTTTCCCTTATATGCGCAGTGTCCCAACACTCACACAAGATGTGCCTAATTTGAGGGGGCACTTGCAGGGAATACATACGGGGGTCTTCCCCCTTTAAAAGGTATGAATGGGTGAGATGACTGTGTCCAATACGACAACGTGGTAGGACACAGGCTTCCTGTCAGGTAAAAGAAGTGAGGTTGTAAATTATGAAGTGTGTTGTGTTGTTGTTGGTCCCATTGGGACCTCCACCGCTGCTTAATGTAAGATTAAATAGCAGGTTTAGAATCCCCATATCGAACTTTAGTAGGGGAAACATGTTTGAGGTCTAATGCTGATTTAGCTGCTGAATCAGTTTTGTTATTGCCTCTTATACCCATATGACTAGGAAGCCAGCAGAAGACGATGTCGCATTGGAGACATGAATTATGAAGTTGTAAAATATAAAAATAATCTAAAATAATTGGAGGATCACTTCTACAGTTTTTAACAGCCTGCAAGCAGGAAAGCGAGTCTGAAGAAATGATATAATTATTGGAAGTTGAATTTTTAATGTGGTGGACGGCCTTCGGGATGGCCTTAGCTTCTGCAGTAAAGATGCTGCTGCCATCATGCAGCCTTGAAGCATATGTTGTTGATGGAGTGACAGTTACTGTTGCAACTGTGGGTCCATCCTTAGAACCGTCAGTGTAAATTGATTTCTAGCCTGCAAAAAAAACCGTGTAGCTCCAAAAATGCCTGTTGGAATATTAATTGATCTGTGTTAGATTTTTTATGAGTAGATAGAGAGAGGTTGGCACGGGGCCTGGCCACCTGCCATGGTGGAGTGGCAAGCAATCCGTGTTCTGCTATTGTTGAGAGGTCGATATCTGAATCCAAAACATGTTGTTGAAGCCAGATAGCTAAAGGTGGAATTGCTTTAGGTTTTGAATTATACAACTGCTGGTATTCTGGATTGCATACCCAGTTGTAAGCAGGGTTTGAAGGATTAGATTTTAGTTTAGTGTTATATTTAAGTGCTAGCTTGATCCGATCTTCAAGAAATGGCTCATCAGCTTCAACGTAGAGACTTTCAACAGGTGAAGTTCTGAAGGCCCCAAGACAAAGCCTGAGACCCTGGTGGCGGATTGAATCTAGCATTTTGATATAAGAGAATATAAGATCCAGGCATCAGCCTACTATGTGCTTGGAATTCATTTATCTAGAACCTCTATCTCCTGAAGGGGAAAATTCGAGGAGCCCCAAACCAAATCATCGCAGCACTCACTCTACCACCAATTCATTCCTGTCGCAGCATATCCGAGGAGTATATCTCCTCAAATCACAATCCAACTGCTCCAAAACCACGGCCTCTCCTCCTAATTGCATTCACCGTGGCATCTGCAATTCATACACGATCAACTGGGATTTTTAGCATTAGCATCTTATTTCATAGACAACTTTTAGGCAGCAAATTGCAGAAGTAGTGTAGACCCTTTTCATTTCGATTTTGCATGAGTGATAGCTTATTATTATTTAAGTTTTATTTATCACTGCCTTTTTTTATATCGGCGATATCAAAAATGATTTAAAATATAAGTTGTAGCTTTATGAATCATATCGTATTTGATCATTATACGTTGTAACTCGGCAATTTGTCAAAGTTTTATAGAGATGATCACATGTCAGAAGATGAATCCCTTGTCGAAAATGGGATGCTGTGAATTTTATTTTTTGATAGATTTTATTCACTTTATGTGGGCACAGTCGTCACTATTTAGTACAACTTATAGGAAAAAATTATATGAAACATCAAGCATATCAAAATTGTCATTGTTGTTTCAACCACAGTCGAATACAACAGTACATGAAAAGAGATGTATCGATCGTGGCTCCTCTCAAAAGAGTTCATGTTGAGATTGTTTCGAGCAATACATTTCCCAATGTCAAAAACATCTTTTATAATCCTTGTATACAGTGTGCAACATGGTCTCAAACCTTTGATATTCCTGATGAAAGATATGGCATTTGGCTAATAGTAGCATGTGATTCAGCAAATTGTTACTGTTGGCACATAATAATATATCTTGAGTTTAGACTTCAAATGTTAAAGGCATTATTAATGAAGTCAGTGAATTCTTTCCAGAAATTGTTCACGGTTGTACATGATAAATGCTATGATGTTGTGAATTTAATGTACCAGAAACGACCTCGTTGAAATTAATTTCAGTTAACTACTTATATATCGGTGGAAGGAAGGTATCCCCGGGATAACTGGAAATAAGGGGCTAATTCTGGTTTCCGGAGGTGATGTGGGGGTCTTAGAGATTATTGTGGTATCATTGTATAAACCTGTAATAGGGACTTACACAATAGAGTGAGTGAGTGAGTGAGTGAGTTGGGGTTTAACGCCGCTTTCAAGAGTATTTCACTTATATCGCGGCTGCTAGTATTATGGCAGGGAGAAAGCCCGCAACGCCATGTGGCTATGCACTGCGGTGAAACCTGCGAGCAGCGGCTGGAACTAGCGAACCATGGGTGGTACTGCACTGAAATTCAGTGTAGCATTGCACCCAAACCTTACTGCGTGTAGAACAGTTCTCTACTGCAGACAAAGTTGCCGTGCCCCTGGCGGGATTCGAACCCCGGACCTCTTGATCCGAAGCCGAACGCGCTAACCACTGCGCTATCCCGCCCCCTTACACAATAGAGGACACATCATTAGAATATATGTATATATAAGACAAATTATTAAGAGAGAGAGAGAGAGAGAGAGAGAGAGAGAGAGAGAGAGAGAGAGAGAGAGAGAGAGAGAGAGAGAGAGAGAGAGAGAGAGAGAGAGAGAGAGAGAGAGAGAGAGAGAGAGATTCGTCCTTAAAATGCAGGTCGATAATAATCAAAGTTTGTGTTTCGTATGAAGTAAATCATATTCATGTCGAGATGTTTCAATAGGTAAGATTGTATAGAGCTGTTACACACCTGTATCGGTAGTTATTGCTTCTCCTGTCTGTTATCTTTGTGTCTCTTCTTCTTTGTGTCATTCAACAGAATATCCGACTCTGTACATAAACGTTAATCCCGACCAGGAGTGGCTTGTCATTAAGAAAACATCTCTGTTATATGATGAGAAAAATGATATAATGTGTTGATGAAAAATTTAAGCCCTTCTTAAATGGACTATATGGTTCAATTAAATCACATTCGCCCTGTCCAGAGTATGTTTATGTAAATATGTATTGAGCTGTTAGAAATATTCATATTCTATTACAGTTGTGTCTCTAGTGTGTCGGCAGTCACAGAGTATCCGATTGTTTACATAAATGAAACATCTCCACCAGTAATGTACAGTAATTTACAATTCAGAAAAAAATCTTTGTAATTAGCTCGCCTTTGTAGTAAACCATTGTGTTGAGTGTCAGGAGTGGTGAAACATTGTAGTGGATTATATACACGAAACAGGGCATTGTCCACCTTGAAGCTCTCAGTCTGCTTGTTTAAACTATTTACCTGGTTACCAAAGACACGTTTAATATACAAGAGATGAACTTCACATCTAAAAGTAGTTAAACGACGGGACTGGTTGGACGGTCATATTCAAAATGATTTTGAGCCTGTTTCTGCTGATAAGTTTGAGCTATAAATTAGCTTATCAGTGTAGAGTAGAGTATCTCAATAACTACCATCTCACTATCTTTGATGACAAGGCGGTGTCCGACTTTCGTCTGTCTACCCATGAAGGGATTGAGAAGTTGTGGATGTGCACATTGAAGTGTAGGGACGACCAGCAGTGTAGATCATACCAGTTCAACACTATCAACAGGACGTGCTCTCTCTTCGGAGCAGGGTTCAACCTGCCAGGGCAACCTCTTTCTGTAACCATGGAAACGGGATCACGTCTCTATCTCATGTGTGGACGTAAGTATGCTTTATTTCTCATAAGAACGTTTCTTCCTCATTTGTTTCCGAATTGTTCATTTTCAGAAACTTTAGTTATTTTCATTGACTAAGTAGTTCTTCAGAAGCAGTTGAACATATATAAAATTACATGAACGGGAGCTATGAATTTAAGGTCTCGCCGCCACTTGTCTTTGTATTTATTTATACGCAATATAAGTAACTCTTGCATACTATAAATTAAAATATTTTTAAACATCCAGGATTGCAATCTTTCGGCATGCAGTGCTCATCTACAGCAGACTGTTCCTACAACAATTCCGTCTGCAGTCAAGGTTCTTGTCAATGTGCTGTAGGATACAGCTACCAGTCATCAAATGGGAGCTGTGACATCAGTGAGTAACTTGTGATTGCAATAACTTTCATTAACCAGTAGAACTTCAGAAACGTCGGTACCACATTTCCTCTCATAGGCGCCGGGCTATAAACCTCTTGGATATATCAATTGTTCAAGAAAAAAAGGCTGAAGGTATCTAGTAACCACCGACATGCAACATGTTAACAATGATGATAAATAATATGCCAATGGAAAATCGAAATGAAGAATTATTTTATTAAATTAAATTGCTCCAGCGAGTTGCTCTATTAAGCGATTCACAATACGGCCTTTTATTATGATGGCCCGGACAAAAAAGGAAAATACCATTAAGACGCCGGGTCACAGTTTTCTAAGTTAATTATAGAACCCAATTGCCCCGTTGTTATAGGCTCGTGAAATCATATTGATGTTGGCAATACTTTCTGGGCACCAAAGATATCATCCTCATGTGCTCAACTTTGCTGATGAAATGAACTTAAGGATCAGTCTGATTAAAATCGACTGTTTCCGAGAAATAAAAAATGCAAAATAGTACAACTACCGAGATATGGACGCACAAACTTCCACTAAAGAATTTGATGCAAGAATTTAGGGACAAGTAACTCCAAAACAGCCATAACAGTATATTTTAGTAACATTAGAAAGGAATGATCCATATATGTTCAAAACGGCGATCGTTTAAAAACTATGATGTGATTTGCCAGCTTATGACTAGGTATTGTCTGCACTAAACTGGTACAGAAAACGCGCCTATACGGCGTGTCATCAGACCTTGTGGTCGGGAATCTATAACACCAACTCTGATCCGGTGAAAATTGAAAATTGTATTCATCGGTACATGGTTGATTTTATTAGACTGAATTTGGAATGCAGTAATATTTGACTTTAAGCGTATTGATTCTCTGCTTTATGATATGATGATGAGATAATGCTTGAATTTAACTATAGTTCCTCTTTGTATTTAACATTTTAGGATGCAATGACTATGGAAATGCCTTTGGCTTGTACCTTGATCACAGCGTTGGTGGCTGCAACACGAAGGAGTTAACCCTAAGCACCGGTTCAGCGTGTATGGAAGCGTGCCGAGATGAATCTTCGTTCGTCTGCATCAACGCTGAGTACGAGCTAAGTACATCTGAGTGCTTTTTGTGTGATTTGGCTTGGTTTGACCTTCCGGAAGAAAATAGACTAACTGATGACTATGGTTGGAACGTCTACTACCGCCATTGTGTTGCGTGATCTCATTAAAGGGATAGTACGATCGGTGTTTTGTGGATTTAACGGACAATCCAGATTTCGAACATGCCCTCAGAGGTTAAATGGATGCGAATGTAATATTATGTACAATCAGAATCTAATTTCCTCAGCGAACACAGTAACGTTTACAACAATCCTTTGATGGAAGATTGGCATTGGACAAATGGAAACAAGCATCAGCATACTTTTGGATCTAGTTAGAATTATAAAATGTCGTTATTTCTCTAATAAATCGCCCTTCAAAGTATGTCAGGAGCATAGAAACTTGAGAGACATGTTTTGTATACATATAACGTATGTTTGGCAGCAAAACTATCCTGTAACTGTTTTGGCTTAAGGTCCTCTTACCAAAACTTGGGGGAATCTGGAAGAATCCGGCAAATGGATTCAACCAATGTTAAGGTCCTCTATTACCAACGTGTCCTCTGGAGCTCCTCAAGGATATGTACGATGGGGTTTTCCGAAAGCAAGCCAAAGGCTTCTATGCGGAAATAGGGGTATCGATAAGTGAACTTTGACACAAAATAGAAGCCCGGGCTAATATTTGGAAACATGGGCTTGTATTATATGGAATAATAATCATGAGACAATAAGTGAAGGCAATATTTTTAAGATAATTTTCAGGAGTTCACTTAAAGAAAACGGAACGCATGAAAACTCTTGTTACTCTTGAAAACTAAACTGTTATCTATGTGGTCTCAAACAAATCATCAAACGACTCAATTAACATGGACTATTTGTTTTGAAGAAAGGAGAGGATACTCTCAATGTACACACTTTGGAATTAAATAGAAGCCCTAGGGCGTCATAAGGAGAGTGCTTGCTTTCGGAAAACCCCGGGAGCAGTCCAGTCAGTTTTTATGTAGGTCCATCGCCGCCGCCGCGTTTTTGCTAAAACTTGTTCTAGTAATGTTTTAAGAAGTCATATACATAACTTTATACCTCTTGGAATTCTTTTTCGACATGTCCATTTTCAAGATCAAAGGTCGAGGTCACGAGTTCTGAAATCGCTTTAAAAAGGCTTTTGTGCTATGATTCTTATTTTGTATATATCATCTATGGATAATTGCAAAGTTTTGAAAAGGTTTTGGCTAAAATCCGTCAAAGGTCGAGGTCACAGCGAGGTCACGAATTAAGCATGCTTTTGTAAATAAGCCTTAATTTAACTACTTACACTTTGAATCATTACAGACAGATATACATCTCACCTCATTACATAACTACACTTAAATATACAACATAAATATAAACGTTGAAATATGTAATGAACCACCCTCAATTACTTACGAGAGACATAACAGCGAATATACTCTAAATGAAAATGTATTTATTAAGATACAAATTCATTAAATTGCTATAAAAAAAACAGTAAACCAAAAGGGCTGATAAAAAAAATAATTCAAAGGAAAAGATGAAGGTAAATGTATACATAGATAAAAGCTTGTCAACAGTTCTTTCTTGCAACGAGAATGAAATAGCAGGTCTTGGCAGATAAATAGCATAATAAGGGGATTGACAGTATAAAATTGAATTTCCTTGTATCACACATATAACTAGAATCGGCTTATGCCTGTTCACATATCGATAAAAGCTGAGATTTGCATATACTGGACATGATTGTTACACACAATGAAAAGTGATCACTGATTGGTCGACCTTGAAAGTCAAAGGTCAAGGTCACAAGATATTGCCTAATTGCGTAAGTATAACCCTTTGATCAAAGTTTAAAATAAAAAATAGGTTTTAAGAACTTTTATTAACAATTTGTTGATTATAGCCCCTGGGAATTCTTTGGACATGTTCACATTTAAGGTCACATGTCAAGGTCACGAGTTCTTGTTTTTGTGTTATTTGTTATATATCAACTATGGAAAATTACCAAGATTTGAAACTGTTTTCGCTAAAATCCAACAACGGTCAAGGTCACAGCGAGGTCACTACTTAGCGTGCTTTTGTGAATAAGCCTCATTTCAACTATTATCACTTTGAATTAGTACATGATTGTTAAACAAAATGAAAAAGTTATCATTGATTTGTGTGACTTTGAAAGACAATGTAAAGGTAATGATTATGAGATATGGTTTAAGGCCATGTGAACCGTTTGAACAAAATTTGAAATCAGAAATTATGATTTTAATAATTTTTAAATTACATCCCTGGGAATTATTTTGGCATGTTCAACGGTCAAGGTCACGATTTTTTAATTTTAATGATCAGTTGTTTTTGTGGTATATATTTAAAACAAAATTGCCCTTTTTGTCGTGGGTATGGAACAGTTAAATGCGACACCCTTAGTTTCTGGACTGGACGGTGTCCGTAAACACTAATCTAGTTTTTACCAATCATTGTATTAGTTAACTAATGAAGAAATCTCAATTTCGAGGACTTACCAGAGATTTCGGATCCCTTAGAGGAGGTTACATCCTGAGGCCCGGAGGGCCGAAGGATGTAACCAACTCCCAGAGTCTCCAACCTCTGGTAAGTCACAGAAAGAGGGGTTTGTCCATCTTATCAACCTTTTTTAATTTTAAAAGACACTTTGTTATCGCGTTATCGAAGATACCTGGTTATTCATAGGACGGATAACTCTCATCTCCTGTGCTCGAGAAAGGAAATGTTATAATAAGTACGCTTCCTTCAGATTGACTAGTGCAACTGCTTTTGCCATACACACCATCATGAATTATAGAATGGTTTGATTTTAAAAGTGTTAATATTTAACGTCGCAATATAATGAATTTAGATGCTGTGACAGGGTTGATATTATCCGCAGTTCCGTTCCTTAATAGGGACAACATAAATATATTATAAAACACAATAAATCGTATGAAATACCAGTTGGTAATAAGAAAAATACATAACCCTTTCATATCAAGTTTATGTCCCTCGTGAAATAATTTTGTTTTGTCTCTCGCCAAATTATTTTACTCGGGACATAAACATGATATTATGAAAGGGGAAGCTCGTTAGATATCCTATAAACATGTGGGCTTTATTATAGTGAATACAATGTGATATAACGAGGAAGATCAAATTGTCTATATAGTTTATTTGAGGGACAGATTGCCCAATGGTTGAGGTCCGCCGCTTAAGTGGGTGAATGGTTATTGGTGTTTATAGGAGTTGATTGGTAGAGGCTCTTCAGTTAAGCTCCTGCAGGAGTGAATGGTTGTTTTTGTGGATGCTCCTCGGATTTTGCCACCGACAGGAGATAGATGTTCAAGATGAGTGAGTCCAAAGCACTACACAGGTAGGAAGATGCCTTGATCACGTTTTTTTTTGCAGAATGTCAATAGCTTCTTGGAGTTTTCTTTTGCTTTAGTGAAACAACCAAACCATTACAGTATTCACTTGAGTCATATCATCAATAACGTGAAACTGCAAAGGGAACTGCAATATATCTTGTCCAAACCTTGAAAATATCTCAAGGTCACTAAAAGAGGCAAATATTGATCGATGCCAGCAACATACAATGATGCCCAAATTTGGACAAAATCGACCGATGGTATTTAGACACAGCATTAAACCGAGGTAGAAAACAGTGACCTTGACAATTACCTGAAGGTTACCAAATTCGTATTTCATCATGGTACCAGAATTTACCAACAACGTGATCTCGAACTGCATGCTCTGTGGTCAGCAAACTTATTTCACTGGTCCCCTCACAGGGACAACTATTGTTTTTCATGATATTTTATTTAGTGACACATAATTTGACTGGTATATTCATTCCCTATTGTAAATATGTTTTTTTTCTTGTTGCAAATGAAAATTGAGTAAAAGTGTTATACATGCTCAGAACCCAAACCACACATACAACATTAAACATTACCAACACAAATTTATCTTTCGTCTATTGTCGATAATTTTTCAAAATTACGTTTGACTACTTGACGTGCGCCAGCCACTGTGTTTTGTCCGCTTTTCGATCAAAAATCAATATTTTTATGTCCAATATGTTGAATCGACTAGCATTACATCGACATCGACATTACTGCTTGATATTGATGGAAGGGTAGATTCCTCTGGGTGTCACATTGTCACACTCCAGCTGGTGCTTTCCCTTGAATACTGGGATGGTCTCGGCTTTACGTTCAGCAAAAGTCCTATTACTTCAAAGGACCAGTATGTTAATACAATCCATTGTGTTTCATTGAGTATCTTAACTATCCTTTGAACCTTTCATAATTTTAAGACGTTGGCCTCATTTCACTGTGAAATGAGATTGGCTTTAGTCGCTAAGGTAACCTAGATGTAATGTTAAAAAAATAGGAGTTAAGGTAAACCTCAGTTCAGTTTTTTAAACACGACTGCACTACTAGGGTGATCGTATGTAACTGAGGTAACCTTGCTGTATTGTTGAATTCGAGTTCAGGTTAATTAAAGTTGCTTTATTAAAGGCGCTGTAGCATAATTTTCTTAATGAAATAAAGTGCTCTCACAAAAATATAAATAACTGTAACTGATGAATAAATAATATTTCTGAACCAATTACAAAAAAGTTGTAAAACGAATGTACATGGTTCGGTTTAGCCATTGAATTTCATTTTCCATCGACTGACTGACATGGTAACACCTCGGAGAATAGTTTTAAATATGATACAATGGAGGAATGATGAACCATATTGCTGTCTTAACTTTCAAATTCTCATATATACCTCTCACACTGACGAGTTCCACACCACTGTCGGTTGATACCCCGAACCATCTACTACGAATACGGATTACCGTTTGCTCTGGATAATAGTTGGTCATGTTATGAGATGTTTCAGCCATTAACATACCAATATATTGTATAAACTTTATTAATAAATGGCAAATTTGAGAAAACATAACATACAAAAATACGTCCTACACCTACACCTTTAAAGGTGCCCACATATAAAACCTATATTTATTTTATATATTATAAACATCTACAAAAGATGACAGGTAGAACATTAGGCGGTCTTCAAACTATGCAATCATATGTATGTATGTGGCAGGGTGTAAGAAAAGTGTTCCTACTTACGTCGGCTAGTTGGATATGTCATGAGTGAGTGAGTTATTGTTTAACGCCGCTTCGGCAGTATTGCAGCCATTAGCGGCGAGATATTTAATTTATTTGCCTAGTTTAAAAAAGAAAATTGCTATTGAAAAACAGAACAAGGCACGAAGGCCGTAAAAACATCAGCGTATTATCACAAGTTGAATAAAAGCTGATAATGAAAAGTTAAAATTTACAATTTGTCAATAAGGTGTATAGCCTTAAAAAAATCTAAAACACGATGCTCACCGAAATGAGTAAAAACTTGATTGATTGAAATAGAAGGATATAAGTTTCCCTGATATGTGCAGTGTCCCAACACTCACATAGAATGTGTTTGATTGTGAGAGGACACTGACAGGGTATACATACTGGGGGATCTTCCCCCTTTAAAAGATATGAGTGAGTAAGATGAGAGTGTCCAATACGACATCGTCGTAGGACACAGGCTTCCTGCCGGGTGGATATGTCATGGCTCGACGGGTAGAGCGCAGGATTTTCTATCGGTTGTTTGAATCCCTCTCGAGATGGTCTCGCAATCATTTCTGCTACAGAGTTTCAAAACTTCATACATAATCTACTATTTTAATAAATACTATGTTAACAGAAATCTAGAACATATAGTTTAATGAATTAATTATGTTCATGATTTAGCAATATTCATTTATGAAAATGAGTTCAAGTTGTCAAACTAGGAAAATCGTCTGAGGATAATAACACACCTCTTTCAACAACGAACAGCATATCTTTAAACAATGTACGGTATTTTGAAAAACAATGTATAGCATATCTTCCAAACCCGTACAGCATTTGTTACAACAACGTGCAGCATTTGTTACAACAACGTGCAGCATTTCTTACAACAACGTCCAGCATTTCTTACAACATCGTACAGCATTTCTTACAACAACGTGCAGTATTTCTTACAACAGCGTGCAGTATTTCTTACAACAGCGTGCAGCATTTCTTACAACAACGTGCAGTATTTCTTACAACAGCGTGCAGCATTTGTTACAACACCGTGCAGCATTTGTTACAACAGCGTGCAGCATTTGTTACAACAACGTGCAGCATTTCTTACAACAACGTGCAGCATTTCTTACAACAACGTGCAGCATTTCTTACAACAACGTGCAGCATTTGTTACAACAGCGTGCAGCATTTGTTACAACAGCGTGCAGCATTTGTTACAACAACGTGCAGCATTTCTTACAACAACGTGCAGCATTTCTTACAACAACGTGCAGCATTTCTTACAACAACGTGCAGCATTTCTTACAACAACGTGCAGCATTTCTTACAACAACGTGCAGCATTTCTTACAACAACGTGCAGCATTTGTTACAACAACGTGCAGCATTTCTTACAACAACGTGCAGTATTTCTTACAACAACGTGCAGTATTTCTTACAACAGCGTGCAGCATTTGTTACAACAACGTGCAGCATTTCTTACAACAGCGTGCAGCATTTCTTACAACAACGTGCAGCATTTGTTACAACAACGTGCAGCATTTCTTACAACAGCGTGCAGCATTTCTTACAACAACGTGCAGCATTTCTTACAACAACGTGCAGCATTTCTTACAACAGCGTGCAGCATTATAAGAATAAAACCTACCAAATCGTAATAACGTAAGTATCTCATTTATTATGCACATGTTACAACCATTAACGAACATAACTTTAAATCAAGTTTATTATTCCAAAAGAAAAGAAGATACTTATTAACTATCTTGATAACTGATTACAGATTTACTTTGTTAAATTATGCAGGCAGCTTGACGGTATGTATGCACAGAATGGAGATTTTACTGACGCTGCCTACAGTTTACTGATCTATCGCTTAGGAAAGGGAGAGAACTCTGTCGTCTTTGTTAGCACTGGTCCATACAAACAAGACTCACAGCCGAGTTTCGTTTCAGGTAAAATATAAGAAATATCAATACTGAATTTTATAAGCGGGGAGATGGGGGACTGGGAGAATTCCGGTTATAGTTTGGCAAAAAAATTAAAATTGGGTCATACATTTTGTGCCAGATTGGCTTATAGCATTGGCCGTCGTCCGAACCACTCTTAGGCGCACCTATGTATATATGTACGGGATCGAACTTGACTTTGGTCTTAAATGTTTGGGGGAAAAGAAATTGGTGCTTAAAAAGTGCTTAAATCTCGATTTTGGTCCCCCCAAAACATTGCAGGTTTTGAAAACGTGGAGAGGGCTCAATAGCGAAGGTTTGTTCACCAACATGTGTGACTCGGTGTAAATGTCATGTTAATTGACGTTCATTTTTTACCAAATTTGATACATATAATAACTATGATCCAAATGTTTCTTCTCTCATTTGCATAATGTATGCAAATTATATCAGTTTTCGATTTCCTTTTCTTGTAACTAGAGCACTCTTAAACTGTGACAAGTGACTATATATATGCGGACATGCTACTTGACCCAAACTTGTCACAAACATCATCCTTAGGTGTGCATTTTATGAGTTAGACCTTTATATCAATTTATTTTAAGCCGTTTCTGTTACTCTATGCAGAATCATTTTTGTCTGAAAAAGGTTTAGAAACATGAAAACGTAAACATGACAACCATGACACCTACATTATGTAGATCTGATGTATTTGTTGTTTTGATCACATTATGAACATCTGTAGAATTGTGTTGTCCTTTCTGAAGTATATCTCTGAAATGTGCAGTGATATGACCATACACAGCACTGTACATTTATACACGCCTTTTGATGTTTGAAGCTTTTTTTCTTTGGACAGTGTTAGAAGCGGGAGTAATATGAGTGAGCTGCGCTCACTAATTTTCTTGTTTTGTTGAAACCATCATTTGATCACATTATGAACATCTGTAGAAGTGTCGTATTGTCCGTTCTGAAGTGTATCTCTAAATCTTCCTGTTGTGTTTTCTTAAAACTTCAGTGTTATGATCATACACAGGACTGTACATTGATACACGCCTTTTCATGTTTTGAAGCTTTTTCTTTGAACACTGGTAGAAGCGGGCGTAATATGTGGGAGCTGTGCTCGCTAATTTTCTTGTTTGTTGAAACCATTATTAAGAAGGCTGATGTCTCTGTGTATACTGTTACCTATTGATCGTAAACACTTATCTTATTGAAACCACTTTATCTATTTTGTCTAATGTACAGAGAACCAATGCCATGATTGTTATTTCTTCCAATATCAACTATTGTGGCAATATCGATGTATAGCATAATGCACATGAACTACAAAAAAATAATCTTTTAGGCTCTTTAAAAATAAGATTAACCATTAATACATTCTTTTTAGATTATCCATCATAGGATTAAACAGTTTTAATGCGAAAACATTGTTCATATCCATATGATAATACTAGGAAAACTTTTAGATCAAATATCTGTTGTAAAATTGACAATGATAGTGAGACAATGTGACAATGAAATATCCGCGATCTTAAAAATGAAAAAGTCTTTTGTGTAACAAACCAGTATCCGATACATGAACAAATAACACCTAAATGTTTAGCATCAAGTATCAAGCATATTTGAAAAAAATCACATTTCCCATATTTTTCAACTTTTTTTTTTTTGTTGCTCCTTTCCTGAAAACAACGACTTTTGTCTTTTCGGTAAATTGATAGACCATTTAATCTTTTTTTGTAAACCTTTCACAGTACTGTGAAACAAGGCCACATCATCTGCAAAAAACAGCATAAACATTTACACACACCAGGCTCGTAGTGAGTTTATGTATCAGAGTTACATATATGCGAGGGACACAAACCTGCCGGATGAACAGCACTACGTTTAAACTAACGGGCAAAAGAAAGTATACACCTGACTTGTTTTCGATTAATGCAATATTTTAAAGAAATGATATGCATTTGATTATGGCACGATACAATAACACCTTTCGCCAGTAGTTTAAATGACTTAATAGGTGACTTTTATTTTTTAATTAAAATATCATTTTTTTAAAGTAGACAGGGGTAAGAGTTTAAATTTACACCAACATGACTCCTACCATCTTTAAAATGTTGTAAATGTGTGCAGGACGAGGCACATCTATTGATTTTCACATAGAGTATGTGTTATAAGCCGATGAACAGTTGTGTTTATCAAAATTAATTTGGGGGAATTTTAAATTCTAAAATTTATGTGTAATTTTATTTTTTCTGATTATAATTTTTGAACTCATTTTCCACGATTTTCAGTTTTTGAATACGACGTCAAAAACTCGAGAAATTTGACATTGGAAATTACACATATGATAAATACATCTCAGTGGTATACTTTCTTTTGTCCGTCATTTTATTTGTTTTAAGGTTTTATGTTTTGAATTATTATATTCTCAGTGCGTTGAAACTTGTAGAGTTGTTCGTGGTTTCGAGTAGTTGTTGTATGTTGCCAGGGTTTATGTCATACTGTATGAGTGAAATGTGTAGTTGTTTGCGTTGGGTTGTGTATTGGGTGCATTTTGTGAGAGGTGAGGTGAGGTGAGTTGGGGTTTAACGCCGCTTTCAAGAGTATTTCACTTAAATCGCGGCTGCTAGTATTATGGCAGGGAGAAAGCCCGCAACGCCATGTGGCTATGCATTGCGGTGAAACCTGCGAGCATCGGCTGGAACTAGCGAACCATGGGTGGTACTGCACTGAAATTCAGTGTAGCATTGCACCCAAACCTGACTGCGTGTAGAACAGTTCTCTACTGCAGACAAAGTTGCCGTGCCCCTGGCGGGATTCGAACCCCGGACCTCTTGATCCGAAGCCGAACGCGCTAACCACTGCGCTATCCCGCCCCCAATTTTGTGAGAATGAGTGTAATTTTTCATTTTGTTTGCAGTGTGGGCATGTTTGTATGGAGCTGCGTTTGATTTTGTGGAGGTGAGTTTTGAGTTTAGTGCGCCCTGTTTGAAGTTTGGTGATGGCCTTGTCTATGTTTTTGACTCTGGTATGTTTTGAATTTTGAGAGTGGTTTGGGTAGTAATGTTTTGGAGTGGAGAGATCTTTTGGATTTGATGTATTGATGTTGCTAAATGGTTTTAATATGTTTTAGCAAGGCTTTTGGTCTCTTGTTTACAATGAAAGACGTAATATTTAGTTCCAGCGCCTATTTAGCTGCTTGGTCGGCTCTTTTGTTACCGAAAACGCCGACGTAGGCAGGAACCAAGAGACGTTTTACGGATTTGCCCTGTAGATTGAGTTGGTGGATGTTGTGGAGTATATGCGAGATGATGTCTGCACGGCTTTTTGTGGATTTGTGTTTGAATGCCTCAAGCCCACTGACTGAGTCAGAGTATACATATTTTGTTTTGTTTTCATATGATGGGCTCTTTTAGTGCTTCCAAAATGAGTTCTGCCTCAAGACATTTGGTAGCCGCTGTGTACGTGTGGCTTACAGGGGTTGATGCAGGTGAACAACAAAGCTTGGTGTTCATTGCTATTGTTCTTTTGATCCTTTGGGGTATATGTCGCACCAGTCGTGCTGTTCAATATAATCTTAGAAGAAAAAATATGTCCAGATTGTGTCTGGCACGTGATGGCACGTGATCCTGTGCATAGCTCAGTTGACCGCTACCAGTGAAGTTCAGCAAGAACAGGCGCGGCTCGCCGAATGGATGGGTGACCCGTTTCATGACTGAATAAACTGAGAGTTTCAAGGGTTCGTTCGCATCCCTCTACTCTCCGCAGACTCGCAGATTCCATTACTTATCTCCGCAGATTCCATTACTCCACTCCGCAGATTGCATTACTCCACTCCGCAGATTGCATTACTCCACTCCGCAGATTCCATTACTCCACCCTGCAGATTCCATTACTCCACTCCGCAGATTTCATTACTCCACTCCGCAGATTTCATTACTCCACTCCGCAGATTTCATTACTCAACTCCGAAGATTCCATTACTCCACTCCGAAGATTCCATTACTCCATTTCGCAGATTCTACCTTGTGTCGATCGACGTTGAACATACTGCCAGTTTTTCCGACATCACTTTACCTGAGGTGAGGTGAAGTGAGATGGGGTTTAACGCCGCTTTCAAGAGTATTTCACTTATATGCCGGCTGCTAGTATTATGGCAGGGAGAAAGGTGAGGTGAGGTGAGTTGGGGTTTACACCACTAGGGAAAGTTATTTCCTTTGTTCTGACGAGTCTTTTTTCTGGATAACCGACTCTTACCTCGGTTATCTGCTTATGTTGAGGTAGGTTTTCTTGGTTATGTACGCGTCCGAGGTAGTTATTTGAATGCGGTTATATCTTTGCCAAAACATTTTTTAAAACTCTCGGGCAGATACCGTGCGTTCTCGGCTTCGCCTCGAACTTGGTATCTTCCCTCGAAAATTACACATTGACAATTTTCGAATATTGCCTCTCGGCTTCGCCTCTAGTCAATATTCGAAAATTTCCAATGTCAGATGGTTTTCTGAATTTTGAAAACTACCTCGAAATAACTACCTTCAGTTTGTACATAACCAAAATAACCTACCTCAACAAATACAGTTGTAAGGTATGACCATTGATCTTGGACATACCATGGATAACATTCTGGCGCCTGAGCATAAATGAAAGTTAAAATATGGCAATACTGACTTAAGAAAACACACAACACACATTTGAAGCATTTTAATTGAAGTAAACCACCGTTTTCAAATTACATGTTTGCTTTTTGACATTTTCATGTGACTTGGCCGCGATCTTGTTCCACTGTGTATATAGCACCGACGGGTCTTCGTTCCTCGTAATCTGTTTTCAAATAGGTTCACAGAACTGAAAAAGAGCAGGAAAAAGACTTTAGTCAATAAATATCGAAACATTAACACATTCAAATCCAAATTAAAATGAAAAGGTGCACTTGGACATTTAAATGTATTCATGTATTACGAACATTTTAATTTTTACTTTTTCCTAAACGTATAATTTAAACTGTTAAAAATGCGCCAAAACTAGATAGAAATGTACGCAAACGTTTACAGTACAAATACTTTTCACTCAACTTGCAGAAAACCGAAACTACACGTCCCATTTACATACACGGTCGTTAAGTATTTGTCTGTTCAGCATAACATTCCAAAATGTGTCGCGAGTCAATCGCGGTACATTGTCCGGATTTCGATCAGATTTGAGTTTTGCCTTCATATCCTCAACATACTAACTGACTAAGTCGACTATCATCATAATGGTAGTTTTCGGTAACAGTCGGTACTTGGTACATTACACCATTTATAACGTTTGGAATATGTGACCCCCAACAACACAACAGTTCAAATAAATAAAAATACGGTAGAGAGTTGTTTAGCGTCACATGGCAATATTTCAGTCACTACAGCGGGAAATACTCGATTTTCTTGCTTACATGTATAACATAACGAATTATAAAACGTACTGTTTTGTGAATGTTTAATTCGAACTTCACAAACATTTACATACTGCAGTGGTGCTCACCTTTTATTTATGTCTTTGTCCAAGCTCTTTTGTCTTTCTTCAGGGTATTTTCTGGAATAGCATATGCCACTCTGTCATACATCTAAATAAGAATTATGAAAACTTTAATTATCGTCGCTCTTTGGAATTTCCACTCTCTTTAGCTGCCATTCTGCTTCCATGTCCTGCGACGACCTCACCATATCTTCTTCTGAATCCAAATGCATCTTGCCACACCTCAGTACAATGTGTTGACAATCTTGCACGAGAATCCCGTGCGTTTCCGCTAGTTGTTACCACGTGGTCGCTGAGTGTTGCGTTTAGATGTACTGTATGATGGGGCGGGAAAAAGTAACTGACCTAGGGCAGGTTATTTAATAAGAAATAATGAAACTATACTTTTGTTGATGTTTTTAATCACACCTAATAAGCTACAAGCGTAATAAATCAGTATGCCCACGTGGTGTAAGGCGTTTAATCACCCTCACAACGGTAGTTATTGAAATAAACTCTGCTCGGGCAAAGCCCTCGCAGAGTTGATTTCAATAACTACCTCGTGAGGGTGATTAACCTTAACTTAACGCCGCTTTCAAGAGTATTTCACTTATATCGCGGCTGCTAGTATTACGGCAGGGAGAAAGCCCGCAACGCCATGTGGCTATGCATTGTCGTGAAACCTGCGAGCAGCGGCTGGAACTAGCGAATCATGGGTGGTACTACGCTGAAATTCAGTGTACTTTACCTTAAGAAGAACAGAAGATAACAAACGGGGAACAAACTCCGACGACAATAAATTATACATGATGAACAGAACAGACAGAACAGAATAAAGCTTTTATTTAGACTTGAACCAATTGGTTCCTCGTCTGGAGTTGAGGTGAGGTGAGTTGGGGTTTAACGCCGCTTTCAAGATTATTTCACTTATATCTCGGCTGCTAGTGTTATGGCAGGGAGAAAGCCCGCAACGCCATGTGGCTATGCATCGCGGTGAAACCTGCGAGCATCGCCTGGAACTAGCGAACCATGGGTGGTTCTACTCTGAAATTCAGTGTAGCATTGCACCCAAACCTTACTGCGTGTAGAACAGTTCTCTACTGCAGACAAAGTTGCCGTGCCCCTGGCGGGATTCGAACCCAGGACCTCTTGATCCGAAGCCGAACGTGCTAACTCCTCGTCTGGAGGTGAGGTGAGTTGGGGTTTAACGCCGCTTTCAAGAGTATTTCATTTATATCGCGGCTGCTAGTATTACGGCAGGGAGAAAGCCCGCAACGCCATGTGGCTATGCATTGCGGTGATACCTGCGAGCAACGGCTGGAACTAGCAAACCATGGGTGGTACTACTCTGAAATTCAGTGTAGCATTGCACCCAAACCTTACTGCGTGTAGAACAGTTCTCTACTGCAGACAAAGTTGCCGTGCCCCTGGCGGGATTCGAACCGCGGACTTCTTGATCCGAAGCCGAACGCGCTATAACCACTGCGCTATCCCGCCCCCTCCTCGTCTGGAAATGTACAGTGACTGAGAAGCGGATACATATATGTAGACATGGGCAGGTATGTAGAATGAGAACCTATTATGTTACACTGAAGCAAATATTTACCAAACTTCATAAACGTTTTATCATTTTTACATTTAAATAATTGTACAAGTTTATTAACACTTGGATTTTGCCAATGAAATTTATCAATGTAAAATTTACGTTCTTTACTGTATCTATGAAAGGAAAGAATAGCATGAGATTCGTCTTCTATGGCGTTTATGACTACTAACAGTGGAAACATGTTCTCTCTCCGACTTCGACCTGTAATTTATGTAACTATGATCTGTAAGTGGAAATTACTTTTTTTATCAACCCCTGTTTTCCAGTAACTTGATATATCCTCCCGCCTCTTCCGTAAGAATGTATCCATCAATGGTTGCTTGAAGGTGGATATTAACTAAGGTATTATAGTTAACATACCATTGATATTCCCACACGTACTTATATAACATGTTCTTTACATCTTTCACTCAGGACATCTTATATTTAATGTAACTGAAATATTATACATTGTCTGAGCATACAGATGTTCGTGTTAAAAGTTTAAACCAATAGTTGATCACGTGAACGTATCTGTTTATATCCACCAAGTTGTCCATACACCAAGTTCTTGTTACACCAAGTTCTACATACACCAAGTTCTCCATACACCAAGTTCTGCATACACCAAGTTCTACATACACCATGTTCTCCATACACCAAGTTCTACATACACCAAGTTCTACATACACCAAGTTCTACATACACCAAGTTCTACATACACCAAGTTCTTGTTACACCAAGTTCTACACACACCAAGTTCTGCATACACCAAGTTCTCCATACACCAAGTTCTCCATACACCAAGTTCTACATACACCAAGTTCTACATACACCAAGTTCTACATACACCAAGTTCTCCATACACCAACTTCTCCAAACACCAAGTTCTTGTTACACCAAGTTCTACATACACCAACTTCTCCATACACCAAGTTCTCCATACACCAAGTTGTCCATACACCAAGTTCTACCTATACCAAGTTCTACATACACCAACTTCTCCATACACCAACTTCTCCATACACCAACTTCTCCATACACCAACTTCTCCATACATCAAGTTCTACATACTACATACACCAAGTTCTCCATACACCAAGTTCTGCATACACCAAGTTCTCCATACACCAAGTTCTACATACACCAAGTTCTGCATACACCAAGTTCTGCATACACCAAGTTCTGCATACACCAAGTTCTACATACACCAAGTTCAACAAACACCAAGTTCTACATAGACCAAGTTCTCCATACACCAAGTTCTCCATACACCAAGTTCTCCATACATCAAGTTCTCCATACACCAAGTTCTACCTATACCAAGTCTCCATACACCAATTTTCCATACACCAACTTCTCCATACACCAACTTCTCCATACACCAACTTCTCCATACATCAAGTTCTACATACACCAAGTTCTCCATACACCAAGTTCTCCATACACCAAGTTCTGCATACACCAAGTTCTACATACACCAAGTTCTACATACACCAAGTTCTGCATACACAAAGTTCTACATACACCAAGTTCTACATACACCAAGTTCTACATACACCAAGTTCTCCATACACCAAGTTCTCCATACACCAAGTTCTCCATACACCAAGTTCTACATACACCAAGTTCTACATACACCAAGTTCTCCATACACCAAGTTCTTGTTACACAAAGTTCTACATACACCAAGTTCTACATACACCAAGTTGTCCATACACCAAGTTCTCCATACACCAAGTTGTCCATACACCAAGTTCTCCATACACCAAGTTCTACATACACCAAGTTCTACATACACCAACTTCTTCATATACCAACTTCTCCATACACCAACTTCTCCATACACCAAATTCTCCATACACCATGTTCTCCATACATCAAGTTCTGCATACACCAAGTTCTCCATACACCAAGTTCTACAAACACCAAGTTCTACTTACACCAAGTTCTACATACACCAACTTCTCCATACACCAACTTCTCCATACACCAAGTTCTTGTTACACCAAGTTCTACATACACCAACTTCTCCATACACCAAGTTCTGCATACACCAAGTTGTCCATACACCAAGTTGTCCATACACCAAGTTCTACCTATACCAAGTTCTCCATACACCAAGTTCTCCATACACTAACTTCTCCATACACCAACTTCTCCATACACCAACTTCTCCATACACCAACTTCTCCATACACCAACTTCTCCATACACCAACTTCTCCATACACCAACTTCTCCATACATCAAGTTCTACATACACCAATTTCTCCATACACCAAGTTCTGCATACACCAAGTTCTCCATACACCAAGTTCTACATACACCAAGTTCTGCATACACCAAGTTCTGCATACAACAAGTTCTGCATACACCAAGTTCTGCATACACCAAGTTCTACATACACCAAGTTCAACATACACCAACTTCTACATAGAACAAGTTCTCCATACACCAAGTTCTCCATACACCAAGTTCTCCATACATCAAGTTCTCCATACACCAAGTTCTACCTATACCAAGTTCTCCATACACCAACTTCTCCATACACCAACTTCTCCATACACCAAATTCTCCATACACCATGTTCTCCATACATCAAGTTCTGCATACACCAAGTTCTCCATACACCAAGTTCTACATATACCAAGTTCTGCATACACCAAGTTCTGCATACACCAAGCTCTGCATACACCAAGTTCTGCATACACCAAGTTCTACATACACCAAGTTCAACATACACCAACTTCTACATAGACCAAGTTCTCCATACACCAAGTTCTCCATACACCAAGTTCTCCATACATCAAGTTCTCCATACACCAAGTTCTACCTATACCAAGTTCTCCATACACCAACTTCTCCATACACCAACTTCTCCATACACCAAATTCTCCATACACCAACTTCTCCATACACGAAGTTCTGCATACACCAAGTTCTCCATACACCAAGTTCTCCATACACCAAGTTCTACATACATCAAGTTCTACATATACCAAGTTCTCCATACACCAAGTTCTACATACACAAGTCTCCATACACCAACTTCTCCATACACCAACTTCTCCATACACAGCCTTCTCCATACATCAAGTTCTACATAGACCAATTTCTCCATACACCAACTTCTACATAGACCAATTTCTCCATACACCAAGTTCTCCATACACCAAGTTCTCCATACATCAAGTTCTACATACACCAAGTTCTACCTATACCAAGTTCTCCATACACCAAGTTCTACATACACCAAGTTCTGCATACACCAAGTTCTCCATACACCAAGTTCTACATACACCATGTTCTACATACACAAGTTCTCCATACACCAAGTTCTACATACATCATGTTCTTGTTACACCAAGTTCTCCATACACCAAGTTCTACATACACCAAGTTCTACCTATACCAAGTTCTCCATACACCAAGTTCTACATACACCAAGTTCTGCATACACCAAGTTCTCCATACACCAAGTTCTACATACACCATGTTCTCCATACACAGCCTTCTCCATACATCAAGTTCTACATAGACCAATTTCTCCATACACCAACTTCTACATAGACCAATTTCTCCATACACCAAGTTCTCCATACACCAAGTTCTCCATACATCAAGTTCTACATACACCAAGTTCTACCTATACCAAGTTCTCCATACACCAAGTTCTACATACACCAAGTTCTGCATACACCAAGTTCTCCATACACCAAGTTCTACATACACCATGTTCTACATACACAAGTTCTCCATACACCAAGTTCTACATACATCATGTTCTTGTTACACCAAGTTCTCCATACACCAAGTTCTACATACATCAAGTTCTACATACACCAAGTTCTACCTATACCAAGTTCTCCATACACCAAGTTCTACATACATCAAGTTCTGCATACACCAAGTTCTCCATACACCAAGTTCTACATACACCAAGTTCTACATACACCATGTTCTACATACACAAGTTCTCCATACACCAAGTTCTACATACACCAAGTTCTTGTTACACCAAGTTCTACATACACCAAGTTCTACATACACCAAGTTCTCCATACATCAAGTTCTCCATACACCAAGTTCTCCATACACCAAGTCTCCATACACCAACTTTTCCATACACCAACTTCTCCATACACCAACTTCTCCATACACCAACTTCTCCATACATCAAGTTCTACATACACCAAGTTCTCCATACACCAAGTTCTCCATACACCAAGTTCTGCATACACCAAGTTCTACATACACCAAGTTCTACATACACCAAGTTCTTGTTACACCAAGTTCTTGTTACACCAAGTTCTTGTTACACCAAGTTCTACATACACCAAGTTCTACATACACCAAGTTCTCCATACACCAAGTTCTCCATACACCAAGTTCTCCATACACCAAGTTCTACATACACCAAGTTCTACATACACCAAGTTCTCCATACACCAAGTTCTTGTTACACCAAGTTCTACATACACCAAGTTCTACATACACCAAGTTGTCCATACACCAAGTTCTCCATACACCAAGTTCTACATACACCAAGTTCTACATACACCAACTTCTCCATACACCAACTTCTCCATACACCAAGTTCTTGTTACACCAAGTTCTACATACACCAACTTCTCCATACACCAAGTTCTGCATACACCAAGTTGTCCATACACCAAGTTGTCCATACACCAAGTTCTACCTATACCAAGTTCTCCATACACCAACTTCTCCATACACCAACTTCTCCATACACCAACTTCTCCATACACCAACTTCTCCATACATCAAGTTCTACATACACCAAGTTCTACATACACCAAGTTCTACATACACCAAGTTCTCCATACACCAAGTTCTGCATACACCAAGTTCTCCATACACCAAGTTCTACATACACCAAGTTCTGCATACACCAAGTTCTGCATACACCAAGTTCTGCATACACCAAGTTCTGCATACACCAAGTTCTACATACACCAAGTTCAACATACACCAACTTCTACATAGACCAACTTCTCCATACACCAAGTTCTCCATACACCAACTTCTCCATACATCAAGTTCTCCATACACCAAGTTGTCCATACACCAAGTTCTACCTATACCAAGTTCTCCATACACCAACTTCTCCATACACCAAGTTCTACCTATACCAAGTTCTCCATACACCAACTTCTCCATACACCAACTTCTCCATACACCAAATTCTCCATACACCATGTTCTCCATACATCAAGTTCTGCATACACCAAGTTCTACATACACCAAGTTCTACATACACCAAGTTCTACATACACCAAGTTCTGCATACACCAACTTCTCCATACACCAACTTCTCCATACACCAACTTCTCCATACACAGCCTTCTCCATACATCAAGTTCTACATACACCAAGTTCTACATACACCAAATTCTACATACGCCAAATTCTACATACGCCAAGTTCTTCATACGCCAAGTTCTGCATACACCAAGTTCTCCATACACCAAGTTCTACATACACCAAGTTCTTGTTACACCATGTTCTACATACACCAAGTTATTCATACACCAAGTTCTACATACACCATGTTCTACATACACAAGTTCTCCATACACCAAGTTCTACATACACCAAGTTCTCCATACACCAAGTTCTACATACACCAAGTTCTCCTTACACCAAGTTCTCCATACACCAAGTTCTCCATACATCAAGTTCTACATACACCAAGTTCTACCTATACCAACTTCTCCATACACAAAGTTCTACATACACCAAGTTCTGCATTCACCAAGTTCTACATACACCAAGTTCTACATACACCAAGTTCTCCATACACCAAGTTCTTGTTACACCAAGTTCTACATACACCAAGTTCTACATACACCAAGTTCTCCATACACCAAGTTCTCCATACACCAAGTTCTACATACACCAAGTTCTACATACACCAAGTTCTCCATACACCAAGTTCTCCATACACCAAGTTCTCCATACACCAAGTTCTACATACACCAACTTCTCCATACACCAAGTTCTGCATACACCAAGTTGTCCATACACCAAGTTCTACCTATACCAACTTCTCCATACACCAACTTCTCCATACACCAACTTCTCCATACACCAACTTCTCCATACATCAAGTTCTACATACACCAAGTTCTACATACACCAAGTTCTACATACACCAAGTTCTCCATACACCAAGTTCTGCATACACCAAGTTCTCCATACACCAAGTTCTACATACACCAAGTTCTGCATACACCAAGTTCTGCATACACCAAGTTCTGCATACACCAAGTTCTGCATACACCAAGTTCTACATACACCAAGTTCAACATACACCAACTTCTCCATACACCAACTTCTCCATACACCAACTTCTCCATACATCAAGTTCTACATACACCAAGTTCTACATACACAATGTTCTACATACACAAGTTCTCCATACACCAAGTTCTACATACATCATGTTCTTGTTACACCAAGTTCTCCATACACCAAGTTCTACATACATCAAGTTCTACATACACCAAGTTCTACCTATACCAAGTTCTCCATACACCAAGTTCTACATACATCAAGTTCTGCATTCACCAAGTTCTCCATACACCAAGTTCTACATACACCAAGTTCTACATACACCATGTTCTACATACACAAGTTCTCCATACACCAATTTCTACATACACCATGTTCTCCATACACCAAGTTCTACATACACCAAGTTCTACATACACCAAGTTCTACATACACCAAGTTCTACATACACCAAGTTCTTGTTACACCAAGTTCTACACACACCAAGTTCTGCATACACCAAGTTCTCCATACACCAAGTTCTCCATACACCAAGTTCTACATACACCAAGTTCTACATACACCAAGTTCTACATACACCAAGTTCTCCATACACCAACTTCTCCAAACACCAAGTTCTTGTTACACCAAGTTCTACATACACCATCTTCTCCATACACCAAGTTCTCCATACACCAAGTTGTCCATACACCAAGTTCTACCTATACCAAGTTCTACATACACCAACTTCTCCATACACCAACTTCTCCATACACCAACTTCTCCATACACCAACTTCTCCATACATCAAGTTCTACATACTACATACACCAAGTTCTCCATACACCAAGTTCTGCATACACCAAGTTCTCCATACACCAAGTTCTACATACACCAAGTTCTGCATACACCAAGTTCTGCATACACCAAGTTCTGCATACACCAAGTTCTACATACACCAAGTTCAACAAACACCAAGTTCTCCATACACCAAGTTCTACCTATACCAAGTCTCCATACACCAACTTTTCCATACACCAACTTCTCCATACACCAACTTCTCCATACACCAACTTCTCCATACATCAAGTTCTACATACACCAAGTTCTCCATACACCAAGTTCTCCATACACCAAGTTCTGCATACACCAAGTTCTACATACACCAAGTTCTACATACACCAAGTTCTGCATACACAAAGTTCTACATACACCAAGTTCTACATACACCAAGTTCTGCATACACAAAGTTCTCCATACACCAAGTTCTACATACACCAAGTTCTACATACACCAACTTCTCCATATACCAACTTCTCCATACACCAACTTCTCCATACACCAAATTCTCCATACACCATGTTCTCCATACATCAAGTTCTGCATACACCAAGTTCTCCATACACCAAGTTCTACAAACACCAAGTTCTACATACACCAAGTTCTACATACACCAACTTCTCCATACACCAACTTCTCCATACACCAAGTTCTTGTTACACCAAGTTCTACATACACCAACTTCTCCATACACCAAGTTCTGCATACACCAAGTTGTCCATACACCAAGTTGTCCATACACCAAGTTCTACCTATACCAAGTTCTCCATACACCAAGTTCTACATACACCAAGTTCTGCATACACCAAGTTCTCCATACACCAAGTTCTCCATACACCAACTTCTCCATACACTAACTTCTCCATACACCAACTTCTCCATACACCAACTTCTCCATACATCAAGTTCTACATACACCAATTTCTCCATACACCAAGTTCTGCATACACCAAGTTCTCCATACACCAAGTTCTACATACGCCAAGTTCTGCATACACCAAGTTCTGCATACAACAAGTTCTGCATACACCAAGTTCTGCATACACCAAGTTCTACATACACCAAGTTCAACATACACCAACTTCTACATAGACCAAGTTCTCCATACACCAAGTTCTCCATACACCAAGTTCTCCATACATCAAGTTCTCCATACACCAAGTTCTACCTATACCAAGTTCTCCATACACCAACTTCTCCATACACCAACTTCTCCATACACCAAATTCTCCATACACCATGTTCTCCATACATCAAGTTCTGCATACACCAAGTTCTCCATACACCAAGTTCTACATATACCAAGTTCTGCATACACCAAGTTCTGCATACACCAAGCTCTGCATACACCAAGTTCTGCATACACCAAGTTCTACATACACCAAGTTCAACATACACCAACTTCTACATAGACCAAGTTCTCCATACACCAAGTTCTCCATACACCAAGTTCTCCATACATCAAGTTCTCCATACACCAAGTTCTACCTATACCAAGTTCTCCATACACCAACTTCTCCATACACCAACTTCTCCATACACCAAATTCTCCATACACCAACTTCTCCATACACCAAGTTCTGCATACACCAAGTTCTCCATACACCAAGTTCTCCATACACCAAGTTCTACATACATCAAGTTCTACATATACCAAGTTCTCCATACACCAAGTTCTACATACACCAAGTTCTGCATACACCAAGTTCTCCATACACAGCCTTCTCCATACATCAAGTTCTACATAGACCAATTTCTCCATACACCAACTTCTACATAGACCAAGTTCTCCATACACCAACTTCTCCATACACCAGCTTCTCCATACACAGCCTTCTCCATACATCAAGTTCTACATAGACCAATTTCTCCATACACCAACTTCTACATAGACCAAGTTCTCCATACACCAAGTTCTCCATACACCAAGTTCTCCATACATCAAGTTCTCCATACACCAAGTTCTACCTATACCAAGTTCTCCATACACCAACTTCTCCATACACCAACTTCTCCATACACCAAATTCTCCATACACCAACTTCTCCATACACCAAGTTCTGCATACACCAAGTTCTGCATTCACCAAGTTCTACATACACCAAGTTCTACATACACCAAGTTCTCCATACACCAAGTTCTTGTTACACCAAGTTCTACATACACCAAGTTCTACATACACCAAGTTGTCCATACACCAAGTTCTCCATACACCAAGTTCTACATACACCAAGTTCTACATACACCAAGTTCTCCATACACCAAGTTCTCCATACACCAAGTTCTCCATACACCAAGTTCTACATACACCAACTTCTCCATACACCAAGTTCTGCATACACCAAGTTGTCCATACACCAAGTTCTACCTATACCAACTTCTCCATACACCAACTTCTCCATACACCAACTTCTCCATACACCAACTTCTCCATACATCAAGTTCTACATACACCAAGTTCTACATACACCAAGTTCTACATACACCAAGTTCTCCATACACCAAGTTCTGCATACACCAAGTTCTCCATACACCAAGTTCTACATACACCAAGTTCTGCATACACAAAGTTCTCCATACACCAAGTTCTACATACACCAAGTTCTACATACACCAACTTCTCCATATACCAACTTCTCCATACACCAACTTCTCCATACACCAAATTCTCCATACACCATGTTCTCCATACATCAAGTTCTGCATACACCAAGTTCTCCATACACCAAGTTCTACAAACACCAAGTTCTACATACACCAAGTTCTACATACACCAACTTCTCCATACACCAACTTCTCCATACACCAAGTTCTTGTTACACCAAGTTCTACATACACCAACTTCTCCATACACCAAGTTCTGCATACACCAAGTTGTCCATACACCAAGTTGTCCATACACCAAGTTCTACCTATACCAAGTTCTCCATACACCAAGTTCTACATACACCAAGTTCTGCATACACCAAGTTCTCCATACACCAAGTTCTCCATACACCAACTTCTCCATACACTAACTTCTCCATACACCAACTTCTCCATACACCAACTTCTCCATACACCAACTTCTCCATACACCAACTTCTCCATACACCAACTTCTCCATACACCAACTTCTCCATACATCAAGTTCTACATACACCAATTTCTCCATACACCAAGTTCTGCATACACCAAGTTCTCCATACACCAAGTTCTACATACGCCAAGTTCTGCATACACCAAGTTCTGCATACAACAAGTTCTGCATACACCAAGTTCTGCATACACCAAGTTCTACATACACCAAGTTCAACATACACCAACTTCTACATAGACCAAGTTCTCCATACACCAAGTTCTCCATACACCAAGTTCTCCATACATCAAGTTCTCCATACACCAAGTTCTACCTATACCAAGTTCTCCATACACCAACTTCTCCATACACCAACTTCTCCATACACCAAATTCTCCATACACCATGTTCTCCATACATCAAGTTCTGCATACACCAAGTTCTCCATACACCAAGTTCTACATATACCAAGTTCTGCATACACCAACTTCTCCATACACCAAGTTCTGCATACACCAAGTTCTCCATACATCAAGTTCTACATAGACCAATTTCTCCATACACCAACTTCTACATAGACCAAGTTCTCCATACACCAAGTTCTCCATACACCAAGTTCTCCATACATCAAGTTCTCCATACACCAAGTTCTACCTATACCAAGTTCTCCATACACCAACTTCTCCATACACCAACTTCTCCATACACCAAATTCTCCATACACCAACTTCTCCATACACCAAGTTCTACATACATCAAGTTCTACATATACCAAGTTCTCCATACACCAAGTTCTACATACACCAAGTTCTGCATACACCAAGTTCTCCATACACCAAGTTCTACATACACCATGTTCTACATACACAAGTTCTCCATACACCAAGTTCTACATACATCATGTTCTTGTTACACCAAGTTCTCCATACACCAAGTTCTACATACATCAAGTTCTACATACACCAAGTTCTACATACACCAAGTTCTCCATACATCAAGTTCTACATACACCAAGTTCTACCTATACCAAGTTCTCCATACACCATGTTCTACATACACAAGTTCTCCATACACCAAGTTCTACATACATCATGTTCTTGTTACACCAAGTTCTACATACATCAAGTTCTACATACATCAAGTTCTGCATACACCAAGTTCTCCATACACCAAGTTCTACATACACCAAGTTCTACATACACCATGTTCTACATACACAAGTTCTCCATACACCAAGTTCTCCATACACCAAGTTCTACATACACCAAGTTCTACATACACCAAGTTCTCCATACACCATGTTCTACATACACAAGTTCTCCATACACCAAGTTCTACATACACCAAGTTCTTGTTACACCAAGTTCTACATACATCAAGTTCTACATACATCAAGTTCTGCATACACCAAGTTCTCCATACACCAAGTTCTACATACACCAAGTTCTACATACACCATGTTCTCCATACACCAACTTCTCCATACATCAAGTTCTACATACACCAAGTTCTCCATACACCAAGTTCTCCATACACCAAGTTCTGCATACACCAAGTTCTACATACACCAAGTTCTACATACACCAAGTTCTTGTTACACCAAGTTCTTGTTACACCAAGTTCTTGTTACACCAAGTTCTACATACACCAAGTTCTACATACACCAAGTTCTCCATACACCAAGTTCTCCATACACCAAGTTCTCCATACACCAAGTTCTACATACACCAAGTTCTACATACACCAAGTTCTCCATACACCAAGTTCTTGTTACACCAAGTTCTACATACACCAAGTTCTACATACACCAAGTTCTCCATACACCAAGTTCTCCATACACCAAGTTCTACATACACCAAGTTCTACATACACCAACTTCTCCATACACCAACTTCTCCATACACCAAGTTCTTGTTACACCAAGTTCTACATACACCAACTTCTCCATACACCAAGTTCTGCATACACCAAGTTGTCCATACACCAAGTTGTCCATACACCAAGTTCTACCTATACCAAGTTCTCCATACACCAACTTCTCCATACACCAACTTCTCCATACACCAACTTCTCCATACACCAACTTCTCCATACATCAAGTTCTACATACACCAAGTTCTACATACACCAAGTTCTACATACACCAAGTTCTCCATACACCAAGTTCTGCATACACCAAGTTCTCCATACACCAAGTTCTACATACACCAAGTTCTGCATACACCAAGTTCTGCATACACCAAGTTCTGCATACACCAAGTTCTGCATACACCAAGTTCTACATACACCAATTTCAACATACACCAACTTCTACATAGACCAACTTCTCCATACACCAAGTTCTCCATACACCAACTTCTCCATACATCAAGTTCTCCATACACCAAGTTCTACCTATACCAAGTTCTCCATACACCAACTTCTCCATACACCAACTTCTCCATACACCAAATTCTCCATACACCATGTTCTCCATACATCAAGTTCTGATTACACCAAGTTCTACATACACCAAGTTCTACATACACCAAGTTCTACATACACCAAGTTCTGCATACACCAACTTCTCCATACACCAACTTCTCCATACACCAACTTCTCCATACACAGCCTTCTCCATACATCAAGTTCTACATACACCAAGTTCTACATACACCAAATTCTACATACGCCAAATTCTACATACGCCAAGTTCTTCATACGCCAAGTTCTGCATACACCAAGTTCTCCATACACCAAGTTCTACATACACCAAGTTCTTGTTACACCATGTTCTACATACACCAAGTTATTCATACACCAAGTTCTACATACACCATGTTCTACATACACAAGTTCTCCATACACCAAGTTCTACATACACCAAGTTCTCCATACACCAAGTTCTACATAGACCAAGTTCTCCTTACACCAAGTTCTCCATACACCAAGTTCTCCATACATCAAGTTCTACATACACCAAGTTCTACCTATACCAACTTCTCCATACACAAAGTTCTACATACACCAATTTCTGCATTCACCAAGTTCTACATACACCAAGTTCTACATACACCAAGTTCTCCATACACCAAGTTCTTGTTACACCAAGTTCTACATACACCAAGTTCTACATACACCAAGTTGTCCATACACCAAGTTCTCCATACACCAAGTTCTACATACACCAAGTTCTACATACACCAAGTTCTCCATACACCAAGTTCTCCATACACCAAGTTCTCCATACACCAAGTTCTACATACACCAACTTCTCCATACACCACGTTCTGCATACACCAAGTTGTCCATACACCAAGTTCTACCTATACCAACTTCTCCATACACCAACTTCTCCATACACCAACTTCTCCATACACCAACTTCTCCATACATCAAGTTCTACATACACCAAGTTCTACATACACCAAGTTCTACATACACCAAGTTCTCCATACACCAAGTTCTGCATACACCAAGTTCTCCATACACCAAGTTCTACATACACCAAGTTCTGCATACACCAAGTTCTGCATACACCAAGTTCTGCATACACAAGTTCTCCATACACCAAGTTCTCCATACACCAAGTTCTGCATACACCAAGTTCTCCATACACCAAGTTCTACATACACCATGTTCTACATACACAAGTTCTCCATACACCAAGTTCTACATACATCATGTTCTTGTTACACCAAGTTCTCCATACACCAAGTTCTACATACATCAAGTTCTACATACACCAAGTTCTACATACACCAAGTTCTCCATACATCAAGTTCTACATACACCAAGTTCTACCTATACCAAGTTCTCCATACACCATGTTCTACATACACAAGTTCTCCATACACCAAGTTCTACATACATCATGTTCTTGTTACACCAAGTTCTCCATACACCAAGTTCTACATACATCAAGTTCTACATACATCAAGTTCTGCATACACCAAGTTCTCCATACACCAAGTTCTACATACACCAAGTTCTACATACACCATGTTCTACATACACAAGTTCTCCATACACCAAGTTCTCCATACACCAAGTTCTACATACACCAAGTTCTACATACACCATGTTCTACATACACAAGTTCTCCATACACCAAGTTCTACATACACCAAGTTCTTGTTACACCAAGTTCTACATACACCAAGTTCTACATACACCAAGTTCTCCATACACCATGTTCTACATACACAAGTTCTCCATACACCAAGTTCTACATACACCAAGTTCTTGTTACACCAAGTTCTACATACATCAAGTTCTACATACATCAAGTTCTGCATACACCAAGTTCTCCATACACCAAGTTCTACATACACCAAGTTCTACATACACCATGTTCTCCATACACCAACTTCTCCATACATCAAGTTCTACATACACCAAGTTCTCCATACACCAAGTTCTCCATACACCAAGTTCTGCATACACCAAGTTCTACATACACCAAGTTCTACATACACCAAGTTCTTGTTACACCAAGTTCTTGTTACACCAAGTTCTTGTTACACCAAGTTCTACATACACCAAGTTCTACATACACCAAGTTCTCCATACACCAAGTTCTCCATACACCAAGTTCTCCATACACCAAGTTCTACATACACCAAGTTCTACATACACCAAGTTCTCCATACACCAAGTTCTTGTTACACCAAGTTCTACATACACCAAGTTCTACATACACCAAGTTCTCCATACACCAAGTTCTCCATACACCAAGTTCTACATACACCAAGTTCTACATACACCAACTTCTCCATACACCAACTTCTCCATACACCAAGTTCTTGTTACACCAAGTTCTACATACACCAACTTCTCCATACACCAAGTTCTGCATACACCAAGTTGTCCATACACCAAGTTGTCCATACACCAAGTTCTACCTATACCAAGTTCTCCATACACCAACTTCTCCATACACCAACTTCTCCATACACCAACTTCTCCATACACCAACTTCTCCATACACCAAGTTCTACATACACCAAGTTCTACATACACCAAGTTCTACATACACCAAGTTCTCCATACACCAAGTTCTGCATACACCAAGTTCTCCATACACCAAGTTCTACATACACCAAGTTCTGCATACACCAAGTTCTGCATACACCAAGTTCTGCATACACCAAGTTCTGCATACACCAAGTTCTACATACACCAATTTCAACATACACCAACTTCTACATAGACCAACTTCTCCATACACCAAGTTCTCCATACACCAACTTCTCCATACATCAAGTTCTCCATACACCAAGTTCTACCTATACCAAGTTCTCCATACACCAACTTCTCCATACACCAACTTCTCCATACACCAAATTCTCCATACACCATGTTCTCCATACATCAAGTTCTGATTACACCAAGTTCTACATACACCAAGTTCTACATACACCAAGTTCTACATACACCAAGTTCTGCATACACCAACTTCTCCATACACCAACTTCTCCATACACCAACTTCTCCATACACAGCCTTCTCCATACATCAAGTTCTACATACACCAAGTTCTACATACACCAAATTCTACATACGCCAAATTCTACATACGCCAAGTTCTTCATACGCCAAGTTCTGCATACACCAAGTTCTCCATACACCAAGTTCTACATACACCAAGTTCTTGTTACACCATGTTCTACATACACCAAGTTATTCATACACCAAGTTCTACATACACCATGTTCTACATACACAAGTTCTCCATACACCAAGTTCTACATACACCAAGTTCTCCATACACCAAGTTCTACATAGACCAAGTTCTCCATACACCAAGTTCTCCATACACCAAGTTCTCCATACATCAAGTTCTACATACACCAAGTTCTACCTATACCAACTTCTCCATACACAAAGTTCTACATACACCAAGTTCTGCATTCACCAAGTTCTACATACACCAAGTTCTACATACACCAAGTTCTCCATACACCAAGTTCTTGTTACACCAAGTTCTACATACACCAAGTTCTACATACACCAAGTTGTCCATACACCAAGTTCTCCATACACCAAGTTCTACATACACCAAGTTCTACATACACCAAGTTCTCCATACACCAAGTTCTCCATACACCAAGTTCTCCATACACCAAGTTCTACATACACCAACTTCTCCATACACCACGTTCTGCATACACCAAGTTGTCCATACACCAAGTTCTACCTATACCAACTTCTCCATACACCAACTTCTCCATACACCAACTTCTCCATACACCAACTTCTCCATACATCAAGTTCTACATACACCAAGTTCTACATACACCAAGTTCTACATACACCAAGTTCTCCATACACCAAGTTCTGCATACACCAAGTTCTCCATACACCAAGTTCTACATACACCAAGTTCTGCATACACCAAGTTCTGCATACACCAAGTTCTGCATACACCAAGTTCTGCATACACCAAGTTCTACATACACCAAGTTCAACATACACCAACTTCTCCATACACCAACTTCTCCATACACCAACTTCTCCATACATCAAGTTCTACATACACCAAGTTCTACATACACAATGTTCTACTTACACAAGTTCTCCATACACCAAGTTCTACATACATCATGTTCTTGTTACACCAAGTTCTCCATACACCAAGTTCTACATACACCAAGTTCTACCTATACCAAGTTCTCCATACACCAAGTTCTACATACATCAAGTTCTGCATTCACCAAGTTCTCCATACACCAAGTTCTACATACACCAAGTTCTACATACACCATGTTCTACATACACAAGTTCTCCATACACCAAGTTCTACATACACCAAGTTCTTGTTACACCAAATTCTGCATACACCAAGTTCTACATACACCAAGTTCTACATACACCATGTTCTACATACACCATGTTCTCCATACACCAAATTCTCCATACACCAAGTTCTACATACACCAAGTTCTACATACACCAAGTTCTACATACACCAAGTTCTGCATACACCATGTTCTACACACACCAAGTTCTACATACACCAAGTTCTGCATACACCAACTTCTCCATACACCAACTTCTCCATACACCAACTTCTCCATACACCAACTTCTCCATACATCAAGTTCTACATACACCAAGTTCTACATACACCAAGTTCTTCATACACCAAGTTCTCCATACACCAAGTTCTGCATACACCAGGTTCTCCATACACCAAGTTCTACATACACCAAGTTATTCATACACCAAGTTCTACATACACCATGTTCTACATACACAAGTTCTCCATACACCAAGTTCTACATACACCAAGTTCTGCATACACCAACTTCTCCATACACCAAGTTCTACATACACCAAGTTCTACATACATCAAGTTCTACATACACCATGTTCTACATACACAAGTTCTCCATACACCAAGTTCTTGTTACACCATGTTCTACATACACCAAGTTCTCCATACACCAAGTTCTACATACACCAAGTTCTACATACACCAAATTCTACATACGCCAAGTTCTTCATACGCCAAGTTCTGCATACACCAAGTTCTCCATACACCAAGTTCTACATACACCAAGTTCTTGTTACACCATGTTCTACATACACCAAGTTATTCATACACCAAGTTCTACATACACCATGTTCTACATACACAAGTTCTCCATGCACCAAGTTCTACATACACCAAGTTCTGCATACACCAACTTCTCCATACACCAAGTTCTACATACACCAAGTTCTTGTTACACCAAGTTCTACATACATCAAGTTCTACATACACCATGTTCTACATACACAAGTTCTCCATACACCAAGTTCTTGTTACTCCATGTTCTACATACACCAAGTTCTCCATACACCAAGTTCTACATACACCAAGTTCTACATACACCAAGTTCTTGTTACACCAAGTTCTCCATACACCAAGTTCTACATACACCAAGTTCTACATACACCAAATTCTACATACGCCAAGTTCTTCATACGCCAAGTTCTGCATACACCAAGTTCTCCGTACACCAAATTCTACATACACCAAGTTCTCCATACACCAAGTTCGCCATACACCAAGTTCTCCATACACCAAGTTCTTCATACACCAAGTTCTACATACACCACGTTATACATACACCAAGTTCTACATACACCAAATTCTACATACGCCAAGTTCTCCATACACCAAGTTCTTCATACACCAAACCAAACAGAGCTTTTCTTCTGATGTACTTGAATCATTTTACAGAATTTAAGATAATTTGTTTTGATGAATGTAAATGTGAATGATAGATTGTATTGAACAATGTGATGTGATGTGATGGAAATAATAATATTATCCCAAAATATCCACTCCGTCCTCCAAACTAAATAAAGATCGTGTTAAATCAACATTTGACGTGCAATTTGATGTTGATAATAAACAGATGAAATGTACAAATTGATCCCTCGAATAGCCTTGAAAGCTTCCTAATAAATAAACCTCAAAAGCTTAACCAAACGTGGTGTGAACCACAAATGTAAGAGTAAAACTCTCAATTGTCAGTATGTGTTAACACCACAAGTATCAATATGCTAGCAACACACGTATTTTCGTGTGTATCTACTTCAAAATCATGTCGGCCTTTGCCTGACACTAAAATGCAAAATGAGCCAGCAACATAGTATTTACATGTGAAATTCAATTGCTAACTGCTTGAAGAACCGCGTGACTGACACGCTCAAGGCTTTCTCGCGACTTGCACGAGCTTTGCAAGCTGTGCCGTGGTGAAAAGCTGCGTTGATGCGAAGCATCGTGTTCCGTGAACACTGTTTTGTAAATTATCTTCAGAACATGTATTCCGTATCTGAACAATTGGTATTCCCCAATATCTCACTTCCGTAAGTCATGGTGGATACTACAAACGCATCAAATTCACACTGGGTTTTTGGAGTGAAACAGAACTTTATTTTTTATTTTTTTTTCTCTATTTTTTCGCAATATATTCTGACATTTTCAACCATTTACTGTTAATGTTTTCTTGATCATGCTGAGAGAACCATACAATTTAAACATATTTCCAAGATAGTTGAAGTGGTCAACTACCTCGAGTTCATGATCTTCATATGTCCATTTTTCATTTACTATGAGTTTTCCTCTATTCCGAGACACAACAATCTTCGTCTTGTTGACAATAACCTGCAATCCCCATTGGAAACAGTATTCTCTTAACTTATTTAGTGACAGTTGTAAAACCTATTGTGTCTCCGAGCGCAAGACCATATCGTCTGCAAATAATATCAGAAATAAATAGATATATTTCAATAGTAGTCCACTGTCTACATGTTCTTGTAAGGCAAGTTCCAAGTCTTCTATGAATAGTGAAAATAGTATGGGCGACATAGCTTCTCCTTGTTTTATGCTTATATTACTGAGGAAGTAATTCGTGAGAGTGTATACTTTTGCTTCACCCTAGATTTTACGTTGTGGTAAACATAGACTTAATCACTGACCTCAGTTTCCCCGTTATTTCGAATTTATTTAATTTGTATAACAATTCTCTTTTGTCAATCGTGACGAAAGCTTTAGACAAGTCGACGAAGCAACAGTACAGCATGTGTATCTCACAGAGATGTTTATCCTGATGTCCAAAAGAAAGTTGACAATCACAACAATCTGTTTAATTGAAAATATTCTCCTCTATGGCACCAAAGAAACGAAAACAATCGACAAAACGGACTTATGTCACTAAACATTGTCGAAAATTGATAAGAATGCAAAACATTATTTCAAGTCGAGAATCACGAAATGCAAGTGTACAAAAGCATAATAAGTAACTGATGAGACAACGTCAATGTGTTGTTGTCCCCAGGTTCGGCTTCGGATCAAGAGGTCCGAGGTTCGAATCCCGCCATGGGCACGGCAACCTTGTTTGCAGTAGAGAACTGTACAACACGCAGTAAGGTTTGGATGCAATGCTACACTGAATTTCAGTGTAGTACCACCCATGGTTTCCTTGTTCCAGCCGCTGCTCGCAGGTTTCACCGCAATGCATAGCCACAAGGCGTTGCGGGCTTTCTCCCTGCCATAATACTAGCAGTCGCGATTTAAGTGAAATACTCTTGAAAGCGGCGTCAAACCCCAACTCACCTCACTCACCTCACCTCACAAAATTATATGCCAGGTAAAACGAGAATGTTTACGTCATATCGCATTGTCTTGGTGAACCAAGTTTTCGATTTAATACCAATGTGTTTTTTAAAATAATATGTGTTATATTTTACTTTCAAAATGTGTTGTTGAGAATTGTGAAAATGTACGTACATACTATTTATTTCACATAAAGATGCGTTTAGTTATTACTTTAGTTTTACTTTGTGTTTATTTTGTATTAATATTGAAAGTGATAAACAAAATACTTAACTTTCCATCAACATGGAGTATTTTTTTATTAATACGAAATGATTAACTCATTTAATGAAAAGTGTATATCGTGGAAGTTCATTTAGTACTCACTGTATCTGTCACATGTTATATCTGCACTGAGAACCAGCTTTGGATGCCATAAAAGCACACATGCACCATTATAAAGTTATATATTTTAATGTATTATTGATAACTTGTAAGACTATGGTGACCAACCACACATTCGTGAATGTCGGTGTAAAATGAACTACATTTGATAACATTTTACAAATATCAATTTATGGAATCAATAACATATGCTATTATGCCAACGCAATTTTGTTACATTCTAGTATTCTTTTTTCATTTTTATTCATAACAGTATTTGTTAATACAAAACATTTCCTATAGAGCTCATCAGATTTTGCAGGTTTTATAGAAGCAAGATTGATGATTAACATCATTATGAAGTAATGAATAAAATGTTTTTTTGTCTTTTGGGTCCAAAGGACCAAAGGATCTTATCAGATCGTTTTAACACTACACCCAACCGCAAAGCGAACTTTACCATACAAACTACAATATATTTCAATTCACAAGTGATAAATATAACTGAAACAAAGTTCAGAAGCCGACCAAACTAACTTACATATTTTAGAACACATATTCATGTTTAAAGACATGCGTTTTAAAAAATAATTGTTTTAATCTAGGAGATGTTTAAAAGTCAAAAAGGGCTTTTTCACTTTGTTTTATGTTGTCGAACAATAATGATGTCAGTTAATTTACATATAAGTTTTTTATGTTGGTAACATCCTTTACCAACGTTCTAAAAATTGTTTTACTTAAATGCCAACGTTTCTTGCATTGCTGAAAATGCGATTTCAGCATCCCAAAGTGTATTTAAACTAACATATTCATACTATGACGTCTTTTCACAACATATGCCTATCCAATACATTCAACATCAACATTCTCCGAAAGAGTAATTTCGTGTTTTACTCTGTTGAAAATGAGGTGACATTTCTTTTGCGGTTGAGTGTGTATTACTCTTGGCCATGGATTATTTAATCCAAATACTAATAGCCACATCAACCAATGAAGACGTTTGTATACATTGTAACAATCAAAAAATTGAATTTGTTCTCTTTTCCGAAATCAGATATGTTTTTATTTAAAAATGCAAAACACAATCTTATACTAACAATACTCATAATATACCAGAATAAAGTACACTATGGGGCAATTTTATGTAAAGATTAAACTCATTTTGAAAGTATACCACGCCTTAATTTCGCAACAGATATTGCATTTTTGCAAGAAACAACTATGGCATGAATCCCATGCAACCGCTATGGTCACACTTGATTGTGAGTCCGTCGGAACACATGGCGTACGTTTGTACCGGTATGCCACATTCATTATTTAAGTTTTAAGAATCAAGCATAGCCTTGCATATTGACCTAAACTTTGACAGCTGTTTGTCGATATTTTGATCAATTGGTCATTATTAAACCACAATTATCTTTGCAATGATAACTAAAAGTAACAACATTTTTCTGCAAAGTATGTATGTTTAAATCACCCATTAGCTCTCTCGACTGACACTTAGTAATGCATTTTCATCTATATATATTAATATGAACATGATTTTATCACATTTTGGAAGAATCAGGGACGTAATAATTTTGAGTTAGTTGAGTTTGTTGTTTGAGTAGATTTAGTTGAGTTAGTTTTAAAGGGACAGTAGCCCGTTTTTTTTGCTGAAATAAGTTGATGAAATGTATTTGAAAAATAATGTCACTAATAGTAAACCACCCTTCTCTCTTCGGAAAATCGAGTTTAAAAATGAGTGTACATGGTTCCGTTAAGCCATGGGAATCGTTTTCCGTCTTTCGAAATAATAAATTGTGTTCACAATAAAATTTCATTATAAATGGGAAATTTAAAAAAATAAAAATTGCAAAAAACGTGCAACTGCCCTTTCAGAATTATACTCGATCAGAACAACGTTTTTGGAGACAATCTTTCGTGTACATTTATCTTTATCGTTGCAAGTATCTAGTTCGCCACTATCTGTGTATTTTTATTCTTTTGTTTCAGATAATACAGTCATAGAACTAGTGAATAATAATAAATTCCAAAAACAGAGCTATAAATAAGGCAAATGTTTATATACAACTTCTGTAAGTTTATAATATTTGTACAACCACAGATGTTAATTAGTGAGTCGGTTATAGCTACGGTCTCCTTTCACACTCCCGTAGAACACTCCTGCTCAATACTGCTCAATTCCTTAAAGGTACATCCATTGTGTTGTTGGGGGTTACATATTCCAAAAGTAATAAATGGTGTTACATTATCGAGAGGTACCGACTCTTATCGAAAACTACAATTTTGATGATAGTCGACTTAGTATATTGACGATATAAAGGTAAAAGAAGTGATTTCTGATCGAAAACCGGACAATGCATCGCGATTGACGCGCGCCAATGACTCAAACGATATTTTGGAATCTTATGTGACAAAGTGACAAATTTGGCTTGATAATGTTAATAGGTCACATAACTACTGTACATGTAAATGGGACGTGCAGTTTCGGTTTCTGCAGATGCATAATGATGTCACTCGATTTTAATTGGAAACTAGTAATTATTATATATTTGGCGTTTGGGGATGAATATGCAAACTGAGTGAATTTATTTCTATTATAAACAACACATATGGTTAGTTGGAACGTATTGAATCCAAATAAAATTGTATCAAACACAATGGATGCACCTTTAATGATTGAAAAACTAGAGGCACATAGACTATTTTGGAATGTTCAGATTTCAATAAATGTATACTAACTGGCATGTTCTGCAGTTGTCAGTTTACACGCGAAAGTTGATAATATGCTGTCAGTTGTTAAATTGTATTATTAGTTACATTTGACTTTCAAAGGGTTGTAAGTATAGATCGTTTTAGAGCATTTTTAAAGGAATTGTCTTAGCTTCAAAACAGTTTTTGTGCATGTCTAACTTGCCTCAACCTCAATTTGAATATTTATTGTAGGACATAAACTATTCTTTGAGGGCAATGCATGTAATTCCTAGCACAAAAATCCCTAGTAACATTCTGTATCTATCTATTCCAACATATCGACTTTTTTACCTTATCAGTTTTTAAACGGGCTCTAGTACGCCATTTGGTTTCACTTGCAACGATAAATAAGTGTTACCAATGGCTGAATAATATTCCTGAATCGTTTAAAAAGTTCTAAAACGAATGTAGTATGGTTTGGTTAAAGGGGCAGTAGCACGTTTTTTCGTTGAAATAAGTCGATGAAATGTATTTGAAAAAAATGTCACCAATAGTAAAACACCCTTCTCTCTTCGGAAAATCAAGTTAAAAAATGAGTGTACATGGTTCCGTAAAGCCATGGAAATCGTTTTTGTCATTCTAAATAATAAATTGTGTTCACAATAAAATGGCCGCCATGCAATTTTTGCTTAATACGCAATACAGTTATTACAACTACGGATAATTGGTTTGTGTAATAAGATATTTTACCCTCTAAAGTAAATATAAATAACATAAAATATCAATATAAATGGAAAATTTGAAAAAATAAAATTTGAAAAAAAACGTGCTACTGCCCCTTTAAGGCATGCGAGTCCATTGTTCATCGAGTGGCCTATTTAAGATGTTCACTTTAAAATGACCACTCGAAGTGATCTGAATAATGTAACAACACCTAAACTCTCCGCTGCAATAATACTAGCAGCCGCGATAAAAGTGAAATACTCTTGAAAGCGACATTAAACTCACCTCACCTAAACTCTCCCAGGAGAGTGTTATAAATCTTGCAATAATAGAATGGTCAACCATCTTGCTGAACTCGCATGAGATCTACAAATCTACCTCTCATACTGAAGAGTTTCACAAAATTGTCATTTTATTTGTCGCATCATTTCTTCATACACGGATAATTGATTTCGCTGATAACTGCTTATCGAATCATGTAATGAGATGGTTGGCCCTCTAACGTAAGAATATATTGTACAAATGTTAATAGCAAATGTCAAATTTGAGAAAAAAATAATCTGCAAAAAACGTCACAAAAGTTGATTCCGAAATGTCAGTGGAAATTAATTCCGAAAAAAAATATAAATACTTAAGCCAAGTGGCCCAGACGATGACTTTTTAAAGGCATTTCTTGTTGAATGTGGTCAGCGAAACATGTTTTTTTATTAAATGGTGACAAGCATCGTCTCGTCGAAGGTAAAATAAAGTTTTTATAAGCAATTTTTACCAAAGATTTGAATATGCATTCCGTCCAAAATATTTCCAAGTCTAAACTGTGTTTGGTAATAACAATGTGTATTGTATAACAATGTAACTTTGTGTGGCAATTACAACAAATGACATCAAAGAATCTTCCCTGTTGTCATTTGAATAAGCTAAAGCTATTTCTACAGCTGTCACCTGAGGAAGTAATGTTTCGTAACTTTGATAATATCAAGTTGCGAATGTGCTCTTTTGTTTGGTTTGGTTTGAAGTACAGTTTTAATGATTACCTGTTTCAAATACTACAGATGTGACGAAAAATGCTACGTAGATGTAAAGTTATTACATGATTCGTTATTACAAACAATAAAACCACCGAGACTCATGATTTGTCATTCATCATTTCAAACAGTAAAGTAAGTATACAACTGAATAGATATTAATACTATGTTTCAATTATTTATGACAATAAATATTGTATATCAAGAATGAAAAACCACTGGTCCGATGTCATCCAGCATCTGTATCCAATCGAAGTTACTGTACTCAACTTAATATTTATCACAATAGAGGGTTTGTTAATTGCAAATGCAAAACCACTGGTCCGACGTGATTCAACATCGGTTTCTAATTAATTTAACCTGTAAGAATGTCGATCCTGATGGGTCATTATGACCATTAACAAATATCAATTAACACTGTCATACGTGTTGATAAATCTTCCCGAGGGTGATAAATGTTTATATCCCGCAACATGCATCTAAATATGATATGTTGTAAGGTATGAAACTGGTTTCGAACATGCGATCCTTCGTTTGTTACTTAGCGCTATCCATTAGGCTAAGAAGGACTATTAGAAACTATATGATTGTTTGTCAGGAAGAATCCTACGTTCTCTACTAGACTGGTAATGCACGGGGTCAGCATGAAATGACAGGCAATCACATCACTTCCCGTGGACGTTTTGAGCTGCACGTGCTTGGAAGTATTCATTTCGTGAAGATGGTAGCTACTTGTACCAAATCCGATGAATGAGCACCGAAATTCGCAAAATAATTAATTTTGGTGTCACATAAGTATAATAATATCATGGGCATGTTTCGTGACGCCATGCGTGATTTAAGGCGGAGAATGCGTACGTCCTTCGATACGTCTGTCCAGTTTCTCGTTAGCACGACATCTGAAGAACCGCTGCCCTAGAGTCTTTGGTAACAGTCTTCAGTAGGGGAATACGCAGAGACCAATCGACTTGGGTGACATTGACCTCATTTAAAAGGTCACTACAAGACTCCGACTAGTTTTTAAGATGTCGTTAGCAAGATATCACATGAACCATGAGCCATGAGTCTTAACATCAATCTTCATTTCGGGAATACACAGATAACGATCGATTTACGGTTACTTCATATTCAAGGTCACTACCAGCATTTGACCAGTTTTTAACTTTTGTTAGCCCGATATAATTAATAACAATTGAATCAAACAAGAAAAGCTCACTACGCTGTACAAACACTGTAAAAACACTGTACACATCATTTTAGCTCTTTTCTTGATTGAGGCGGGGGACATGGTCACGTTTGTGACAAATACTTGTCCTTCAGAAGTTAACCCCTTTTGCAAATGGGTCATATTTCTAGCAAAACCCCCAAACAGAAACAATCGTACCACTACATTTCTCTCTATCTATCCAATGAAATCACGTGTGACATTGACTTTATCGACCCGATTTACTTTCGTATTACCTTTGAGTGTAAAGGTTATATTATTTTTAATTAGCATATGGCCTTTTAATATGTCTGATGCAAATTATACTTAAGAAGTTTTGCTATGTATTCGGTCATCTCTATTTAGAAGGATATAGTATTATAGTATATATATATATATATATAATATATATATATTATTGTTTTACAATTTTCACAAATTTAAATAACATGCATTGTGGATCATACAGTAACGGATGATACGGTAACCGATCATACAGTTACGGGTCATACAGTAACGGATGATACGATTATCCTACTTTAAGTTTCTAAGAATGGCTTTAAAACTTTCCATTGACACACGACAATCTTATTTAAAACGGTGATGCTGATTGGATAAGTAACATTAATTGCAACCAATCAGTATTCTCCATTACAATTCAAGAAAGGGATTCACTTGTAACAGAAGTTAACTCGAGAAGGAATGATGTGAGTACCTTCATTAAGGCGAGAATGCATCACCCGTTCATCACCTACATTCTAAGATGGGTTAACACGAGTGAAGGACAAAACCATCATGAATAGTGGTCCAACACGACTAATGATAAATACCTGTGAATTCAGCCATGTTTTGTTAATGTGATTATATAACCCGTCATTTTCAAACTGAGTGTTGTTTTTTTTTAAAAACAAAACAATGAATGTCCACAACATTATTTAAACTTTGGAAATGGATGTCGATGTTCACCTTTGTTATACTATGTTATAGCCTGTCACATTCGTTTAACACAGACAAGACTTAACAGACTGTATATCAGGTTTAATAATATACCATATAATAATCGGTGATGACATCGGTTTGAATCCCGCTTTTCAATTGAATGAGATCTATTGCCATATACTTGCAAAGGTTTCATTTCTCACGATAGACTGTCCTCCAGGCCCAGGAACAAAACATTCAATTGACGACCAGCTTAGTCTAGAAAATCAAGTCTAGATTCCTCAGTTCAGACATCTTTAGGGCTACATATTGTATAATTATTTGAACTGTTTGTATAATATTGATGTTTTGATACGGGAAAACTTATTTCTGAATCTAAATGTTAATCTAATCTCAAAACAGCATGTATAGTTTCAAAACTTAATCAAAATAAATCACTTCAAGTGGGTTAGCGCGTTCGGATCATTAGGTCCGGGGTTCGAATCCCGCCAGGGGCACGGCAACTTTGTCTGCAGAAGAGAACTCTTCTACACGCAGTAAGGTTTTGGTGCAATGTTACACTGAAATTCAGCGCAGTACCATCAATGGTTCGCTAGTTCCAACCGTGCTCGCAGGTTTCACCGCAGTGCATAGCCACATGGCGTTGCGGGCTTTCTCCCTGCCGTAATACTAGCAGCCGTGATATAAGTGAAATAATCTTGTAAGCGGCGTTAAATCACAACTCACCTCACCTCTTTCTTCGGAAATCAAAGACGACACTCAACCGCAAAAGAAACGTCACCACAGTTTCTACAGTGTAGAAAAACGTTATGTAGTTCCTAATCAAATTGAAATAGCTGTTTTTGCCAACGAGATATTTTTCTTGAAGCATATAATAATATATATGCCATAGGTTGCCGTATAATCACAGTAAAATTTACTGTTAACAGATAAAATGCCAACATTTTGTATATTTACAAGACGTTTAAATACACATTAATATAACTATCGTCACAATAAGCAAGGACAAGACAAACCTGCAGGGCGAAGATAGTCGAGTGAAAGCATCTGCACGTACACGTTGTCATAGGGACTTTGCAATTGACAGGCCCAAGGTCTCTGAACCCTTGTTATTGTGTTCAACGTCATGCATGCAATAAAGGAAAAGCTGTCTGATGACATCACATTCAGTGGCGCACGCAAATCCAGGTTACATGTCTTGGAAACTGAATTGTATCGGATTGTCCTTGTATGGAAATTATTTCTCATACGTCATGACGTAGATGAAAGATTTCACTAGCGATTGGTATTATTTTTATGTTTTTTAAAAATAATTTGGTATTAAATAAACGTAACAAACGAAATGACTCTTTAACTTTTGAGTGAAAAACTCACCTAAGCAAACATAAATTATGTTCACATGACCACACAAACTCCAGGAGTATTAATACTTATGAGTAAATATATTTTTACTAGACCTCTAGGTCCCCGCAAGTGGCTGCGACACTGCCGAAGCGGCGTTAAACAATAACTCACTCACTCACTAGACCTCTAAGGGTCTGGTAAATATATCTATATAAGTAAATATATTCATGTGAGTAAAAGCAAAATTCCTAAGCGTTCGCATGACATTGACAGCAAGGGTGAGTATTTCATTATTTCATGTTGTAAAAGGTTAGATGAAATGACATATAGTCACAATCGTATTCGTTGAAAAGTGGTTTCAATCTGACAATTGCTCGATTTTAAAATTCTGAAATCGACCCATAAATTACTTATATACGGCTGTTTAAAAAAGTGCCCCGGGGACCAGAATGAAAATTGGCGGGTGGTGGTCACTGAAGCGTATCGTGCTGTGACGTATGTGGAGTCTCATTATGGCTGTTAATCTTATTTTAACGCGTTTTCCCAACTTTTTAACTGCTCATATAAGACAGAAAACTTCATCAAAACAACCCATATTTTCGATAAACCGATTACTTTACTTTTCAACTAGCGATTTCATATGGTTACAACGACTGGGACCTGCCTAATTGGAGTGCATTCTGCGCTTATGTGTAGTATGTTTGTAGCAATTAACCGCGGAACTAGAAGGGAAGGTAGTCGGCAGACACGACTTCATTTACACGAAGTATGTCTTTCAGCGATTCAGAAAATGACATATCACTTTCCATGGAGTGTTTGTCTTCAAGCTCAAATTCCACCTTTTCAAGTGAAGTGGTCGATGCCTTGCCTTACAAGTATGAACCAAATTACAGTTCAAGTGACATTGAAACAAGGGAAGAAGAATCTCGCGGGAATCGGGTGAAGAGAGTTTAAGTAGCATCAATTGATCAAATTATGTTGAAGAAACGTCCTGTCTTGGTGACACAAAGGAAATAGGAAATAAACATTAACGCGATATTCAGTCTAGATATTGTCAGCCAATAAAAGGAAAGAACATATCTCTATCAAGTTATCCAAGTAAAACTGTAGTTTAAATAGTGTACCAATGAAATTAATTTAAGTGTAAAATCATCATAACTACATGTATTTGGTTTTCTATTTTGCCATTGCGAAGAGACTTTCCTGAACAGGGTACCAGGAATATTTACCCCAGGAGTATATTTACTCATGTGAGCAAATGCGTACACATGCCACCCCGTTCGCATGCATCGATTTACTCACTTGAGTATATTTACTCACGTAAGTAAATATACTCACGTGAGTAGTTAGTGCATGCGAACGCAATTACTCACCTAAGTAAATTTACTCCAGGAGCAAATTTGGACCTAGTCAAGGGGTCGTGCAAAAGTATATTTACTTATGAGTTGTTTACAGGAGATAGTTGGTCATGCCATCGCATTTTTAGCTCTTTACACGGCTTCTTCTCAAAAACCATTTGATACAGAAAGTTAAAATTTTCAGAACAACATCGTTATAACCTGTAGACCTTGTTTGGTCATTTGGTCAAAATCCTTCCTCAAATCTGGGCGTGGCAGGGTGTTTAACTCAAACTTTTAATTTCACTCCTGGAACTAGTAATGTTAGGACGCTCAAATTCTGAGATCACTTTTGAATCTTTCTACTGTGAAAAGATTTTAGAGCTAATATAAACTTCATATCCCCCTATACTCTCTCTAGCAGGTCACTCAACGCTGGGTGGGACAGTAGAGAATATTGCATAATGCTGTGTAATTGGAAATTGCATAAAGATTGTGAATTATGTTACTTAGACTATTGAAAAGGAACCTCTTCTTCGGAAAATCCCATTTCTTTCAGTCTCCTTTTCAATATTTAATAAAATGGTGATATTTTCAGAATAAGCATTTTTTTCAGAGTTTCAGTGTAAGACTAAATTGGGAAGACTATATTTCATTCTTCAACATCAAACAATATAAACCCCGATGAGCTACAGAGCCCGTGGCTCTATTTTCTTCATTTTTTCGAAAATCCGTAAGTTTAACAACATTAAATTAAGAAATACTCCCCCTTGTTGGCATTATCATGCGAACGCTTAGAAATTCTGATTTTTCTCACATGAGTATATTTAGGAGTAAATTTAGTGCATGCGAACAGGGTATTACTTATATAAGTACAGTCTCTATTGCGATTGAGTGTAGTTCTTTTGTCTTCTTCATATTTACCTGAAGATAATTATCCTCACACCATTTTACAAATCTTGAGATCATGTATGATGTTTCATCTTTGAATAGACAAGAAGTCAATGCCGAGTCAACCGTAAATTTAAATAAAGAACAGTTATCATTGATACTAGTACAATACTTCGTATATAGAATAAACAGTACGGGCGATAATACAAAACCTTGTGGAGCGCCGGTATTTATGACGAGATTTGTTGAAACCGCGTTTTTACAAACTGTGATCTCTCCAAGAGAAATAATTATATCCATTTGATGAACTTTGAATCACATTTAAGTGCCGAAAGCTTTTCAATCAGAATATGAGGTTGCATGGTAATTAACGCCGAGGAGACGTCCAAAAAATCCGCACATATGCAATTTGAGTCCCGAGATGCTTCAGAATTCTGTGAAGGAGACATACTGTGGCATCAACACCCAATCCTGCTCTGTGGCGAACTTTAGAGGATCGAGTTGATCTTGGAACTTGACTCAAGAGACGCTGGAGAACAATCTAATGTTATTAATACATAATTTCTACTGCTTAATTTTCAAATCCAAAATGTCCTAGTTTAAATTTGTCTTTCAGGGATTTTCGCGCAACCAGATGTGAACCGTGAGTATGAAGGGATTGACTTTTGAAATTTATTCTATAATTAGGACGTATGTCTTGCAGACTTATTGTTCTCACTGTTCCGAGTTTTCCTTACAAAGGTTTTAAAAATTTGCTTAATCGTTATTTTAATTGACGTGGGTTTTCAAATTTCATTTCTTTCATTTCATTTCGTTTTCATTTCATTTCTATCTACATTTAACAAATATATTTTAACTAAAAAATTACTAACTTGATGGTGACTCATTTATGTCATGAGTCCAAATAGGTATAGACCAAGCTTACAGCACATTCATAACCACAAAAGCGATATCAAAAATGTATTTTCTCATCATACGTAAATCCTTGAAGAGCCATCCATGAAGAACCATCATGATTATCTTGCATATATCCTATTACCAAATATATAATTGCTTGTGACCAATAGAAATACTATTGAAAGCTGCGTTAAACCGAACTCACTCACTCACTCCAATAAATAATCATATCCCTTATCCAGACAATTTCTAGTGCGTATCTAGAATGTATCTAGTATTTTTTAATTGCGTATCTAGTAATTTCTAGAAATTTCGAGTTTGTATTTTTGCGAGATATTCAAATACTTTTTCATATTCTGAAACTGCGTGTTGACTTTGCTATAATTTGTAAGTTCGACAATATAACTCAACTAGAATAGCAGAAATATAATACTTACTTTCATGGTCTCCTCTCGTTATATCGCGCTCCGCTGAACTACTATGGGGCAGTCAAATTAGTCACTGTTTAAAGCTGCTCGCTCTACTGGCCGGGATCTTTAATAGCTGGCGAGTTAATCAATGACGGATATTCAGCTACGATAAAATGAAGTATGTTTTTGTTCAGAAGAATTATACTTGTAGACACTGTAAGTGGGTTTAGGTGAGACCTCAGTTATATAGACTAGTGATAAACCACGTGGGGTGCCCTTGTTAGAATAGGCCCTCAGTTCCTCCTGCTTGTCGTAAGAGGCAGTCTATTTGCCGTGGGCTGCGACCTGTACGGATGGAGGAAGGATGCCTGATGGTTGAGGAATGTGTGCAACTGAATGCTAACACTGAACAATACACTGCTTCGGCCACGACTTCATCTCGACAGGTGGCCAGATTGGCCTGGTCTGGTCAATCGGCTGGTCATACCAAGCACTTGGTTGCGCACATCTTTTCTATCCTTCTTCATACGCTGCAATCTCTCTTTACAATTTTCTTTACTTTCTGTGTGCTCCCTTGCATACCTTCACCACCTTTTCACAACGATTTCTTCCCCTCATGTACCTATCTCAACTTTCTGCTTGCTTTTTTCGTGCTCTCTTGCACTCATTTATCTACTTTACTCAGCTTCAAAGATAGAGGTGGCCCATGGGTCAATTCAGAAAGGCCTTGGTAAAGCTTTTATTGGAGTATATCACCCTAGTATCCACAGTGCTGTCAGCAGGAGAGCCGCTGACATGCAGCATTGCCCTTGTTGGTGCTCTGTTGTGGATTGGGATCCAGGTTGATGAATTTTTTCCACCCAACATGGAATCCCAAGGTAAAATAAAGCAAACTTTATATCAATAGATGACAGTCCCTCTTCTGATGAAGAGGCAACTGCATCAAAATCAAATAAAATTTCATCAAAATAAAATTCAACTTCCTCAACTTCAAATCCAATCTCTAGCAACTGGCCACGATTTCTCATCATTTCATTCACAAGGGCTTGCTGGTGATGTGAAGGAGGTTAAAAAAATCAGGAATGGGTACCTATTGGTAGAATGTAAATCCCAACAACAGGCAAAATGTCTGCTCAAATAAAAATGCATAGTTGACAAACCTGTCAAGGTTTCGCAAAATAGTTCTCTCAACAGCAGCATAGCTATCATTCGAGACAAGGATCGATGTCTCGAAGACTCCACAGAACAAGAGCTCCTTGACAACCTCAGGAACCGGGACGTTACAGCTGTGAAGCGTTTTACCATCGAGAAGGAGGGCAACATCATCAAAACCCACCCATACCTTCTAACGTTATCACTTCCACAAGCTTCAAACACTATAAATGCTGGTTATTACAAACTCTATCAACTTTACATCCCAAACCCCCTCCGCAACTCTTGCAGGGCTGATGACCATGTTTGTCCTCGCTGTGGCAAGCCATCTAGACATTTGCAAAGAGTTGCTGAAATGCGCCAACTGTGCTGGCGTGCACATGGCTTCCTCCAAGGAGTGCCCACGGTGGCAACAGGAGTCTAAAATCCTAAAACTCAAATTCACACAAAAAATCTCCTTCGCCTAGTGACTGAGGGTCCTAAACCCTCATACTCATCCATTGTGTCTTCTGCAAGTGCCCCAAAACGCTCTGTATCAACTCAGACGGAAATTGAGTGGGTCACAGATCCACCGACACAAAAAACATTCCGGAGTAGCACAGTGACACTCCCTCTTCTTTCCCTTAAAGAGCCTGTCAAACTGACAGGTACTCCAAAAACTAATCAAAACAACAACAAAAAAGAAATCAAAACTCAAATCAAAAAGCAAACTCAAAAACTGCACATAATTCAAAACAAAAATCGTCAAACCGCACTCCCAAAGGCCAGAGGAATACGGTCGAGGTCTACAATAAATTTGGTTCTCTTGACCTTGGGTCTGATGTCCCTATGGACGCATTCGACACAGCATCTCTTAACAACTCGCCCAAGAAGGGGCAGAGGGGTCGGTCCTCAGACGGACGCCTTTTTTACTGCGTGATGGAATTATCCACAGAGAAATTCCATTAACAACGCATATACAAGCTGTTGCTGATTTGGGTACATTTTCTGCCCTATGCCGTGAGCGTATTTCATGTGATGAAATAGTCAGTGAAATTGATCCTGTTGAGGCCTTTTCTAAAGGTCTCATCAATGTTCCAACTGAAACTAAAACCTCGGCAAATCCACGAATTCACAAGCCATGGTTTAACGAAACCTGCGATACTGCTCGACACACAGCCAACCAACAAAAACGTGAATCTTGGAGAGGCTATGTCTCTAAGATCAATTCCAGAACACCAAGCAAAATCTGGAATATGATCAGTAGAATAAAAGGCAAATGTTCCAAATCTACAATAAAGCATTTTAAGGTCAATGGTGACCTTCTCACATCACAAGCTGATATTGCCAATAAGCTGGCTGAAACAATTTCTAAATATTCTTCATCTGCAAATGATGTCCCTCAATTGTAAATTGGACAATGGAGAAGATTATAATGTACACTTCTCCTTGTCCGCGCTTAAAACTGCACTTTCTAAAGCACATGATACAGCAACCGGTCGTGATAAAATCGATTACCAGCTTCTTAAACATTTACCAGAACCTTGCCTCGAGCTTCTACTTCAGGTATGTACTCATATGTGGGAAACGGGTGAATTTCCATCTAGTTGGCACAATGCTACTATTGTGCCCATTCCAAAACCTGGGAAGGATATTACAGATCCTTCCAACTGCCGTCCTATAGCCTTAACAAGTTGTGTATGTAAAACTATGGAACGGATGATCAATGATTGTCTAGTTTGGAATTTGGAAACTAATAAATTACTTACTGATATTCAATGTGGTTTCAGCAAACAACGCAGTACCACTGATCATCTTGTTCGTTTAGAATCATTTATTCGTGATGCATTCATAAATTAACAACATGCTGTCTCTATCTTTTTCGATTTAGAAACAGCTTATGACACTACATTGAAGCATGGCATTCTAAAATATTTATTTGAATTTGGCTTGCGAGGTCGTATGCCTCATTTTATATCTAATTTTTTACATGAGCGCCAATTTAAAGTGTGTGTGGGTTCTACCCTTTCGGATTTCTTTGATCAAGAAATGGCATTTTATCTGTTACACTATTCAACATAAAAATCAACAGCTTGGCTAAAGTTTTAAATGACCATACAGATGGTTCACTTTTTGTGGACGATTTTGGAGTTTCCTGCAGAGGCAATAATATGCCATCAATCGAGCGCCAATTGCAATTCTGCCTCAATAAAATACATAAATGGTCATTGGAAAGCGGCTTCAAATTTTCTAAAGCCAAAACATCTTGTGTGCATTTTGGCAACATGCGCAAAATGCACCAAGATCCAGAAATATTTCTGTATAAAACTCCAATCAAAGTCGTTCCTGAGGCCAAGTTTCTTGGTCTCACATTTGATAGTAAATTATCTTTTATTCGCACATTAAAAACCTTACAGCTAAATGTTTAAAGGCTTTAGGCCTGTTAAAGGTCGTATCAAATAATAAATGGGGTGGAGATGAAGAAACTTTTCTTCATTTCTATTGATCACTGATCCGCTCCAAACAGGATTATGGATCCATAATCTATGGATCTGCCCGCCCTTCTTGTATCAAAATGCTAGATACTATCCATCACCAAGGTCTCGGACTTTGTTTGGGGCCTTCAGGACTACGCCTGTTGAAAGCCTTTATGTTGAAGCTGATGAGCCATCCCTCGAAGATCGGAGCATCAAGCTAGCACTTCAATATATAACTTGAATCAAACCCTTCTAATCATGCATACAACTGCGTATTCAATCCAGAATACCAGCAGTTGTATAACTCAAAACCTAAAGCAATTCCACCACTCGGTATCAGACTTCAACAATGTTGAAGATTCTGATATCGACCTAACAACAATAGCAGAGCACGATCTGCTTGCAACTCCGCTATGGCAGGTGATCAGGCCCCGTATCAACTTCTCTCTAACTACTCATAAAAAAGTCAAATACAGACCAATTAATATTTCAACAGGCATTTTTGAACTACGCGATTTGTTTGCAGATTATAAACCAACTTACACTGACGGTTCTAAAGATGGACCCAGTTGCAGCAGCAACTGTGACTCCTTCAACAACATATGCTTCAAGGCTGCATGATGGCAGCAGCATCTTTACTTCGGAAGCTTAGGCCATTCTTAAGGCCGTCCATATCTTTCAAACTCAACTCCCAATAATTACATTATTTTTTCTGATTCACTTTCGTGCTTACAGGCAATTAAAAACTGTAAGAGTGATCACCCAATTATCAAGGATGTTTTATTACTGCATAATTCTTGTCTTCAATGCGACATTGCCTTTGCTGGCTTCCTAGCTATATGGGCATCAGAGGTAATAATAACTAATAATAATAACTCTGTAGTTAAATCAGCTTTAAACCTCAAACTTATTTCTCCTACCAAAGTTCCATATACAGATTCTAAACCTGCTATCAAATCTTACATTAAACAACGTTTGAAGTCCCAATGGGGCCAACAACAACATAACAAACTCCACACTATTCAACCTCATTTAGGTTACAAATCTCTATCCTCTTTTACCCGGCAGGAAGCTTGTGTCCTACGACGATGTCGTATATTACACTCTTATCTTACACACTCATATCTTTCAAAAGGGGAAGATCCCCCGGTATGTATATCCTGCCAGTGTGAGTGTTGGGACTCTGCACATATCAGGGAAACATTTTTTTCCTTCTATTTCAATCAGTCAAGTTTTTACTCATTCGGTGAGTATCGTGTTTTAGATTTTTTAAAGTCTATACACCTAATTGACAAATTGTAAATTTTAACTTTTCATTATCAGCTTTTATTCAAATTGTGATAATATACTGATGTTTTTACGGCCTTCATGCCGTGTTCTGTTTTTCTTTTGCAATTTTCTTTTTAAATTAGGCAAATAAATTAAATATCTCGCCGCTAATGGCTGCAATACTGCCGAAGCGGCATTAAACAATAACTCATTTAGCCATCTAAGAGCTCAAACTTGCATATATGTGTAGCTAAAGGGTTGGTGATTAAACGATACTCCAAAGCATTAGCGAAATCCTTATACTTTTTTCACAGTGGCCTTTCAAAGTCCGACAATTTTTGAAAATCTAAAACTTCAAAGGGAGATAATTCAAAAACCTACCAACCGAATTGAGAGATTTTTACAGGAGAGTAAGACAGGACTAAAATCGCTCGCGAACAGTCATTTCCGGTCATAATAAAGAACAACTTTAACATGGGGAAAATCTTCAAAATCCACATAGAGACTCGAAACTTGTTTCAAAAGATGCGCAGGAACAATACAAGCAAAAAAGTAAATCATGACCAAATCGTAGGTCACGTGGTTAAGCCGCTATTTTGATTTTCTTTAAAAAATTCTGATTTTGACATGTTAAATTTGGGTCTAAATAATCCCAGTGACATACTAGAGACTCGTAACTTATTTTAAAAGACGCTTAATAACTAGACAAGCAAAATATGTTACCATTGCGAAGTCGTAGGTCACGTGGTTTCGACGCCATATTGAATTTTAACCTTTTTTGATCATGCACTTTTGCGGAAACACCACTTTGAAGACAGTTGCATCTAAGCGCTGAATCTTAGATTTATATGCAGCTGAAGCATTCGAGAATAACAAGTATGTTATATTTTGAGTAAACTCCTAATACTTGTTTCACAATCACCTTTCAAAGTATGGTCATTTTGAATATTTGATAAGTTTGATTTGAACTGACTGGATGAAGATTTTATTGAAGCGTCACTAGACAATAGACCACTCATAATTTGATTTCCAGTAATTTCTATTGTAGAGGCATCGGACATAGCTACGAACTTTTACCTCAACCCGGAAGCAATTCAGAGACAATGCAGTACATTTCAGTTTTGATGTGTAAACAGAGTAAATTCCTACTTTCGTTTTGACATACATTGTTTTGCTGGGGGGTCAGTAATTGCATCAATGCAAAATGATTCTCCCAAGAGCAAAGAAATGATTTTGGACAAAATATCAACAAGTGCTACATAAATTCCCTTAATTTCGATAAATATTATCGGAACAAAACAGCGTCTTATAGATGTATAAAATATAATCACTAATTTCCCCGAGCAAAGACAAGAGGACTGGTAGCTGTGTGGTTAGACTGCTGGGTTTGTATTCCAGTGCACTGAGTTCGAGTCCACCAGTGAAAAACTTTTTTGATAATTTCAAATGTTCAAAACTTATTTTGTTTTGTATGTTAAATTGTTTTGACTTGTTTTTGAACTTTTTTTCATCTAAAAATTCATATTGGGTCAAGGTAAATGTGCTGGCTACTTTTTTGGGTTGTAACCATGTAACCAATAAGTTGATGTTATGACATATTTTGGTACGTTTGTCATTTTGCCGATTTTGGATTTTCGACTTCTTTAATGAGATTTGGGTCCAATAAGTTAAAATTTTAAATCTCAAAGAAAATCAACTTTCTCAGTTTTTAGGGTACGTGTCTTCATAAATCTTCCCCTAAAATACAGTGATACATACAAAATCCAACTCCCCAATGCAAGGCATAACTCTTGCCAGTCTTCATTCCTGGATGATTAAGGCCTTGCAGTATTAACTTAAGAAATCTGTGTTTAGAAATCCAGGCCTGCTATGCATTTCTGGTACAGCGATTCACTATCTTGGCACAACAAAGCGAGGGAAATACCACATGGGTTAAATCAGGCAGTAATGTTTGTCTGCGTTGTAGACTACACATTGTCAATGGGGGTGGTTCCCGATGGCAGGTGGGATGAGGATGTAGTGTCTTCATGTACACGTTGGTCTGTGTCCTCCAAGTCAGACTTCGTATGCCAAATGGATTTGTCTGTACTGGTTGAGTGAATGGTACATTCCATACAAGTAGTTGTTGTACTCCCGGCATAGGTTCATTATAAATGGGAGAATCATAATTATTTCGCTTATAGGCCTATACTTAAACAAATCGTTACACCACTTTGAAGATATTTGCATCTAAGCGATACAACTTATATTTATATGCCGCTGAAGCATTGGGGAATAAAATGTAACATTGTGTGTGTGTAACGTGTGAACAAGTTGGATATGATGAGGATTTTATTGAAGCGTCATGTGGAAGAGTTAGTTCCCCTTGACCACTCTACGATGCTGTGAGTATGCAAGACTGACAACACTACCTCATCAGATAGACGCAATATCACCCTAAATGGAAAAAGGTCCATCAGCACGATAATGTTTATGACTAATGAGTTTTAAATATAAGTTCATCAAATTCGACTTTCAGTTGGATGTGCGAACAGGAAATTCACACTTTCAATTTGGCTTACATTGTGTTGTTGGGGGTTTAGGTCTGTTATATATGGTGCTATTGTATCGAGAAGTACTGAATGTTGCCGAAAATGACAAATTTGAAGACAGTCGACTCAGTATAGAGACGATATATATGTAAAAGTAGTTCTGGTCGAAAACCGGACACTGCATCACGATTACCGCAAGTCTATCAGCCAAAGACAAAAGACAAATCTAGGTTGATTATGCTTGAAAGATCTGTGCATGTAAATCGGACTGTAGTTTCGGTTCTTCAAATATGTTATAGGATTCACATTGAGTGTAATGCACACGGACATTGGTATGCAATTTGTTACCTTTACATAATAGAGAATTATTAAGGAACGTAGCACGAGTCATTCATAAGCACAATTTTACTATTGTCATGGTAAACTACTTCCATATAAGGCGAGATGGTATATTCCTGCGCCAAAAGAGTGCAGCTTCCATCATTCATACATTACGCATGTGACAATTGACTAACAAACTCATCAATGAAACTACCCTCGTTTTAAGCCAGTGTTTCCCACAGTATACCTACTGTAACCAGTCAATGCGTATTTTAAAACCAGCTAAGGGTAATGGATATGAGGCATCATTGTCTCGTATCGACAGACATTTATTCTGCCGTTTCTAACACTTTATGAAGCCCTGTTCTACATCTTCATTGTCCTTGCATTTCTAAACTATTTCAATTCTATTCCTTCTCTTTTCTTTTTATTCAAACATTATTATCAAATCATATTCTACCTAACCAGTACACCAATTGCTCCCTTTTGAAAATAGGTCTGAAACAACCACTTCCTGTCCATTCATTTACGTAAGTACACGCTCACACCATTGTACAGCTGTATATTGTCACACAATTGTTCAATTTTAACATGTAAACTTTGGGTCTCAATAATCCTACAGACAAGCTAGAGACATGCAAATGCTTCGCAATTACATCAGAAGGATGGCTTCATTCATTACATTTAATCTATTTATGCGCAGAATCCGCTTGTCGTCGCTTGCGACTATATTTGAATTTCCTTTTCATGATCTTCATTTCAATACTTTAAAATAACAGCTTTCAAAGTAAGCACTGATTATGATGATGGCGAAATCTTGAAAGTTTACTCCTTTTCATATTGCCGCAGCGAAAATACTGATTGCGGTTTTAACAAAGAACATGTATTTCGATTTTCGTATTATTAAGATATCAAAAGCAGACATGAGCTATGGTGCTACATATTTTATTTTAATTTTATAATATATTGTTATGTGTTATAATGTATAAAAAATACAATCCACGTCACGGGAGCGTTATGCATATGACCCTTCATAAAGGGAAATAGCATTGTTTATCAATAACCTCTACTGTACCATCTGCACATAACTGTTTAAAAACCACTAATATGTGAACGGAACAAGGTTAACTTTACACCTGGCCTTCATCCGCGGATACTCTACAATGTGAGAGACACTGATTCATTGCGTTGTTTTGTGATTATGCTATAAAAATGTTTTATTTGTATGGAACTAAAGAAGAGTCAGTTCTTTGAAGGGCATTTAGAAGTGGTATACATAAGAACATTGACTTCTTTAATGTGAAAATACACTCCTTCATTAGGTGGAATGTAAGGAAATAACAAAATATGGTACATTTATATAGCAAACAAAACAATAGTGAGGAAACTCAATCAGGGAGATTAACATGCATGAGAATTGTATACAATGAGGATTTGCAATACAAACATGAGGGGGAGTAGGTAGATAAACAATGGCCTGTAGGCTTTTTTGAATATGTAAATAAACACACATGATGAAACGAGGGAGGCCATTTGGCTTTATTGAAATTGTTAAACAAATAATGATTACAGTTGATTGAAAGAGAGGCCAATTGTTGATGTGGGTGGCTTTGAAGTTGATGCATGGTGATTGGAGCTGATAGGTGTTGATTGGTGGGGACTCTTCGGATAATTTGCTTCGACAGGAGTGGATGGAAGGTAGGGATACTTGGATTTGGTTTGGTGCTCCTCGGATATTTCCTCCGACAGGAGATAAAAGTTCTAGATGAGTGAATCCTTAGCACATGGTAGGAAGATGCCTTGATGGTGGTTTATTGCAGGTTGTTCCCTTCGAATGTCAATCGCTTCTTGGAGTTTTCTTTGGCGCCAGTTGTTGTTGTTGTTGTTGTTGGTTGACAGTACTTTGGTAGCTTCCCAACTGATGATGTGATGCTTGTTTTTCAGGGTATGCTCAGATAGGGCGGATTTCTGGTCAAGTTTGTTGACGGACGCTTGGTGTTCCTTGATCCTTGTGTTGATAGGTCGTAGCGTTTCCCCGATGTACTCTTGGCCACAATGACATGGAATTTTTTAGATGCATCCTCTTGGGTTGTGGCTTGCAGTGGTGGTTCCTCTGTCGCTGGCTTTGAGTAGTTGCTTGACGTTTGATGCAAAATAAGATATACACATGTCATTTCGTCTTCAAACCTACGCCAATAACTGGAATATACATTCCTTTTCCGAATGAGACAATTAATTTCACCGGGAACACTTCATTGTAATCGATACAAGTCCTCAAGCTTGTTCATCCACTAGCGCTTCGCAAACGGTAGCCATGTTTGAACGTCGCCTGATATGCTTATGAGGGTTAATCACAAATTGCGCAAACCAGAAAAAACGAACCCTGATTGTATGCATGTGAATGATGTGAAAACGAAATTGAATCCTCTGCCGTTTTAGATTAAGGATTCCTCAATTTTGCTTCAGCCATGTATTGTTGCGAGTAACAAGCTGCTGCCTCCCGTGATAAATGACAAATATATTAGATTTGTGTAAATATTTAAAGAAAAACTTGTTTATTTTGTAATTATAAGGATTGTTTGGCGGCCGGAAGTCAGCAGCAGCTTCGTTTTTAGTTCTTCGTTCTTCGAAGAACGAAGAACTAGACAGAAGAGAAATGTTTAGTTCTTCGTTCTTCGAAGAACGAAGAACCAAACAGAATACACAATTTTAGATCTTCGTTCTTCGAAGAACGAAGATCTAGAATATATGGGCAAGTTTAGTTCTTTGTTCTTCGTTATTTCTTGGTCATTCAATTACTTCACTTTGCCTACAACCGATTGGATGAAGGTCCGCCGATCACGGGATAGAGCTGCCAGAAACTTTTCACGAGCCCGTTATATTATCTCTGTAATAAACATACAACACTATACAATAAAAAGTCTTTCAGGACACAAACGGAATCAACAGTAATGTTAAATTTCCCGATGTTCAAATAACCAACAACCAAAGAGAAATATTGTTTTAGTTCTTCATTTCTCGAAGCACTAGAAAACTGGAACATCTTACAATGTACAATCAATTATTTAACCTACACCAGTGTGACATGCAGGGTAAACAGAACAAATTCAAACATCAGTCAGTAAACAAACTCTGGCTGATTATTCCTGTTTAGTTCTTCACTTATCGAAAAAAGGAAGGACTGGCAAACTGGGATGATCTAAAATATCCCAGTCTTGTAGAAAAACGAAAAATTGGACAGTATTACTTTTCATTACCTACACAAATGTAAGATGATCAGCCGATCACGGGATATTTGAACGCCAGTTAGTAAATAGACTATCGCTGTTAGAACCCTGCCTTTGGCTCACTTACTTGAATCCCTTATAAAGTTGCTCGTTCTTCGAAGAACGAAGAACTAGACAGTATGGAATATTTTAGTTCTTCGTTCTTCGTTCTTCGTTTTTCATTCTTTGTTATAATACACTTTCATTATTTTACCTGCACTAGTGTAAGGTGGTCGGACAATCAGTGGATATGATAACTTCAGTTTGTAAATAAACTTTGGCTGATATATTCCTGCTTTGTTCTTCATATTCGAAGAACGAAGAACTAGAAAACTTGGATGTTTTAGTTGTTCGTTCTTCGAAGAACGAAGAACTAGACAGTATGGAATATTTTAGTTCTTCGTTCTTCAGTCTTTGTCTTACATTATTTTACCTATACTAGTGTAAGGTGGTCGGACAATCAGGGGATATTGCAACTTCAGTCAGTTAATTAACTGTGGCTAATAGATTCCTGATTTGTTCTTCATATTCGAAGAACGAAGAACTAGAAACGGGGACATTTTAGTTGTTCATTCTTCGAAGAACGAACAACTAGACAGTATGGACGATTTTAGTTCTTCGTTCTTCGTTCTTCGTTCTTCGTTCTTCAATCTTTGTTATAATACGCTTACATTATTTTGCCTATACTAGTGTAAGGTGGTCGGACAATCAGGGGATATTGCATCTTCAGTCAGTAAATAAACTGTGACTGATAGATTCCTGATTTGTTCTTCATATTCGAAGAATGAAGAACTAGAAACGGGGACATTTTAGTTGTTGGTTCTTCGAAGCACGAAGAACTAAACAGAATGGAATATTTTAGTTCTTCATTCTTAGTTGTTCATTCTTCGTTGTAATACACTTACTCTACTTTATCTATACTAGTGTAAGGGGGTCGGACAATCAGGGGATGTTGCAACTTCAGTCATTAAATAAACTTTGGCTAATAGATTCCTGATTTGTTCTTCATTTTCAAGAACGAACAACTATAATGTCCCCGTTTCTGGTTCTTCGTTCTTCGATACTCACGATTCGATGCTCACGAGTATTTGTTTGATTATCTGACGAGCGAAACAAAACACATCCACTTCTTTCACAATAATTGTATTACCCGGGAGATGTTAATTATTCTAATTCTGTGTTAATACTGCTGTGATCATCTTTTACATTTCTATTTATGTGTATATTTGAGAAATAGATTTCATAATGTATTTGTTCACTTATAAACTGTTTGAAAAGTACAAGTTATACTGGTAAATATGCCAGAGCTTGTCGACAGCAATCATATAACTTTCAAACTGTTTATAAGAAAGTGAATAAAAACACATTGTAACATCTATTTCTTCTAAATTCACACCTTACTTTAAAACAAATGTTTAATCAGTAAACAATGTTAAAAATAGAAGCAAAACATGTCCAATGCATTTTAACACAAATGTTTAGTCTTAACTTAAATCAGGAACTAAGCCCCACCCACAACACTACAGCATTACTCATGTGTCATCACACGCAAAATGTAATTCACAGGAAATATTAAAATATCTAATATATGGCTCTTACGTATTGTTTAAACTAACGTTTAACTACTAAAGATAATTCTCGTTTGAAGGTTTTTAAAAAGTATGCATAAGAAAACAGCATGTGATAGCATTGTCATAATTGAGAAGTGGTTCCGAAGATTATTTTGTGTAAACTTTATAGTATGAATGTCATAATAACGAGAAATACTATATCACAAATGGCCGTACTCAAAGCGTTACACCCATTATTACCCTGGAATAAGGATCAACATCGTTCCGTTTTAATTCTGAGCTCGCCTTGGAGTATGCAACCTTAGCTACCAATTAAGGCGCTTGAAGGTCATCTGTCATATTGCCTTCACTTTCAAACATGCAGGTACTCAATTGTACTTCTGAGTGAACAGAGGCACATTTCGTCCCTTGCCCAAAGTGACACAACGAGCCTCACAGCTCATGTCTCAGTGTGGGGCAGGGACTCACCCTTCATACTCTCAGTTTATCCAGCGAGCCATGCTCGTTGTTGCTGAACTTGGATGATAGCGATAGCGGTCGACTGAGCTATGCAGCGGACCACGTGTCACCAAGGGCCACCACCAATAGGTTATCCTTTTCAACTGTCAATTTCGTGTTCATGATAATATATACCTGGTTTAGTCCACTCAGCAGAGAGCATATGTCATATATAATTTCAATGCATGAATTGATATTTACATGTTTACCTTCGATTGTTTTTATTGATATCCTGTATATCGCGCAATATGTGCAGTGTGTTGGAACAGTATATAAAGAGCAAGAGAAAGGATGATGGTCGATCAGGATAGTAGACAATCAATGCCATCTACAGCTATTGCATACATGAATATAAACAAATGCGCAAATTATAAACAAACCTGAAAATGGACTACTTTCTTCTTTCGGCTTTTAATTCTCTTCTACAGCTGCCTTATAATTCCTGCTCACGCCTGCTTGTCACATTCGATTTTGCCATTAAAACATGTTAAATAGTAACTAAGTGTTACGTAACTTCATAAGATTGAAAATTATTTATAATATCATGGTTTATTTACTATTGAAATGCAATATACCTTGGATAAATTTTCCTAAATAAGCAGCAAAATAAGCAACCACCGAAAAGTATCATATTCAATCAACGAGTGATTGTAACGACTGAAACAAAGCCACAACAATAAAGTTTGATATATATGACTCCAACAACACGCTGAATGTTAATTTAATGTCATTTCCAAATTATTTTAAATTTCATTTCACTGTTACTCTTATGTCTATATGCTGGTTATGTCCGTGCAAATCCTATGTTATTAGAACATTAAAAAACATGCCGCATCTTATTCTCAATGTGATGATATTATGCTTACAATTTATAAACGCTCTGTACGTCTGAAATCATTTAAGATAATATATCCTATACAAATGATGCCACATGAATCACCATATGCATTTTGTAAAAGCTAGTTGAAATGACGCCATCATGATATGGCACACGGTGCTATTAGTTACATTTTAATGTTACTTTTTATACACGTTTAACACAAAACTGATTTAAAACATGAAATGTCGAAATCTTCGATCCACATCAAAACTCAGTTACGATGAAACCATAGTTGATGATTTGGTGTATACATATTGATGTTCATGTTCTACAAATCCAAATCCCCTCTAATCATTGAATCACGTGGACACCCATTCGATAATGGACGTAGAAGAAGTAATGAAACGTTTATCATTTACTCTCCTTTAACATTCGTTTTTATAAGGATAACCCATGACACCGAGGATATGGTAAGGTTGTGGACCCTGAAAGGAAGGAACAACCAGAGAATGCGAAGCATCCGAGGGTTTTTTCTGACTATCAGGGTCTACAACCTTACCATATCCGAGGTAGAATGGGTTATCTATATTATCAACCGTTTTTAAGTGTAACACAGGCTTTTTACTTGTTATCGCGTTATATTGAGGATCTTGAGGTCTGTCGTAAATTTAAGACATTTTTCAAAATTAGTCTAAGTTAGTTCTTTCAGATCTTTACTTTCAAGCCGTCATTTTAACAAATATATCAGGGTTTACAATCATTATAATTCCTTATAACAGGGTTTACAACTGTCTGTGTAAACCCTCCTGGAGGGAATTACAATGTTGTAAGTCCCTCGTACCGGGTGATACGGTTTAGAAAGGTCGTTTCAAGTATCACGTTATATGGCTGGTAGGTTGATAAGTGTAGGATACACGATACAGAGGTTATGCTTAGGATTGTAAAACCCGAGGTAAGAAAGTTGAGCGGGAAGTAAGACCGAAAGCGAAGCTTGAGGTCTTACTTCCCCAAAGCTTTCTTAACGGTGATGTCAGCCTGTTAACAGCCGCATAACCGAGGTAGAGTGTTTTATCTAACTTAGATACCGTAAAACATAAGTGTAAGCGCTAATCTGGTAGTGATTTTTGTTTAAGAAATAGATTTCATAATGTGTTTGTTCACTGGCTTATAAACGGTTTGAAAGGTGCAAGTTAAACTGGTATAAATGCCGGAGCTTGTCGAGGGCATTTATACTACAGTTTAACTTGAATTCAAACCGTTTATAAGCCAGTGAACAAACACATTATGAAATCTATTTCTTTGAAATTCAAACTTTGTAATTTAAGCGATTTCTAATCAGTACGTAAACTTTTGAAAATAAACAACTCTTGAAAAATGTCCAGTGCATGATACATTTTTTTTAGTATTGTCTTAGATCAGGCGCTAAGCTCCGCCAACAATAACACCACACCACTTATGTGTCACCACGCGCAAAACGTAGTTCACAAGAAATATGATAAAGTATTTAATTTTTGGTTCTAACATGCTGTTTTAATCAAACATTCAATCAAACTACAATTACACTTCACGCTGTAATATTTTTTAAGAGTTCAATCAAGAAAAGAGCATGTGATAGCAGTGTCATAACTGCGAAGTGATACAGTGGTAAAGTAGTACCGCAGGTTATTTTTTGTAAACGTCAGGTTATGAAGGTTATCCTTTTCAGCTGTCAGTCTTGTGTTTATGAGAATGTATACCGGTCACATGACCTTGTTTAATCCAATCAGCAGAGAGCATATCGCTTAAATTTCAATGTCTGAATTTATTTAAATATAACTGTCAAATGTCAAAATTTACATTTTATAATGTTTAATTCCAAAATTCTGCGTTATAAAGAGTAGCGTTATATAACTAGCGTTATATAGAGGCAGAGACAGTGTGACTGTAAATAAAGGAAATCCACACAGAACATTTCGGCTTCCTCTGTAGCGTGGAGGTAGAGCGTCTGGTTTTAAGTATCGAGTTCTATTCCCGTCATCTACACTCTGAAAAATTTATCTTTGTATACTTTTCGATAATAATTGTTATGAATTGTGAAAACAAATCTTCGTCTCATTTAAAGTCTTACTATCAAAATAAAAACTTACTTTCACAATAAAAACCTCATACGTGGTTATTATTAGAAGAAATACCGACTGAAATAATAATGAGGGGTTATTACGAGAAAACAAGATACCAACGAAACAATAGACAAAATCCCTGATAGGTTTCTAAAACAGGATAAAGATCAGCAAAGGTCGTTTTTCGATATCATGACATTAATCGACCTTGACTATTTTAATAAGAATTTAAACAAAATTAGAAATTTTATTATTTTTGTCTAAATATTTGGGAGACCTTTATGAATATCTGCAGATGCCGATCATCTACAGTAAAAGCTTGTAAAAGGTGTTTAAAACTGCTTTGCCACTGCGGTGTCAAATGTTGTAACTGCCACCGGTTGATTATTGATTTTGCTATACCACCAAGGGTTGTTTAAGCTTGTGCAAGTTCATGCAAAAAGGATATTTTATTGTTTTTATTTATCATAGTTCTACTACGGACCAGCACGCAAATTCGGGTAATTGAAAAACTTTTATAAATATAAATGGCATTATTTGAGGTTGTCCATAATCTCCACAACATCAACAACCAGAGTTTATATTATAACTGAAGTTGTTATATCCCCTGATTGTCCGACCACATTACACTAATGCAGGTAAACTAATGTAAGTGTATTACAACGAAGAATGAACAACGAAGAACGAAGAACTAAAATCGTCCATACTGTCAAGTTGTTCGTTCTTCGAAGAACGAAGAACTAAAATGTCCCCGTTTCTAGTTCTTCGTTCTTCGAATATGAATAACAAATCAGGAATCTATTAGCCACAGTTTATTAACTGACTGTAGTTGCAATATCCATACTGTCTAGTTCTTCGTTCTTCGAAGAACGAACAACTAAAATGACCCTGTTTCTAGTTCTTCGTTCTTCGAAAATGAAGAATACAGCAGGAGTCTATAAGCCACAGTTTATTTAATAACTGAAGTTGCAATATCCCCTGATTGTCCGACCATCTTACACTAGTATAGGTAAAGTAGAGTAAGTGTATTACAACGAAGAATGAACAACGAAGAACTAAAATATTCCATACTGTCTAGTTCTTCGTTTTTCGAAGAACGAACAACTAAAATGTCCCCGTTTCTAGTTCGATGCAGGAATATATCAGCCAAAATTTATTTACTGACTGAAGTTAACATATCCACTGATTGTCCGACCACATTACACTAGTGCAGGTAAAATAATGAAAGTGAATCATAACAAAGAATGAAGAACGAAGAACGAAGAACTAAAATATTCCACACTGTCTAGTTGTTCGTTCTTCGAAGAACGAACAACTTTATAAGGGATTCAAGTAAGTGAGCCAAAGGCAGTCCTCTAACAGCGATAGTCTATTTGCTAACTGGCGTTCAAATATCCCATGATCAGCCGATCATCTTACGTTGTTGTAGGAAATGAAAAGTAATACTGTCCAATTTTTCGTTCTTCTACAAAACTGGGATATTTTAGATCATCCCAGTTTTCCAGTTCTTCCTGAGGAACTAAACAGGAATAATCAGCCAGAGTTTATTTACTGACTGATGTTTGATGTTTTGATGTCCCCTGATTGTCCGACCACCTTACACTAGTGTAGGTAAAGTGGTGTAAGTGTATTACAAAGAAGAATGAACAATGAAGAACGAAGAACTAAATTATTCCATAATGTTTAGTTCTTCGTTCTTCGAAGAACCAACAACTAAAATGTCCCTGTTTCTAATTCTTCGTTCTTCGAAAATGAAGAACAAAGCAGGAGTCTATCAGCCACAGTTTATTTGCTGACTGAAGTTGCAATTAAAAATTAAAGAATTAAAACAATATTGCTCATTGGTTGTTGGTTTTTCGAAATTTTAAAAGCTAAAAACGTAATGCTGATGATTCAGCCAGTGTCTCCCGGAGTTAGTGGATCCGAATCAAGTCTTTTGATCTGAAGCCGAAGTCGCTAAACACTGAACATTCCCGACCTTTTGCAAAGATGAACTGAACAGTTTCACACTTCTTGTTCTTCGTTTTTCGAAGAACGAAGAACTAAACGTATATTTTTTGTCTAGTTCTTCGTTCTTCGAAGAACGAACAACTAAACGTTTCTATTCTATCTAGTTCTTCGTTCTTCGAAGAACGAACAACTAAAAACGAAGCTGCTGCTAACTTCTTTACCCTGGATTGTTTTACATGTTTTGTGCCTCTATCGAAGTATAACAGCAACAAATTTCGTAAACATCGCTCTGCTACGCTACGCGATGTTATACAATTTGTTGCTGTTATACTTCGATAGAGGCACAAAACATGTAAAACAATCCTTAAATAACATGTTTAGGCCCATCTAAAGTATAAGAGTCAAATGTCGAATGTTTTACTTAAAGAGGGATGTTACCAATGGCAGCTTGCCATATATATACATAACCTTACATACATCAGTCACTAACAACAAAGCCTTCATTAGGCTGGTCATATGAAAGAAGTTCAATTAGAAACCTTTTGAATCTCTAATTCAAGCAAATCATCTGTCATTGCAGTTCGCAACGAGTGTAGGGATGGTTCCCATAAATGCCATGTCAACGCTCAGTGTAGGGACACCATAGCGTTCTACACATGTAACTGTAAAGCAGGATTCACAGGAGACGGCATAGAAAAGTGTTCAGGTAGGTAAAATTATCATCTTTTATCATTATGTTAGCCATACATACAATGTATGTGTTTACCCTATGTCATATTGTTTGCAATGACTCCAATAAGTCATTGATTTTACCATTTCATAACATAACGTAAATTTAACATTCATAGAGATATTCAGCATACACGATTTGCTATCAAAAAATGTATTGACATTCGATATTTATCAAACAGGACATTTTGACATGTCCAGATTAACGCAGTTTAAGGATAAGTAGATTCTCCAACTTGTGGGATTGATATATATTATTTTTCCTTTTTGCAAATGGTCTATGCTGGATTGGCATATGTATTCAATTGGATTGAACACTATTTTTTGTAATTGACGAATCATTTATACCTGTCCTATAAAGCATCACTATTTCAAAATATTTCATGATCATGCTATTTTCAAAAGTGGCTACTATATTGTTATTATGGAGCAGAGTATTTACAATAGGCAAAAAGAGATTCAACTTTAGTATTGAATATTTTAAAAGTTGTGTACTAACACATTCTTTATTTTAATTTAATGTTAACTGGAAAAATTCGTGGAACCTCAGACATCAAGCCTCTTACATGGAGAACTAAAGTGTATAGACACTGCCACCCACGTATTTACTCCTTAAATATCCCTTTTGATTGTTTGGTAGGGTGTTTTTCATATGATTTTATTGCTCACAGGAATACATGGTCATACGTCACTTCAAAGTGTTATCAATCTGGAATATATGTTTCCTCAGTGGGTTTCATATTTTATGTGATGAAAACACATAGAAGACCATTTGTTATCATGGTTATGAAGCTTAGTTGCTACAATCTTTGCCACATTGAAAATCTCTTTCAAAATTAATATAACCAAATACCTTTCTAGTTTTGGAACGTTTTGTCTGATACCATATATATGAATACATTTTTTTGCAGATATTATGATTCGGTAGTCTATCAATGTCAATTGTTCAATATCAAAAAGGGTATTTGGTTATTTTAATTCTGTAATCCATACGATCATTAAACCAGAGTTCAATATCATTCCAAGAATTTGGTATTTCTCTACTTTCCCTTCAGGACATGACACCTATTTTCATTCAACTCATTACATGTCAATGTCAAAGCATCAATGTTTTCAAATTGTTGTATTTTATAAAAAGTTGTACCATCAGTATTGGGTCCATAAAGGTTTGTAAGTGTTATTCGTTTATACCCTACTGTTATGTCTGCTATTATGTAGCTACCATTATCATCTTTAATTTTTGTATAAATAGTAAAGTCTATATTATTATCAAAACGTATTGCTACACCTCTAGATTGGATCTAAAAGAGGAAACTGTATTGCAGACCCCATTCATTGTTCATAATATCAACTTTTTCAGGAGCAATATGAATTATGATATACTATCTATCTTTACAAGTATTTGTTTAACTTTCTTTTTCAGGAGCAATATGAATGTCCTGTAGGCAGACGATTTAATATATTTTTGTCACACTCCCAACTTCTTCTCTCATATTTTTGTCATCAGATTTGTTTAGATCATTTTAATTTTCTTAAAGCCTTTTTCATTTCCATGTTAGAAAATATTGTGTCAACATACAGGGTCTAGGACAATATACATCTACTTGATAAATCACATATTTGTATGAAGATAAAAGGGGGTTGTTTTAAATGGGATGCACATAATTTATCACGTTTTTGGCAAATTTCAATTTTTTCGAAATTTCCCATTTATAATGATACATGTAGTTTAAGACATAGTAAAACATCTTATTACACATGCCAATTATCCGTAATGGTATGTGCGTATGCAGAAAACATTGCATGGCAGCCATTTTATTGTTAACACATTTTATTAATTCGAAAGACAATAACAATTCCCATGGCTTTACGGAACCATGTACACGCATTTTATAACTTGATTTTCCGACGAGAGAAGGGTGTTATACTATTGGTGACATTTTTTTTCAAATACATTTCGTCGACATATTTCAGCGAAAAAACATGCATTTTGAGACAATGAGACATTCTTTGATCACATTTTGCACAATGTAATATTGTTTGGTCTGGGAATACAAGGTCGTATGTGGCACATTGTAAACCAGAGTTATATTAGGAACACTCATGTATAAATAGTATTCACAAGGGATGTTTGAGCCAACGTACAAAATACACTAAAGTGTAGCTGAGTACACTCTACCTTGGTGTTCCTGCTCTACATAAATGACCTCATCATTGATCTTGCTAAGTTCTCGAAATGGCCTATTGCTAGAGATGAACATATTGCATGTACATTACTAGCATGCATACAACTCTCCTCAATACTCAACCAAGTGGTCTACAGACTATTTTAAGCACTCTCCAGTCAACTTTGTGATCGATGTTAATGTCATGTTTCGTGGGGACCTGGATACTCCATACATATATAATTGTCATGTTTCTCAACCGTTAAAGACAATATTAGCTACCCCTTCTTTTTTATTTGTACACAGCCAAATTTGTCACATTCAAAAGTAGTTGCCTCTCCTTGATAAGGTTTGGACCTGTCGTTCTTCAGGTAGTCATTCAAATGATGCTGTTTGTATTATTTGCCATTCAGATATGAATGAATATTCCTAACTGCCTATTTTCTTATTTCATATTTGGATTAATCCGTAATTATTGTTCAGGTATTCAATCAAATGATGCTGATGGTATTATTTGCTTTTCAGATATAAATGAATGTGCTAAACATACTGCCAACTGTGACCCTCACGCAGAATGTACGAACACAGCTGGAAATTTCATCTGTACCTGTAATAGGGGATTCCTTGGAGACGGTGTCAAATGTACAGGTGAGCATTGTACTAATTGTTCTGAAACTGCAAACTGTAAACCGCATGCATGATTTAAATAAAGATCTGGTGATAATATCATGTATGAATAATGTTTGCCTTCTAATGAAAGTCAAATATTCCTATATGCCTTTTTTCGTCCATGTGGTTTCATCTAGAAATCTGTATACAAGATTTTAGCAATGGGGATATCATATTTGGATTAATCCGTAACATGTTAGCAGGTATTACTGCACATAAAATTATGTTAAGAGATCTACTAATCTACAGTTCACTGTTGGTTCATTGGAAGAGCGTGTTTAATCCTATAACATTGGATTCATTATATACTATCTATCTTTACAAGTATTTTCGTAACTTTCTTTGTGCTCTCTTGCATACCTTCAACAGCTTTTCACAACGCTATCCTTCCTGATGTACTTATCTCTACTTTCTGATTGCTATTCCTACTGCTCTCTTGCACTCATTCATCCACTTTACTCAGCTTCCAAGATAGCGGTGGCCCATGGGTCAATACAGTGAAGCATTGGAAACGCTTTGATGGAGTATATCATCCTGGTATCCCGGGTGCTGTCAGCAGGACACCAGCTGACATACAGCATTGCCCTTGTTGGTGGGTGGGGATTCAGGTTGATGAACATTTTCTGCCTAACATGACTCAAACAGGCAAAAAAAAAGCATACACTTCCAATGGATGAGAGTCGCTCTTCTGACGAAGAGGCTACTCGATCAAAATCATCTTCAACTTCAGCATCAAACAACTGGCCATGATTCTTCGTCAAATCATCCATTGATGACAAACCACTGCGTTTAAACCGGTTCACCACCGCCAAGCCAATTCAAGCACTTGTCGGTGATGTTAAAGAGTGTGTTTGTCCTCATTTAGGCAAACCCGACGATGACAGCCATCCAGGAACCTGCAAAGAGTTGCTGAAGTGCGCCAACTGTGCTGGCGATCACATGGCTACCTCTAAGGAGTGCCCTCTGTGGCATCAGGAGTCCAAAATACTCAAACTCAAAATATATCCTTCCCCAAAGCTAAACGCCTGGTTACTGAGGGACCTAAACCCTCGTATTCATCCATAGTATCTTCAGCAACTACCCCTAAAGGCTCTGTCTCAACTCAGACAGACATTGAATGGATCAATGATCCACCTACAAAAACTACTCTCCGTAATTCCACATCCTCTAGAATAGGTACCATGACAATCCCTCTGCTGTCTCTTAAAGAGCCTGTTAAACAATCCCAAAAGGCACCAAACCTTCAAATCAAAACTCAAAGCCTGCTTCAAATAACTCAAAATCCAAAACATTTAACCACATTCCCAAAGGCCACAGGAATGCGGTCGTGGTCTACAACAAGTATGGATCTCTCGAACTGGAGTCTGCTGATGTCCTTATGGACGCATTCGACACAGAATCTCTTAACAACTTGCCCAAGAAGGGGCAGAGGGGTCAGTCCTCAGACGGACGCCTTTCTCCATTAAAACTTCCAACATGAGGCTTTTAATATTTTAATATTTTATCCTCACATTTATGGTGATTCTCCAGTGGAATTGTCGTGGCTTTAAGGTGAGCCGGAAAGTACAATCACCAAGCTATTTGCCTTCAAAAAACCCATTTTAAAGAATCTGATAAGGTCGCAATGAGACCTTTCACTATTTATAATGCTTTCTCCCCTTCTGCTGATAAGGCAAAGGGAGGTGCATCAGTTTTAGTTCGCGATCCACAGGGAAGTTCCATTAAAAACTCATTTACAAGTTGTTGCTGTCAGCTTATCATTATTTATAACTTTAACTCTGCTCTTTATATAATCCAACATCTCAAGATCTTTCTTTAAAAGATCTTGATCAACTTGTTACTCAACTACATAAACCGTTATCATCATGGGTGATCTCAACAGTCACAATCCCCTCTTGGGTAGTAATACCCTTGATTCTAGAGGGAAACGACTTGAAACTTTCCTTACCTAAAATGATATATGTCTATTCAATGATTGCTCTTACACATACCTACATCCTGCTACAGGACCATATACAGCTATAGATGTATCAGTCATTGATACATCCCTTTTACAAATTTTTCATGGTCAGTCCATGAGGATATGTGTGGAAGTGACCACTTCCCCAACGACCTACAAGAATCAATTTAGATAATTGTCACAAGGCTCGAGCTAAAGCTTGACTCACAGTCAACCAACAAAAATGCGAAATTTGGAGAGGCTATGTCTCTAAGATAAGTTCCAGAACACCTATAAGCAAAGTATGGAATATGATTAGTAGAATTAAAGGCAAAGGTTCAAAATCTACAATGAAACATCTGAAGGTAAATGATTACCTTCTCACATCAAGGACACTGCGCACATAAGGGAAACCTTTTATCCTGATATTGCTATATCTCAAGTTTTTAGCCAATTTGGCGAACTTAGTGTTTTAGACTTTTTAAAAGCTGTTAATCTTTTCGACAAATTGTAACTTTTAACTATTCTAAATCAGTTTTTAACCAAATTGCGATACTTTGCTGGTGTTTTTTTACGGCCTTTGTGATATTACTTTTTGCAATTATTTTAAAATTAATCAATTAACTTAAATTTCTCGCCGCTAATGGATGCGATATTGCTGAAGCGGCGTTAAGCAATAACTCACTCACTCACTCACTCACTCACTCACTCACTCACTCTCACATCAAAATCTGACATAAGTTGGCTGAAACACTCTCTAAAACTTCTTCATCTGTAAATTATGTAACTGCTTTCCAAAAGTACCAAACAGAGCTTAAAACCGCATTTTCTAAAGCTCATGATACAGCAACCGGCCCTGATGAAATCTATTATCATCTTCTTAAACAATTACCGGAACCTTGCCTTGAGGTTCTACTTCAGATATTTAATCGTTATGGGAAACGAGTGAGGCATCTCTATCAATCACTCATCAGCTCCAAACTGGATTATGGATCTATAATCAAAGGATCTGCCCGCCCCTCTTATATCAAAATGCTAGATACAATCCACCACCAGGGTCTCAGGCTTTGTCCTTGGGCCTTCAGAACTTCAAGTCTCTACGTTGAAGCTGATGAGCCATCTCTTGAAGATCGGCGCATCAAGCTAACACTTCAATATATCACTAAACTAAAATCTAACCCTTCAAACCCTGCCTACAACTGCGTATTCAATCCAGAATATCAGCAGTTGTATAACTCAAAACCTAAAGCAATTTCACCTTTCGGTATCCGCCTTCAACAACATGTTAAAGATTCAGATATTGACCTCTCAACAATAGCAGAACACGGTCTGCTTGCCACTCCACCATGGCAGTTGGTCAAGCCCCGTGTAAATCTCAGTTTAACTGCTCTTAAAAAATCTGATACAGATCAACTTACTTTTCAACAGGCTTTCTATGAGCTCTGTGATTTTTTCACAGTGTATAAATCAATATATACTGACGGCTCTAAGGATGGTCCCATGGTTGAAGCAGCAACTGTGACTCCTTCAACAACATACGCTTACTACAGAAGCTAAGGCCATCCTTAAGGCTGTCCATCACATTAAAAGTCCACTCCCAATAATTCCATTATTTTTAGTTGATTTACTTTCTTCCTTACAGGCGTCACTTCGGTGAACATTGAATTTTAGTGTTCTTAAAGGCAGTTAACCTTTTTGATAAACTATAATTTGTATATCTTCTATATCAGCTTTTAACCAAATCGTGATAAGTTGCTGGTGTTTTTACCGCCTTCGTGTCGTTCATCTATGGTATGCTATAATTTTAAATATCTAATTTAATGGAATTTCTCCCCGCTAATCGCTGCAATATTGCCCAAGTGGCGTTAAACAATAACTCACTCACTCATTCACTCCTTACAGGCAATTAAAGAGTGTAAGAGTGATCACCCAATTATCAGGGATGTTGTATTACTTCATAATTCTTGCCTCCAATGCGACATTGTCTTTTGCTGGCTTCCTAGCCATATGGATATACACTCAACCGCAAAAGAAACCTCACCATACAAAATACAAGATAATTCAATCCGCACGTAATAAAGGCTACTGAAACCGAGATACATCATGTCTCCAGAAGCCAACTAAACTAGATTTAAAAATTCAAAACATTATCTGTTCATATGTCTGTGAATCTCAATAACTGGGCGATATGGAAGTCAAAAACGGCTTTCTTGACTTATTTTATGACGTCCCACAGTAAAAATCATCAACAAATTTAAGTCCAATAAGGTTATTTATGTCGACAACATCTGTTATTAATTCAATGTCTACCTTTTACGAATTTTTAAGTTAAATGCCAAACATTCTGGCCAAAATAACATTTTGAAAAAGCGATTTCAACACCCTGACTTGGAAATAGAAATATTACACCCTGACGTATGAAATTGTGGGTACCTCTTTACAAATAATGTCCCTATGAAAACCATTAAAAATCGTCTTTCTCTGGCAGCAGTATTTCGATTTTCACACAGTTGAAAATGTCGTGACGTTTCTTCTGCAGTTGAGTGTAAGGGGTAACAACAAAGCTGACTCAGTATCAGCCTTAATCATATTTCTCCAACTAAAGTTCCATATACATACAGATTCTAAACCTGCTATTAAATCGTATATTGAGCAGCATTTGAAGTCCCAATGGGACCAACAACATCTTAACAAACTTCGCACTATTCAACCTCATCTAGGTTACTAATCTCTATCCTCTTTTACCCGGCAGGAAGCTTCTATCCTACGACGATGTCGTATTGGACACACTCATTTAACTCACTCATATCTTTTAAAGGGGGAAGATCCCCCGACGTGTATCCCCTGTCAGTGTCCCATTTTATGTGAGTGTTGGGACACTGCTCATATCAGGGAAAGATTTTAATCTAATATTTCCATTTCTCAAGTTTTTACTCACTTTGGTGAACATCTCGTTTTAGATTTTATAAAAGAAATTAATCACTTTGATAAACTTTTAACCTTTTCTAAATCAGCTTTTACCAATCTTGTGATAATTCGCTGATGTTTTTACGACCTTCGTGAGAGAGGCTTTTTAGAAATTAAGAGTAATAAAAGATGAAGGAAAAGCAAGATATATGTATAGTTAACTTCTTTATTGAAATAAATGTGACGTTTCGATGTAGATGATAACACCATTATCAAGCAAGTGATACAAGAATATGGTAGGAGGAGAATATATATAGTTGCAGTGAGTATATACAATTGACAAGGTGATGTACACTGGATTCCTTATTAGATATTGAGGGAATAAAGTGATTACGATGATGTACAGGGGATTGGTTGTGAAAACAGATTAATATAGAGATAACATGTTGTTGTACCCTTGATAAGGTTGATGTACACTGAGATGTTATCTGGTGATTATGGAAGAATGGCTTGATGCACAAAGTGATTATAAGGGAGTGACTTGATTGAGATACAGTAGAGGCTAAAATTGTTGTGACAGTACACAAAGGGCATGGCGCCAGATGGACATATGGTTGGTGTACTGGTGAGTGTGTTTGATAAGGTGATATTAGGCTGAAGGGATGAATTAATCTTGGTCGTGGTTCATGGCAGGCGATGGCATTTTATGGCTTCAAGGAGTTTTCTAATCTTGAAGTTCGAGTGGTTGACAACCAAGGTGATGTTGTCGTTCCAGCAGATGCTATTGTTGGGGTTTGCTTGAGTATTGTCAGATATGGCAAAGAGTCTTTATTCCGGGGACTGATGCTCGGTGTTCCTTTATTCTGATTGTTCTTATAGGTCCACCTATATAAGAGTCTCCATAGTCACAAGTAATCTTGTAGACACCTCCTGTAGGGTCTTCCTTCACCTTGGATGACGGCTTGCCTGTGACCGAAGGTTTTGGTTGGTTTTGGAGTGATTTGCCCCTCTGGATCACACCATCCATTGGTACCCATCTAGTCCTGCTTGGTGCCGTAGGAGTCGTCTTATCTGGTGACTGACTGCTGGGACAAACGAAAAACCTATGACTGTTGACGGGGTACCTTCTCTCTTGGGTTGAGGTTGGCTCTGATGACGTTGTTGACTATCTTCTATGGATACTGACTGTAGTGGATGAAAACGTGGCACAGATAGTTCAATTGAGATTCGAGGATTTCTGTTGTTGAGCAGATGTTCTTTGTTCTTTGGGTGAGAGTAGAGATGATGTCTTTCTTGACTTGTAGAGGATGGTTGGATGCGAAGTGAAGATATTGGTCAGTGTGGGTGGGTTTCCTGTAGACTGTAGTGTCTTGTTGTCTTCTTTCTGTACCAGGACGTTAGGGAACTGCTTCCGGGGATGTTGGGAATTCAGGTGGTCTAGGAGATTGATTGACTCTGGATTTATGTTGTGGTTGAGGACTACGAACGTGCAGTCTGCTTTCCTGTACAAGTATACAGAGCTAATGGGGGACGTTTGTAGGGCCTTCTCTTAAAATTGTTGTGATGATTGGGGAAAGGAGACAACCCATTTGAAGACCATGGATTTGCTGGCAGATTTGATCAGACTGGGTGAAGTAAGTTGAGCTGATGCAAGAGTTGATTTGTCTGATAATGCTGTCTATGCCGACGTGAGTATCTAGGTTGGGGTGTATGTCTTCAAGTTTGCTTCGTATGATGCTGAGGGATTCTGCTCCGGGGATATTCGTGAAGAGGTCAAGAAGGGGGCTAGAAGTCTGGCTAGGTGCTGAGCGGTGTTGTTGTGGACGGTGTTCCCGGAGCATACAAGAAGCTGGGCATTGATGGGATCTTTGTGGAGTTTGACTGAGGCGTGGGCATAAGGTGGTAATGGAAAGGGGACAGCAAGTTGTTTATGAAGTATCAGACCAATCTCGTAGTTGTCGTGGAGTTCTTTAAGTAGGGCTTTGTATTGTCTCTGGGGTTGGTTTGTCAGATCCTTGGCAAGTTGCTTGTAAGTGGTAGAGTCGTTCAGGATGTTTTTGTTCAGGGTTGTGAAGGTGATGGTGCAGTGGTTATTCCTTTACTGGTTGGGGCAATTGTGATGGTTGGATTATTTCTTTTCAGGGTTGTCTTGTTAGCATTGGTTAAGTTTTCTTTTATTTGTGCAATGCTGTTTTTCTTTACAAGCATGTTAGCTATCTGGTGTCATTGTTAGGATGAGGTGAAGAAACTAAGTTCAACACCTCGGTCCATATAATAAAATGACATTGAAGTAATATAGTCTTTACCATCATTCATTTCTTAAAGATGCTTTATATCAAATACAAAGAAGAAGTGATATGAAGAAACAATTTCTATAATTCATAACAATACATAATCCTTCTATGTCAGAAAAATCTTATTAAGAATATTCACAATTAAGGATGTTAAAATGTACACTACTCTTTCAGGAATAATAGGGAGTTTTTCTCTAAGCTAAAATAACATTATATGCATCTTCAAATGTTATGTGTGCTCTCATTATTACACTACAAATAAAATATATATTTAAAACGAATTCAAACTGTTTATTCTCTCCCATATCCCTCATGGTTCTCTCAATTCTCTCAAAGATGTCACACTTGGTTAAATCTAAGAGAACTAACATTTTAGCAACATGAAATTACCCTTGTTATTTTGCTAGACATTTTATTTGAAAACATTATGTGGTTGTGTATTGTAAAACTAGCATGTGTCTGTAATCTTTGAAATAAGAATTTCTAAATAGAGTTTAGGTTACTGTTTCCCTGTTAAAATGACGCTTGCGCCATCAGCAATACATTATAACATATTTCTAATAGCGTTTCATTCTGGAGAAGAAAATAAAAATAGCTTTTTAGGTCAAAACCAATGTGGCCCATATTTCGTGTCACTGGGACAAAAAATATCAAGTATTTAGAATCATCATTGTCCAAGGGGTCTGTACACAACGTTTCAGCTTTCTAGAGCTTTTTTGTACTGGATAAGAATTTAAAAATTGCTTTTTAGGTCAAGACTCCTGGGTCCATATTTAGTTGGTTTCAAGTGATATGTTAAAAACTTCCTAATTGTTGTATGCTGCATGGTTGTAACACATAAAGAAGTACTCGCATACACAGAAAATGTTCGATCCCTTCGGAAATATCACAGTCAAATGATGAATAACTTTCCATGTATTACTTAAAGAGTGCATTTTGCCGTTGGCAGCTTGGTATATTTACACGTCATCTGACATGCAGTAGTTCAGTTAGAAAACTATTGAATTTTGAATTCAGGGAAATGTTCTGATATTGCAGACGTCAACGAGTGTATTGGGGGCGTCGATTGTGGTCCCAACGCTAACTGTGTGAACTCACCTGGGTCCTTTGAATGTAGGTGTGTTGATGGATTCAGAAAAAACGGCCGACAATGTGAAGGTAGGTCAAATTGTCATCATCTGTATGTTAGCCATACATATGTAACAATAAGGAAAATTAACATTAACATTCATAGAGATATTCAGCATACACGATTTGCTATCAGAAAATTCATTAGGGTGATCATTTGAAAGTTGTTCAGTTGTTCAGTTGTTCAGTTATTCAATTGTTCAATAACTTTCCATGTATTACTTAATGAGTGCACTTTGCCAATGACATCTGGTTATAAAAACACGTCATCTAACATGCATCAGTAACTAACTAACACTTCATTGGGGTGATCATATGAGAGTAGTTCAGTTAGAAAACTGTTGAATTTTGAATTCAAGGAAATGTTCTGACATTGCAGACGTCAACGAGTGTATCGGCGCCAATTCTTGTGATGCCAACGCTCTGTGTACGAACGTAGAAGGATCCTATGATTGTAGGTGTAAAGGAGGATTCAGTGGAAACGGCTTCAAATGTTCAGGTAGGTAAAATTATTATCGTCTATCTGTATGTTAGCCATACATAAGTGTTTAATCTATGTCATATTGTTTACAATGACTTCAATAAGTTATTGATTTTGCCATTTAATAACATAACGGAAAATTAACATTCATTGAGATATTCAGCATACACGATTTGCTATCATATTCAAATATAACATTGTGGGGACAGCGTAAGATGCCCAGATTGACATAATTTATAGACTAGTACATTTTTCAACTTATGATTATTTTACCTTATTGTAGATGGTGTATGTTTGTTGATTGGCATATGCATTCAATTGGATAAAACATACATTACATTTTGTAATTGATGCATAATTTATACTTCTCATATACAGCATCACTGTTTCAAAATCTTTCTTGATCATGATATTTGTAAAGTTGGCTGCTATATTATTACCATGGGTTAGAGTAGTGACAGTAGTGTACAAACACATTACTATTTTATTATACCATATACCGGGAAATTTTCGTGGTTTTGGAACCATCGACATTTCATTGATTCTAATTTTGTGATTAAGGATTTGTCAAACATGTAAATGTTGATGGATCTAAATTTTCATAGTTGTAAGTATGCAAAATATTTGTTTTCCTATTTTAATCATGGTTCAAATGCAGCAAGTGTATATATCTTTGCATAACTTTGTATAACTTTGTATAACTTTGTATAACTAGCCATTATCTGATACACACTGCTGAATTTGAAAAGCCTATTACGAGATTTTACTCCACTAACTATTGTTGACATATGTTCAGATAAGAATAAAAAAAAATATAGTCGCAAGCGACGATAAACGGATTCAGCACATAAATGATTCAATTAATTTAAATACAATCAAGTAATAATCTTTCCAATGTTATTGTGCATCTTTCAAAACAAGTCGCAAGTCTCTAGCATGTCTGTAGGATTATTGATACCTAAATCTCGAAGTTTCGACTGAAATGTCACCCATGTTGAAATTGTAAGTGTTATTATCTGTAATTTTTTACCCGTTCTCACAACTGGAAATAACGGTTAAGCTTCGACTTTATTATTGATTCAATAAGACTACTGTCCTGTTTTACTCTCCTGAAAAAATCTTTAAATTCGCCTGTTCAGTTTTTGAGTAACTTCCCCTTAAATGATCTAAATTAGAGTGCGCAATAAGTATTAGGAATTGGCGATGCAATGAACAAACTATGATATACAACGCTTCGGTTACATTATGTGTAAATAAGAGCATATCTTGTCAAAGCTGCATGGGGTCTGAATATTTTTTAAAGTGTTGAAAATCACAATGGTGGCTAAACCATGTGACCTACGATTTCGCTGTCATTTACTTTTTTTTATCGTATCCTTATTGCTCGTCTTTTTTAAAAGGTTTCAAGACACGAAGTGTTTTTTCAAAAAGCTTTTCCATGTTAAAAGTCTCTGTTGAAGGTATTGCGCAGTATCTCTGAAAACATTAAAGTAAATATTGTCATACTGTTTACTTCGAATTCCAACAGAAACATGATATTCACTTAAACCGTTCTATTTCTATTCAAGGTTTCCAGTGAAATGTCTCAAACATGCAGCCATGCCCTGTCACACTGATATCAACCACGCTTCATATATACATGCTTTCAAAATGTTCTTTTATTCGAGATTATACTGCGCAGTGACAGGACAAACATGCAAACATGAGAAATCAGACGGTATCACCCGTCACTCGCGTAATATGCTCTCTAAAGATTTAACCACCCATCAAAGCTACTGCACTGAACTGAACTGAACTTTATTTTCACTCAGGCTGCAAACAGCATAAGACGAACATACATATTTACATATATACAACACAACCTAGAATATAAGGTTAACACAATTAAATTAAATACAGAGGCATTGTGAAGTTATGGACAATATTTTTTGAATAACGACATACTAATTTTACAGAACATTGACAGTTTTCTTAAAGTACCAAGCTTAGTAGTGTTAAAAAGGGAATTCATTTTGTATATATTTGGTTTAATATAATAAGATTTATGAATATATTTTTCTCTTTCTAACGTTAACTTGGGGCATATAAATAAATAATGGAATTCGTCACCAATATCTTTTAAATTACACATTGTACACTTTCTATTGCTAACTGGAATTCGTTGCCATCTGCCTGCAAACATGACTGCACAGCCTATCAAACAGATATCACTTAAATCAATATGCTCTCAAATTGTTTTATCTCTGTTTAATCAGATAACGCCCAATACACCCTGAACTATACCCGCTGTGGGTCGAACTGGTGTGTGGACCAACCAGGGGTCACTTGTGATAACTCAACCGGAAAATGTTCATGTCCAAAAGGATGGTTCGTTGGAAATGGTCATTACTACTGCGCCGATAGACGTATGTGTTGAAGTATTATTCAAATTATATAATATTATGTTTATATGTTGATATTTACTAAACAGTCAACCATGGAATACAATTTCCATTAAACGAGTGAGACGTAGGTGTTAACTGAAGTATTATTTACGTTATATATTTATATATTATTATATGTTTATTATTTCCTCCGCAAAGCTTTACAGGAGACCTGTTTTTTCGCCTCCGTCTGTAATTCAGTAATTCGGTCATTCCGAAATGCTTTTGTTTACGGACCATATTTCAATATTTTAATATTTTTTTTTACGAAACTTGATATGTGGTTAGACCTAGTAGTGGATTGGTGCCTTTTGCTACTTAAATTATTATGATGTTTATATTTCCGACCTCTACCTCAAAGACGTTTCTTATTATTTAATGGGACTTGTTATGTGTTTGGACTTAAAGATGGAATGGTGCCGGCCTTTTGCCACTTAAATCCAACAAGTTCATTTATTCTATTTTTTTTGGACTCGGGCATAAATGGAAACTAAGGGTGAAATGGATAGGTTGGATTGAAGGTTGGAACAGGGGACATCACAGTGCATCGCATGCACATATTTATAGTATTTTCTAAACAGTCACCCATGTTATACCATTTCCATTAAACGAGTGAACTATTTAGTAAGAAATGGGAGGGACCAGGTTAACAGCTACGCAACGAAAGTATGTTTACTTACATGGGTATCTTAGTGCAGATATCATGTAAATCGATGTAACGTCAATAAATTTACATCACACACAATGACAATGAATCATCATAATCTATGAATAAAATCGTTCTCAAACGTAGCATGTGATCAGTAGTGCATGTTTATGAAATTTGGCATAATGAAATCGATAGAAGGGGTCAAATTTTAAAATTTAAATTTCGTTAATTTTCCGATGTAAGTTTTCACATTTACCTAAGGGTGTCCGCTCCTTCCTGTTGAACTTCAAAAATGAAATATGATTAAGTAAAGATTTTTTCTCATTTTTATTTACTTCATGCTATTCTACATCATCTACATACTTTTTAAAAAAACAAATGAAATTAAGAAAATGTGACTTTAGAACCTCTAAAAAGTGCTTAAACAGCATAAATGGCCTCAATTTGACTAAACAAAGGGGGTTTTCAGGTACATTTTGTGTCAAAGCTTTAAAAAAAAACACACTACAATATATATTTGTTCATCGATTTCGGTAGGGTAACATGAACTTTGTAACATATCAAAAAAGTTAAAACTGTTTGAGAGGCATTCTAGAAGTTGTTGTGATGAAGAAGACAAATATTTTATGGATGATCAGCTCCTTTATTAACAATAGCGACGTTTCGGTATAGATCCTTATACCGTTATCAAGCATATGGAAGAGATGGTGAAACAGCAGATTATATACAGGATACATGTTGGTATCCATAAAATATTTGTCTTCTTCATATCAAAAAAGGAAAACAAGTTTAATATTAGAAATGTAGTATTTTAAAGTTTTTAACAGTTTTCATATTAAAATTGTACTTCACCCCACTATCTTATAGGCGTCATATCTCCAAAAAAAACCACACTACCCCCTATTTTTTAATGCTGATTTTCCAATCATATACTTTGATCTTTTAAAAAATATAAGTTAGAAAAAAAGTTTAACACTATAAATTTTAGGAGCGAACATCCTTAATAGAGAAAAAAATCATCACAAATACATTGTATGAGTATAATAGGAAATACATTACATATGTTAGACCAAGTTGATCACTTACTGAATATTTCACAAAAGATAATAAAAACTGTAATTTTAAAAATATTGACTCCTGGTCACTTCAAAGAAGCGCCAAACTACAACTATTTATAATGAGATATCAAATCAGATTATGTTATGGAACACTCAACTGTCTTCTTATGCTGAGTAATGAGGTGTAGTTTTCGCTTTGATACAATGCTTCGAAGACAATATATTTGCACTAAATTTACATGATGTTCATTCATAGGTGAACAAACTTTCTGTATGCTGTTATGGCAACTCGTTCTATAGTTTCATGAAACTCATAAACAAAAAGAAGCCAGGTAGATTAACTAACCATCATGAATTGAGAGAAACCGCCAGTGTGCGGTGATACTCTGCTTCAAACCATTCAAGCAAAGTGGTATATTATTGGGACAGCGGTGTTCACATTGTGATGTCAAGACCCTGAACAATCAGAACATCATATGTCAAGCTGTATAACACTGGTGAAATTCTGCTTTAAAATTTTAATTCTGTATCCTTCATGATTTCACAGAATATTATATTTTGAATGAAAAATTTGTGCACGTATATGAGTCATAACTTTCCAACTTTTATAGGTAACAGATACTTAAAGGTACATCCATTGTGTTGTCGGGGGTCAAATATGCCAGACGTTAAAAATTGTGTTACTTTATCGAGAAATACCAACTGTTACCGAAAACTACCATTTTGATGACACTCGTCTTAATATATTGACGACGCCGCTAATGGCTGCAATACTGCCGAAGCGGCGTTAAACAATAACTCACTCACTCACTCAGTATATTGACGATATGAAAGTAAAAGTGTCGATTTCTGATCGAAAACCTGACAATGCACTGAGTCGCGCCAATGACTAAACCTAATTTTGAAATCTTATTTAAACCAGACAGAATGGTTTGATAATGTTTAATAGGTCATATAACTACTGTGCATGTAAATGGGACGTACAGTTTCGGTTTCTCCGCATGCATGATGATGTTACTCGATTTTAATTGGAAACTAGTAATTATGATATGTTTGGCGATAGGGGATGAATATACAAGCTGAGTAAATTTGTTTGTATTGTTAACAGCACATATGGTGAGTTGGAACGTATTAAAGCCAAATAAAAGTTTATGAAACACAATGGATGCACGTTTAATATTTTGGATATTTCATAAATTGTTATTATTCACAAACATAGAATGTGTAATGTCATTATATAATTCATGACGTCAGACATTATTTCACGAGGTCATCATCTTGAAATTTAGCCTTTGTAGTTTGTAACAGATGTTAGTTCACTCTTCTCATCATCCTCACTCACCAAGTGCGTAATGTAAGGATATGCTTGCTCAGCACAAAACAGTAAAATGCTGTTGAGTGACAGCAATTATTAGAATATGGATTTCATTGTCTGTCATATAATAAAATGATCTATCTTTTTTATATAACAATTCTGTGCATTTTCACAGGTAAACAATATCTGTGTTTTATACATGGTGACCCGCACATCAACAAGTTCAATGGAAACACATTCCGCATCCCCCTCCCGTGTGCCCATTCAATTGCCAATCTGGTCACGCCCGTGACACCAAATACGCCGACCAAGTGTTCTTGTAATGTTTTTGGAAGTGCTGAATTCCCCTTACACAGTCACAGTCATAGCAGTGATATATCGTTCGAGACCCGCGTCGATATTGTGATTACGACGCCACGAAGCTCCTTCAAAGTGCGTCTCCGCAAGGGTAATGACCCGGTGAGTAGCAGTCTAGGATGCGTCCTGGCACTGCTTAATTTAAATAAAGTATTATACATCTATATATCCCATTAAATACCCATTTAAAACTTATCTTTATGATTTTGAAATATCCAATTACTTTTTTTAAGAAATCTAATTATTCATGAATAGTTATGAAAGCCAAAGGCCGCATTCTGATAGTTGAGGTCCTGCACAATTATGTTTTGAAGCTCTCCAAACAAATTATTATTTCAGTAATATATTTATGGTATATTATCACTGCGAGAGCTTCTAATACCCGGTCCTATGATGAAAACATTTACATAGTTCCATCTTGGTAAAACGTTTTTAACTCCCGGGTGAAACCAAAGGGTTTATGTCTTGGCGCCGCTCGTCTGTCCGTCCGTCTATCTGTCTGTCCGTCTGTTCCGAAAACGGCTGTGAAATCAACTCCTCCTACAGTTGTTAGTCAATCTTTCTGAAACTCTACACATGCTTTGGATATACATCGTGATACGCATGTGTTTTTTGGGATCAATCGGATTAATTTTTATAATCTGTCAGCATTTAAAAATGTTTCCAATGTCCACTGAGGTTATAACCTCTGACCTTGTGACCTTTACCTTGATTTACAATGTAGGATCCATTTCGTGAAACATTAACAATGGCCATAATATTTGATAGATTGGTGAAAGGCCTTCCATATTGGACATGCTTATTTATTTTTATAGGTCCTAAAATAACCCTTAACCCTAAAACTCCTTATTTGGAGGATAAGGAACCCGGGGTTTCTTGTGGTCTCAGAGCACCCTTGTTCCAAATTCTACTGTTGATGCAGGTGACGGAAGAAAACCCAGGCAATGACGCCACTTACATACATTACACGGATGTCAGAGATTTATTTGTGTTGAACGTGCACGAGTGTGGCATAACAATTACCTTCAACGCTGAGAAGGGTGATTTGACAATTGTTTCTCCTACCAAGTAAGTTGACACTTTACACTTCATTAGAATTGGCTGACCTCTTCCATAGGCATCCTTGGTCACTCAGGACTGAATGTTCCCTTTGTACTCTTGCACGTATCTCTCCTGTGTCGGTTTTCTATCGTGGCATCGTATACTAGATAATGGTGTACACAAGACATCCACGACTCAATACGATTGTATACGACTGACAAGACGACTTAATACGACCCAATAAGAATCAGATGTGAGCCACTTACAACTCGATCATGACTGAGTACGACTGGACTACGATTTATTTTTGGAATTTCCGTTTCGAAAAGTACATTTGTACATGCATCGGCCGACTGAAAAAGTCGGGAGTGAGTTTTTGAACATGTAATGGAATTTGTACCCTTGACTTTGTAACTATATATAAATAAGCTGACTGGAAAACCAGGATATAATTTGGTAAATTTGATGATTATATCCCAGATTTCCTTAGATCGAGCCTTAAAGGAGCAGTAGCACGTTTTTGGCAAATGTTATTTTTTCAAATTTCCCATTTATAATGATAGTTTACGTCATTTATATTTACTTAAGAGGGTAAAACATCTTATTACACAAACTAATTATCCATAGTGGCAATAACGGTCATTTTATTGTGAACACATTTTATTATTTTGAATTTCAAAAACCATTCCCATGGCTTAAGGGAACCATGTCGACTAATTTTTTAACTTGATTTTCTACAGAGAAAAGGGTGTTTTACCATTGGTGACATTATTATTCAAATACATTTCATCGATTTATTTCAGCGAAAAAAACGTGCTATTGGCCCTATAACTTAATATTTGCATGTTACTTGTTTTTAGAACTGAAGCAACTGCTGGGCTCTGCGGAAATACTGAAGGCGTTGAAGGAAACAGCTTCGACAGAAAACAGATCACTGACTACAAAACAATCATTCCACTTATTCTACATTCGTTTAGTAATAAAAGCCCGTTAGATGGAAACCACATTCACTCCTACAGGTATGTGTATAATTTCATTTCATAACTAGGACTGCCGCGGCAGTACATAGGTCTTCAAGAATTCTGCCTTACCTTGAACTCCATGCTTTCTACACTCTAGGTTGTTTACCAATTTCTCTGCTTTGAAATGAGCTATCAAACTGGTCTCTATCTTTAATAGTTTTTAAATAAAAATTCTTCAAAGGTAGTACCCCTCTGAAATTGGAAAAGTCGCATATTAATGGACGCCTACGTGATCTTTCTCATGATTTGGACAAAATGGTTAATATTTTCATACTAATGTACAACATAGAAAATGTTGTGCTTTAATTTCCTCTTAAGTAGTTGTAATCATTATTTAGATTGAATACATGATTAATGCGTTATGTTCTTCTGAATATTCATGAAAATACTCAAATATGTTCATTTTCGGACCCTTAGACGACATTTGCGATGTTTAAACCCTAACTATCAATTTTTTTATGAAAGCGTGCAACAGAAAAGTGTTGTTCTTGAAATTGTAAATACACAGGTTGGAGTAAAATTTCAATAGACTAATTAGTTAAGCAGTTATGAACCTTTCAACTTTGTTCGAAATGGCGATTTGCTAAAATTAACTATCTGCTATGACTTGTCTAACATAAACTATTACAGATACGTGCTTGAATATTACTGTTGTTAATAAATGACATTAAAACTTCATAAAGAGCTATAAAACGTTTTTCTATCTTCAGTGGTTTTCGATCAATAATTCTTCAAACGATATACCCCTCGAAAATGCGAAAATCATAGAATTTTATTTTTTGGGGAATATCTCCAAATTGTGCCCAAACTATCAAGTTTTATATGATAATGATGTGTTATGGAATTGTTAAACTAATTATTGGACAGAGATGACAATAAGTAACTTTGACATAACTTCATTTGTAACAGATTTAAATTGCTGTTACTCAGAAACTGTTGGATATACAGTTGATGTTGATAGATTCATATAAACAGCAATGTTTCAGCTTCCGAATGAGCTACACTATGTGTCTGTATGTATTTCCGTTATTTAGAAGAAGATTTTGAAGACGCTTAACCTCAAAATTGCGAAAGTTCAAAAAAATTTAAGTTTTTCAAAATAGCAAACAATCTGTTATTACGGCCGAAAAGCGCTATAGACATAATCGATCGGGAATGTTGTTGCCCACATATTGGTGAAAGTTTTGTGAAAATATCTTGATTAGTTCTTGAGCTATTAAAGTTTGAAGTTTTAACTCAAGGGGAGATAACTCAAGAAAGAAGTCGAAAATCCAAAAAGTGGCGAATATGAAAATATGAATCATGTATGGCCCTACTTGCTTATATTGCATATCAATCACTTAATCTCATATTTTGGTTGATTATTTAGGTCCTGTCACGTCCTGACGAACAATGTCAAAAGTTGCATTGCTTCCAGAAAAGGATTTGCAGTTGACTTCTGCGGTTTGATGCTGGCTCCTGGCGGAACAAAGACATGTATGGAAAATAAATTAGATCCGTCGCGTATAATTCGAAAATTCGAGCTGTGTTATATGTACGCATGCGACAGTAGCACACGGTGTTCAATATTAAGATCTGTCTATGACGGTTGCCCCTTCCCGCTACTCGAGCACTATGTGACCAATCCGAATTTGTGTCGTTTAGTCTCTGCTTGAGGAGGTTCCTTACCATTGTTTCTGAGCATCCTCAGTTGTCAGATTCAGATAGAGATTTTACAAGCGCTTCCAGCAGAGCTGATATCATCTCGCGCTTCAGACAGGCCTTGTAGCCACTTAGCCTTGTAGCCTTAAATACACATTCAGTAACAGTGTTCGTTATGCACTTTAGAACTTACATTACTGTCTGGAAATATGATGATATATCAATTTATTATAATTGTGAAATATAGAATTTGTTTTATGGTAAAGAGATATATTTTGTTATTTTGCTCTATAATATAATTTAAAGGGAAACGGTCGTGCATATTGAGTAAGAGTTTTCTCCCTTGCAACTGAAAATTTACAGTTTCTCAAGGTTTTTTCAAAATATTTTTCAAGTTAGCCTTGATACATATGATTTTTTGGTTAATTTTGTTGTTGAATTGTATTTCTATATATATCTTTTCTAGGAAATCTTGAGATTAATTGACATAAATATTAATGTTTAACAGAAAACAATAAAAAAAAATGAAAATTTTAATTTTAGATAAAAAGCTAACAAAAAAATTGCATTTTCTGTTTTGCAATAACGTGTTACCATAACCCTTTTATTTAAATAAGGCCATAATTATGAAATATGTCAGTTCTTTTATTATCATGATAGTGTGAAATGACAGTGAAAAATATAATTTTTGGGGCACCCCAACCTTCATTTGGAGCTCATATTTAAGAAACGAGCACGGTGACAGCTATTTTATAACATAAATAGATTTAGCATATGTTTTTCATGTATAAAGTGGAATATAAGCAATTTCTTCAGATTTTTTAAATTGGTAAGGAACCTCCTTAAGTTTCACGGTGTGACCCTTGACACTGGTATTTCAAAGTTTATGTCCATCATCTTTCCTCAAGCTTTTACTTGGTTAATGTTTCCAATTTAAATCTAAACTGTACTGATTTATTCAATTTTTAATGATTGGGCTTAGCCTTCGGTATCTAAAAATTATGTGATAAACTAAATATGTACACAAGATCACTTAAAGATCTATACAGTAAAAAAACCATTTCATTGTAAATCTTGTATAGAACAACAGTTATGAGGTCGGATATGTTGGTTTAAACCTTTCTCATGTCCAGAAATTAATTAATTCCCGAATGTGTATAACAGCAATGCCTTACTGCGCGCACTTTTCTGCCTACTGTTTCTTGCCTGTATCATTGGCATAATGCCTCTCTACTGAATAAAACTGTCCGCATGTCTCTCTGTGATCATTCATGTTTAGCAGGTTATGTTGGTAAGCGTTTGTAGAATCCAGGGGGTGAAAGATTAAAGACTGGACCAAGGAGGATACGAAGCTGGCTAGCTCGAGTATGTTATGTGAAGTTCGTTGGTGTGACAATGGTATCTGATGCAACTGAAATACCCTAACTCAAATGTCTGGCGGGTGATGTTCGTGACTATTTCTTTTTGTTTAATGCCAACCGTAGGTTCGAACACGATATTTGTGGCGATCTGAGAAAAAAACATTTGCTTGGCTCTTCCCTGTTGTTCTGATAAAGTGTTGTTCAGTCATATGGTCGCGAAATCAATTCATATTTCGACAGGTCAAGCCGTAATTGAAGAAAACGCGTTCTCATCATTTGCTCAAATCATTCTATGAAACTTACAACCAAAATTTAGTGCAGAAAGTTTCCGAAAAAAGTTTGTTTCAGAAAAAGTTTTAAAAAATAAATTAAAACATATTTTAAAGGATGGATAGTTTCTTTCGTAAGTGTATTTGTGCCAGTGTTTAAGTTTAAGATTCGGAGATCGGATAGAAAACATGATACACAGAAAAAAGCTAAATGCAGTTTAGTTTGGATAGTAGAATATCTAACTGCCAGATGCCAGAATGAGAAATCCAGCTTTCACTGTGGCATATAGTCATGATGAGGTAGCGGACTTTCTTCCAAAAAATAGTAACAGCTGCGATAAAAGTGACACACATGTTTGAAACCACAAGTTACTTCAATATATATATCGCACGATCTGATTGGTCTGTTGAGCTAAACTATTAATAAAGTATCGGTAAACAAACACGACGGCGTGGCGAGACGACATTTCGAAAATTGCTTCACTATGAATTCAACACTTGATCAGAGGGAAGCTTTGAAATAAGAACTACATAGTCAGCTCAACGGACCAATCAGATCGTTCGAAAAGCTGTCTACTGCGGACTAACGTTCAAGGGAGAGGTTTTTATGGCCGATTTTCGAGTTAGAAGAGACATTAAACTTATCGAAGGGGTGACATATGTCGGAAATTAGCCGTTTTTTGCGGAGAAATGTGTAATTGATATGTACGTGCGTTCATTTGTGTATGTCACTAATTCTTAGCGTAACTTTTGACCTAATGTTGAATGGACCCTTAGATCAGCAACATGGCTGCCCGTGCTCCTTTACTCTATGTTATATATAACCACAAGATACTTCAACCATAGATCCCTTTGTCAGGCAACTGTCAGAAATTGCAGCAAGAACTAATTGCAAATGTATTTTGATATGATCAATCTCTTTGGTCCGTCGTACAGTAACGTTGATCACCCAAAGACATCAGTTATACTCACTTCAAAGGACACCAATCTAGTGTTGTATCACACATACAATGTTTACCTAAATGACGTTGATAAGTTATTGTTTGTAATCACTCGCCCAAATAAATTGGTGGGAGAGAAATGGGCTGTCTGTCAATCCCAAAATCGTTTCAGGAGCGAAACTAAAGACCCTACCACAAAACTCAACGAAAATTGTTATGTGGAACAATCATCAAGTGTAGATAATACTAGATATGCCTTTCAGGTTTTTTTCCCTTTTAAATGTTTATTTCTCCCCATTTCGATGGAAACACGACTTTCGTTTTCGGTGCCGAATTAAAAAAAAACGTGAGGCAAAGCTCAACGAAAATTGGTATGTGGAACAGTAGATACTAGATGAATTTTCCTATTGTGTTTTTCGTTGTTCATGGGACCACAAACCTAAACTTTCCCCACTTGGTGATGAAACCAATTCGATTTTCTCTTAATAAGGGAATACAACAGGCTAGAAGGTATAATTATACGAGGGCGAACAAAGCTCAAAGTTCCGATACTCTTTAATTGACATCACTTTGCATCAGAACGATTGGTCCTCAAATTAACCACACTTGACTGTTGTTATAAAAAGAATAGAATACATCAAAATGTTTCATATGAAACTACGTAATCTTTTATCGCGATGTTTTCAGTTATTCTACAACTGCGTACTGGAAGTATGTTAACCCACATGTATATCTTTTTGGAAATATTATGTAAATCAACGTTATATTACGTCAATAAAATTACATCAAACAAAATGACACGGAATCGTTACATATATAAATCCATGAGTTAAACAATCATCCCCCAACATATCTCTGTCTATGTTTCTGAAACTTGGCACAATGTTATAGACAGAAGGGGGCAACTTTTGAAACTTAAAATTGTATTTATGTTCGAATAAAAGTTGACTTAATGCGAACAAATTCATCACAAACACCCTTTTCCAACTTTGATTTCAATGGTCATTTACTATATTTAGAACTCGCTTGGGTCCGCCAATGAACACTCAACTGTCTTCTAATGCAAATGCCAGTTTAGTTTTCGCGGTGATATGATGCTTCCAAGACATGCCAAATTATATGCTATTTGCTCTAAACTACACACGTAGGTTAACAAACTTTCTGTACGCAGCGGTATTGAGCTCGTGTTCAGAGACTGGGCTTGGAAAGGGCAAAGGCAAACTTGCCACCCGCCTGATGAAAACATAAAAAATATAAACTATTAGAAAAAAGCAATCTAACGCCAGTAGAATTTTGATTGGCTTGTTCAAATCAAGAGGGTGTTATTTGAGTTGGAGAAAAATCTATTATTTAAAATGGATGAAATTATCATGAGCGGGTGCTTTCAAATAGAAATGCTGACAACGGGCATATATCCCTTCCTAGGGAAGTTAAAAGAAAGCATTTGGCTTCTGAAAATGATAGCGAACTGAAATACAGGTTTGACCCTAGTAAAATAAGATATTTGAAGTCCTGGACAAATTTTAGTTCTCCTTCATTGATGGTGATTGGAGAGGTTGCAGATAATGTTGATGTCAATCGTTTGTCTTATGTGTATTGATATTCAGCTCAATATCAGCGGACTTGTTGAGTCTGGTTGACTTTTCTTGGAGATATTTGACAATGGTGGAGATAAAAGCAATGTCGTCAGAAAAATCAAGATCTTCCAGCTGGAAAAGGGTGTCCATTGGATACTCCGACCTGAGGTTGTTTGGTTAATAGATGTTTATGATATATTTGTCTGTTAACCAATGCTCTTGATATCTTAACTGAGGTACAAAAGAAACTTTACACCCTATTGTTTCACTTATACAGTAAAAATAACAAAACAAATAGATATTATAGAACCGGGATATTGTTTACTAATTACCCCTACCATGTTTATAATGTTGTAAATGTGTGCAGAATGAGGCATATTTATGTATTTTCACTTAGCAGATGTCTTATATGTCGATGAGCAGTTGTGTTTTATCCAAATTAGTTTTGGAAGAATTTATGAATTTAAAATTTCAATTGTTCCCAAAAATTTAAAACCACACAGAAATATTCCTTGGCTGATGACTAAACGCCTGTATTTTTCAGTTTTAGAGTACGACTTCAAAACATAAAATATTTGTGATTGAAAATCAAACATATGCTTAAACCAACTAAGGTGTAAAGTTTCTTTTGTACCTCAGTTTATTTATCATTATAGGATGCAGTTAATAGATAGAGTTCAACCTGTGTTGGATTGTGATGTACCTTGGATTATTGATCACTTGCAGACGTTTCGTAATTATGAATCAGAGGCAAAACATATATAATCTTTATTGATTGTTTCTAATTGAAAAACAAAATGGGAGGCACAGTTTAAAAGCCTGAATTAACACACAACGGCAATGGATCATCATATATCCCTGAGTAAATTAATCACTCTCAAACGTAGCTTGTGGTCGTCACGGCATTGGTGCATGTTTAAAATAGTTGACATAATGAAAAGACAGAAAGGGTTAAATTTTGAAAAGGCAAATTTCATTAATTTTCTAATAACAATTTTCGTTTTGACTAAATGAGACCAAATTCATCACAAACATATTCAGTGAGTTTAATAGGAAATATGTTATGTGTATGAGACTCATTGATCACATACTGAATATTACACGGAAGAAAATAAAAACAGTAGTTTTGAAAAGATTGACCCTTGGCACTTCAAAGAGCTGCCAATACTATAACTGTTTACTGTGAGATATCAAATCGTTTATGCTATGGAACACTGAACTGTTTACTTCAAATGAAAAGGTGCAAAATGATCAGTTTAGTTTTCGCGTTGATATTATGCTTCATAGACATGCAAAATTATATGATATTTGCACTAAAATACACAAGTAGGTGAACAAACTTTCTGTACGCAGCTGGAGTTATGGTCTAACACTCTTTTAAGACTTTTGTAGACATAACGTACATGTAATGTACGTATGTACAAACAATAAGACCTTATATAGCAATAACTTGTATAATGTTAACACGTGGCCTTTAAAACTACTTCCATATAAGAAAGATATTTTTTTTATAAAATGTTGATCCAGTACCTTAAATTGAGATTGGAAGGAAATAGCATTCGTATTCAAAGATGTATCCACTTGTCAAGTTATTTCGTTCTGTTTTTAAAAATATATTATCTGCAAGATTTGTCAAGTACAAAATGACAAAGTCGGTAGATTATTTCAGCATTTATTTGGCTATCTGGATGTCACATAAATGAACCAGAAAGTATATAAATTAAACAAAATATTCCCGATGATTTGCTTTCAGCATGATGCTGATAAAATTTAATTTATTGATCAATTTCACATCCATTTATGTTTGTCCAGGAACTTTGTTTAGCCTTTGATCTATCCAACTATTGCTCCGTGTACAGGGCTGAAACAGAGTGGAAAGACACTGAACTCGTATCTGACAGCAATCCAGCAATCCAAAATTTAAAGGGGCTTTAGCATTTTTTTTAAAATATCTCAGGATGTTACATATTGCTAAATAACCTTCCTCTATCAATAAATAGAGTCTTAAAATGAATGGTTAAGGTTCGGGTAAACTACGCGAATTATTAAAAAATGTTCACACTAAAATGGCTGATAGGAGTTTCGTTTAATACGTGAAACCATTTTCTACGACTACCGATAATCGGTTCAAGTAACTGACTGTTTTACATACACTCTTAAGTAAAGATATACTGCATAAACTTAAATTTAAATATAAGTGGCAAATGTGAACATATGAAAATGTAAAAAAATAGCTACAATGCCAATACACTTCTCCACCAATGCACTGACAGGGTGTGTGGGTAAAGTATAAAGAACAACAGTAGTATAATAATACGGGTTAAACCGACCTTCCACAGGTTTAATTCGTGCTATACCTTCCATGAACTCTGACCGTACTTGACCTCTGAACTAAAAACCCTTTCATCTACTACCTGAACTCTTATCTATCTATCTATCTATCTATCTATCTATCTATCTATCTATCTATCTATCTATATCTATCTATCTATCTATCTATCTATCTATCTATCTATATCTCTCTCTCTCTCTCTCTCTCTCTCTCTCTCTCTCTCTCTCTCTCTCTCTCTCTCTCTCTATATATATATATATATATATATATATATATATATATATATATGATAAAAACTTCCATTATCTATATCTTTGCAATTCTTTGGTCGGGTCAGATCCCCTCCTTGTTTGCAAAGTAAATACGGTCAAAAGTCAAAAATCGATTTTAAGATTTGCATATATAGATAAGAGGTAGTAGGTGAAGGGGTTCTTAGTTCAGAGGTCAAGTACGGTCAGAGTTCGTGGAAGATATAATTCACTCAACTAGATGTAATAGTTTTCATTTAAACTTAATTGTACATTTTAAATTTAATTTACCAAGAAGTAATAGCTGGAGAGAAACACATTAATATCAGCAGTTATTGCATTCTCTTCCAACATAGGTTACTTCCTTCCTCTGTTCTAGCAGAATCCTCCAGTGGGGAAAAGGGGAACCTCATACTGTATCCCTGCTTCTTGAAAACTCATCTTTCAGCGGCCGTGTCGACCGAGTTACTTCAAAGATCTAGGCATTTGAATCTTCAGGGCCTTGCTCATTAGCATATGTGCTTCGAATACATCTGATGTAAATAACACCAATGAACTATTTTGGTATTTGTCTCTGATTTGGTCTTCTTTATTTATCAGCATGTTTATGATCAATTGTTTTCACATAATCAAATAGCATATTTCGAGGAAAGCACATTAAACGAAAATTTATGCTACGTTTATTTTATCATTATGACGTGTCACGGGCAAATGTCACTTTTACAACGGCGTCGCTGATTGCACAACTGTACTAGATTCAATTGCAACCAATCAAGACACTCCATTTTCGCACCAGAATTCAGGCCCAGAGGTTAGGATCGGAAATAGGCAGTAACCTCTGTGGGAAGAGAATGCAGTTATTGGTACCGAGTTCAATTTCAAATTCAAGGGCAATAACACCGTAAATAAAAATACTTCGGAAATGACCTCCATCAATAGTATCATTAGGACTGCCAGCATACTTAATTTCATTAATCTGGAGGTAATAATTTCCGTGAAAAACATGTCCCCAATGAAACACCACAGTAGTTGTTCGTACTTAGTTCAAATACAGATCCAAGAGCAAGAACTCCGTAAAAAAATAATTTGTCCAAACTTTCGAACTTGATAAAGGTATGTTCGGGACTGTCTGCATGCTAAATTTCATTCACCTCGATGTCACAATTTCCGTGAAAGCTTGTCCCTATTGGAGCATTACAGTGTTGTTTGTACTAATATAAGTTCACTTTCATATTTAAGTGCCATAACTGCGTAAAAAATAATATTTCGAAACTGTCTTTCGAACTGTATTAAGACTATGGTCAGTTGTTTTCACAAGTATAATATCATTCATCTATGTTTGATAGTTCCCGAGCAAAATTTTCAGGATTGAACACTATAAAAATAAGTTCAAAAAGTTTCCATGGAAAGGCCAAAACATGTCAATCCCAGATACCTGAAAACTTGGGAAAGACATCGTTAAATTGGATGCATGTATACCAAATGGGTTTCGAGAAAATTGATCGGACAGTAGGATGTGCGGACTTCGTAGCGGGGATATAAATAGGTTCTTCAAGAGTCCCATACACTCAACCGCAAAAGAAACATCACCGTCAATGCAAGATAATTCAATCCATGAGTGATAAACACGACTGAAACAGAAATACATTATGTCTTCAGAAGCCTACTAAACTTAACTTGAAATTTCAAAATATTATTTAGTCTTATGTCTGAGAAACAAACATTTTAAGAACTCTCAAAATCGTTGTTTTCGAATCTCAATAACTAGACCAGATAAGAGAGTCAAAAGGGTCTTTTTGGCTTGTTTTATGACGTCCTACAGTAAAGACGCGAGAACAAATTTAAGTTCAAGAAGGTAATTTATGTCGACAACATATCTATTAATTACATTTCTACATTTTGCACATTTTTTACTTAAATGCTAAAAACTCTGGCCAAACACCATTTTGAAAAAGTGACTTCTAAGTCTAATTGAACTGACATAAAATATTAGTATCATGCTCTGATGCATGCACGTTCTTTTTTTATTAACATGTGAGTATCGATAATATTCTAAATCTACGGCAGCAGTTTTTTTTATTCTGTTGAAAATGTGGTGACGTTTCTTTTGAGGTTGAGTGTATTGATCAGTTCTACAGTTTATCACTCCATATGCCAAAGAGTCTGTTCACAAGATTTCATCTTTCAAAGTTGACCTTATCGCTACTAAAATTAGTTCAGATTTCCGTTCTTAATATTGATTTAGATAATGATAAATTCGCTTCGAACGGCACTAGGTAGCCTCGTGTTGAATGACAACTTGCAAAGTTGATTACATGTTTAACCACACGCAGTCTGATTGAAATCGACCGTTTTCCGAGGAATAAAAGTTGCAAAATAGCGCATCTACCGGGATACGAACTCATATCTTTCGGAGGTTTCCTCGCAAAACCGTCTGATAACAGCCCGTATGCTTGCATGTATGAAGCAATTTAGTTAACCAATTACAAGACCTCCAACTATCATTTCGACTGTCCCGAATGCTTTCAAAACGGCGACCGTTTAATAATATGATGTTATTGGTCAGCTTTATTACTTGGCTTTGTCTGCGCTAAACTGGTACTGGACACGTGTCAACATACCATGTGACGAGGAATCAACAGAGCCTGTTAGTATCCCGGTAGATGCATTATTTTGCAAAGTTTATTCCTCGGAAGAAGGTCGATTTTAATCAGAATAGGCCACACGTCCCTGACGAACACAAAACAAAACCAAGCATCTTGGATAACAAAATCTTTGGCGAACGAGAGCACGTTTCTTGGTTGCGTTCTTATCATCCAACTTCAAAATACCCTTAAAATAGTTTTTAAAATAAAAACTTACTCGGCTTTAATTTCACACACAAATGCGTTTTCATCACTGCATTCCCTGTTTCTCCAGTTATCGTCTCCGTCGATTAGTGCCACACATTGCTGACTGGTCAGAAAGTTCGGTTCCCCAGGCAGCCATTTTGAAAACGTCATCTCTTCTCTGGTGGAGGCCCAGAACCAGAAGCCATTCTTAAACTGATCCGTCGCATCCACCCATACTGGCTCCTTGTCTGGACAGAAACAGAAGATAAAGCATAGTGATTGTTCTTGCTAGTAATAATAAAAGAAGACAATTCATTTCCATCTTATCCTATCAAGCATTTTCATTGGTTACTGATTACGTCAAGCCGGCCAAGGGTTGGTAGTTGAGAGTAACGGAGCATATATAAAACCCTGGGTAACCGAGGAAGGTTGAACATGGGAGTCGTCTTACAGGATAGGTGATTGTCTGAACATTAACAGAAGAGAAAGAATGCTGATGGTTCTTGCTTATATGAATGAAAGCAGAAAGCCTGCAGCACCATTGTGATTCTGCATTGTGGTTGAACCTGAAACTAACAGGGATATGATTTAATTGATTTAAACATATTTTATTCAATGAAGAAAGGGATTAGGAATAATATTAATGAGAGAAGAAAGCCTTTATCACCATTTGTCTCTGCATTGCAGTTGAAGCTGGAAGTCAACTTAAACTAACGGGTTGCTGGGTAAATGTCTGGACTGGAACAGTAGAGCAGGTATACTGATTGTTCTTGTAGGTATTAATGAAAGAAGAAAGCTTCCATCACCATTGATTATTTACACTTTGGTTGAACATGTAGTCACCTGCAACTAACAGGGTATTAGGTGGTTTTCTGGACATGAACAGAAGAAATGGCATACATTATCCTTGATATAAGTAACGAAAGGAGAAAACCCACAACGCAATTTATCCGCATTGTGGTGAAACATGGGCACCATCTAAAACAGACAAACCACTGAGTGTTCTTGCTAGAGGTAACTAAAGGAAAAAGCCCACAACGCCATTATTTATTTTCATCTCACTTTAGTTGTCTGATACTAGAGTTTATTTACTCGTTGCATAAAACTTTTATCACATTACAATTCGTTCAATATTCTATATGTAACAGAAGAACAACACACGGGTCATTCTGATTGCCTGTGACGTTGATAGCAACATCCGTCTTTTGGTCCCCTACCTGTGATTGGTAGATTTGATATTTTGGTAGTTTGACCATTACTGAATCTATCTGGGATTATGCAACATGCTTAGTTGGTGACATAAGATGTATTTGTATGGCTACACAATCGTTGGCTTGAATAAGATTGGGGATGGAACAATCTGCCAAGTTTTACACGTATACATTTCAAATTGGAATTATAGCATCTACTAATATACTTAAATTATTATGATTCCGTTTATTCCTTGACCTCAAAGTGTGGAAAGTCAGGGAATCAAATGGGTTTTTTTTTAAACTTACAATTGTGAAGTCGAAGGAATGCTTTCAGGTTGATGTCTCTAATTGCTGTGGATGGTGCTGCCAGGTGTCCGTAAAAATTGTGACAAGTTTGCTAAAATATGAAAATAATTTGCAATTTAGAAAAACATATTCACCTCAACAACCGGTCGACATACAACTTGGCCAAAGGTGCAATGCGACGAACGTAAGCAAAGGTCAACAGAGTTGACATATTGTTAAAACATTTTCAGTAACGTTTACACGAAATCACAAAACAGTGACACGAATCGCGCTACAGTGACAGGAAATCACGAAACATTGACACAAAATCGTGTAGGAGCGAAACGTCCACAAAACAAAATAGCAAAGAAGCGAAATCGCGAAGAAGCGAAATCGCGAAGAAGCGAAATCACGAAATCGCAAAGAAGTGAAATCTGACACACATGCAGTATCAATGAAGGTGCACAATTAGTAAATAATGGCGTTGTCCTTATAAACCCGTTGTTTTATGATGAATGTAATGTTTATTTAGTGCAATGTAAGATCGATACAATCAAACCGGTAATACGAACGACAGATAAATGTAACTTGTTATTGTTGATATTTGTTAGAGGACCGTTAGTAGCCCTGGAACCGGTCGAAATGGTTACGTCGCCTACAATAGCTGCCATAGAAACTAAGAAGCACTTTTTTAGTTTGCTGACAATCTACTATTAATGTTTATTCCAGCCCCATAAGCCACAAAGCTGTAGTACATAATAAACTTAAATATAAATGAATGTATATGGTTAATAATAAGATAATGCGGTGCGCTCTTACTGGTTATTTCTGGTGTTCATCAATTGATAAAGAAACATAGCAAGATGTTGTATTACATTGATTTAAACATATTTTATTCAATGAAGAAAGGGATTAGAAACAAATTATCGAACTTAGGTGACCTTCTCCTTTCTCAACAACATGATAGAATTATAACAACATACATGTAATAAGAAAGCAATATAATACAGAAATGGTAGATATTTACAGAGCAATGAAGAGACATGTATCAATCAAGAGAAACGTTTACTATTGGTTATAAATTGCTGAACTGCTTTTAAATTTGCCTGATTTTTCGAATATGATAGTTTTTGTTGCCACTTAACAGTAAATCTAAATTTATATCATCTTCCGGTACATATAACTTTAAAATGTTTAACATGTTTTTTCTGTGTACATCATATGAACAGCATTTAAACATGAAGTGAAGCACATTTTCACATAAAAAAACACATTCACATGTTGAATCTGACTTGATGCCAATATTAAATAAATCATAATTAAGCTCGCTTACATGCTATCATAAACCAGTATGGTGAATATTCACTCTGCGGATACCCGTGGAAAAGTAGGATGGTGCCATAATTTCTTTCTTCATGTATTGTGATTTAAACTTTTCAGTTGATTGTAACATTCGTTTTTCCAATGGAACCTGATTCCACAAAACTTTGGTTGAAGGGATAAAAGACTGGCATGAATGTTTCCGTCTATAGGATGGAATTAGTAAGTTTTCATAATTTTATCAGTAGTGGAGTCACCAACAATCTTAGGGAGTAAATCTAGCAGATAAGAGGGTGCATTACCACGTTGCATTGTATGGTATAGTGTTAATTTCCTCCTTTCCCTGCGTTCGGACAGTGTTTCAAATAAAGATATTTAAGTGGCGTGTATTTAAACCAGTAACAATACGAGCTGCTTCAAGTTGAACTTGTTCTAGTCGCAATGATTGTTCTATATTACAGCCATCACAAACCTCGCAGGCATATTCAAATTTTGGTCTAATAAACATAACATAAATTTTGTTCAAGATTTGCCTGCTTAATATAAATTTTAGTTTACGCATAGAATTTATCATCTTAGATATTGAAAGTACTTATTTGTTGATATGCTTATTCCATTTGCCATCGTCCGAAAACGTCTCACCTAAATGTTTATGTTCATCTACGTTTCTGATTGCGCATCCATCGAAATACAACGTTATGTTATCAATTTGTTTTCAAAGAGTGAAAATTATAGCTTCGGTTTATGTAGGTTTGAGTTTAAGGTGGACTCCAGTAATGTGTGTTCCATTGATGAACAAGATGTGTTTGTTAAGGCCCCTTTACACAGACATAAATACCGTTGTGCGTCCTCTGTGCGACCAAAAAACATAACAGATCGCCTTTGGACGCTCAAGGGAGGCAGAATGGTTGCTAAGGTCGTGAGAAGGTGGCACAAGGGATTTTTTTTCTCCGTTTTTGCTTAACAGGCATACATCATACAGAATGTCAGCAATATACAGGACAGTTCATTAATGGAAAAAACAGTGTACAATACAATACTCTTATATATCTAACTTAGCAATAGGTGTAAGGTGGACCAAAACTTAACAAAACTTTGCTCGGTTCCATTCGATAAGTGAGGGCATCTTGTGATATCATAGTATTCAGTGATTTCATTTTTGACAAAACTGATAATAGGTACATAATTAATATGAGCACATTTGAATATGTGTTGTTTTATCAAGAGGATGACTACATTTATAGGATTATTATTATCATTTTTAAAACCAAACAAGACATTTTCAATAGAAAAATTAATTGTTATTTGTAAGGTATGGAGCCATTCTGCTACTTCATACCATATTCTTCTTACAATATCACATTTCCAAAAGAGATGTTCTACAGTTTCAATTTCCTTTTGACAAAAGGAGCAAAGAGGTGAATCAGTATATTTCATTCTATAGAGGACACATTTTGTTGGCAAAATGTTGTGAATAATCCTGTATTGTAACCACCTTAATTCAGTACTTTTAGTACATTTGTTTGGAATAACATTATAAATCATCCAATCCTTGTCGGTGAAGCATCTGTCTAAGATGCGTTCCCATTTGGAATAGCATGGTAGCCTGATAAAGGATGAGTTCAAAAGAGAATTATATATGTACTTATTTCCCGCCGGTGTGTTCAGTAGTTGATAATTTAGTGGATAGACAGGGTTTTGTAGCGGTTTTGTAAATTTATAAATATTTTGCTTGTGTGCAAAAGACTTTATTGCTGCCTTTATTCCTTCAAAAGTGAAGAAATTTGTTCTAGTTTGGTATTTCTCCAGGAATTCTTCATATGTGAATAACCTACCCTCTTCATTTATTTGATTTTCTGTTAAAGTGTTTGATTCACATTTTGTCAGGAATATCTCCCACACATTAAAAACATCTTTCCAAAAAATATTGGATAATATTGCTTTACAAAAGTATTTTATATATTTCGAGCTACCAGACCAGATGGAGTACGGATGAGGTAATGTATTTCTGATAATATAACTCCATGTATTATTGCTTGTAATAAGTCTACTTATCCATTTTAATTTTTGAGCATAAATGACTTTTTTTACGTCTGGAACTCTGATCCCACCATGTTCGGGATTTAAAGTGATAATATTTCTCTTTACTTTATCTGGCTTACCGTTCCATATAAATCTAAAACATGATTTTTCCAGCTTATCAAGTAATTGTTTTGGAGGGTTTGGAAGGGCTGAAAATAAATGGTTTAATTGTGAAAGCAAAAGGGACTTCAAAATAGTATTTCTTCCAAATGGAGTTAATGAACGGGTTGACCAAATATTCATTTGTTTTTCAATGCTTGCAATTGTATCCTTATAATTGATTTCAATCATGTTGTCGAGATCAATATTAAATTTGATTCCTAACAAATCCAATTCTGTTTGAGACCAGTCAAAACTATATTCTTTACATAGTTTGTACCGTGATCTCTTTTTTGAACCAATCCAAATGAGTTTTGTTTTGTCAACGTATACCTTCAATTCAGAAAAACGAGCAAAGAATTGTAGGACGTTTAGAACTGCATAGAGGCATTTTTCAGATCCGTCCAACGTAAGGGTTGTGTCAACAGCAAATTGAGAAAGAATATATTCTATGTTACCTATAGTGATTCCATTGATTTTACTGTCATTTCGTATCATGATTCCTAGTATTTCCACACAATGAATAAACAAATATGGGGCAATAGGATCACCTTGTCGACATCCACGTTCAATCATAAAGGGCTGGACGGCAAATCCATTAACCATAATCCGAGATTCTATCTCATTATAGAAAGTATTAATCCATTTAATAATACTGGAACCAAAATTGAAAAAAGATAAAACATTTGTTAAATAGCGTCTATCAACTGAATCAAAGTCCACCGATAGCAAAAGTCCTGGAATCTGATGAGATTCGGTATGTTCCATTAAATCTTAGATTAATCTGGTAACTTCACCAATAAATCTACCTTTGATAAAACCTTTTTGGTCCTCATTAATAATACTTGGTAGAATTGTCTTTATTCTGTTGGCGATTGCTGCTGAATCTATTTTATAAGAGGTATTTAAAAGTGATATTGGACGCCAGTTTTTAAGGAATTTCTTAGGCTTATTTCCTTTTGGTATACAAGTTATTAAACCTTGCCTTTGTGTGATTGACAAATTACCTATTTTGTATCCACAGTTTAATGAATTTAACAATAAAGGTCCAAGATCTTTCCAAAAGAATTTTAGAAATTCTGCTGTAAAACCATCAGGGCCGGGACTTTTGTCATTTTTCATTTTTCTTAACGCTATCGAAAATTCAGATAAGGTTAGGTCTCCTTCGAGACTATCAGATTCCCTCTGCGTTAATTTTGGTACGTTAACGTCTTTGAAATAGTCAGTCAAGTCTATATCACTGACGGTGTAGGCAGTATATAATCTTTCATAGAAAGTTTTAATTTCATGCTGGATATTTTCAGTATCTGATATTACCGTCCCATCAGATTTCTCTATTTCTGTAATTGCTTTATCTAGAAAGTGTCTTGATTCAAGTTTAAGGAAATATTTACTTGGTTTTTCACCATGTTCAATCCATTTCCTTACCATCATTCCTTTTATTTTGAAATTGTTAATATCATCCAATTCGTTTCTGATGATGTTGATTTCTTCTAATATAGTTTGTTTTTCGCCATGAATGCTTGATGAATCTAATTTTTCTTCAAGTTTTTCCAATTGTTGAACTAAGGTTTTCTCCTTTCCTGCTCGTATTTTTTTCTGCGTAGAAGAGAAATAAATGGTTTTACCTCGAATCATTAAAAGTAAAGTCTCCCATAATAATTGATCATCAATGGAATATTTGATAGAAGAGTTTTCATCTATGACTTTGTATTCATTTAGAGTTGTTTTAATAGTGTCTTTTACGAGTTCAACATATGTTCTGTCCTGTAAGAGGGAGTTGTTAAATTTCCAGAAGCCTGCTCCTCGACATAACGTGGAAGAAGAGATTGACAATTCTATTAATGAGTGATCTGAGTTTATACTCGGTGAGATGTTACAAGCGTCAACTGATGACATCAAGTCATGCGATATCAAGAAGAAATCTAGTCTGGCTTGTTTTAAGGGATTTGGTTGACGCCACGTGTATCTTTTGGAGTCATAGTTTATTTCTCGCCATGGATCTTTGAGGTCAAAAGTGTCAATTAGTTCGAATACCTTTTCTCTTGCCTTTGGGTTATTTTCATGTTTATAATTATACGTGTCTAAACGTTGGTTTAACACTAAATTCCAATCACCGCAAATGCATATTTCATCACTGTCAAATTCTTTTACGAGTTCAATTATATTGTCGTAAAACTCAGGTGTATCATTATTAGGCCCGTAAATAGATATAACTGTATATGTAATATCGTCTTTGGTGATTTTTAAAGCTACAAACTTGCCATCTTCATCGAATTTAGAAATCAGGACATTGAAGTTTAAGTTATTATTGAAAAAGATAGCCGTTCCGCGAGCATTAGATGTGTACGTACTTATATAACATTCATTGTAGCCCCACTGTTCTTTTATCAGATTAACTTGTTCAGGCGTAAAATGCACATCTTGTAAACAGTATATGTTGCCTTTCTTCTTTTTCAGGAAGTTGAATACTTTTTTTCTTTTAGAACTATTACCTAAACCTCTGCAGTTGCATGTAACCACCTTTAACTTTTCCATTTTACAACGAAGAATCCGTCTGTTGTTTTGGGGAAATATATGTATGTATTAGACATACAGTACTGTTGCCAGAAATTCACTATTGTAATATTGTAAGAGTATGCCTGTATTTTATATAATGCTGTCATTCCGATTACGATTGCCTGGTTTGCACATCTTTGAACAAGCAGAAATAGACACAGTAAAAAACAAAACATAGATATATGCAAAACTCTTTGCAATCCCCTCCCCATCCCATGGATATAACTTAAACGTTTACCGAAGTTTGGTCATCAAATACTGGATAATAATTGCAAATAACGGTAGTTAAATAAATGTATGCTAAGATAATAGTATTGTCTTACTGATCGAATACTATTAACTTTAATTACAATAATAATAATATATGTATCCACGTGTTCTAACTAAACGGAGTCAGCAGTTTGAGAGTTCACATAAGGAATGAGTTGATATAACATAGATTTCATATTTTAGTATCAGTCATTTGGTACTCACTCATGAGTCGTGTCACCAGTCCTTATGAATATATGTAATCCAGTTGAAGAAACACAGAAGCAAATTCCCTCCATAGGGACGTATCGTATGTGTTCATCACTCTTCATAAAACGCATGGTTCAACGCGGGAGAACTTCCCGCGCACAATATGCACGTGCAATAAAGGTTGGGATGGTATGATGACTGTCTCACATGGTTAGATAAGAGCGTTGTCAATATTTTAAATTCGCATTGCTTGAGAAAATCATAAATCAAAATTAAGAAAACTGTTAAATAAGTACATAAGACGATTTAAAAACAAAATATGCATTTGCTATTTACAGTCACTAACAAGGTTAATGCAGGATTTTAGAATAATAAGTCCTCACGTGACTCACATTAACGCATTTGTTTATGTTTTGCCATTATGCTGTTTATGAGTGTTTGGTCCACGTTGAAGGTATTGCCTTTGGGTCCTTTGTCTCCAGGATGACCTCTGTCCCGACCACTCTGACCCGTGTCCAGAGGTGTTCCTTCTCACGGATTTCAGCTCCAAGACGACTCAGTATAGCTCGGCGTTTCTTGAGCATCGCTGGCAAGTCGGTTTGGATGCTTTTTCCAGTTCCTCGAAGTTACTTGCGCGCGTTAAAAACATCCTCCCTGTCGGACATGAATGAAAAAGTGGCGATGATACTTTCGTGAGCATCAGGTCGATGTTAACGCTTATATTCAGAAACCGGTAGTCTGTGCACCACTTTAAACCTCATTTGTTGCACCCTAGAGTGATCAAACTTCAGGACTTCAGTGAAATAATCACGGAGCACATGTTCGGTGTTTTCTTTTAGGTACTCTTTTATTCCGTAAAATAAAAGATTAGGTTTTCTGTCGTGCATGTCTTTCATTATGACTTGCTTCTCGAGTCTGTCATAAGCATTTCTGCTCTCGGTCAATTCTTGACGGAGTTTAGTGATTTCGTCACTGTGCACATGTACGTCGTGTTCAATTCTCCTAACCAACCGTTACACAACATCACAACACAACACAGTTTACTGGAATACGCTTGTGGCTGGTGCGACCGTTTTATTCACACAAAAATCAACACACAATTCAGGAGCATACAATACTCCTCTCGTTCACACATGCTATATATATATATATATATATATATGCATATCAGCAAACTGGCAATATAATGTACATGCTGAAACCCGACACGTAAACCAGAGATAAAAAAACTATTAAAGAAAACACTCTGGAACCGTGTTCCCTCAACGAATGTAACAGCATCATACTGGAGGGTTTACAGTATACACGCCATGTATATATACGATATATACAGAATATACATGATTCATCAGTGGAATACAACGTATGATTAATATCCAAACAGTAATGAAAAGCATGCAGATTATAAAGGCTTGCCAGCCAAACAACCGTACAATAGAAACATACAAAAGAATAATCCATATACATTAGAAACATGCCATATTATAAAGGCTTGCCAGCCCAACTGCAATCATTAGCTTTCAACATGTGAAATCATGCAATATTCTAATGGCTTGCCAGCCAAATGACATACATCATATAAGAATATACGCAGTATTATAATGGCTTGCCAGCCTAAATATGTACAGCTCCTGCAGAACTATCATAGCCTGCCAGCCAAAAATAACCAAACATGGCAACAGCCCATGTTGCGTCACAATCCTTCATTGTTTATCTGAAACAAGAAAATATTGTTAATCACGCATGACCATATTGAAGCAAATATATATAAACATATACATTAAAAGATACACGGTCTTGGTTGCACAAGCGAGAGAATGAATTTCAAATTCAACCACCCTTATATACTCTTAATCAACGCCACCTGGCGACGTGACCAATCACGTGACTGTAGTTACACACCGCTAGGAGAAAGCAATTTCCCACTAATTCATACTTCAAACGTTGGAAATTTCATTTCTCCTAACCAACCGTTACACAACATCACAACACAACACAGTTTACTGGAATACGCTTGTGGCTGGTGAGATATGCAAAGAAAGTCAAAGGCCAAGAGAAAGTGAAACTTTCATCCTTTGCTCTAAACTATCTTTTATATACCCGTCTTTCGCTTTTTCACTCTTCCAGCGTCCGTGACGTTTGAACATTCTATCTGGCAATCCATTATTCGCAGCTGCCGTTGCACCGCCACTACGCAAACTATGTAAACCAAACTGTTTGATATTGTCAAAATAAGGCCTTAGCCCATCAATAAAAATCTCCCTTAATCTTGTATAAGAGATAGGAACATTTCCTTTTCTAAGGATATATCCAGAACCGCATTTTGTCATACCCCGGAATATATACTGATCAGAATCAAGCATATGTGACTGGAAAAATAATACATCAGAACGAGATATATACAACAACTCAGCTGATCGTAAAAAACCTGCATAAGCAAGTAAACACATAGAAAGCAACCTTAGCTCAGGTAAAGCCGCTCCTTGTATTTTATCATCATACAGGCGCTCAAGAATAGCTACAGTAACAGGTTCTTTTTTAATAACAGCTTTAGCCAGCTTTCTCTTAGCTGCTTCCATGACATTCTTCACTAAACCATTCTCAGTGGGACTTACAAGACCCAAACTCAAATGCGCATGACGCAAGCTATAAAAAGCTGTCAACACCGGTGAAACTGTTTCACTTTGTTGAATTACTGACAAAAGATACAATGCACAATGCAGCGGCGATAACGGTAAAACACACTCAATCTCATTAGATATCGCCCACCTTTTCCAAGCGGCAAACCCGCACTGATACTTTCTGCTTGTAGAATCAGCTCTAGCTTGAGATAACATCGATGGGATATCATCAGCCAATGCTCTTAATCTCTCAGGGAGCTCACTCAACTCGTCTCTGTACACATGCTGGAAAACCTCTGTAAACACAGAAAACATAAATTAACGAAAGTCAACAAACAGAGCCAGTATGTTAAAATCTAAATCTTTCTCACCGAACAAACCCCCTTGTATCCTGGAAGCTGTATACGCTTCTTTCACTGTGGGGAGATACATCCAATCTTTAATTTGTGAAATAAACACATTTCGAGCACAGATCAACGGCCAAAAGCATGCTGAAGGCCACTCGGGAACCACTAAAGTACCAACTGCATGACATTCCTGTAAATGTTTGATAACTCTAGGGATAACACCAATAGGCGGGACAATCCAGTTCATAGCCCCTCTCCAGTTGACAGTGAAGCAATCAACCGCTTGACTGCCAGGATTGCTGAACTTAGAATTAAAACATTCCAGCTTGGTATTGTAGTACGAAGCGAACCTGTCCACATGATGAGGTCCCCAAGCAGCATCGACTCTCAAGAAAACATCATGAGACACGCCCCAGTCATCACAATCAATCAATCGACTCAAGAGATCAGCTTTCTGATTATCACAGCGAGGAATCCACTGAACTTCCAATTCAACACTGTACTCAAGACACAAGTTAAAAATCTTCAATGCGATTGACTGTAGATGTTGCTTCATACTGCCCTTTGTTATAATGTTAACAACATTCTGATTGTCAGTGAACCACTTCACTCGTTGACCACTTAGCTTTGAGATCAGACTTTGGAATACTAATTGCACAGCTTTGAGCTCTCTCCAAGTCGAACTGAAACCAGCTTCTTCACTTGACCACTGACCACAACTGGTACATAATCAACATTAACACTGTAGCCTCCGAATCCAACGTCGCTAGCGTCCGAATATACAACACTTGTAGCAGTAGCTGATTGAACTAGAGATCGAGAATCGTATTTCACTATATTCTCGGACCAAAATGTCAACTGTTTGACGCTCATATCTGACAAGACAATCTTGCTGTACCACGAACTTGCCTTGAGAATATCTACACTGACAGACCTTGTCATAAGTTGGGCTACTGGGCCCAAAACCAACTTCATTGCGATGATTTGACCAACTACAGAGGCCGCGGATTTGACACACACTGGTTTAGAAATAGAGGCAAGCAAGCTATCAATCGCACGTTTAACCTTATCAATCTTGCATTTCGGCACAGACATAGTCATAGACGTTGTGTCGATACCGAATCCCAACCATTCGAGTTTCTGTGATGGCATCGACAAAGACTTCTCAACTTTTGGTACGAAACCAGATAATAACAAATCATTTTTGATATTCAAACCTGCTGTCAATGTCCCAGACAATGACGATTCAGATAAGATACCGTCATCCAAAAATGTCACTATCTTAAGTCCATCAGACCTCCACTTCTTAACAAGCTGTCTGGTTACTTTAGTATACACGTAGGGAGCGGAAGTGAGCCCAAATGGTAAAACCACAAATTTATGGAAACATGTTTTACCAGACTTATCAGGCCAAGCAAAACCAAGGTAATCTGTATGAGCAGGATAAATGTCAATATGATGATAAGCCGAATGTATATCGAATTTTATCAGCCAATCGCCTTTCTCAATATAAGACAATGCCACTTTCCAGTCTTCATATTTAACAGATCTCTTAAAGACGAAACCATTCACCCTGGATAAGTCAAGAATAAGACGTTTTTTGCCCGACGATTGAACGGAGACAGTTAATGGATTCACTACGGTAGGTGGTTCAAGACAGCACACTATCAACCGTTTCCGCGTCAGCTCTTCAATGGCCTGTGTGACAAAAACATCGTGTTTGAGAGCTGACTTGTTATTTAGTATAAACATAGAAGGCGGGGTGGATATAAAAGGAATTTTATACCCGGAAGCAATCAGATCAATCACAAACTGTGAGGCACCAATTTGGCGCCAAAACCCCAAACTCTGTTTAAGTCGACCCTTGACAATTATTTCTGATACCCCCTGCTCATATTCATAGTAGTCGTCAGTTAATTTGTAAGCATCAAACTCATCAACACAAGGAGAATACTTAACTGACAGGTCTTGACTACTTGTTGAGGGGGGTCGACACTCCTGTGACTCCCGGGGCCTGAGCTGAGCTGGCGGTGTACGGACAGTCAAGTCGGTAGTGTGAGAGCTCTCCGCAGTTGAAGCAGGAACCTGACCTTTGACTTTTGCCACGAAAAAGATGAGAAGAGTGGCCAGGCTGAAGAGCAGGGACAGGCTGGACAGCAAGCTGCACGGGCTGAGTGACTGTCGACGAGCGACGAGCTGGCCTCGATGTTGAGTAAGGGCGAGTGACGTGCACGCTTCTGGCGCAGTTTACGAACTGCCTTGTTCTCGGCCGAAGTGATCTTCTTGTCGTCGTCCGAATTATCAGCAAGATCATTCGAAACATAGTTTTTAACGGTTTCCCAACCTCCTTCACTCGAATCAGCAATTTTGATATGTTTGTTGCGAGTCTGTACAGCGTCTATTGCTGACGTCAGAACCGTCTCGGCCTCCTCGTAACGTAGATTCTGCAGCGCCAAAAGACTGGTTTTCAAAAAATCTAAGGTCTCACTGTTGAAGTTATACTGGATCTTGTTCCCCTCTCTCGACCATGAATAATCTTTCTCGGCTTTCAATTTCTTCAAATCCGTAGAAGTTTGAGAAAACTCCTGTCTCAAAGCGCCAATTTGAGAGTTGAACGATGCCTCAAGTTGATCCTTATTGTTGTTTAGCTGCTGAAGGATGGCGTCTAGTTTGGCGTCCATTTTAAAGATACACGGTCTTGGTTGCACAAGCGAGAGAATGAATTTCAAATTCAACCACCCTTATATACTCTTAATCAACGCCACCTGGCGACGTGACCAATCACGTGACTGTAGTTACACACCGCTAGGAGAAAGCAATTTCCCACTAATTCATACTTCAAACGTTGGAAATTTCATTAGAGTTCACCTTTAGATTAATGTCCGAAATGTCTGACCTCACCTCCTGAATTGAGTCCTGTAACTCTGTTTTGCTGTTTTTGATTAGGTCCGCCAATCGTTTCTCAGATGCTTGAACGACTTCATCTATTGATGTCTGTGACCTTGTGTCCGGCATTATCGACTTGGTCCAAAGCACGTGGTTTTTATTTCAATTGTCTATGATGAAATTTAAAAAAGGGATGTTGAGACATCGCGATTGATCGCCAAGAAAGCGGAGGACGCCAACAAATTTTGAACATGCTCAAAACTTCCGCAGAGGGGTCGCCGACGATTCTTGTCGCTCAAGGGTTGCTCCCATGATGCAGAAAGGTCGTACAATGGACGTTTTAAGGTCGCAAAGGATGCTCAATGATCGTCATGTAAGAAATTCGCTAACGTTGGGCGATGCCTCTGCCTCCCTTGTGCCTTCCTACTGCGTCCTCTGTGCAATCAGGGCCGTTTATATCACGAACGTTCTGCCTTCATGCAGCGACCACGACAACCTTTGTGCAACCATGACGAGTGTTGTGCCTTCTTTCTGCATTCACTCAGCCTGCTGTGAGCGTCCGCGTAAATTCTCCAAAAAATAAATGATCGATTCTCACATGTTTCCTTGTTTCTGTTGGCAAATCTTTGATAAGACTATGGCACCAAAAAGGAGAAAGACAACAGAAAAGTCAGGCAAATAAAGATATATAAACTCACTTGTAAAAAAACGCCTGCACATATTTAACTATAGGAACGGAATGCTGCTGTCGGATAGAGTCGATTTTAAATGTCTTTGATAATAACAAGTTTTGTAAAGAAGTACGCACAATTTCATTCATTTGGGTTTGATATACTTTTATCATGATCTTTATTCAAACACATATGGGTGTTGGAATAGCTTTTTTTTGTCCTGAATGTTGGGTAATTTTCTTTACAAATTACGAAATACCGAAAATAGGACATCGTAAAACAAACCAAAAATCCCCTTTTTACTCTCTTTTTACTTTTTTATCTCCCCGTTAAGAAGATTTAAAAAAAGGCATGATTTTAAGAAGTATGAACAGATAATGTTTCATATACTTAAATGGGTTTTCATTCGTATGTTTGCCGGTGGATTTAATAATTTCATGTATTTTTGTATATTTACTTCTTTAGTTGTTTTTTTATCATATTCTTCTGCAAAAAAAAAAAAAAAATTATTTTTATTTATTGCAGCTGCAAAAGCTGATTGGTTAGTTGTTTTTGACTGTTGGAATGGGACTGAAACAATTTAGACTAATGCAGCTTATTATAGACCCTAGTCTATCCAGGTTGCCGAATCACTATTGTTCAGGTATCACAGAGGAGACAGAAGTGTTGCTGCATGGTCGGCCAACTGTCGCCATAGTCATGAATGGAGGCACAGCGAAGGAACAGAGGAAGCACAGAGGAGGCACAGAGGAGGCACAGAGGTGGCTGACGGGTTGTACGGGGATCGCCGTTGATGCTGAAATGTTGTTAGGGTTGCACAGTGAAAGCCCAGCGAAGGCAGTGTGGAGACTCCGTAAGCGTGCAGGTCGTTCAAAGATCGTCATGGAAATTACCGTTATTTGCATTTTAGGTCGTACGAAGGACGCACGAAGATCGCAGGAGCATTTACACAGAAACGGGATTTTGCGAAATCAGCTGACCATTGAGCGTCCTGTCCATTTTTTTGGTCGCAATGGTTAAAGTTAAAGTTAAAGTTTTCTGAATATTGTCCACTGCCGCAAGGTCAAGGTCACAAGGTCTAATATGATGACCTCATCTGAATGGTCTCATAACAAGGTATGCACATGCCAAGTTTGAAAGCCGTAGCTCTGAGCAAACTAAAGTTATGGCCAAGGTTAAAGTTTTTGTCGACAAACACACAGACAGACGGACGGACGGACGGACAGACGGACAGGTGAAAAACAATATACCCCCGGAATCTCTGATTCGGGGGCATAAAAAACAAGTGACGTATCATCTGCAATTAATTTTGTTAAACAAGTTATTTCATCAGCGATTTCGGTTTTGAAAACAATGAAAAGAAAGGGACCCAATACTGACCCTTGAGGAACACCAGCTGTCAAATAAACAGGGTTCGATAATGATCCGTTCACAAAGAAAGACTGATTCCGAGTGCCTATGTAACCATTGAAGCATACATCCTTTCAAACCATACATTTCCAATTTACATTTCAGCCCTCTATGCCAGACACGGTCCAAAGCTTTCGAAACATCACCAAAAACCATACAAAATAATTCCTTGTCATCTAAAGAGAGACACACCTGATTATAAAATATAAGCTATTGTACGGTTGAGTGACCTTTCTGAAACCAGCTTGATACCATATTTTGCCATCTTCAAGTGTAGAAACAGACTTGAAATATTCATTCAGTCTGGTAGATTTATCAATATTTGTAAATAATGATGGTTCATCATCAGTGTCGTTGATTTTTAGTGGTGCTATATCTGGTATTATTTGCGACTCTCTAACAACATGGCGAAGAATTTTCCAGTATGATGGTTTGTTAACACTGTAGTCTACTGTATAATTCTGTGATTAATTCATACAGATTGGCATAAAGATTTTCTTTGGCATAATAATTCATATTGTTTACCTTGTGTCTCTGTTTCTTATATAACACCTTTACTAATTAGTGCAATGTCTCGGCTTATTTTGGGTCGAAAAAATCTATGAAAAATTAGGTGTATATATTTCACGGAGATAGTTTTTATGCAATTTTCCGATATGTTCATCAACATCCTTGATGGTTCTTTAAGAGTAAGGAAATATGCCTGATTGTAACACAAACTCTCTCTTTTGTAAGACATTTTTGTATTTACATTTTCATTGATTGAAATATACATTTTCGCGATTTCGTGGCACTGATTCGCGATTTTGTGACACTATTTCGCAATTTCGCTAAGACCTTGTTTCGCAATTTCGTGATTTCGTTTTGACGTTTTTGTGATTTCACGATTTCGCGATTTCGTGTTGGAAAGTTAAAACAAAATCAAATGGCCCCTCTCAGCCATCATTTTAGGCAGTTTTGGCGTTTTCAGAGACCGTACCTCGGCATCCGACCATGTCTTCCTCTCACGATCAAAGATGAGACAGTAATCTTGAAACATCATCCACGTCTCTGGACACTGCGCTGTAATACAACAGGTTAAAAGTCTTCATGTCAGATGGATCTTTTCTTTACATGATTGGCATCGTCATGCTCAAAAAGACAATGAAATGAACCTTCATGCAAGAAATTCAGTTGGGAGGAGTTGTCAAAAATGTTCACGATTGAGCACGTGACTTACGTGAGGAATGGGAAATATTTGTTTCCGCCATGAAGTTATTTTAGAGAACACCTTCTCCATAGACTATTGTAATTATCATGAGAAATAACTACAGATGACAACCATTGTTGGCAATAGTGTATATTATATCCACAAACTAAGAATCATCAGAAAATGACAAATTTGCAAAATCATGTGCACCGTAAGATATTCAACAAAAACAGAATTTGGTTATGACAGGATTATCTTCTAATATTAAATGTCACTTCTTAAGATTCGGTAAGACAAATTTCCAAAATTCATATTAAATTTATATTAAAAAGTCGTTCAGTTCTGCTCCAAAACAATCCCTGGGAGTTATGTAACAAACTTTTGTTTCAAGAGGTACATGTAGTAGCACGTTTTTTGCAAATTTTAATTTTTCAAATTTCCCATCCACAATGATAGTTTATGTCTTTTATAATTACTTTAGAGAGTAAAACTTCTTGTTACACAAACCAATTATCTGTAGTGGTAATTACGATGTTAAGTATAACAGAGAATATAATAAGAGAGAATGGTGTTTTACTATAGGTGTCACTGCCCCTTTGGATTATGTTATTGTTACATCAACATTATCACTATCTATTTTAATTAATTAGCAAATGTATTTCACTAAACTTAACTCTATGACTCACAAAAGTAAATTTTCCCACGGCGTCGGCGCAACACTTTTATTTGTGCTCATTCGTGAATCTGCTGCATCCTTTTTGATAATCCTCATAGAGCATTTGCATATTTACATATATATATATATATATATATATATTCAAAAGTAAAAAAAAACACAGAGCCATTTCTCCTCCAACATGTTTCATTGGTATCATCCCTGAGGTTGAAAACAAACGCAGGTTTGGTGTTCTTGTTCGTTCCCAGTGCGACCTTGAGAGCTTCCACTTCGACCCTATTACGTTCTATGAGCTCTTACTGCGTTTCTCTCGCGTTTTGCTAAATTTTAGAACCCACTGCATCTGGGAACGCCGTGACAGTGTTGACATCTCGAAACACACTCTCATGATAAAATATATAATGCTCTCCGGTTTATCTTTGGAAATCCGGTCGTGTCCGAAAATTGGAAATATTGATTGACTCTTGTGAAAGTTTAACTAAAATAAAATGTTTGAAAAATATATTTTGAATTTAATGAATTGTCGACTTTGATCACATATTGACTTTAGTGACATGAACAAAAATTCCATTGAACAAAAAATTCCTTTGGAATTTTTTTCCAAAATTGAAAAACATAATTTTAACCTGAAAATTTCCAGAGAATGCAGAGCATTTCAGTAATGAAATTTGTTTGTAAAAAAATGTTTGTCGTGACAAACTTCGGACTCGACCGGATTTCCAAAGATAAACCGGAGAGCGTTATATTGATATGGCAGCAGTATTGTTGAACATTTTATATTGGTTAGTTTTTGTGGAGTTTAGTGACATAGTTTTCACAGTGTGAATGAGAAAAAGCCTTGAAATACATTTTTATAAATAAAATCACACACTAAACTTGAGGGTTGTTTGTTTGTAAAATATTTATACTTACAAACGTAATTATGCATCAATTGTAATAGGTTCGTATCAGAATAATTTATTAAAAACAAAAACAGAATACCTTTCACTGTTTGATTTTTTGGAGTATAAGAATTCTTTTAAAAATAAATACGGTGGCCATAGGTTGGAAACTATAAGGCATGAACATATTCGTTTCGGAAATGTTAAGAAATATTTGTCCATTGGTTGTGATAGAGGTAGCATACATGCTTAAAAATTCACTTACCTATGCATGTTGACATGTACAACATAACTAAGCAAACAAATATTGAAACCAAGGTCATCGTTGTTTCCTGTCTATTGGTATTGTTGAGTGAAGTAACTTATGTGCTTTGACCTCGCTGGTCCATGTTTAAGATAAGCCCTTTAACAGTGAACTAACGTTATCATTCAGTGTTACTATTGCTCAAATCGCCACCAAAAATACAAACAGATAAGAATTTATCAACATATTTGTCAAGACCGCTCAGAGATTGACACATAAACACATACTTGGTATTTTATATATACACTCCATAGTCACCATACAAAATACAAGATAATTCAATCCACGAGTAAAACACACGACTGAAACAGCACCCGATCCGAATGGAGTTACCCGCTTATGAGTCATAACCTTCTGTATAACGAATCATTTTCCCTGAATATGAAATGAAACTGGTAGGAGAAAGAAACTCGGCGTTATGTTTTTAATTTTTTGATAATTTGAAGCAGCCATACACAAGGACATTTGACTTTTTGTACACATATAGAAGAAAAACGCAATTTTATAAAATATCATTTATTCCACCTACCTATATTATATAATAAATCTGTAGAATACAAGACTGTCAGATTGGCAGAGTTAATTATTGTAACATGCTAACAAAATAATGCTAATAAAATATTATCATGGGAGTATTTGACGGGAACTTAGTTCACCGAATCTCCTTTCGTTTCCGAATCATTTACCATTTTGAAACTTCCGGGTTTGCACAAAGATGAGCCCCACAGAGAATCAATTTTGGATCAAATCAACAGCTGATCTACGTCGCCTCTGCATGATGTATATATGCGAGTTGGTAGTAAATCGTTATTTTGATAAAACATTTGCATAAGAACGTTTCTGAATGTTAATAAAATAAGTAAACACCCTTTTGATCAATATCTAAATAAGAAAAGATACTGACAATCTCCAAAAAAAGACCACATGTTCAAAAGAGGACTCCAGTTTTATATTTCCTTTTGCTTGATGTTGAATAATTAATTATTTAACCCTCTCACATTTCAGCTTGAACCAACACTGTAAACCTGATCAACTTCAAGAGATTCACTGTTCATTGTGATACCTTTTATCAACTTGGTAAGTTGATATAAAAGTAATATCTGGTAAGTTGACGAGGCCTTGCTTTTTAGCTCATCAGGCGTGAAAGACCTGGGCCATGATCAAGAGAGGTTTCAAAGTAATTACTTTTAAACCTCTCTTGAATGCGATTGTTCAATGTAGCGCTACGTAGCAAGGCGAGCAAACTTGAAATTTCCCCCTTTTTTAAACATTATTTATTTACGAAATGTAATATCATAATCATGATACCATATCAATGTATACTTACTATGATCATTCAGGGCCTAAACTTTCCCATAAATTTTGTAAAACTTTCAAATCAAACAATTCAAATCGATTGTCGAACATGACTGGTATCGCACGTGTACCCAAGTACCGAGTTATCTGCCCTTGTCAATTCTAAGAAAGCAGCGTCTTGGATGTGTTATTTGGTGGCTTTGTGGATGAAAAATGAGTAATAAACTAGATAATATTGTCATGATTTGATCAATGTGTTATTTTCTAAAAATATTTGTTTTTGAATTTTGATGAAAATGTATGTATATGAACTTAGGTGAATATAAAAGAGTAATGTATTATATAGTATTGTCATTTATGTCACTAAATTAATGAAATTTTATTTCTGCGAACAAGCGATTATTAGTGCTGTATGTAACAAAAACATTTACATTTGATTTCCATATCTCGAAATAAATGTTTAGATTTAATGCAGTTATATAAATGGGTCTACTTACCATAAAATATTGTCACACCATTGGTTTATCTGCTAGAATACATCACCAGACAAAAGAAAGTACACACCTCAGTTGGTTTAGATTGATTCAATATTTGAAAGAAAGCAGATGCATTAATTTTGACTATGGCACAATACAATAATACTTATCTGCAGTATTTTGAATTAATTAATTGGTGACTTTTAGTTAAAGTATCTATATGACCCCTTTCATGTTTAAAATGTTGTAAATGTGTGCAGAATCAGGCACATTCATAGTCTTATACATTTGGGTATTATCAAAAATAATTTTCAAAATTTAAATTTCATATTTATTTAAAATTAAACAATCATGTAGAAGTATTCTTTGGCTGCTGACTAAACATTTTGACATTACGGTTTTAGATTATGACATCGAAAACTTGAAATATGTGCAATTAAATCACACATAAATCATGTTAAAATCAACAGAAGCGTGTACTTTCTTTTGACTGACAGTTTAGATCTATGTAGCAGATTTTAAAGAATCCAACACTTAGACTGCTGCTCCCATACTTTCCATATTATATATATTCTCTTGTCAAAGCCCAACATCTTCATTTTATATTCTTTATTGCAAACAAACATGTTAAACAAATAGAACAGACAGGCAAATTAAATCATGTTACATCTACCACTTAATAAATTAAATTAAGTGATGAAACATTAGTTCTTCCTCTTCTACATTCCTCGACTCAGCACCTGCTTACACTGGGGAAAGCAGGAGGTTCTGGGATGGTGGACATCTGCAACTCTAAATAATTTTGATTTGTATAATTTTTCAGTATTGTCAGAATAAAACAAACATCTATGGATACATGGACCGTCTTCATCTGCATTTTTATACTTAAGAAAGTGTTCTGCACTAAAAAGATTTGTTACGAATAATCAGCAAACTCTCCAAGGCTACTCTAAATGACTAATTTACTATATGCCCTTTTCAGATTTCAAATTCAATTCTGGATCGTTCGTCATAGCGTCGAAAGATTTACGACAAACATAAAAATAACAAAACTCCTTTTTAAATCTACTGATAAATATTACTGTATCTTGACGTCTTTAAACATTGCACAGTTCTTTGTAATTGTGTTCACTAAACACCATATTTTCCAACACCCACATAAGCCTACTTGTCTGGTATATTCACATATTGACTTCTCTAAGATAGCTGGAGCCTGGATCTCATTTCCAGAAACAAACTGTACCTGATTATTATTGAAGGATCATGTATTTTAAAGAACATATTTTAGGAACTTGACTCTTGCTGGAAGATGTTAACAATATCAAGCACAGAAAATTGTATTTAAATTAGCAGCGAGCGATTATTTATGCTTGTATAAATTTTCTGAAAATGATGGTATTTATCTTACTTTCTATTTGATACAATTTGTTTTTGGGTTTTTTACGTTTCCTACAGGCTGACTTTCCTCATTTACACACTTTGTTCACAATTCATTAAATTATGACAGAATGTTAATATCTGTAGAATTGTCATATGGTACTTTTGAAGCGTATCTCTAAAACTTCACACTCTGATTTTACTATTTTGAAACTTTTTACTTTTAGTATTTTACTAACGTTGAAAGGGTATATGAGGGTATATAAAAGGGTATTTCGTACAGATACATTGATTCCTTGTGTTACTTTGATTATCCAATCAGTATTGTAATTACGGTATAGAACTAATGACGTTGCAATACACTAAACGCCAAAAGAAACGTTACCTCATTTCTTTTTTAATAACTTTTTAAGTATCAAAGATATTTGAGAAATGAATGGTTCAAAAGAAAGCTTAATAACGTAGCTTTATGCTAAAACACGTTTAAAAATCCTGATGGATTCATATTGTGGCAAAATGCAGCTTGTTTAAGAAGTTTAAAATTGTCCGGTTTTCGACCAGGCTGGTAGTAACCAATAACTGTGATTTAGATGTCCAGAAGAATTTGAAAGTAAACTTTTACGTTTGTGACTAGACAAAAAGGTTGTATGCTTTACATCATAACCCCTAAACGATGAAAATACTGTTATTGAGTAAGTTTAAGTGTGAAAATTATGAAATATAGTGTTCTAGTCATTAAAGATCTTTTCTCGTTATTTACCTTAGTGAAAACGAGTTTACTGTGTAAAATGATCTAATAGAATTTAGGAACACAGACGATTATGTATGTGAACATTTTCGCTTGAAAATGAAAACTTTTAATTTTGTTGTCTATCACCCAAACGCATTATCACTCAAATATAGCAAAATTCAAGCAGTATTTGCATGAACTGACTGCTTCTACAGGGTATAAAAGGTGCCTACTTTTCATTATATGGCACACATTTACGAAATCATGGCGCGATTGACCAGTGGAGAAAGAGAAAAAGCACTGGGGATGTTGCAGCTTAGGTCGACCAACAACGATGTTGCCAGTGCCTTTGGATCTCACCGTATGACCATCATTAGGCCTATCATGCCTATCAGGCCTATCAGCGGTGACTCCGGAGTCGTATAATGGTCATACAGTGACATCCAAAGACATCAAATGTAGGTCACAGGGGTCGTGACCTAAAAACCTATTGGCCTGACTTAAGAATCCCTCACCATAAAACAGGTCTCGTTATTCTGTTCCTTCACTTCTGTTCAAGAATATTATTTTACCTATCGGACATGTGCAGACGTTGTTTTCCCATCGAGGCGATGACGCCATGTGTGTTGACAAAAACGACAAGATTGGTAGCAGCTGTACTGACCCAATTAGACCAATCAACCGTACACGATATATCATTTTATCATTTTAGGGCCAGTGCTGATTTCCAGAGTTTCTAAAATGGAATGTTAAGAAAACGCTGATTTTTCTATCGTGTACCGTACTACATGTAGGCCAAGACATGGGGCTTTCCCTCTCTGATTGACAGGTCGCACTTTAATTTAGTAAATTGTAGTAGGCCTAATTGTTAACCCTTGGATACACTCCGATGATTTCATTTATTTATTCATGATTTAATAAGATGATATGAGAGGATTTTATTTAACCCTTAGATCCATCTTTATGTAATGACATTAGATAATTAGCCTAGGTTTTAATGCAAGAACTTCGTGCACTTTATATGTAATATATGTAAGAAAACATAGTCCCATTTTTTAACGATACCGAACCGTGTCTTGTTTTTCTTTTAATCAGCAACATGGTTGTTATTTACATGTATGAAATGAGTGATCTTGACTATGCTGTATGAGCTCCTACAGTCATACCCCATCAGGCTAAATTAAAAAAAATAAAAATTTCTCGGGCTTCAGCGCATCACTTTTATTTGTGAGCGTGACAGTAACATTATTATTATTTAAGGTTTTGTAAGATATGAATCTGAATATGAAATTTTTATAATGCTGATCAGGAGCACAAATTACTTACAAACTAGTCAAAATTGACATCATCATTAGTTTACTTTCTAATATTAAAATAAAATGATGTCGGATAAAGCTACGTACCTAAGTGAAAACAGACCCATTCATACCAATAAAATATTTCTCAAGTGAAAAATCCATCTCAAGATGAAAGTTAAGTCTTTTTAGCGGGGAGGCAAATTGAGAAGATCGTGCACTATGTGACCAGTTCTTGAAATTTTGCATGAAGAAGGGTATGGTATTACCATAATGAAGAAATTTCAAGCAGAAATTCTTAATGCGTTATCTCTGAAAGTAATCAGATAACTACCCCTTATTTACATTTGTCAACAAGTGTAGGCTAAAGATACACAGTCAATAGTTTGACTGCATCATATTTCCAATTTTATTATAAATGTTAGAAGTTTTTCAAGAAGCTATTTATAGGACTAGCTAGGACTGTTCCTTTGTGAGAGAGCAAAATTGGTTACAATGTATGTAAATTTTCAGTAATTTGTCACTATTTTGGTCAATAAACATCCTTCTGAAAACTTTCACTTGCTACAGTCTGGGGTCAAAAAATTTCCCCACACTGGGATTTCCCATAATTTTTCATGTTAATTAACCTTTGCAAGAATATGTTTCATAATTTAAGTTTAAGTCAAATTATTGTAAACTTTAAGAATCATCTTTGAAATTATGTTAGCTGTGCATCTGTAATTCCGTTCATCTTTATGTTGATCACTCATCAAATGACATCCGACTGAATAACGTATACACAAGTTCATGTACCAATGTCCTATTGGCCGCCATGTTAATATATTGACGTGTGATGTGTATGCTTTGCTTATATATAGACAATTTTCTTTACACTCAACGGAAACTAACATGGAACTTATGTATATATAGCTGAAGTGATTTCCAATCTATTGGTATAAATTTGATAACCATTTTACATACAGCTTAATTATGAAAAATATTCTTGCAACGGTTAAATAACATGTAAGTCAAAACCATTCCTATCTTCCAAGATTAGCCTACTGACGAGGTTTTTCCATGGAAAAACGTGGTCAGTAATCTTGGAAGATAGGAATGGTTTTGACCTCACCTACTACACTTTGGTAGATCTACATGACACTATCAGGGGGTATGGGGGGAGGGGGGGAGGGGGGACTGGAATGTGTAATTTGTAATCTCAGTGGGGGGGGGGGGGGGGCGGATTCATTGTATTATTTGTTATTCAGATACTTAAAAACGCGATGTCACCTTGTTTTAATACTGATAACAGTACAGCTTCGTGCCTAAACTTACTCATACTCGAAAGGTACGCTGGGTAAACGTTGCAATACTTCTCTATGCAGTATGCGTTAAACACAAACATCCACTTGCACTATCAGAATTGTCTTCACTTCTTACAAAGTATATAGAGCCAGTTGTGTTTATTGTCATTGTCTTTTTAGATACGTCAGACACGATACTTGTAACTTACACGCAAACGTTACGTACATCATCAGAATTTTCTATAAGTGAAAATTATTTTTTTCACTTCCCTCACGAAGTTATTTGCAATGTCTTTCAGGTTGAAAAACACTTTGGAATACAGAGTGAAAGTAAAGAGAGGTTACATGAGGTGATTCGGGGTTAAACGCCTCTTTCAAGAGTATTTCTTTTATTGAGCAACGCCATGGTGATTATGCATCGCGGTGAGTAAGTGTAACTTACTTGAAACTCGAGTTAAGTTGTTCTTACACTCGCTTTCGCTCGGATAATGCAAACTATTTTACACTCGTTTCGTACAAGTCACACCCTGGCTCGTTTGAATATCTTAATCTATGAAGCATGGTGTTAGAATGTAGTCAAACGAATATGTAATCTAAGAAAGACCACGTGTTGTTTTCCTTTTTTATGTGAAGAAGAAGATGTGGTTCTATCGGAATATCCGTAATTTTGTTTTTGTTCATTACGCGAAATGAGAAAAATATTTTTTCACTAATATCACAACTTTTTAAGTAATAAAACATGATAGAATATCCACCAAACAACTATACACATTCATAATGAGAATGATCAACATGTAATGCTGTTGAAAGCACATGGGTTCGAATAGCTGTTTGACAATATTTTCAAAATATATTGATATTGTCTTTATATCAATAGCGGGGATATTTATCTCAAATCTTTATTTCTTAACCGATTTCGCGCAGATTTGGAATATAAGCTCACCAGATCGTGTATAAACAGTATATGATTGCGAAAATCGAAATTTTGAATTTTGAAAATATTGTCAAAACAGCGATTCGAACCCGTGTGGTTGAAAGCTTTCCACACTCGTTGCGCCGATGAAAGGCTCGACTTCACATTGTTTTTACTTTTTGAATGAATTGGCGCAATTTTCTATAATGTCATCAAAACATTACCCTCAGTAATATTATTCAAGTTAACGTGTTTTGGAAATAACCATGTAAGCTAGCTAGTGTATATGAATAAATCATCGTGACAATTTCAACAATTGTATTTATATAGTATAATATATCTACATGTATTCTTTGTTACAAAACATATTCCACTGTTAAAGGTCATTAAAATTACAGAAATAGAATTTTCATGACAATGACAAATGGGTTTATTTAAAATTCAAACTGATAAAGTAGATGATAAACGTTTTGTATTTGAAAAATAAAATAATAATTAACTTGATTAATGGAAAATCTTAAGTATAACGGAGCGTCTTTTATCTCCAATAATTAATTATAGTTTTTTCTTGCACAACTGTGAGCCAATACAACAAGAAAGTAGTGTTTCTTGCACATGACTGGCTCCATATTAAATTTGTGAGTACCTTGTAGATACCTTAACAGTTTTGGTTATATAAAGCTATCAGATCCGAAATGTTTAAACTGCCAAGAGGAAAAGGATCTTATTGATGTACAAAAGGAACCAAGCATTTGATATCAAGAAAAGGTAAGGTGAAATTTAGTAACCTAAAGAAACAATTTCTTTATCATCAATATCACATATGTTTCGAAATTTAACTTCATTAACTGCTCTTGTTTTTTGGTTTTAAATCGCTTATTAAAATTATTTTGCTGACAGCTTTTTTCTCTCACTAATCTTATATTTATCCCCCGCCGCGCGTTTAGCGCGAAGCTGGGGATATAGTATTCGGTTGCGTCCGTCCGTATGTCCGTACGAAATGAATAACTTAAATATTATTCACTTGATTCTTTTCATATTTTGCATATGGGTTCATCATGGGGAGAGTAATGTTCCTACAGAGTTTTGTGACCTTGACCTTCATTTCAAGGTCACAACGAGACTTTGTGAGGTTGCCCTTGTCAACGGGATATCCCAAGAACCATTCACTGGGTTCTCCTCAAATGTCTTACATTTTTACACATAGCTTCTCCAAGGAAAGACAAAGGGCTGATTAGATATTTGTGACCTTGACATTATTCTCAAGGTCACAGCAGAACTTTGACTTTGTCGACATGTTAAGCTTGTCAGGGGCATCGATATCACAAGAACTGTTCATTGGATTCTCATCATTATCTTACACCAGTGGTTCTTATAGGGAAAATTCAGGGTCCAGTCGATTTTGCTGATCTTTACATTTGTTTTCAATTTTGAGGTATTAATTTGCGGAGGGATGATCATGTAACCTTAAAGAGCCATCAAGGATGTTAGTGTTACATATACAAAATTATTTGTGGAACATATACTTATAACGTCAATCGCTAAAGAAATATTGTATCTACAACATGACATGTGATAAATAATTTTCATATCACGACAATATAATGAAATTTGGTTTCAAAGAGATGTACCCCATTCGACTAGCGCGCGCTAAGGGTATCTGACGTCATATAAACAGAATTCCTTTTATTGCATAAAACGTACTACACAACATTTGTTTCCGAGGCGTGAAGGCTCGTCTTTATAGCGCGTGCTTCTCTTGCAAGTTCGGATACCATTGTCATACATTACTGAATGTGATGACTGCTTTGTAAACAATGTTTCTAAATGTCCTAAGAATATACCAATTATTGCCTCTTTAATGTACTTTTTATTGAGATAAAACCAAATTATGACAAATATATGTTCATTGATTCAAACAATTAAAACAAAATACCTAGTTGGTTAAAACATTTATTAATATCTGTAGAAAATACATAATATATAGTTCGGTTTCTTTCATTGCTCATAAACTTTGTTATTCTTTCGTGTCTGTCTATGTAACATACCCGGGGGGTACTTTTTCAACGTTGAATAATGACCCAGGGTCACTTTTCAACGCCTCGTGTCTTTTTTCAAAGTTGAATAATTACCCGACTGCTGTTGAAAATGACCCTTGCACGGATTGAAAAGGTACCCTCGTTGAATAATTACCCTGACTGTTTCCAGTCTGTAACCGTTGACATTGACATTTCAGAAATGCGGTCTCCCAGTATACATTCGCCCTTGTATATAAACATATAATATTGTTTAATATACTTGTGATATACATACAAATTATATAGTAAGAGGGTCAAATGTATAACGTGTGCGATGTACAAACAATGAAGGAATTATATTGACATATTATTCATGGCATGACAATGACATTTTCATAGTGTACAAATGTTGGTTGTCACCATGATAATTAGCGTTGTCACTTTGACAATGAAAGTTGACATATCAGGTAGTAAATTTACATTGCCTACACTATTATACCAATAACATCTGTGAAAGACATACATCGATTACATACCTTCATTACAGCTACATTTGATGACAAACTATGCGTGTTGCAATTTGACAAGTGTTCATTGTCATTCTGACAACCTAAGAGTTGTCAAATCGTTGGCGCATGCGTCGTCGTTTCTTCATTTCAGACTTTTATTTAAAACAACAAACAATGCCCACTGATTGTTTTATTAATGTGGATAATTCACAATTAAACACTTATTACAATGACAAATGAATTGCTGTACGTGTTCCCTTTCCGAAAGGAAAAAATCACTTGGTCTTCTATGTTCAGGCGCTTGAGATATCTAAACGAAGAATATAAGCATGTAAATAAAGCAAGTAATGTGAGGTCAATTGGGATTTTTCAATTGTAATCCGTTATATATCGAAAGTAAGAGAAACACTGACACGCATCAACCAATGTTACCAATGTTTGAAAATATAATAGTTTGTTTATTTTCTGTTTTCCACCACGATATAAAAAATAGTATTCAAAAGTTATAAAGAACGACATAAAAATGAGAAGAAAGTGACATACAATTGTTTACCTTTTTGGAGTGTTAGAGGATGGATGCTGCAGGGTCGTCTCACCGAAACCTTGTATTGTAACACGGCGTCCGAGCGAAGTCCAGTACGACGTTACATACTAAATCCCTCCCCATAGATAGTTTGAGCACAATTCCTTTGCTGCAGTAACCTGAAATAATATATATGCAATATGATGCACATTAGCATATTACCAACTCATTAATTGATAAATAAAGTTTAACAAACAGCTTAAAATGATGGGAACGAATGATGGCCCGAATTGATTCGACAGGGTCACCAAATATTTCGTCTAGATTCCACATTGGCCAATAAGTCTGTACACAACATTTCAGCTTTTTTGATGGTTTTCATACTGTTTAGCAGAGGATGAAAACAGCTATATAGCGGGGTCACAGGGTCCCAAATATACAATTTAGAATCCCCATTGACCAATGAGTCTGTACAATATAGCTCAGGTAACAATAGTCACTGATTCTAGAGAAGAAGTCGAAAAGAGAAAAGGTTACAGACGGCGCCATTCCGTACCATAAGCTAAACATCAAATAATTGTTTCCACTTCTGTCAAAAGCAGAGATTTCATTTTATGAATAATGTGCATATTTGTCCTATGACACTATACCTTGTGTTTTTCCACACAATAAGTCAATTTGCGTCTCAGATAATATTATTTCAATACTCAGGCAATGAAACTGAAAGTTGTTAAGCCTTTCTCCATGTGTAATTTGAAGAAATACATGTTTTATAACCATATAAGCATCCCGAAGATCTTCATTAAGACGAGTAACAGTTGCGGAACCCATCGTTTGAGTAACAGTATTGTCATTCCTTTGAAACCGTATACAGTTATACCAGAGGCACAAATGATTTCTTTAACTATCGACCTGAGGTTATCCCTGAGAATGTAAAATTTAAAGTTACATTTGAAGTGAAAAGTTTTGATTCTAATATTAGACTAGAAGCATTAAGGTTTTGGTTGGAAAACACCCAAAGTTACTTTCTGATAGATGAGCTTAGGCTTTTATACTTGAAAATGTGCAGTGTACTGAACAGTAATCTTTTGTTATTCGACAGTGTACATTGCAAACAAATCAAATATACAAAAAGAAGGCCACGACATACGCAGTTTAACTACTTTGATATCTAGAAAATAATTAGGGTAAGCAGTTTGAGGAAGCATTAAGAAGTACAATTTGTAATTATTTTGTTGATTACTGGCGTGTGGTGTATTAGACGACGGCTTCATATTATGGCCATTTACAAATGATTAACAAGAGACATTCCTTAAATGAATCATATTGTATTTACAGTGGAAATTTCATACACCATGTACGTGAAATTTCTTTCCAGGACATTGTTGAGGGACATTTGGAAACGGATATATTCTACAGCCAACCGATACTAAACAGTATTTAGATGTTTCATCATGTCACTCTTCAGGTACGAAGAGAACTATCCCTTAGAACTCAGCCATTTCCGTTCAAGCTGCCTTTATGTGTAGGATAAAACACGATACAGAGGTTATGCTTGGGATTGTAAAACCCGAGGTATGAAAGCTGAGCGGGAAGCGAAGCTTGAGGTCTTACTTCCCGGAAGCTGTCTTAACGAGGGTTTTCAATCCCAAGCATAACCGAGGTAGAGTGTTGTATCTAACTTAGTTACCGTAAAACATACACGTGAGCGCTTATCGTATATTGAGGTTTTCTTACAGCAGAATACTGAGGGGTTGTGTTTTTATTTAATTTTATAACTGTCAAATGGCAAAATTTTCATTTTATATAATTTTTTTCTCCAAATGATGCGTTATAAAGAGTATGTCTCCCGGACTAGCGTTATATAGAGGCAGATACAGTGTGACTGTAAATAGAGGAAATCTACACGTTCTTTCGGCCCTGGTAGCGTGGAGGTAGAGCGTCAGGTTTAAAGAGCAACGGGTATCGTGATCGATTCCCGCCACCTACACTCTGAAAAAATTATCTTTGTATACTTTTCAGTAATAATTGTTATGAATTGAGATGTGAGAAAAAAATCATAGTCTCATACGTGTTTGTTTTTGTTGTTTTGTTTTTTTATTGATCCCAAGAGTACATGTTCATACATCAGTTTATACATCAGTAGGTCTTGTCAATCTCCTTCGGAAACAGGTATTCACATTAGGTTTAATATATTGTGGATTGGGAATATAGAAGACCATTTGTTATCATGGTTATGATGTTTATTGTCTGAAGAATATGCTATCTAATTAAGAGATAAAGTTTGTTGAAGGATTTGGTAAGGTATTTAAAATGTGAACAAGTTTTGACATAGCCAAAGTTTTTATAACAGTTATTTTACCAATCAGAGTTAAAGATCTGATGAAATGCATTTTTCTCAAGAATGACAGATGATTACCGATTGTACATCGGAATCAATTGAGCAGAAAATCGAGACAATATACACATGCAATTGATAATTAAAACGATTTTAATTCACCCATTTTAACATTAGCGCAAACAGCTGGGCGATTCATTTTGTAAATGCTCACTGAGGCGTGACTGTGATAAGCGACAGGCGGGGCGGCTAGACAGCTACTCCGCCGGTGTCTCACTTTTATCACTGCCGCTAAATGAATTTATGAGGTGTATTACATCGCCAAAAAGACATGTTTATGTAATAATTGTGTAATTGTCATCTGCGGAATTACCTAGTTGGATATCTTAACATTCGATATATGGGAAGTTTAAGTTGGTTTATTGAAGATTTCTTTGTGAAATTAACAATCAAAATGTTGCGAAATTACGTTGAATTATGACTATCGGCGAAAATCAGATTCCTCCTGATACGTCACAGAAGTCATCCCTTCAGGGGCCACACCCCCGCAGACATTCATTCTGGTCGCCGGGGCTAAATAAGGCGGTTTTTTAAAAAGCTGTATATAAGTTATTTATGGACCGATTTCAGAGATTTAAAATCGAGCAATTGTCAAATTGACATCCCATTTTAATGAATCCGATTTTTACCATATATCATTTCATCTATCCTTTAAGTTTCTTTTCCTCCATTGTGAAAGCAATCTATTAATTTCTTCTATCTTTTGTTTGTATTGATTACCCACAGATTGTCAAGATCATTGTGGAATTTGATTCCAAGTACTTCAAATACTCCACTTTGCCATTCTATTTTAATGTCTTTGCACAGTTGTTCATTGCTATCTCTCTTAGAGCCTATCCATATTGCTTTCGTCTTATCTTTATTTATTTTAAGCCCTGACATTTTATAAAATGTATTAATTTCATCAATAGCAGCCCTTAAACTTTGTTCTAAGCCGTCAAGAAATAATTCAGTGTCATCTGCACATTGATACGTGGTTATTATCGGAAGAAAAACCGACTGAAATAACAATGAAGGGTTATTACGAGAAAACACGATACCTACGAAACAATAGACACAGTCCCTGATAGGTTTCTAAAAGGTGTTCACATCAAACTGGCCCAAGTTGAAGTAATCTGACTGATGATACCTAAACACTCAGAGTAGAGTTTTAAATATGGCACCATGATAGAAAGGGCAACCATCTTATTTCTGAACTCTCAGATGAGAGATACAAATCTACCTCTCACGCTCTCCAAAGTTAAAAAAAAAATATCCATATTTTATAAATAGAGACGACCGTTTTCTATGTGCATACAGTTTATTAGGTTGTGTCATGAGATGTTTTACCCTCTCCTGTAACAATATATAGTACATAACAAATGGTAAATTTTATAAAATATTATATGCCAAAACATTTTGCAGTGCCTTTAACATAAGTGTTAATTAATGCTATGTGAACCGTCGAAATCGAATGAGACGTACAAATCTACCTCTCACACATACGTGTAAGATATCAATAAAATTGTTGCTTCATACGGCGAACGATTTTCTACCAAAACGGGAAAAAACGTTGTCTATGGATAGGCTTACCGCTGATCGGGTCGTGGTCTTGAGATATGTTACGCTCGAACAATATCAGGTCTTTGAAGGGCATTTATAATTGGCATACATAAGAACAGGAAGATTTTCTGGATAACAACCTCTTTAATGTGAAAATACACGACGTTTCGGAGTACGTACTCACTCCTTCATCAGGTGGAATGTAAGTAAATAACGTTGTTGTTGAATTGGGTTTAACGTCTGCTTCCACTTGTTGAGTGATTTCGCCGACGCGGGTGCCTTAATTTTAATTATAGAAATATGGGGTTTGTAAAATTTGGAAAAAATATTTAATTTAAGTAAAGTTTTGGAGAGGTAAAATTTGGAGATTATAGCCAACGGAAAAAGTAAAGTAACATTTTGAATTTGGAAAAAGGGATGAATATAAATAAGAAATGAATAATGATATAATAAATGAAAAATAATAAAATAAGATAAAGTAAAAGTATTATTATTTTGGGTAATTTATTGTCTCACTTTGTGATATGGCGTTGTACCTGCAAAGAGATAATAAGACAGTTTTAAGTGTATGTGAAACATATGTTTATTGGTATAATATTTGTAGGGTTAGGTTAAAACCTAAACAATTATATTGATAATGGAGTGAAGATATATATTAAATGTTTTTTAATTTATTGAGAATATTGAATGATTTGGAATTGTGATTATAGTTCAAATTTAATATTTTATAATATAATAATATTGTTAATATTTTGATAATAATTGGTACTCATCTTTTGGTAACTCTGTGGCGTTGTATATCCACCGTTGCTTTCCAACGTTGCTGCTTCATCGTTTAGCATTCTTGGTTGCCTGGTCCTAGGATCTTGGTAGATCCCTCTCCCCACACAGCAACATGCGGGGAGGAGACGCCAGGAGATACAGGTTCACCTTTCGCCATCCCTTCTCTCCTCCGGTCGTGGGTCGCCATGGCCATCACTTACCAGGATTCGATCAGGTTTGGATCAAAGATCACCACGTATATGAAACCCTTACCTGTCCCTGTATTGACGTTATCATAAGGCCATGCGCTCTACGTCGGACTGAGAACTTATGATGCGAGTTACGTCCCCTTGTTCGCTCTCCACTGTATGAGTCAATAAACAGTCTAGCACATGTTTTAGCAGACGCCATTTGTTCTGTGCTCTTTGAAATGTTTGTTCTGCCAAGTCTTAGAACATAACAGTCCCCCTCTCTCCTCCGGTCTTGGGTCGCCATGACCATCACTTACCAGGATTCGATCAGGTTAAGGTCAAGGTGGTACGTCCGTCAGTTGGCTCGGAGATCGCCGGGGGGATCGTTTCTCCTTAGCCGGGGCCTATGTCGTGGCTCTTTGAGCTTGTACTTGTGCTTGTGTGCTAGAAGATCCCCCGAGGGTTCGCTTCTCCTTGTCACTTTTGGACACTGGCTCGTGTTTGTTGTATCCGTGGTTTGGTGTTCCTCATAACGATCCTGTTGTATCAGGAGTGAAAGATTGAAGAAAAAAGAAACCCTTCTAGGGAAAAGAGAAAATAGACCATTTTGTATTATGGTTTACCAACAGTTCTTGTGGGATGTTAGTGTATTATAACCTTACTCGTAAGTAAGGTTTAAAAAATGTTACCATCAGTTCTTGTGGAGTGTTGGATTCACTAACAAACTTGACCAGAAATCCGCCCTATCTGAGCATACCCTGAAAAACAAGGATCACATCATCGATTGGGAAGCTACCAAAGTTCTGTCAACCAACAACAAGAACTGGCGCCAAAGAAAACTCCAAGAAGCGATTGACATTCGAAGGGAACAACCTGCAATAAACCGCGATCAAGGCATCTTCCTACCATGTGCTTGGGATTCACTATTCTAGAACTGTTATCTCCTGTCGGAGGAAATATCCGAGGAGAACCGAACCAAACCAAATCCAAGTATCCCTACCTTCCATCCACTCCTGTCGGAGCAAATTATCCGAGGAGTCCCCACCAATCAACACCTACCAGCTCCAATCACCATGCAACAACTTCAAAGTCACACACATCAACAATTGGCCTCTTTTCCAATCAACTGTAATTATTATTTGTTTAACAATTTCAATAAAGCCAATTGGCCTCCCTCGTTTCATCATGTGTTTTTATTTACATCTTCAATAAAGCCTACAGGCCATTGTTTATCTACTTACTCCCATTCATGTTTGTATTGCAAATCCCCATTGTATACCATCCTCATGCTTCACCCCAATCATGTTTGTATTACAAATCCCCAGTGTATACCATTCTCATGCATGTTAATCTCCCTGATTGAGTTTCCTCACCATTGTTTTGTTTGCTATATAAAATGTACCATATTTTGTTATTTCCTTACATTCCACCTGATGAAGGAGTGAGTATGTACTCCGAAACGTCGTGTATTTTCACATTAAAGAAGTTGTTATCCAGAAAATCCTCCTGTTCTCTAACAATATGTTGTATGATCTTCAATAATAAATAGCAAATTTGAGAAAATAGTATATGCATAAAACGTGCTGCAGGGCCTTTAAAACAATCGTTAACTGAGACAAAGTTGATAAATGTACAACTGAATCCGCTCATGATTTCCCAAATATTCCCTGCTTTGTTGGGTAACAAATTTCACATTTCATTATTTGCACACTTAATACACTAAGATTAACCAGTTTAAATCATTTTAAGACGTGTAGTTATGCGCTATAGAACACTCAGATATCAGGTCATTGAAACGTTATATTATAACTGCTATGATATATTGTAACATGATTTCGGTGTATCCTTGATTCTGATTGGTTGATTTGCCTATGTTGAATGACAATGAATACCCGCAAATAACTTGGGGCGAATCACCGCGAACGTATACATCATGTTCACAAGATTCGGCCCGACTCAAAATTTAATTTTTCTATTTCTCTTAATATGTGTTCCTTACTCACATTTGACAGGTGGCATTGTCATTTTCTTACTTGTGTATACCCGTATAGGTCACAAACAACCCTCAAAATGAATAAGTTTCAAGTAACTAAAATGTTTTCAACTAGTTTGACGCCTTCTTCCATGCGGCTGTGGTTACAGAATGCCGTTGCCATGGCATGACGTCATCGTGATCAACCGTTTTGACGTGACAATGCTAGTGTCATTGTCACAATGGGTTAGGGCAAGTTTAAGATTTATGTTCCTAGGTCTTTTACTGTGTTGATGTCGTTGATAAATGTTTATCGCCATCTAAGAGGATACGTGAATATTGTGAAGTGAACATAGTTGAGTGACACTGTTTGATCTTATGTGTAAATTGTTGCTAATGTACTTATTACGCCGAGTATTTACATTTGTTTTGACCTGACCACACCTCTTACAAAAATGGAACAGTCGCAAAGTCCTTTCCACTCAGAGATAGGTACGCAAAAAGAGAATTCGTTTTAAAACGCCTGATAACTTAGGGTCATGTTACAATATCGATAAATAGTTGCGTTGGTAAAATTTCCCGCAAATTTCAGCGTTTAAAACCTCCGGCTAACGCCGTCGGTTTAAACTAAATTTGCGGGTGTTGAATAGCAATGAATCCCGGAAATTTTACAAACGCAAGTATTTATCTTATAATTAAACAGTTTAAATGAACAATTAGTTAATTAAATGAATTAAATAACGCATTATACTTTAAACCTTCTACATGTAGACACCTCTAAATTTTGGCAGTGCGTTCTTCCGGTTTGGGGTGTATACAAACATACCGGGTAATTATTCAACATGGGTACCTTTCAATCCGCGCAGAGTTCATTTTTCAACAGCAGTCGGTTAATTATTCAACGTTGAAAAAATACCCGAGGCGTTGAAAAGTGACCCCGGGTCATAATTCAACGTTGAAAAGTGACCCCGGGTCATAATTCAACGTTGAAAAAGGACCCGCCGGGTGCGTTTTCAACGCGGGTACGTTTTCAATCTTACACCGGCCCTTAAGTGACAACTACTTGTTTTTTGTTTTTGTTTTTCTTTTCTTTCATGTCCTTCCAAAGCGTTGTACCGTTTCTTTTGGACACCCGTATATGAACAACAGCCTTCTCCCTGCCTGGAACCACCATGCACGATTTGGTCCAGCAAATTCCCTTTTCTCAGACTCAATCGGACGTATTCGTCGATGGAGGAATAATCGTGACAGTGTTCAGCATTCTGGACTGTGCTCTACTGTGTCTGAACACCAAGGACTGCTTGTCCTTCTTCTACAGTCACAAGATGCGTTCCTGTTCAGTCAGTTCAGCAAGGTACCAGGACACAGAGGGACTCACCCCTCAAGCAGGGGTCCACTACTACACTAAACCTGGTAAGTCTAGTGTTCATCATTTGTTTTAGTTTGGACATTTCGGTGCAGATATTAACACCATTAACAAACAAGCAAGCCCTGTTTTAGATTGGACATTTCGTTGCAGAAATAAACACCATTAACAAGCAAGCCTTGTTTTAGATGGGACATTTCGGTGCTGGTATTAACACCATTAACAAGCAAGCCTTGTTTTAGATGGGACATTTCGGTGCTGGTATTAACACAATTAACAAACAAGCAAGCCTTGTTTTTTAGATGGGACATTTCGGTGCAGATATTAACACCATTAACAAACAAGCCTTGCTTTAGATGGGACATTTCGGTGCTGGTATTAACACCATTAACAAGTAAGCCTTGTTTTAGATGGGACATTTCGGTGCAGATATTAACACTATTAACAAGCAAGCCTTGTTTTAGATGGGACATTTCGGTGCTGGTATTAACACAATTAACAAACAAGCAAGCCTTGTTTTTTAGATGGGACATTTCGGTGCAGATATTAACACCATTAACAAACAAGCCTTGCTTTAGATGGGACATTTCGGTGCTGGTATTAACACCATTAACAAGTAAGCCTTGTTTTAGATGGGACATTTCGGTGCAGATATTAACACCATTAACAAGCAAGCCCTGTTTAGTTGGGACATTTCGGTGCTGGTATTAACACTATTAACAAGCAAGCCTTGTTTTAGATGGGACATTTCGGTGCAGATATTAACACTATTAACAAACAAGCCTTGTTTTAGATGGGACATTTCGTTGCAGATATTAACACTATTAACAAGCAAGTCCTGTTTTAGATGGGACATTTCGGTGCAGATATTAACACCATTAACAAACAAGCCTTGTTTTAGATGGGACATTTCGGTGCAGATATTAACACTATTAACAAGCAAGCCTTGTTTTAGATGGGACATTTCGGTGCTGGTATTCACACCATGAACAAACAAGCCTTGTTTTAGATGGGACATTTCGGTGCTGGTATTCACACCATGAACAAACAAGCCTTGTTTTAGATGGGACATTTCGGTGCAGATATTAACACCATTAACAAGCAAGCCCTGTTTAGTTGGGACATTTCGGTGCTGGTATTAACACCATTAACAAACAAGCCTTGTTTTAGATGGGACATTTCGGTGCTGGTATTAACACCATTAACAAGTAAGCCTTGTTTTAGATGGGACATTTCGTTGCAGATATTAACACCATTAACAAGCAAGCCTTGTTTTAGATGGGTCATTTCGGTGCTGGTATTAACACCATTAACAAACAAGCCTTGTTTTAGATGGGACATTTCGGTGCAGATATTAACACTATTAACAAGCAAGCCTTGTTTTAGATGGGACATTTCGGTGCTGGTATTCACACCATGAACAAACAAGCCTTGTTTTAGATGGGACATTTCGGTGCTGGTATTCACACCATGAACAAACAAGCCTTGTTTTAGATGGGACATTTCGGTGCAGATATTAACACCATTAACAAGCAAGCCCTGTTTAGTTGGGACATTTCGGTGCTGGTATTAACACCATTAACAAACAAGCCTTGTTTTAGATGGGACATTTCGGTGCTGGTATTAACACCATTAACAAGTAAGCCTTGTTTTAGATGGGACATTTCGGTGCAGATATTAACACTATTAACAAGCAAGCCTTGTTTTAGATGGGACATTTCGGTGCAGATATTAACACTATTAACAAGCAAGCCTTGTTTTAGATGGGACATTTCGGTGCAGATATTAACACCATTAACAAGTAAGCCTTGTTTTAGATGGGACATTTCGGTGCAGATATTAACACTATTAACAAGCAAGCCTTGTTTTAGATGGGACATTTCGGTGCAGATATTAACACCATTAACAAGCAAGCCTTGTTTTAGATGGGACATTTCGGTGCAGATATTAACACCATTAACAAGCAAGCCTTGTTTTAGATGGGACATTTCGGTGCTGGTATTAACACAATTAACAAGCAAGCCTTGTTTTAGATGGGACATTTCGGTGCTGGTATTAACACCATTAACAAGCAAGCCTTGTTTTAGATGGGACATTTCGGTGCTGGTATTAACACCATTAACAAGCAAGCCTTGTTTTAGATGGGACATTTCGGTGCTGGTATTAACACTATTAACAAACAAGCCTTGTTTTAGATGGGACATTTCGGTGCAGATATTAACACTATTAACAAGCAAGCCTTGTTTTAGATGGGACATTTCGGTGCTGGTATTAACACCATTAACAAGCAAGCCTTGTTTTAGATGGGACATTTCGGTGCAGATATTAACACCATTAACAAACAAGCCTTGTTTTAGATGGGACATTTCGTTGCAGATATTAACACAATTAACAAGTAAGCCTTGTTTTAGATGGGACATTTCGGTGCAGATATTAACACCATTAACAAGCAAGCCTTGTTTTAGATGGGACATTTCGGTGCTGATATTAACACAATTAACAAACAAGCCTTGTTTTAGATGGGACATTTCGGTGCAGATATTAACACTATTAACAAGCAAGCCTTGTTTTAGATGGGACATTTCGGTGCTGGTATTAACACCATTAACAAGCAAGCCTTGTTTTAGATGGGACATTTCGGTGCTGGTATTAACACCATTAACAAACAAGCCTTGTTTTAGATGGGACATTTCGGTGCTGGTATTAACACCATTAACAAGCAAGCCTTGTTTTAGATGGGACATTTCGGTGCAGATATTAACACCATTAACAAGCAAGCCTTGTTTTAGATGGGACATTTCGGTGCTGATATTAACACAATTAACAAACAAGCCTTGTTTTAGATGGGACATTTCGGTGCAGATATTAACACTATTAACAAGCAAGCCTTGTTTTAGATGGGACATTTCGGTGCTGGTATTAACACCATTAACAAGCAAGCCTTGTTTTAGATGGGACATTTCGGTGCTGGTATTAACACCATTAACAAACAAGCCTTGTTTTAGATGGGACATTTCGGTGCTGGTATTAACACCATTAACAAACAAGCCTTGTTTTAGATGGGACATTTCGGTGCAGATATTAACACTATTAACAAGCAAGCCTTGTTTTAGATGGGACATTTCGGTGCAGATATTAACACTATTAACAAGCAAGCCTTGTTTTAGATGGGACATTTCGGTGCAGATATTAACACAATTAACAAACAAGCAAGCCTTGTTTTTTAGATGGGACATTTCGGTGCAGATATTAACACCATTAACAAACAAGCCTTGTTTTAGATGGGACATTTCGGTGCTGGTATTAACACCATTAACAAGTAAGCCTTGTTTTAGATGGGACATTTCGGTGCATATATTAACACCATTAACAAACAAGCCTTGTTTTAGATGGGACATTTCGGTGCAGATATTAACACTATTAACAAGCAAGCCTTGTTTAAGATGGGACATTTCGGTGCAGATATTAACACCATTAACAAGCAAGCCTTGTTTTAGATGGGACATTTCGGTGCAGATATTAACACCATTAACAAGCAAGCCTTGTTTTAGATGGGACATTTCGGTGCTGGTATTAACACCATTAACAAGCAAGCCTTGTTTTAGATGGGACATTTCGGTGCTGGTATTAACACAATTAACAAACAAGCAAGCCTTGTTTTTTAGATGGGACATTTCGGTGCAGATATTAACACCATTAACAAACAAGCCTTGTTTTAGATGGGACATTTCGGTGCAGATATTAACACCATTAACAAGCAAGCCTTGTTTTAGATGGGACATTTCGGTGCTGGTATTAACACAATTAACAAACAAGCAAGCCTTGTTTTTTAGATGGGACATTTCGGTGCTGATATTAACACAATTAACAAACAAGCCTTGTTTTAGATGGGACATTTCGGTGCAGATATTAACACTATTAACAAGCAAGCCTTGTTTTAGATGGGACATTTCGGTGCTGGTATTAACACCATTAACAAGCAAGCCTTGTTTTAGATGGGACATTTCGGTGCTGGTATTAACACCATTAACAAACAAGCCTTGTTTTAGATGGGACATTTCGGTGCAGATATTAACACTATTAACAAGCAAGCCTTGTTTTAGATGGGACATTTCGGTGCAGATATTAACACCATTAACAAGCAAGCCTTGTTTTAGATGGGACATTTCGGTGCAGATATTAACACCATTAACAAGCAAGCCTTGTTTTAGATGGGACATTTCGGTGCAGATATTAACACTATTAACAAACAAGCCTTGTTTTAGATGGGACATTTCGGTGCTGGTATTAACACCATTAACAAGCAAGCCTTGTTTTAGATGGGACATTTCGGTGCTGGTATTAACACAATTAACAAACAAGCAAGCCTTGTTTTTTAGATGGGACATTTCGGTGCAGATATTAACACCATTAACAAACAAGCCTTGTTTTAGATGGGACATTTCGGTGCTGGTATTAACACCATTAACAAGTAAGCCTTGTTTTAGATGGGACATTTCGGTGCAGATATTAACACCATTAACAAGCAAGCCTTGTTTTAGATGGGACATTTCGGTGCAGATATTAACACCATTAACAAGCAAGCCTTGTTTTAGATGGGACATTTCGGTGCTGGTATTAACACCATTAACAAGCAAGCCTTGTTTTAGATGGGACATTTCGGTGCTGGTATTAACACAATTAACAAACAAGCAAGCCTTGTTTTTTAGATGGGACATTTCGGTGCAGATATTAACACCATTAACAAACAAGCCTTGTTTTAGATGGGACATTTCGGTGCTGGTATTAACACCATTAACAAGTAAGCCTTGTTTTAGATGGGACATTTCGGTGCAGATATTAACACCATTAACAAACAAGCCTTGTTTTAGATGGGACATTTCGGTGCAGATATTAACACTATTAACAAGCAAGCCTTGTTTTAGATGGGACATTTCGGTGCAGATATTAACACCATTAACAAACAAGCCTTGTTTTAGATGGGACATTTCGGTGCAGATATTAACACCATTAACAAGCAAGCCTTGTTTTAGATGGGACATTTCGGTGCAGATATTAACACCATTAACAAGCAAGCCTTGTTTTAGATGGGACATTTCGGTGCAGATATTAACACTATTAACAAACAAGCCTTGTTTTAGATGGGACATTTCGGTGCTGGTATTAACACAATTAACAAGCAAGCCTTGTTTAGATGGGACATTTCGGTGCTGGTATTAACACCATTAACAAGTAAGCCTTGTTTTAGATGGGACATTTCGGTGCAGATATTAACACCATTAACAAACAAGCCTTGTTTTAGATGGGACATTTCGGTGCAGATATTAACACCATTAACAAGCAAGCCTTGTTTTAGATGGGACATTTCGGTGCAGATATTAACACCATTAACAAACAAGCCTTGTTTTAGTTGGGACATTTCGGTGCAGATATTAACACTATTAACAAGCAAGCCTTGTTTTAGATGGGACATTTCGGTGCTGGTATTCACACCATGAACAAACAAGCCTTGTTTTAGATGGGACATTTCGGTGCATATATTAACACCATTAACAAACAAGCCTTGTTTTAGATGGGACATTTCGGTGCAGATATTAACACCATTAACAAACAAGCCTTGTTTTAGATGGGACATTTCGGTGCAGATATTAACACCATTAACAAACAAGCCTTGTTTTAGATGGGACATTTCGGTGCTGGTATTAACACCATTAACAAACAAGCCTTGTTTTAGATGGGACATTTCGGTGCAGATATTAACACTATTAACAAGCAAGCCTTGTTTTAGATGGGACATTTCGGTGCTGGTATTCACACCATGAACAAACAAGCCTTGTTTTAGATGGGACATTTCGGTGCAGATATTAACACCATTAACAAACAAGCCTTGTTTTAGATGGGACATTTCGGTGCAAATATTAACACTATTAACAAGCAAGCCTTGTTTTAGATGGGACATTTCGGTGCAGATATTAACACAATTAACAAACAAGAAAGCCTTGTTTTAGATGGGACATTTCGGTGCATATATTAACACCATTAACAAACAAGCCTTGTTTTAGATGGGACATTTCGGTGCAGATATTAACACCATTAACAAACAAGCCTTGTTTTAGATGGGACATTTCGGTGCTGGTATTAACACCATTAACAAGCAAGCCTTGTTTTAGATGGGACATTTCGGTGCTGGTATTCACACCATGAACAAACAAGCCTTGTTTTAGATGGGACATTTCGGTGCATATATTAACACCATTAACAAACAAGCCTTGTTTTAGATGGGACATTTCGGTGCAGATATTAACACCATTAACAAACAAGCCTTGTTTTAGATGGGACATTTCGGTGCAGATATTAACACCATTAACAAACAAGCAAGTCCTGTTTTAGATGGGACATTTCGGTGCAGATATTAACACCATTAACAAACAAGCCTTGTTTTAGATGGGACATTTCGGTGCAGATATTAACACTATTAACAAGCAAGCCTTGTTTTAGATGGGACATTTCGGTGCAGATATTAACACTATTAACAAGCAAGCCCTGTTTTAGATGGGACATTTCGGTGCAGATATTAACACTATTAACAAGCAAGCCTTGTTTTTTAGATGGGACATTTCGGTGCAGATATTAACACCATTAACAAACAAGCCTTGTTTTAGATGGGACATTTCGGTGCAGATATTAACACCATTAACAAGCAAGCCTTGTTTTAGATGGGACATTTCGGTGCTGGTATTCACACCATGAACAAACAAGCCTTGTTTTAGATGGGACATTTCGGTGCATATATTAACACCATTAACAAACAAGCCTTGTTTTAGATGGGACATTTCGGTGCAGATATTAACACCATTAACAAACAAGCCTTGTTTTAGATGGGACATTTCGGTGCAGATATTAACACCATTAACAAACAAGCAAGTCCTGTTTTAGATGGGACATTTCGGTGCAGATATTAACACCATTAACAAACAAGCCTTGTTTTAGATGGGACATTTCGGTGCAGATATTAACACTATTAACAAACAAGCCTTGTTTTAGATGGGACATTTCGGTGCTGGTATTCACACCATGAACAAACAAGCCTTGTTTTAGATGGTACATTTCGGTGCATATACGAGGGGCGTTCAATAAGTGTTGCAACTTCAATATAAAACCAACTCGCGTAGTCAATTTTTTACTTTTATTTTTCAATATAGTTACCCTTCACCTCAATACACTTATTCCATTTCTCTTTAAGACTTTTGATGCCGCTTTTGTAGAAGTCTTCCGTTTGCCCCCCTAACCACGCCTCTGTGGCAGCTTTGACGTCTTCGTCATCCCGGAAGTGCCTTCCACGTAGGGCGGATTTCAGGTTTCTGAACAGGAAGTAGTCACTGGGGGCTATTTCTGGGCTGTAGGGTGGGTGGTTAAAGCTGTTCGAATCCACAATCACGTATAGCGGCCTGTGCAACTCTTGACTTGTGGACTGGAGCGTTGTCATGCAAAATCAGAACACCACGTGTCAACATTCCACAGCGTTTCTGTCGAATTGTCTTTCGCAATTCTTGCATTAGGTTGGCATAATATTGACCATTCATTGTAGTTTTGGTTGGCAAGTAATCAATTAATAATATGCCTTTTGCATCCCAAAAGATTGTCGCCATAACCTTGCCAGATGATGGTTGAGTGCGGAACTTCAGGGGAGGCGGTGAACTCGGGTGCTTCCATTGCTTGGATTCCAGTTTAGTTTCCGGGTCCCAGTGGTGGATCCAGGTTTCGTCACCTGTCACCAGACGAGACAAAAACCTGGCTTCATCCGCATTAAACCTATCCAGGAGCTCCATGCAACTTTCGGTTCTTTTCTGGCGATCTTGTGCTGTGAGGTTTCTGGGTACCCATCTTGCAGATACCTTGGACATACCAAGATGGTCATGAATTATTTTTTCAACACTTCCAACTGATATCTGGAATTCCTAAGACAGTTCAGAAACTTTAACACGGCGGTCAGCTAAAATTCGTCTTTCGATAGCGGCAATAACTTCCGGTCGGGTGACTTCAGATGGCCTGCCTGACCGTGGGTCATCGTCTAAGGACTCCCTGCCCCGCTTGAACTGAAGAGACCAGCGACAAACTGTTGAAAAGTTAGGAGCATCCTTACCCATCACATTACACATACGATTATGTATTTCTGTAGCTTTGCATCCCTCTTTAGTAAGGAACTTGATCACAGCTCGTTGTTCATGTTTGAAAGAATCCATGATTATGGAGACCCCTAGGTCAGCGCAGCTATTATATCTAAATAATTGTTATGTCTAGAAATTGTTTTGACATGTGTCAATGTTATGTTTTGACTATAGTAACACCTGCTGTAAGCTGACACTGTTTATGTAAACACCAATGCCCCGCTTGCAACACTTATTGAACGCCCCTCGTATTAACACCATTAACAAACAAGCCTTGTTTTAGACTGGACATTTCGGTGCTGGTATTAACACCATTAACAAGCAAGCCTTGTTTTAGATGGGACATTTCGTTGCAGATATTAACACCATTAACAAGCAAGCCTTGTTTTAGATGGGACATTTCGTTGCAGATATTAACACCATTAACAAACAAGCCTTGTTTTAGATGGGACATTTCGGTGCATATATTAACGCCATGAACAAGCAAGCCTTGTTTTAGATGGGACATTTCGTTGCAGATATTAACACCATTAACAAGCAAGCCTTGTTTTAGATGGGACATTTCGGTGCATATATTAACACCATTAACAAACAAGCAAGTCCTGTTTTAGATGGGACATTTCGGTGCAGATATTAACACCATTAACAAACAAGCCTTGTTTTAGATGGGACATTTCGGTGCAGATATTAACACCATTAACAAACAAGCCTTGTTTTAGATGGGACATTTCGGTGCTGGTATTAACACCATTAACAAGCAAGCCTTGTTTTAGATGGGACATTTCGGTAACACCATTATCAAGCAAGCGTTACATTAGATGCGATGTTTCGGTGCAGATACTAGCACCGTTACCATATCAGTGCATGCCTATCAAATGGATCATTAGAGCTGCTAATTGGAAAACAAGGATCTCTGAGTATTGTAACATTGTGTCATGAGAATGTGAGATATGACCAGGGCTCCGTTCCATAACAGCGAGCGCTTATAATCGCTCATTGATCGCTCAATGTAGCGCTCAATGTAGCGCTCAATGTAGCGCATTCTCTCCTGAACGACACGGTGTGATTCCTCGAGGTTTCCTCGCTTTGCTACGTAGCGCTACATTGAGCGATTACTTTTAAACCTCTCTTGAGCATGGCCATGATTACACGTATGGAGAGATTATTTTTTATAAATCCAGAGAGAGGACAGTTCGGCAAGATGTGCTCGTCGGTGGCAGACTGCTACTATCCAGAATTCGTCTGCGATCATGGCATGTGTAGCTGCGCCCTTACATTCAGCCACGATCCTTCACCTCGGAGATGTGTCAAGAGTAAGTTCGGCTTCAACATTTTTCCAGAAGAAAATCCTGGTATAAAAGTTAAATCGATTTAACGTAACGTTTAGGTCAAATATATTATTAGAAAACATTAGCCAAATTTGAAAATGAAAAAAGGAGATTATGTCATATGTATGAGATTGTTTCATATTAAAGGTGCATCCATTGTGTTTCATAAAATTGTATTTGCCTTTAATACATGCCAACATACAATATGCATGTGCTGATATCAGTTTAAATAATTTCACTCAACTTGCATATTCATCCCCAATCGCCGAATATATGATAATTACCAGTTTCCAATTAAAATCGAGTAACATCATTATACTTGTGCAGAAACCGAAACTGCAAGTTCCATTTACATTCACAGTAGTTATAAGACCTATTTAACATTATCAACTTGAAGTTTCCTTTTAGTCTGTTGTAAATAAGTTTCCAAAATTACGTTTGACTAATTGACGCGCGCCAGACGCAGTGCGTTGTCCGGTTTTCGATCATAAATCGATACGTTTACCTTTATATCGTCTGTAAACTGAGCCGACTAAGATCAAAATGGCAATTTTCAGTAACAGTCAGTACTTCTCGATAACATAACACAATTTATAACATTAAGCATATGTGACCCCAAGCAACACAATACATGTACCTTTAAGCTGAGTTGTTTTGTTGAGGATTTGTTATGGACGCTAGGCATCGAGCAAGAGCTACTTTGTCATTGATTAAACCAGGGACCTTTCTATAAAAGGTCCCTGATTAAACATCGTGATTAATATGTCAATAATTGGTAGAGAAATTTCGTTCCTAGATATTGTTTGCTACAAATTTAGATATATTTTAAAAGGAATGCGTACCTAATAGTGTTATTTGTTCAATATCGGAGGATAATGGAGTGAATGGTGTCAAAACTGTTGTTACTGAGGCGTGTTCAGGACCGCGAGTACTCGCTTGGCGTGTACGCGCGTACCCGCGAACGGCTCCTGAACACGTCTCAGAGGTCGCGAGTACTTCCCAAGATAATTTCAGAATATCATCACCATTTTGGAAAATATAGGTGCCTTGCACATAGCAATTGACCAAATTTCAATTGAAGATGTAATAAAAGAAGGAAAAATGGGGTAAACAAATTTTGTGACACGCGACTCCATTTTGGATCGTAAATATTCGCTTGCCGAGACTGCTCCAATTTTTTTTTCTTGTATTACCCCCTCAATTGAAATTTGGTCAATTGCTATGTGCAAGGTCTAGCTCCCGACAGCGAGCAACCGCCCCGTGACGTCACTAATATAACACCGTAGAGCTACTCGGAGGGAGAGCGCCCTGACTTGGAGGATGGTTACTGGTGATATATATTTGTCATTGTAGGATGCAACGAATACGGAGACACCTTCTCCGTCTATCCAGATCATGGGGTTGGGGCTTGCAACATAAAGACTATCCGTGCATCCAATGCTCTGGTTTGTATGAAATCATGTTTGAATGAACCTTCATTTGTCTGCATCAACGTCGAATATGTTCCAGGAACGAAGGCATGTTATATGTGTAATAAGTCGTGGTTGGAGATGGAGAGAGGGAAACGGCTGATCGTGGAAACCGGATGTTCAATCTTCCACAGAAATTGTGCAGCATGATCACAGAGCAAGGAACAAGGGATCCTGTAGTTCTTCAGGAACTGGTCCTTGTATTGCATGAATAGTTGAAGCCGAACCTCCAACAGAGAATCAGATGTGTTGTGTACATGTAGTGCCTTGTATGTCTTTAATAACGGCCATAACATTCAGCCTTGGTGACGACCTGATTTAACCTTATTTTAGCTGAATTTAGTGAATTTTATTTTGCTGCAATGAAACTTTAATAAGTGTTCCAATTCGGTCTTGTTTTGTCAGAAAGTGTGCAGCTTGTGTAGAGGATACATAAAATAGGAGGAGGGCAGAGGACAACAAGCTTTTAATTTTGAAGGGTTTTCGCCTTATATAAATATAAATATACAAATATGATAGTGCTTTTACTGACGTAACCTATCTGAATTTATAGTAAATAAATGAGCGTATTGAATTCATATTAAAGTGGATTTACTTTTGTGAAAATTTAATCATCTTTTGAATCCGACCTACTTCACTCACTAGTGAAATTCTTGAATAAAAGTACTAGCCCATGATCATATGCAAATTTCATCTATTACATTTTCAAACGCAATTAAAGGCGTTGTAACACGCCGTTCTTACTGAAATCAAGTGTTCACATTAAAATGGCCGCTCAAAGTAGTTCAAGTGATCTGACTAATGAAACAATGCCTAAACACTCGGAGTAAAAAAAATATTATGGCACCATGATGGAATGGTCATTCATCTTGCTGTCTGAACTCTCAAATTCGCATCAGACCTACAAATCTGCCTCTCACACTGAAGAGTTCCACACCACTGTCGCTTTATACGTCGCACAATTTTCTTCCAGTACGGATACTCATTTTCTATAGATAGGCCTACGGTTTATCGGGTCGTGTAATGAGATGTTTAACCCCTAACGTAATAACATATTGTATAAACTTCAATAATCAACGGGAAATTTGAGAAGAAAAAAACGTGCTCCAGCGCCTTTAAATTACACACCTATAAAATGCATTGTATAAATATGTATGTATGAAGCAATAAATATGTCAGCCGTTATTGTCAGTATCGGATTCATAATGTTCATTACATCAGCAAATGACACTTTCACTGCCAACGAATGAAAATAGAGCCATTAACTCTCAAGCTCATTATGTCTTCCCCCAAAGGGTCGAGAGACATTGTTTTTGGTTGAGTTTCCGTTGGCGTTGACGTTGGCGTCGGCGTTCCCATTATTTCCGGCGCAGATCTCTAAAACTACTTGGCCAATGTTCACCAAATTTGGTATACAGCCTCCCCATATCATTTAGATGTGCCTTTTGATGGTCTCATGTTTTTAGATTTTTTTTTTCTTCTATGATTACAATTTTGACTTTGCCTATTTGAAGGGAAGGGTATGTTTCCGGGGCAGATCTCTTAGACTAATTGACCAATCCTCACCAGATTTACTAGGGGTGTAACAATACATCGAACTATCGATGCATCGCAATAGTTGGCTTGGCAATAGTACTATATCGATAGTATATACAAAAACACTATCGCTATCGCAATAGTAAGGTTACCTATCGATACTATCGAAACTTTTAAATTTCCCTAAATTATGAATGATTTACACACGCCTCACTGCATTTAACTCAAGATGTCAAAAGGGAAGAACTAGAGATAGGACAAAGCAAAATGACAAAAAATATTTTCATTTAGGATTTCTTTACTGATTTTGGTTCCATAGTCATTGCATCAATTAAACATTCAGAGGGTTCAGAGGGTTATCAAACCTACAATTTATAAACGTCATTGGCCGACTGAACAAGATATTTAGTTCTGACGAAGAAGACAAGAAAAGGGGGGTACTACGCTGAAATCACAGGAACTCGATAAAATGTAGGTAAAACGTAGGTAAAACAAACCTATATAACAGGGGTAGGTTTGTTTTACATACGTTTTGCGTCCAAACCTTACCATGTAAACATGTAAACCAGGAGATGATCATTTTGGAGAACAGATTATTTTGATCTCCACGATGCCCAAGAATGTGACGATTGTACCACTGCAGATGAATTTCTGGGAAGTAATATCACTGATAGCGAAATAACATGTGCTATTAATAGTTTGAAAAATGGGAAATCCCCAGGTGATGATGGTATTCCAGTAGAAGTTTTCAAAGAGGTCAGTTTATTGCTTTTACCGTATATAAGTTGTTTGTTTAATCGGGTTCTGGAGAGTGGTGTTTTCCCCGATTCTTGGAATATTGGTTTAATTGTACCATTACATAAATCAGGAGATAAGAAAGATCCCAATAACGACAGGGGTATAGACCTACTGAATACTTTAAACAATATATTAACCACTGTCATAGATAACCGAATTAAATTCTGGATCACCAGTCAACAACTTTTATCAGAACATCAGGCAGGTTTCAGAGAACATCATTCTACCTTTGACCATATTTTTACTTTGAAAAGTGTTACACATAAATACTTGCGAAAGAAGGGTGGGAAGTTTTATTGTTTATTTGTGGATTTCCACAAAGCATTCGACTCTGTGAATAGATCAAAACTTATCTACGTCATGATGCAATCCGGTATACACGGGAAACTTCAACGTTTATTAAGAAATATGTATGATAATGTGAAAGCTTCTGTGAGAGTTAGTAAACGTGCGATGACGGATATTTTTAAAACGTATTCTGGTGTTCGACAGGGCTGTGTTCTGTCACCTATATTGTTCTTGTTTTATATAGAAGAACTTGTTAAAGAAATGATATCCAATGATTCAAGAGGTATATTTATCAACGAAACACTCCACGATTTATCAATCTTATTTTTCGCAGATGATGTAGCTATATTAATTTTGCAGATTCATTTATTAATTTACAGCGAAAAATTAATCTTTTAAAGGAATATTTTTTTAAATGGGGTCTCTCAACAAACATTAATAAAACGAAAATATTTGTATTCAAGAATGGAGGTAAAGTTTCAATTTGTGAAAGATGGTTTATTGGTGATAACCAAATAGAGGTTGTATCATATAAATATTTGGGAATTGTATTCTCTTGTAGAAATATTTTCTCAAGAGCTTGTGAAACACTTGCAATGCAGGCAGAAAGAGCACTTCGTGTTTTAAAACGGTTATTTTTTTGTTAACATAAGAATTTGCCTATTGAATCTTCACTAAAACTGTATGACGGGAAAATCCAACCAATCCTATTGTATGGATCAGAGGTTTGGGGATTTAAAAGTGACAAGAATATAGAAAAAGTACATACTAAATTTTGTAAATTCATTTTAAAATCCGGATATAAAGCTTCTAACAAGATTATCCTGGCTGAATGAGGACGTTTCCCTTTATTCATCAATGCTCGTTGTCGGGCAATATCATTCTGGTTAAGATTGATAAGACAACCACATGATAGAATATCCAGAAACAGTTACGAACTTTTAAAGAAATTAGATGACACGGGAGATAGAAATTGGGTCTCGTCTGTACGTGAATTATTATTTCAATGTGGTTTTGGCCATGTCTCGATCGCGCAGGATGTTGGAGATAGGGATTCTTTTTTAAAACTGCTGTAAGCAAAGGTGTAAAGATATATACCAGCAGGAATGGTTCCATGATGTTTGTTCGTCAAGTAGTATTAGTTATTATGCTGAGTTTAAAACATTTATACGACCTGAATTGTATTTATCTTCTATAACATATATACATCTACGCAGAATTGTAACTATGTTTAGGTGTAATGGACATAACTTAAGGTTAAAGCTGCACGATTTTCTAAACAGCCACAGAACGAAATTACCACATGCAGCTCCTGTAACCTCACAGAGGATGAATACCATGTACTGTTGGAATGTCCACAATATTCATGTTTAAGAATATTTACCTCTTTATTTATATAAGCACCCAACAAAAGAAAAGTTTAATGCCTTTTTAACAACGAACGACGTACAACTACTGTACAAATTAGCTCTATTACTGTATCATATAAACCGCAACAGAGCAAGTCTACAATAACTTATCATATATCTTGTTTATGTACACTGTCATTGTGATATTTTGATTTTCTACCTGGTAGCGCTGCAACTGTATTATATGTATTTCCATTGTACTTTTGGTCTCCGGGCAACATATACTAATAAAAATTATGTCTGTCTGTAAACCAGTGTTGTGTGTTTTATTCCCCAAATGATTGCTATCACCAAATCAGAAGATAATGAGTGGAAAGAGTCTTGTTATATCGCGTTAAAAAGTGTGTAACTTTGAAAATTAGGTCGCCCAAGTCACCTGGTATTTGTGCAATCCGCTAACATTAGCTGCCACCAAATTTGACATTTTGTGCAACGGTTCGTGAGATATTTTCATTAATAAGAACTTGATAAAGGGTCATTGTGACTTTGAAAATAAGGTCACGGTCCCCAAAACCAACTGGTCAGTCTGCGTAATCCGTCCGTATAACTAGTCTACCAATTTAAAGAGACTTGGTGTCGAGTACCAAATAAAAAAATAGAGCCATGGGCTCTGAAGCTCATCAGGAATGCATCTATTTATTATCTAAGGTTCTATATCGACTATCAAAAAATAGGTTTTTCGATTGTGACCCCTTTGGCCCATATAAAATGTCAGCACTCAGGAGCTTTTTGTACTGGAGAAGAAGATGAAAATAGGTTTTTAGGTCATGACCCCTATGACCCACATTTGGGTTCACAGGGTCACGAAATCTACAATTTTGAATTGCCATTGTCCAAAGAGTCTGCACATTGATTTCAGTTCTCTAGTCACTAGTTCTGGAGAATAGGTCGAAAATGCGAAAAGTTAAACGGACAGACGGACGGCGGACACTATACCATGCCATAAGCCTATTGGGCCTTTCATGCCTGATGACATAAAAATTGAATTGCAACGAAAAGCATCGAAATGTGCATAAAGAGACGAATTTGTATCGTAAATTAGCGATACGGGATGAATCCGCACGAAAATGCGACGATTATCGATTATAAATACCCGACAAAAAAGGTTAAGCGCAACACTGTGACTGTGTATTTCTGTGCAGATACGCTTCATTTCATTCCATATCGCTTATTTACGATGCAAATTCGTCTTTTTAAGTGTGCCTTTCGCTACTTGTTTTCGTTGTAATTCGATTTTATTCCTTTTTATAAACTTACTAACAAGAAATCAAAGTTAAATTTGGCAACTGTAATTCACAAACAGCTACTTGAAATATACAACAAAATATGTAATCAATCTAAAATATTTATTCAAACACAAATATTGTTTTGGTCTCAAATGATGACAACAAAAACACTTACGCATCGTCCAGTACATGATTAAACAAATGTACAACATTTAACAACTATAACATACATTAACTGATCCAATTTTAGGACACATATATGGAATATTACAACCAATTATCAGATTTATATCGAAGCAAAATCAGAGTTCTTTAGCAGGGAATACGTTTGATGATTTGGTATGGAATATTGGCTGCCATTGTTTACTAACTGCTCAATGAACTTTGACACAGGTGGAGTGACGTCAGAAAGGTCAACCGGCTTGATCGCCGGATTTCACCACAAATCAATTTTCAGTCGCTTTTTGGTTCCTCCAAAGCTTGCTTCTTCGCAGGCGGCTCTAAGGCGTTGTCAGGATTAAATGGCCCCTTGACGGTCAGCACACCATCTTTAGATAGGGTAGACCCAAGCATTTTTGGGTCCACCCCTTCAGGGAGAGTGTAATGGCGAGTGAAGTGGTGGAAAACTCGCGAATGTTTGGTTTTATCTTCGTGTTTGGCTTCTACCGACAACTCATTTCCGTCAGTTTTTACCTTTATCTCGTCCGGCTGAAATGTGCTCACGTCATATTGGAGGTTGAACTCCTGGCTCCCGTCTTCGTTCGTAACAATGGGGTTTTTAACCGCCTCAAGTTGCTGACATACTTTTTCATCTCCAGACGACAGCATATCCCGCGGTGTTAGAAATCTCATCGCACACCGCATATCGTGATGCGCACGTGCAATTTCGCGGTTGACATCGTCAAACATGTCGTCGAAGTAGTGACTGTCCAACAGAGATGTCTCCAAATATCTTTCCATGGCCATTCTGCTCGGTTTCAAACTGGTAGTATATATCCACGCGTCGAACAATCCGGAAGTAAATTGAACTGCCCAAATAGCGTCAGTCTATTTTCACCAAACGTCCGCCGAGTTCACAGAAACTGCAAAATATTAATCCGAATATCGGCGCGTGTGGTAATTTCAACGCCTATTAGGCTCACTTGTCTTTCACGAGCATGCACGTAAAACTGTAAATACTGGAAATATGCAGCGTTCTTCCGCTTTGTGTGTTACCCGCTCTGAAGTAGGTCGATCATGCGAAAACGAGGCTTGGCGGGAACTGGAGCAATGACCTCAAACTAGACTTGCTCCAGACGTTATTCGATAATACAGCGACCAATTCTAAGATGATAGGTTTAACGATTATTTTTTCAAGGTTACTGGAATGTTTTAAATGGAGAGAGAGAGAGAGAGAGAGAGAGAGAGAGAGAGAGAGAGAGAGAGAGAGAGAGAGAGAGAGAGAGAGAGAGAGAGAGAGAGAGAGAGAGAGAGAGAGAGAGAGAGAGAGAGAGAGAGAGAGAGAGAGAGAGAGAGAGAGAGAGAGAGAGAGAGAGAGAGAGAGAGAGAGAGAGAGAGATGTATAAAAAAATTTAAATTAATAGGAATCAATATACATATTCAACTTGGTAAACTCTCAAACCAAATATATTTAGATCGACTGTAATAATATAGAATAGTCGATCTAAATTTATTTTGATTGGTAAATGATCAATATAATGCTGATAGTGCGTTTTATATCCGATCTACCATAGAATATATGTACACTCAACTGCAAAAGGAACATCGCCATGGTTTTAGTGTAACCAACAATACGGGCATAGTCGATCTTGAATGGTTGTTATAGGGGCATGATTTGTAAAGAGGTATCCGCAATTTTATACATCAGTGTAATGCTGTTGTTTTTATGTCTTTTCAAGTTCACTTGCGGTTTTGAAATCGCTTTTTCAAAATGGGTTTTGTCCATAATGATTAACATTCATTAAATGTAGAAATTTGATTAATATAAGATATTATTGACATACATTCCAACTTTCTTGGACTTTTTGACGGGTATTTACTGTATGACGTAATAAAACACGCCAAAAATACTATTTCTTCTCGTTAAAGGCACTATGTCACGCCAATTGTTTTAAATATAAATGATGCACGGATTATGCACATCTCTCGATATTACAAACGATCTACCCTGTGGTAATGTATTATATTAGTTATCTACGTACGTATGTATGTATTCAGGTTTTAAAGTTGATTTTAAAAGACCGGAAGTATTTAATGCAACGTTGCATTAAATCCGCATGAACTACAATATCAGCAATATTAAAAAATTGCACCCAACCCGAAGACCAAAACGGCAGCCGCTATATCGTTGATGTAACAACAATGCTTACACTGCGTATTACAAACCGGTGAAGTAACAGATACTCCTTAATGAATACTATCCAATCTTTGTTGTCAGTTAAGAGAATAAAATATATGCAAGAGCTGAATGAAATCCTAGTTCAGCCGTTTTCTACAATCTATATTTCCCATTTTGCACATCAGCGACTCTTTCTATTCGTGATATCCCTGAGTGACTTCGGCCGTCTCAACTATTTGATTATTGACGCTAGTGCAGTCTCAAGCAGTTAGACTTGCACAATATTCGTTGGCTGATAAATATGTAAACTTTATTTGTCCATCGATATCTGTTACTCAAGTTCACTCATACATATTCATCCCCAATCGCCAAGTGTATAAAAGACTAGTTTTCAATGAAAATCGAGCAGCATCATTAAACATGTGCAGAAGACAAAATACATGTCCCTTTTACATGCACAGTAGTTGAATTACCTACCTACTGAACATTATCAACCCAAATTTGTCTTTTTGTCTGGACGCGCGTCAATCACAGTGCATTGTCCAGTTTTCGATGAGAAATCACTACTTTTACCTTTAAAGGGGCAGTAGCACGTTTTCTCAATGAAATAAGTCGATGAAATGTATTTGAAAAATAATGTCACAAACTGTAAAACACCCTTCTCTCTTCAGAAAATCAAGTTAAAAAATGAGTGTACATGGTTCTGTAAAGCCATGGGAATCGTTTTCGTCATTCGAAATAATTTAATGTGTTCACAATAAAATGGCCGCCATGCAATTTTTTTATTAATACGCAACACCGTTATTACGACTACGGATAATTGGTTTGTGTAATAAGATATTTCACCATCTAAAGTAAATATAAATGACATAAACAATCATTATAAATGGAAAATTTGAAAAAATAAAATCTGCAAAAAAATGTGCTACTGCCCCTTTAACACAAAGGATGCACCTTTAAAGTAGCAGATCTAGAGGGATTTGCGTAGGCGTCCACCCTCCCCCAAGAGAGGTACAGATGTGCTTTACGGAAGTCTCATTAAAATGAAACCATTGATTCGTTCCATAATTAATACTTATTTGGTGATCTGATTTAATGCGACTGTGCTTCGCGGTTGCTTGTTTGGGTTTTTTGTTTTTCTTTTAGATGTCGGTGGTCAAATTGTAAAAGAAGGGGTTTCCCCAGCCCGTAGCCGTATTAAAGAACACCGAAGTATTTTAAAGGTACATCCATTGTGTTGTTGGGGGTCAAATATTCCAAACGTTATAAATGGTGTTATTGTATCGAGAAGTACTGACTGTTACCGAAAACTACCATTTTGAGGATAGTAGACTTAGCATTTTGATGATCTGAAGGTAAAAGTAGTGTTTTCTGATCGAAAACCGGAAATGCACAGCGTGTGGCGCGCGTCAATGAGTCAAACGTAATTTTGGAATCTTATGTATAACAGATAAAAAGACAAATATGAGTTGATAATCTTAATAGGTCCCATAACTACTGTGCATGTAAATGGGACGTGCAGTTTCGGTTTCTGCACATGCATAATTATGTTACTGATTTTTAATTGGAAACTAGTTTTGATGATATATTTGGGGATAAATATGCAAGCTGAGTGAATTTATTTGTATTGTAGACAACACATGTCGTGAGTTGGAACGTATAAAAGCCAAATACAATTTTATGAAACACAATGGATGTACCTTTAAAGGTGCATCCATTGTGTTGTTGTAGGCAACATATGCCAAACGGTTCAAATGATGTTAAATAATCTTTCGAGAAGTACTGACTGTTACGTAAAAATGCCATTTGATGTTGGCCAACTACGTATACCAACGATATAAAGTTATAAGCATCGATTTCTGATCGAAAACCGGACAATGCACCGCGTGTGGCGTCAATTAGTCCAACGTTTTTTTTGGAAACTTTTTTAAACCAGACAAACAGACTACTTGGGGTTCATAATGTTTAATATGTCTTATACCTACTGTGCATGTAAATGGGACGTGTAGTTTCGGTTTCTGCACATGTATAATGATGTTGCTCTATTTAATTATAAACTAGTATTTATGATATATTTGGCTATTGGGGATACATATGCAAGTTGACTTCAGTTGAGTGAAATGATTTGAACTGAAATTAGCACATATCGTATGTTAGCACGTATTTCATCCAAATAAAAGTTAATGAAAAACAATGGATGTATCTTTAACCACAAGCATATGGACCCGTATGTTAAGCTTGTTAGCGGCATATCCCAAGAACCCTTTACTGGATGTTCTTCATTTCTTACACAAGGTTTTGCTTTTGGAAGACGTACTTCGTACGATTGTGGATCCTGTTCCATCAGTGTAGTTCTATCCCCTACCCTACTTTGTTTCACTGAGCCCAATAACCTTCTAATGGCTATGAATAACCAGCCAATGAAAAATCTGAACTTCGAGCAATATTGGCAGTACCCGAATGTGAGAAACAAGCCTACAGCAAAACGCCGTGTGTCCGGGTTTCCGGACCAGAACTCCAAAACCGTATGGTCAAGAAGCTCTTTGAAGCTCTAGTTAATGTTCTGAGTTTTTTAGGTAGATGCCTTTGGTCTTAGGATTGTTTCTGATCATAGTGGCCAATATTTCTGCAACAAAGATATAAATATGCCTATAATATGGGGAGACCGGATCCCCCTGTCTGCAGCCCCTGCCATTGTCAAGAAAGGACGAAAGGTGGCCATTTTGAATAACACAGGAGATTGCATTGCTAATCAGTATATGTACCAATTTTATCATATGAGGCCAAAGCCAAATCTTTCCAGAACTTTAAGTATAAATACTTTGGACACCGAGTCAAAGGCTTTTTCGAAATCTATTGAAAGTAATATACCCTTTCTACTATTAGCTTTTGTCTCGAGAATAATGTCAAAAATGAGTCTGATGTTGTCAGCCAAAGGTCTCCCTGGAATAAATCCGGTTTGATTTTCATGTATCAAAAGATCCAGAACAGTCTTAAGTCTCTTGGTAACACAAGAGCTGAGAATCTTGGAGAGTCAATTTAGCAAATTAACTGGTCCCCATTTTTTAAGATAATATTATTACCTTTAGGCAAAAGAGTTATTATTCCTCTGTTAATAGTAACCCTAAAATGTCCATTATTAAATGATTCTGTGACAAATCTGTGTACCCATAATTTTAGTTCTTTCCAGAAAAACTTGAGAAATTCTATGGGGAAGCCATCAATACCTGGGCTTTTATTGTTTTTCATTTCCTGTAGAGCCTTTGAAACCTTGTGTAGTGTAATTTCTTTTTCTAGGGATTCTCTTAGTTGTTTATGTAAAGTAGGAACATCAATATCTGAAAAGAAATCCTCAATTCCTGTTTCTGACGCTTTATCATTTTTGGTATATACATTTTTATAGAATTGTTTTTGTTCTTCTAAAATATGTTTGCTATCTAGTATTGTTTCTCCTCTGTCATTTATAAGTTTATTAAGTAACTTACTAGTATAGTTCTATGAAACTTGTTATTGGGAACAAGTATCATGTGTAGATGTGCCTTTTCAACTTCTTTGATACTTATGTTTAGCCGTTTTCTTGGTAACACAACTAACATTTTCGTTTTCGGACCTAAACTAAAAAAAACCTTTAAGGTCCAGCTTAATCAAACTTGGTATGCAGAACACCCAGCATGTACCTTTTTAGTCAGAGGTAACTCCCTTCAGATTTCCAATCCTAACCTCTGTTCTAGATGGCCTGAATTTCTAGGCTCCGGCAAAATTCCCTTGCGAGGGAAAGGGGAACCTCATGCTGTATTCCTGAAAAATCTTCTTTCATTGATCAAGTCGACCGAGTAGCTTCAAAGATCTATGCATTTGACTCTTAAGGGTCTTGCTAATAAGTCCTTCGAATATGTCTGATGTATATAACACAAATGAACTATTTTATATATATATTTATATAAATATTATTTTTATTTTTCAGCATGTTTATGATCAATTGTTTTCACAAAATCAAATAGCATATTCGAGGAAAATACATTAAACGAAAAAAACGTTTATCTTAGGTTAAGTTTATCATTATGACGTGTCATTGGCAAATTTCACGTTACAACGACATCGCTGATTGCATAACTAGATTCAATTGCAACCAATCAGTACGCTCCATTTCAGCCGGCGGATTCAGGCCATCTAGAACAGAGGTAAGAATCGGAAACCTGAAGAGAGTAACCTCTGTTGGATGTAGAATTCTCATTGGCTAAATGGTCTGTACACACCTGTTTTAGCTCATCAGGCCTGAAAGGCCCGTTGGGCTTATGGCATGGCATGGCGTCCGGTCGTAAACTTTTCGCTTTTTCGGTTTCTCCAGAACCAATGATTCCAAGGAGCTGAAATTGCATGTGCAGACTCCTTGGCTAATGGGGACAAAGGTCACAGGGCATCCTTAAAAACCTATTTTCATTTTCTTCTCCAGTTCCAAAAGGTCTAGAGAGGTGAAAAGTTGTGTGCAAACTCCTTTGCCAATGAGGATTAAAAATTGTAGATTTGGTGACCCTGTGACCCCAGTCTAGGTCACTGGTCATGACCTAAAAACCTACCATCTTTATCTAAAGTATGTAAGCTCTAGAAAGGTGAAATGCTGTGAAGAGACTCTTTGGTCAAAGGTGATTCTTAATTGTAGGATTGGTGAGACTGTGACTCCAAATGTGGGTCACAGGGGTCATGATCTAAAAACCTATTTTTTGCTTGTTAACAGTGTATTACTTGAGATAACTTAGATATTCAACCTTAGATAATAAATCAATAAAATCCTGATGAGCTACAGAGCCCATGGCTCTTTTTTCACGTTTTCTAAGCCTTTTCATCTTGGGAGAAGAACATGAAAATAGGTTTATGGTCATGGTTTGTGGGGCCCTTATTTGGAATCCTCATTGACTAAAGATTCTGCACACAGCATTTCAGCTGTCTCGGTCTTTTCGTTCTGGAGAAGATGAAAATAGGTTTTTAGGTCATGGCCGGTGAGACCCTTATTTGGTGGGCCAAGGGGTCACCAAATCTAGAATTTAGAATCCCTTTCGGACACATCCTCGATAATCCAGGGTATACGTTCCGATAATCTGGATATGAATATATGTTGTTCGTAATTAGATGTATGACTTATAAGAATAAAATATATTCATATACTAACACTTATTTGTGGAAAACTATTCTCTTCACTAGACAGAACATAAGCGATAAACGTGTCGCAAGAAAGATGTAATTTACGTTAGTTAATTAATTAATTAATTAAGGACAAGCGCGACTATCAAATGTCTTGGGTAAGAGTCATCATTTTGGAAACCGATTTTTTTTAAATTTCAAAACATCCGCTCGACAGCGATGTTTCCATAACTTCTTTAGTTGTTTCAACGCCGCTAATAAGAGTTAAACTTATTGTTTAATAAGTTTAACTCTTATCAGCGTTTCTTATACCCCCGACCCACGGTTGGGGGTATCTAGTAATACTAACGATTCCGTCCTTCCGTTTGTCCAAAGACATTTTTTGTCCGATCGATTACAGAAAAACTATTCATCTCATCATTTTAAATTTTGGCACATATCTTCCTTACAACAAGGAGAGGTGCAGTGCGAAATTTAAACTGAATTGGGGAATTCTTGAATGTCTGATCGATTACAGGATAACTATTCATCTCATCAATTTCAAATTTGGCACATCTCTTCTTCACCACTAGGAGAGTTGCACTAACAAAAATTGTCCAACCCTTTTCACAAACACTTTAATCTTAGCAATAACCTTTCATAGCTTATCAATCCATAGGTGTGCAGACACCTCTCTCTATAAGTAAAATAAAAATGTCAAACTTTAACAGTTGGGGGTATTAGTGAGCCACGCTCACTTTTTTGCTTGATATATTCTTATTCACACAGATTGGTTTCTAAGTGCCCCACAACTTCCCAATGCAAGGCATAACTATTGCCAGTCTCCATTACTGGCTGATTTAGGCCTTGCAGTATTTCCTTAAGAAATCTGTGTTTAGAAATCCAGGCCCGCTATGCATTTCTGGTGCAGCGATTCACTGTCTTTACACAACAAAGCGAGAGAAATACCGCAAGGGTTAAATCAGCCAGTAATGCAAACTGGCAAGAGTTATGAATTGCGTTTGGAAGTTGAGTGCCCAAGAGAAAGAAGAAAAATGGGATGCTCCAAAGAAAGAAGATATAAAGAATATATAGCTAAATATATAGGTACAAATTAAAAGCCTTCAAACTGAGATTATCACAGCCACGCTGTTTCAGTGCAGTGTATTAAACTGACGTTATCACAGCCACGCCGTTCTAGTGCAGTGTATTAAAACTGACGTTATCATTGTCACGCCGTTCCAGTGGAGTGTATAAGCAATGCAAGATATAAACAATATCTCAAATGATCAAGATACACGTTCATATGTTACCCCTTCCATTTAAAGGTTAGAATAATACATCATACAAAGTTCCCTTGTCTCTGCTGGAAAAAAAGCCAATTTTAACTTTTTGTATATGTCATTGTACGGCAGTACATTAGCGAATGATTTAGGCCGGAAAGGTTTTGTCTTGGTAAAAGACCGAGTTCACAATTGAAAGTATTTCGATAAATCTAATTAAAAGTTACAAATTTCATATTAATTTGTTTGTAGATCAAAACAACAGAACCTATCATATTCAAAATATCGTGCAATATTTAAAGCAGCTCTCCAATATATATCACAAAGTGCTAGTTTTTGTTGCATGTGTTTCCATTTCTATGTAAATATATTTCTACCATTTCTGTATTATATTATATATATATATATATATATATATATATCAATCTTTATTCGCACTGAAAAGGCCTCAGGCCTATAGTACATATTAGCCGACTCTTAATATTTATGCATAGCGGTGACCCAGATATCGAAAACGAGGCTAAGCCCGCAAGCTTCCAAGATGGCAGACGAAAATGCCGTGATGCGACGTGCGAGTCCGATATCGTATTTCATGAATAGCTTTAATGCAAACTCACAAAAAGTTTTCTACTTTTGCACAAACGTTTGTTGCTCTTATCTGAAGGAGTCCGTGTTAAATTTGACAACGGTGATTAAAATTTTCATTCATAAAGTGCCTTGCTGAAAAGTCAAAGCATCGTGGAACGTTGATTCGCAGATATGAGTACTTGTCAAATATCTCAAATTTTTATAAAATTCATGTGATATTATACGATAAGAAACACAATTTTAGGTTGAAAATAGATTTTATGGAGTTTTTTTAACAATCTTTAGTCAGCTAGTCATATTAATGATTTATATTTTCGCTTTTTTCTGACGTTTGTACGTAATCTCGCACATTCGATCAACTTCCGGGAGGCTTGCAATCTCACAATGCGTCACTTGTGCAACTTTCCTATAGAAACAGTTTTATTATCTATGTCATATATCTATCTAAAAACCAAAATAATAATAATACTCAATTTGATATGTTTCTATTTACGAGTTCACGCGCTATACAGACCGATTTTTCAACGGGAAATACACAGCGGGTTGCCATATTATTACGTACATGTGACGTAATCCCATAGACCTACATGTTAAATAGCTCTTGCGGGAATATTTTTCATGGAGTAATTGTTTGTCAATAAATTCTGAAATCTGTACCAAAATATAGGAAATCATCTTAGCTACAGATACATAATTTCCATCTTTTTTTCTGATAATTATTAAGAAATCTACCTCTTATCAAACAACACATATACAACACCGATCATTAGGTTAACATGGCCGTCAATGGGACATTAGAATCACAAGTTGAACATACGATGTTTAAACAAGTGTCATTCGAAAACTAATCAACTGATAGATGACAGGTAATTATGTACATACAGCCGAGATGATTACCAATCTGTCTGCAAAATATGACAACAAAGAGACTTTTAGTTAATTTATGAAAATTATTCCCGCAAGAGCTATTTAACATGTAAGTATATGGGATTACGTCACATGTGCGTAATAATATGGCCACCTGCGTGTAGAATTGAACTTATTCAGTAGACTAGGCTGTACGTACATAGTCCAATGTAGGTCTAATGTGCATGTATAATTGTATAAAGTATATTTAGAGATTTACAAACGAACCTTCTTCAACACAATTTCATTTCAAATGTTTGGCGTGTTTAAGTATATATGATTTTTGTTATAGTTTTAACAATTATTTTAAATTCTGTATTATTGTTATTGCAAATAATTTGAGGGGGAAATGGGTAAAAAGTAAACTTTCAACTGCTCTTTTCATTGGGAAATACCATATTACAACTGCAAATTAACCATATTACAACTGCAAATTGGTTCCTGATTTTTTAAAGAAACACATCACTCAAATAACAAAATTATATAATATATGTCTGTACCTGAAATCCTAATATCAATTTAGAATTTTATGGATATAATTCGATCATATACATCTTAATCATGTTTTGGACCTGACTCATAAATTTACATGGATTGATCATGTTGATACATGGAATTAAGTTGATCTGTTTTGCTTTAGTAATGATTTTATATTGAGTAGGGGGAACCATATTGAATTATCAAAAGTAACTACATTTTTATATTTTAAGAGTTTGGTTTGACTCAATCTCGTTGATACATGACAAAATAAAGCTACACTTTGTAAACATATTAACAGTCTAGTCTAATTATTATATTTTATCTCTGAAGGGTAGCATATTTTCAAAATGGTCAGATTCCTTTAGGTATTATATAATTGCAGCAAATATTAATTAAGATAGTATAGCCTTCTTTATGTAACTAAATCTTATCTAAAACTCCTAAGATATTAAGTTTAACTTGACATGTAAATGTTTCATTATATTTGTATATATCTTAGTTGAAACTTAGTTCTTTATCTAAAATTTACTTGACCTTTCTGTAAGTTTCCAAGGCATAAACTTGTTTATATATGTCTACAGCTTCAATGTTAAGAACAAGAACATTCTATAATTTATGGTCGAACTTGCTTTTAATGAAACTTTCTATCTCATTTATGCCAAATCTATTTAGCATTACAAATAATATATATAAATCAGTAATAATTTAGATCAATTATATAATATGCCTCAAATCTTTTATTTATTATATTTTTACAAGATCTGAATAATGATGTGTATATATATAAACTGACATCAGCACATTCACACAAAAAAATTACAAGTAAACTTCAATCCATTTGTGTACATGTATGGATACATAAATATATAGGACTATTTCGATCCAGATGATATTTGGTTTTGATTGTGACTTTGTCATATTTTTCATCTTATTTGTGAAAATCATCTTATATGGAAATCATATATTACAAATGTACCATGTTAAACAAAATATAAAATATATAATAATATATAATATAACATATTACAATTTACCATGTAATATTGTTATGAACTTGAGATATAATTAAAACTCTAATATTTAATGCTTAATAAACTCAGATAATATTTTGTATACAAAATTAATTTTAGTTATTTGTTTTCTTGATTTTCTGAAGAAATTACAGTTTTAAAAAAAAATCATGCAAATGCTTTATATTAAAATTATATTAAATATATAACTACTTACCTTGCAATTGATTTATTCAAAATATTCACTTCTGCCAGCATGAAAGTACAAGTCAAGAAGGCCTACTACTGAATAATAGGTCTGCTTGAATCAATTCCGCCGGCTAATTTAAGTCAGCACATTTACGAAATTATAATATTATTTTTACATTATTTTTACATTAAGTTTTCACAGAAATCGGCATGGTAAAATAAACATGTTTTTGTCAACATCACTGGTTGGCGAGACACGGCATGCGATTGTTCATGTCGATTGTTCATGTCGATTGTTCATGTCCAGAATCTGCTACATCGAAGAAGCCGTAAAAATAAATAAGCTCAAAATGTATTTATCATCACGATCCGATAAGGCTAACATCAATATCACAATCGTATAATTTAGTACTTTGAATCTAGATTTAAGTATGAAACAGCAATATTAGATCTAGATATTCGTAAAAAAAATCTCGCATGATTTCACGTTTCAATAATTGAATAATAACAATAACTTCGGCAAACTTTGTCATCCGTTCAAATACTGAACTTACACCACAAGTATTTTGAGTAAAATAAACATTTGAGATGTTGTTTTAGCTTTTACTTCCGTCAGCAACTAGTGACAATGTTTGAAAGTGGTATAAAACAAACTTTTTTGGCGACATGTTGCGAGAGAAAATCGCGATCAGTCACTTCCGGGATCACGTTGTTCGTCCATGCGGGCTTAGCCTCGTTTTGGATAGCTCATGAATATTCATGACGTAATATTAAGAGAAGTCTATATACACGCGTGTATATATTTACATTTTAAAGATGTTGTGGTTTTTTATCTATAAGACATTGCATTGTGAATATATAAAGCAAGATTTTGTAATAAAGTTTCATTTGTACTGCTCATTAGATTAATGAATGTTATAGTACTTGGATGGACATAGAAGTAGCGTTTAATATACTTATCACGTAATGAATTATACAATATGCAAATGAGAAGAAAATGGTACTCGTCCTCAATTTCGTTTAAACTACATAATGTACATATTCTGTCTTCTTTTTTAACATTTTTATATCTGCCACTTTCAAAATCATGGGATGAGCATCGGAATTTTGCTAGTGACTGCTTATATTTCTTTATATCAACACATGATAGATATATTCAGTAGAAAGGTCATTTTTAAACATTTAGTAATAAAAACATTTTCTGGACAAAGAGGTGTGTTCACACCATGTTTGAATATGCATATGTCTTTAAGTCGTGTGGTTAACGACTGAATGAACAATGGATGAGATTCTACACGTTGTGCATTCCACACGTTTCCAAACCCAATAGAGAATACAAATTTCTATACTTTGGATGCCCAATTTCTTTGTCCATTTTCATCATACAATAACGTTTTATAAAATAATATATCATGGTATAGAAGCTACAAAACAACAAGTGATTTGTTATCGGTTATGCAAGATGGTCCGATTTGTGAAGAAGCATTGTATTATATGAATAGAACATTTGACAATAGTTTCAGTATTACATTTCACAAACACCCGTCATACACTCAAAATGGTAACTGCTCCGAAAATGACGGCTGTGGCTGATCTAAAGTATTCTTCAATGATTTTCACATCTATACTATAAAAGACATGCCGGTTATTAATGTTTTCATGATAGTCATGGAAATTATAGTTTTTAGCTCATCTGGCCTGAAAGGCCCGATGGGCTTATGGTATGGCATGGTGTCAGGTGTCCGTTCGTCCATCCGTCCGTAAATTTTTCGCATTTTCGTCTTCTTCTCCAGAACCACTTAGTCTAGGGAGCTGACATTTTGTGTGCAGACTCCTTGGCTTATTGGGATTCTAAATTGTAGATTTCATGACCCCATGACCTCAAATTGGATCACAGGGGTCACAACCCCAAAAACCTATTTTCATCTTCTCATCTTGTGCCAAGAGGTCTAGAGCTGAACAGTTGTGCACAGACTCCTTGGCTAATTGGGGATTCGAAATTGTAGATTTGGTGACCCTGTGACCTCAATTTGGGTCACAGGGGTCACAACCTTTAAAAGCTATTTTCATTCCATTCTCCAGTTCCAAAAGGTCTAGAGAGATGAAAGGTTGTGTGCAGTCTCCTTGGCTAATGGGGATTCTAAATTGTAGATTTGATGACCCCCCTAACCCCAAATATGGATCACTGGGTTACAACCTATAAAAATAGAGCCATGGGCTCTGAAGCTGATCACGGTTTTATTGATTTATTATCAAAGGTTGAATATCTAAGTTATCTCAAGTAATACATTGTTAACAAGCAAAATAATATTGGTTTTAGATCATGACCCCTGAGACCCACATTTGGAGTCACACGGTCACTAATCCAACAATTAAGAATCACCTTTGACCAAAGAATCTCTACACAACATTTCACCTTTCTAGAGCTTTACATATAAACTGGAGAAGAAGATGAAAATAGGTTTTTGGGTCATGACCCGTGACCTAGATTGGGGTCACAGGGTCACAAAATCTACAATTCAGAATCCCCATTGGCCAAAGAGTCTGCACACAACTTTTCAGCTCTCTAGACCTTTTGCAACTGGAGAAGAAGATGAAAATAGGTTTTTAAGGATGTGACCCCTGTAACCCCATTTGGGGTCATGGGGTCACAAAATCTACAATTTAGAATCCCCATTAGCCAAGGAGTCTGCACACAACTTTTCAGCTCTCTAGACCTTTTGGAACTGGAGAAGAAGATGAAAATAGGTTTTTAAGGATGTGACCCCTGTGACCCCATTTGGGGTCATGGGGTCACAAAATCTTCAATTTAGAATCCCCATTAGCCAAGGAGTCTGCACACAACTTTTCAGCTATCTAGACCTTTTGGAACTGGAGAAGAAGATGAAAATAGGTTTTTAAGGATGTGACCCCTGTGACCCCATTTGGGGTCACGGGGTCACGAAATCTACAATTTAGAATCCACATTGGCCAAGGAGTCTGCACACAACATTTCAGCTCTCTAGACCTTTTGGAACTGGAGAAGAAGATGAAAATAGGTTTTTAAGGATGTGACCCCTGTGACCCCATTTGGGGTCATGGGGTCACGAACTCTACAATTTAGAATCCCCATTAGCCAAGGAGTCTGCACACAACTTTTCAGCTCTCTAGACCTTTTGGAACTGGAGAAGAAGATGAAAATAGGTTTTTAAGGTTGTGACCCCTGTGACCCCATTTGTGGTCATGGGGTCACGAAATCTACAATTTAGAATCCCCATTAGCCAAGGAGTCTGCACATAAAATTTCAGCTCTGTGGAGTTATTGGCTCTGGAGAAGAAGTCGAAAAAGCGAAAAGTTTACGGACGGATGGACGGACGGACGGATGGACGGACGCCGGACACCATGCCATGCCATAAGCCCATCGGGCCTTTCAGGCCTGATGAGCTAAAAATACCACTGTAGCAAGCTTTGAACGGTACTCTTGAGATTTTATGTGCTCTTCACTTCAGACTAAGGGGGGTAATCCCAAATGTGTGAGTTCCAACTTTGAGAAATGGTTGTTGAGACATGAAAATAAAGAATAGAGGATCTAACAAAAATCGTGTGTAATATTTATTTTTTAAGCCCTTAACTTTATCATTTTTCATATGTATACAATTCATATTTATCATTATTGAATGCCTGATGAGCTACAGAGCCAATGGCTCTATTTTTCTAGTTCACCTTTGACCAAGTTTCTCTCATTCTGCGATAATATTTACAATTTGTTTAATATGTCCGAAATTCTTTTTGGGGAACAAAGTTCAACAATTGCATAATGTTACTGAAAAAAGAGCATAAGTAGCAAACTATTTAGATGTGCGCATCTTGAAGGTGTGAGCAAGTCTATGATATACAGTATATATACGATATATATATATATATATATTTATCATCCAAAACTGGGTTCCACAGGAGATATTGCTTGTATGAGATCAAGCGATATCTCCTATATCGTTTTGACAGTAGATTTTGAACAATGCCCTGTTGGCGTCAGCTACATGACATCACAATGATTTTGTATCATCAAGCAATGACATCACAATGCTATGACATCATAATCATGATGACGTCACAATGCTATGACATTACAGGACTGGAAGCCAAATGGCAGTTTTGTGTTCAGACATGTTCATTTTTCATTCAAAACTAATGAAGAATGGTTTTGGATGATAAATAGAATCTCACCCTCGTGTCTTCTGATATCAAATATATCAACACTCGTTGATAAAAGTCAAAATATCCTCGACAAGCCTCGGATATTTGTAACTTTTATCAACTCGTGTTGATATATTTGATATCAGAAGACACTTGGGTGAGATTCTCTATATATTTATAATGTGTATTTTACACTCCAATCTGACATCCAGATGTCGCTTCATAGGTTTCGATTTTTACGCATCAAAATGAACTTGGGTAAGAACATTCACTAAGGAATCCTTACAAAACTTGCGAGTTTTTGATGAGTGTGTAAATACATTACAATAATTTAAGTGTAAACATTCAAGCGGGAGAAAGGTTAGTGAATTCTCGGAGAAGTGTTGGTCTAAAGTGTAGTCTGTAATTTTAACAATCACTTTGCCTTCATCCACGTGATTTTGACTGTTCTTCAAAGTTATGAGGCAAGGCTAGAGAAGTGTTGTTCAAACCTCCAAATCCTTGTATCCCCCAATGCATAATATTTATTACTGTTTATTATATTTTCTGTGGTGAAATATGGCATTTATGAGTTAAAATAAAATCTGTATTTACACCGAGTGAAATAACATGTTATTCTCCTCCGTGAAATAACATTTTCAATCATCGTAACAATGGGATGACGTTACAGGATGGCCATGGAAAGAGATCTTGGAGGCTCCGTTCATAAAGTGAACGTTATCAATGAACTATGCATGATTTGTTAAATCTAATAAATAGAACATTTGACATATCTCGTCAAATACCATGTAAATTTCATCTTGTGGAGTAGAAATAATACATTTACACTCGTGGCTGCGCCACTTGTGAAAATATGTATTTCTACTATTTATTATATGTTGAGCAATGAAATACTGGGATTTAACAGTGAAATAAACTGTCTAACAATCTTCAGTGAAAATAACTTATATTTTCACTGTGACCAGTGACTGACATAATTTGACGTCATAAAAACAATTGTCTAACGTGGTGAATTGGCTTATGACTTCACATTGTTACTGTGGTGACGGGATGTTACTAGCGGCCGCTTGGCGTGAAAACAATCCTGTTCTGGTGTAATTATGAGTATAAAATCATATAAGAACGTCTGAGGTAGAAAAGTTATTAGTCTAGAAAAGACGGATATCCCCTATACCTTAAAGAATGGTTCAGTTCTTTTTCATCCAAAATGGTTAAGATTTTCTTTTGTTGAAGAAGTAACAAGTCTTGTTATTTTACATTTTTATTCACATCTTATACCTATTTACATTGATTTAACAATATGTACAAAAACAAAACTATTTTAAAATGCATTTAAAGGGACAATGAAGATGAACTGTTTTTTACAATGAGGATGATAAGGTTTGAGATTAAGAGGTAGTATTCTGTGGTCTTAAATGGTCTAAAGTATGTGAAAAACACTGCTGATAAGGGCTCATCTAAATATTGCTTTATTTCGTGACCTTTCCCTTTAGGGTCAGCACAAGCAGGCTTTTATTTCATAAGAACAATTCTGAGGATAAACAATTAATGCTCGTGGAAATCACATCATAAGGGAAATTTTTTTATAAATGGATATTTAATCACTCATAAAAGCAAAAACCAGAGGATCAACTAAAATTTTGTCTCCATGCAAAATAAGTGGAGCAAACTGTCACTTTTAAATTAGATCATGATAATAATTCATAACATTTGCATATAACCTCTTATGAATGACATGCCAAGGTGAAGGTCAGTGCTGTACATTGAGTGACGGGTGGAGGGGTTTCACTCGTTGATTGCGAGAAAGACCAAGACGAATTCCTCCGGACGGAGACGTCAAAGTGCTGCCACCTAGTGACGACTTACAGGAACCAGATGAGGCTAAAATGCATAGAATGATAACTGGTAAGATATTGATAAACAAAGCATAGGGAAATGATAAATATAATTCCAATGGACGTTTATTGTATCTCCCTGCAATGTATAGCCTAAATGCACAAATATTTAAGAAAACACAGCCCAAATTTTTTTCTCCACAAAAAACCCTTCAAAGTAATTTCTAATGCGATAGACATTTACCGGGTAGCCAAAATGTCATTGGGGATGTGTGAATCTCGACAGACCAAATATTAGTCGAGTTGGTTCGATTATAAATGGCAAACTGTTGATAAAAATTCAGAATCTGTCACACTAGGGTAGACAATGGTCACAGAGTCCGTCTAGCAGTGTTGCAAAGCTGAAAAATTTTGCACAACCTTACCGGAACTGGGGCAGAAGTTAAAGTAAGCTGAGGTGAGTTGGGGTTTTATGCCAATTCAAGAGCAGGGTTGCAGATTAAAATTTTTGCCAGTCAGACATTTCATTTTTGACCCAAAAGACAAACCCGGAAGTGAATTTTTTTTATTAATAAAGTATGAGAAAGTATTACTATTTGTCAGTCTGATTAAAATAACTTGTAGGTTCCACGCCAAACTGTCTGATTACAGCCCGTAGACTCGCGTGTTCGAGCGCAATTCAGGTAGCCAATCAAAAGACGCCCAACAAATGCTTTCGGTGCGAGAAGCTAGGGGCAGATAACTCCGAACAGCTATCCTTTTGTCTGTTCCGAATGCTTTCAAAACAGCGACCATTTAAATAATATGATGTGATGGGTCAGCTATTTGACTGGGCTTTGGCTGCGCTAAACTGGTTCGGAACACACGCCTATACTGGGTGTTCTCAGACCTTGTGGCAAGGAATCTACAGAACCTGTTCGTATCCCGGTAGATATATTATTTTGCAAATTGTATTCCTCAGAACAAGGTCGATTTTAAACAGACTGTACTATTTGTTGACTCTTCATTTATTATACACTATTAAACATAATACGGTAGCAAGTAACTGGGATTTATCAGTGAAATAAAATGTTTATCAAGCTACAGTGAAAATAACTTATGTTTTCACTGCGACCAGAAACTGATATATTTTGACATCATTATGACATCACGGTGTTACTGTGGTTACGGGCTGTATCCCGATAGATGTACTTATTTGTGACTTTTATTTCTTGGAATACGGTAATTTTCATCCCACTGAATTTAGCGTATGGTTGATATTAAAGGATGGTAACTTTAACAATAAAGGTTATAACATTATAGCAAAGTCTTTGCTGTTTGTAAGCGATGATCACTTCATAAGCTAGACAACTGACAGGTAGATGACCCATACATACCTGGCGGTGTCCATGCTTCTTTTCGTGCGGTCAGTCCGCTTGTTGCTCCCCCTCGCGATGCTCCGGTAGAACTAACAGGGGACGAGAAAGATTTCCTCGCTGCAGGTGTCGACTTTGCTACAGTTGAAGCGGATTGAGACTTGATGGGGGCCTTATTTGTTTTTTCTGAAATATTTTTTCATCATGCGTTAAAAGGAGGGTTCTATCGGGGTATTTTTTATGCAAACGAAATTAGAGAGGATATTCCTGTTTACACATATATATGCTATTGAAACATGATTAAAAGTCAAAGATATTAATGAAGTTAATACTTTGATGACTTTACATTTCACAACCCATTCATCTGCTCTGCGAGTGGGGAAAATTTTGCAATGGCCTGATAGCTTATTGTTTATTAGTTTTATGATAATGTGAATATTCAATCAGTGTATATGTTTTATTATTTTTTTTTTTTTAAATTGGATAAAATATAGTGTGTTTTGCTTTCACGAAATGCCAAGAAACCAAGATGGCGGATGCTGCCATTAGATCGGTGATAGAACTTTCCCTTTAATGGTAACTTACACCAACATCTGAAGTTTTATAGTCCGGTGGCTAACTGATTTGAAGTATACACGCCGGATTAAAGCATGAAAATTGGCATAATGGTCCAAAAAACAATACTTATCAATAATTTTTGGGTGTGCCGGATTTTTTTGACCTACTTTTTCAAAATCCAAGATGGCTGCCAAGATGGCCGCCAAAATCTTAAATAGGCATATCTCGGTTGTTATTTGGCCTATCAACTTGATTTGAACAGCAAAATTGATGTTATCAATTATGCTCTCTTAAATGAAACAACTAACAGGTTGGTAAGACACATTTTTGTTTATCAATTTGCATTTTAAGTTATTTGCAAAATAACTTTAATAAGGTGAACAGCACGTCCCCAACTCCAGATCTCTTCTAACAGCAAACCATGATGCTATGACTATAGTTTTTTGAATCACTGTTCATTAGATTATATCTTTGTATCGTTGATAGTTTCCTTTGCAGTTGCAAAGCGATGTGCACTGAAGCTGCAATTTTAGCATACACTTTCTATTAGCAACACATTGGCAGAGATTTACTGTCACACTTGGTAAGTTCTCTGAATCTCCGGGGCCTCTGGAATTGTTTTCCTTTTAGGTTTCCAGGTGACATCATGTTTTCAAACATATAGGTGGTACTTCTTGCTGAGGATGGACAAGCAAGGTAACTAAAGACTTGCTTGATAGAAACTTTGTTGTACATGTTGTAAGAGAAAATCCTAGGCAGATGAAGCCCTCAATAGTCACAAAAAACATGCAGTTGGCTCCAAATCTACTGACTCGAAAGGGTGAAATAAAATGTGCTGTTACTTCTGTTACTTCTTGGTAGGATTGCCAAATCTTTCATGAACTATTTTTTTTCTTTCCACTGATATGGGACATTGTGTATAAGCATGGACATGGGGTAGGGCCATGGATTTCTGACTGCCATGACGTTTGTAAATGCTGTTGGCATCTGAAATTCGACCGCTTTACCAAATTCGCAGGATAGCAAATTGATGAACATATTTACAATTGCATCTGTGTTTTTTTTTATAACACCTCTATTGCATCCTGAACATAGAGGCAGATTCTTGTATCTACTTCTTCCAGACTGGTAGGATGTGCCTTCTCTCCACGACTTCTTGTTACCACACATGCTGCTTGTGTTACTTCCTACCCTCTTCAAAGTTGGTCTGAGTAACTCAATTCAAAGGTAACATTGTGTCAGGGGAAACCTTCCTTCTGATGCCCTTTCCTCTCCTATCTTGTGTTCTTAATACTTTATTCTTTGCGAGGGTCCAAATTCAGTTTAGAAGGTGCTGCTGCCCATGGATTCATATGGATCAAATTCATGTTCCTGGCAAGCGATGTACATTTGCTGATTATACCAAAGTCATCCTTCAGGTCAATTGGTGCTGTTTGGAGTTCATGTTAGCTTTTCGTTGTCTGTGTTTGAAAAGAGTCAGATGAGTATTCTTGTTTGGACAAAGATATAACAATTATAGTATCAAACATAACCATAATCACCAAGGGTCATCATTACCTGGGATTCTTCAAAGCAATGGTGTCATATGATCTGTTCACTTAAACTTTGAAAGTATGTTGTGTAGCAGGACCTTGTTCGTGATTCTGTCCTCTTTGTTTCTTTGGCTCTTGCCTGCTCGGATAACACAACCTATGTACACTTGCTGTCAGTGCTTTAGAGACATGACATCACGTTCTGATACCAGGAGAGAATCACTTCAACTGCCACTACGAGGTATTGCTTCTACGATGCCATATACTTCATCAGGAGAACGAACAGAGTATCAAAAGCTTTTGGGGTGCAGTTTTATAAACCATGTGATGTATTGTGAATGGATGGAACAAATATCATAACCACTATTTAAAATTGAAGATGAAATTCCCATATCAGTAATCAGTATGTACATTATCTTGAAGCTTCATTTACTTTGTCAAATATATTAAACAGAAAATATTCAAGCAGGATAAGTTAATATCTATGAATCTGTCACCAAAATGAGATTCATTCAGCGAGTGTAGCAAGGAGTATAAGGTTCACCATTGCCTGTAGATGGCGGTGGTAACATTACTATGAAAGTTGTGAAAAGTGTGAATATTCTAATATTGAATGTCTTTAAGTTGTCATAATATTTTTGAAGATTGATTTAAAATGCTGAATTACTGTGCAAACCGTGAAGATATTTACATCATTTGGTTCACAGAATATCCATATGTAAGAACAGAGAGATTATATCACGTGTAATTCGACAATAGATACAATAAATAGATTTTCTAATGGACATTTTACAACAAGACACTCACAAATAAATGCCACAAAATGATGAAGGTGTAAAATTGTTTTTTATTGGTATCTTAATAACTAGGTGTACCTAGTGATGAAACATTTTAAAGGAATACCGACTGCATATAAAAGTGTATTTTCCCATGTAAAAGGTCAAATTGTGGATAATAAATACATAAACTAACAAAAACAAAATATGTATGATCTATCTTAAAGAATTTGGGATACCCTATCATTGATAATTATGCATAACGTGTCCGTTACAGTCTCTGGAAACATGTTTGGACACTACTTATTGGTCATATTAACTGAAATGGATGGATAAGCAATTTCAAAACAGTGAGTCCAAATTATTTTTGAAGTAAAATGATATTGTTTTGGTGGCAGATAACGTTGTCTTTACTTCAAATATAATTCTTGAAACTGATTGCATGACTAATTTGGTAGAAATGGATACCATGCTAAGTTTGCATTATTAACTCCTGAGATTGAAAATCTGACAATTGGAGATGTGCATGGGATATTGTTTCGAACCCCTTTAAATCAATTTGAAATTCGACAACAATTCAGATTTTTTAATTTTTGAAAATGTATGGAATAGCAACTTTTCACTGAATTAATCAACCTCAAATTATATACTTATTTATATATAGGATAGCAGTGTCCTTTATGGTCTCTGTGAATAAATATCACTGTGGCATTGTACCTAATGTGAACACAAGCAGCCATACACGGGTTTGTTTATAACAAGTGCGACCTAAATCTGAGCTCTGGAATGTACAGGCCATCCTACCGCCTTACCAGTATCTCTCAGTCTTATCTCTCTCCGCCTTCCAGAGTCGGTCAGCTACAGTGTGTGTGTCAACTAGCGTGCCCAGTGCTAAAGGGATATGAGCAACTTTAATCAATTAATTCAGGCTAATTAAGAAAGTTAAAATCGGGCACACCCCCGCCATATGATTCGTATTGGTGGATACTTGAAGTGTGCAAAGTTTCTTGCTTTAATCCGGTGTGTATAGATAAAGGTAAAAATCTGCAGTTAGCCACTGGACTATTACTCTGTAATTAAATCCTTCGTCTGCAGTAATAACTGTAATATTGTGAGTAAGCCTATTTAAGACCCATAGGCTAATCTCGAAATACTCCTGAAATGTGTCACTCAGAAAGGCTTTTCAGTGATTAGGTTTTAATGAGTTATTAAGAACATAAAGCAATTAGACCATTTTCAAATCTTCTTCATGAATGTTGTTTTTTAAATTTGTTTTATTCATACATAATCATATTCTGAGATCTGTTGTTTATTAACATATCTCTATTATATTGATTTTCAGATTTTGATAAACAGACTAGGGTTTTTAAGCAAAAAAATTTCCAAAATCTTTTACCTTTAATTGTTGGTTTTGCTTTTGATGCTGGTGCTGTTTTTTTTGGAGCAGGAGTGTTTTTCTTTGATCCTTTTTTTGTCTCTACTTCAGAAAAGTCGCTGTCATCACCCTCGTCATCAAAATCACCATCGCTGTCACTGCCAGCTTCAAACTCGCTCCCTGTCGACAATACAAAACATAAAAAATTTAATAATCGATTCGAAATATGGAATACCATTACTATAAAACTCATTTGTTTAACAATGCTTTCAAAAGTATTTCACTTGATCCGAAGTCCCCCGTTTTTACAAATTCATGTACATAATAATAATATACAAAACATACCCAATCCAAAATATATTGTTCTTATTTCAACAACAGCTTTACCAGAAACGGTAAAACTATAATTAACTTGAAAATACACTCAAAGCAAGTTTGTTTTTCCCAATTGTGGATTTTTATGTATTCATAATTATGTGTCTTGTGATTTGTCATATGCTTTTGTTATATTTGCCTGTATTATAAAATATGGAAAATAAAAATAAAAAAAAATAAAAAAAAGTTTGTTTTTCATCGCCGAGTTCCCCTGTCTTGAATGACTAGCTGTTGACAAAGATTGTTAAACATTTTTTCAGCCGAACACTAGTTAGTGACTTCCTAGCCATGAATGTCTGAAATTATAAAATGGCACCACTCCACTTAGTGGGTAATACATATGCAAAGTTTTAGGAAGATGTGATGAGGAGTTTTGGAGCTGTGCTCCAGAAAAGAACCTCTGAACAAAATCAAAATCCAACACGTTTCTATGGAAACGGAAAAAACAATTCTCAGAAATCTGTAAATATCAAAAGGTTCAGTTGGTGGGTGATACACATGGAAAGTTTCAGAAAGACATCATGAACGGTTTTTGAGTTCTGCTCCAAAACGGAATGATTACGGACTGACAGACGGACAGGGAGACAACTACATCCTTTCCACTGCCGGTACCGTTTTGCAGGGAAACGGCTGATCAAGTTTCAAACGGATCACTCTTTGGCCCTTCTCAAACACCGGTATACTTTTCCGTGGTTCGGCCTGCAGCAAAACACATCACAGTGGTGTTTTGGAGGTCACAAATTTGATACGTATGATTAAGTACGCTCAGAGTAAATAGGCTGGCGTTTTGATAGCCACAAAAATGATACATCTGACACCACTTTGGACGTTGAAAAAAATATCCAGTATTACATACCTGTGGGATAATAAACAGATGCAATCGTTAGGTAAGTAGTATCATAAATATAGGAGGTGAGGAGAGTTTAACACCACTTTCAAGAGTATTTCACTTATATATCACTGCGGCTGGTATTATGACAGGGAGAAAGCCCGTAACACTAGTGTGGCTATGTATTGCTGTGAGACCTGCGAGCATCGGCTGGAACTAGCGAATCATGGGTGGTACTGCACTGAAATATAGTGTAGCATTGCACCCAAACCTTACTGCGTGTAGTACAGTTCTCTACGGCAAACAAAGTTGCCGGGGCCCCTAGAGGGATTCGAAGATTGTCCCAACCGGAACAAGCAAACAGTGGGAAGTACTGTGCCGAAAATTCAGTGTAACAAATCTTACTGTATGCAGAACAGTTCTCTACAGTATCTGGAGAGCCCCTGGGGGAATTAAAGTTTAAAACACCCTAGCTCGAACAACAATATAAGTAAATAGATATAACAAACTGACTGGGTCCCAATGATTTTGTTATGTCCATGTTTTACTTACTTTTCCTCAGCAAAGAATTACTGTTTTTTCTCTTAAATATTTTCATTCATAAAAAATGTTCTCAAACTGTCAGAGGCACTTTCCACATGTTGGTCTAAATGATTTTGTTACTTCCATGTTTTACTGACTTCCCCCAGGAAAGAATTTCTGCTTTTTCTCATAAATATTCGCATTCAAAATTCTCAAACCTTCAGAGTCACTATCCACATATTTCGACTTCTTGGCAGGGGTGACCCTCCTTCTTTTGGCTGGTTGTTCTTCTGCGTTCAGGTCCGTCTCCAGAACCTGAATATCTTCAACCTCGGCCGGCCGCTTCGAACTTTGGGGCGGAGCTTTTGTCAAAGTGGGCGGAGCTTGTGACACCAGGGGCGGGTTCTCGGAAGATCGCTCGGTCACTTTCACTTCCACAGGTAACAGCACAGGAGGAGAAGCTTCAGCTTTCCGTTCATTTGCTGCTGAAAAAAACATGAACAATGTGAATATGGATTCAGCCTACGGTAATAAGATTTCAAAACTTCACTTGTAAAAATGAATTTGTTAAAAGTAATTTTAATAACCCTTTACCTACCTATGCTGTCATAATTTGGCTCAGTCTATCTTTAGCAAGTGGTAAGTCTAAAATTATTTCCTATGATTTGGTATGATTCCTATCATTGCTGTGCAATAGTACTGTTGCTGATATATTTTATTTCGTTTTTAATTTATTGGAAGTTTCACATTTCGGTGAAGCCACGCTTTGTAGGCATTAACATCCTTTTCTGGGGTACAAAAATTTTAAGTATTCATTTGTTTTAAACGTAAAGTGTTTATTGAATAATTTGTAATTCAATATTTATCCTAATTTTGCACATTTATCTAAAAAAGGTGCATTTCAAGAGATGTTGACAAACCACGTGTTTTGTTCGATGTCACCTAATTTCGCTAGGGCACATAATTTCGTTATGTTTATTTTTTGCTGTAAGTATATTTCATTTAAGGTAATTCATTAGTAATTATTAATTTCTCAATGTAATTACAGCAACATTTCCTGGTAATTTGTTTGTAATTTCTATTTATTTTAATTCTAGACTTAAGAAATGTTTTTTGTTTCTGTTATAGCTTGAACCAACCTAATCAACCTAAGCAACCTAGTCAACCTAACCAACCTAACCAACCTAACCAACATAGCCAACTAGTAAACAACCCATGCAATCAACCTATTCAACCTCTAGTCAACCCAATGTAATCAACTTAGTCAACTTTTATCAACTCAACATATCAAAATACATAAACCTACATTATCAAGCCAGTCTACCTCACTCAACCTATTTATGCATATGAACAATTATTGGATATGAACTCTGAAGTGTTATGAATTATTGAATATGAACTCTGAAGTGTTATGAATATTGAATATGAACTCAGAAGTATATTGAATTTGAAGAATGAATATGGAAATGAACATATGGAGTATGAAGTGAATGAATGTTTGTACTGAACATGGAACCATATCAAGTGAATTAAAGGTTGTGTACAAGAAATCAACTTTGTTTTGCCTACAAGTACCATTTTATCAGTATTTATTTAAGAAATAAAGTTCGCTGTACCCCAATGTGTTTTGTAATAAAGTATAGTTTTGCCCTGAACTATTATAGTTAAAGTACGAGGACGGCAGTCCGAGTACTTTGATGTTATAATAGTTCAGGGCAAAACTATACTTTATTACAAAACACATTGGGGTACAGCGAACTTTATTACTTTTCTAAGATAACCCATAACACAACATTCTGCTTTGAGTAAATTTGCAAGAAAAATAGAGTTTACTTCCTTAATATTAATAATCCATGATCAGGGCCAACTGACAAGCCGTGCGACAACAGCGACTATGATGTCATTGTTCTGTTGTGACGTCATAGTTGTTACTGGGGTTGCCCAATGCGGATTTCGTCGTTTTGGTTCAAGTACAAATGTAGCTTGAAATTTAAGATTAATTCGGATGCAAAAGAACACATTCCTTCAATAATCGTTATAACAAGTATTTGTCACTAAGGTGACATGATCCCCCACCGCAAATTAATACTTCAAATTTTAAAAATAATGTCAAGATCAGCAAAATCGACTGTCAAACATGTCTAAAAAGTCGAAGTTCCACTGTGACCTTGAGAAAAATGTCAAGGTCACCAAAATCTAATCAGCCCTTTGTCTTTCCTAGGAGGTGCATCATGTAAGATATGATGGAATCCCGGTGAATGGTTCTTGAGATATCCCGCTGACAACCTTTATATGTACATTAACATGTAAAAAAATTCAAAGTTCAGCTTTGACCTTGAAAATTATGTCAAGGTCACCCAAATCTAATTAGCCCGTCGTCTTCCCTAGAAAGTGCTTTGTGTAAGAAATGATGAAATTCCGGTGAATGGTTCTTGAGATGCCCCGCTTTACATGTACATTAACATGTCGAAAAATTCAAAGTTTCGCTGTGACCTTGAAATAATGTCAAGGTCACCAAAATCTAATCAGCCCGTCATCTTCCCTTGGAGAAGCTATGTGTAAAGTATGAAGAGAATCCAGCAAACGGTTATTGAGATATCCTGCTGACAAGGGTAAAATGACAAAGTCTCATTGTGACCTTGAAATGAAGGTCAAGGTCACAAACCTCTGTAGGAACATTACTCTTGCTATGATGAACCCATATGCAAAATATGAAAAGAATCCAGTGAATAGTATTTGAGTTATTCCATTTCGTACGGACGCAGCCGAATACTTTATCCCCCGCTTCGCGCTAAACGCGCGGCGGGGGATAACAACGCTACCGTTGTTTTAGGACATCATCATTTGCAGAAAAACACGGTCTTTTCAACTGCCCTCTTTCGTTGGGTTTCCATGGGCACACGTGACTACGAGGGGAGCGGAAACGTCATTCAATTGTTACGTCATCACAAAAACTATACCTTTATCGTCTGATAAAGTACTATTATTTCGATTGTTCTAGCCGCTAGGCATCTTAGAACATACAATAGATGATGTTCTCGGCAGGATAAAGGCAACAGAGGTAAGGTGAGCTGGGGTTTAACGCTGCTTTCAAGAGTATTTCACTTACATTACGGCTGCTAGTATTATGGCAGGGAGAAAGCCAACAACGCCATGTGGCTATGCATTGCGGTGAAACCTGCGAGCATCGGCTGGAACTAGCGAACCATGGGTGGTACTGCACTGAAATTCAGTGTAGCATTGCACCCAAACCTTACTGCGTGTAGAACAGTTCTCTACTGCAGACAAAGTGGCTGTGCCCCTGGCAGATTCGAACCCCGGACCTCTTGATCCGAAGCCGAACGCACTAACCACTGCACTATCCCGCCCCTAAAGGCAACTGATATTTTTTATATACATTGGGGTCATATGCGGATAAAGATGCAAATTATAGAGGTCAAATGAGGAACTTTTTTTTAAAATTAAAATTTCACACACGTTAACATTTCATCGAAACATTGTGTATTTAAACAAGCAGACAGAGTCGGCCATATCCCCGGCCTTTGGGAAAATTTATTGAAGAATAGTTGTTGAATAACAGTGACTATGAACCAAGGAGTTTGCACACAAAATTTCAGCTCCTTAGACCAAGTGGTTCTGGAGAAGAAGACAAAATGCGAAAAGTTTACAGACGGACGGACGGATGGATGGACAGACAGAGGCCGGACACCGTGCCATGCCATGAGCCATTCGAGCCTTTCAGGCCAGATGAGCTAAAAATACATCCATGGCAGTTTTTGAGTTCTGCTCCTGAAATAAATTATTAAGTTATGTATCCATGGAAATGGTAAAAATTAAACAAATAAAAAATTGTGAATAAGTTGAAAACCCAAAAAGGCACATCTACACATGATGATTGTTCCACACACCAAGTTTCGTTGCGATATGTCTTATAGTTTTCGAGTTCTGATCCGGAAACGAAATTCTAAGTTACATTTCCATGGAAACAATCAAAAAAAATAACTCGAAGAAGTTGAAAACCCCAAAAGGCACATCTACACATGATGATTGTTCCACACACCAAGTTTCGTTGAGATATGTCTTATAGTTTTCGAGTTCTGATCCGGAAACGAAATTCTAAGTTACATTTCCATGGAAACGGTCAAAAAAAATAACTCGAAGAAGTTGAAAACCCCAAAAGGCACATCCACACATGATGATTGTTCCACACACCAAGTTTCGTTGAGATATGTCTTATAGTTTTCGAGTTCTGATCCGGAAACGAAATTCTAAGTTACATTTCCATGGAAACGGTCAAAAAACATAACTCGAAGAAGTTGAAAACCCCAAAAGGCACATCTACACATGATGATTGTTCCACACACCAAGTTTCGTTGAGATATGTCTTATAGTTTTCGAGTTCTGACCCGGAAACGAAATTCTAAGTTACATTTCCATGGAAACGGTAAAAAAAAATAACTCGAAGAAGTTGAAAACCCCAAAAGGCACATCTACACATGATGATTGTTCCACAAACCAAGTTTCGTTGAGATATGTCTTATAGTTTTCGAGTTCTGATCCGGAAACGAAATTCTAAGTTACATTTCCATGGAAACGGTCAAAAAAAATAACTCGAAGAAGTTGAAAACCCCAAAAGGCACATCTACACATGATGATTGTTCCACACACCAAGTTTCGTTGAGATATGTCTTATAGTTTTCGAGTTCTGATCCGGAAACGAAATTCTAAGTTACATTTCCATGGAAACGGTCAAAAAAAATAACTCGAAGAAGTTGAAAACCCCAAAAGGCACATCTACACATGATAATTGTTCCACACACCAAGTTTCGTTGAGATATGTCTTATAGTTTTGAAGTTTGAGGCCGGAATGGAAAAGCCCGGACGCACAGACGGACAGACGGACGGACGGAGCTCATTTCTATATCCCCCGCCAACTTCGTTGTGGCGGGGATAAAAATAGAGCCATGGGCTCTGTAGCTCAATAGTACTTGAATGATTTATTATCTAAGATTGAAGATCTAAAAAAAATAACCATTGCACTGTTAGCCTTTTGCATGCTTCAGAGTAATAAGTATTTTATCATACAAACCAAGGGTCACAATAATTGATGACTATTAGTACGACAAACAGATCTTACCAGGTACTAACTGTTAAAAGTGTTAATTCAAATAGTACTTATTCTGTCAGATAGGAGTTTCATTCAATTAAATGCAGTTAAAATGCTGTTAAGGGTATAGTCTAGGCACACACAATCACTTCTGCGCATGTCTGAATTGACGGCATTCAAACTGACAAGAAATTCACGTCATCAACACTAAACAACTATAATTAACAATATGTAACGACATTTATGTTTACAGATGATCTATGTATGTATTCATGTCAATGAAGCACTAAATATTAGCAAATAAGCACATTTAACATGATATTAACGACAACCGAACGAATTGTGGCATTGTTTGTCAACACCGGTGCGAGTTTCATTCAACACCGGTCACTCGCTCCGTTTGGCGATCAGCTGCTCATCAGACAAAATCATCAAAAGACAAGTGTCAACGGAAGACATGTTATTACTCAAGACGAAATAAGACATAAAAGAAGAAGATATCAGCGTTCACCGTTGCTGAACACGCAGTCATAAAACCCGGCTTCTGAAACTTCATATTTCGATGACACCGACCCGAGCCTCCATGCCCGGCGTGAGAAGCGATGTAGTGACTTGTTACTGTCACTCAATCATCCTACGACTTTGACTGATCCATTTGAAAATTTCGGTAAGTTAAACAAATACAAGTATTTACAGTACATTAATAACATTGCTTTTGAAAATATGTTGACTACCGTAAATCCTTTAAAAGTTGAATAATCAGATTACAGTTACAGTCGGCTTTTTAGAAGTCTACTAATTTCAAAGCAAATCGAACCAATTAATTATTATATTGGAACGCAAAAATTCAAACTAAAAATAAACACCTTCAATATCGGATATATTTGTTAACATTGATAAATTTAGCCCAGCAATTACTCAAGGCCTGTGAAGGCAGGCAATTATTTAAAGCATTTACGGTAATTTGATACTGTTGTTCATGATAAAATTGCTTTGTGATCATTGTGCAATTAATTCTAAAATATGCTACTGTTAGATAAATCAGTATATTTCTTAAAATATGCACAAATCTATTCTCCCATCAGATGTCTTTGCAGTGTAGGTGGAGCCTACATGGAGGTTGTTTTTCTGTACTTTGAGTTTGTACATTTCTTTTGAAATACACAAAAACAAAAATATGTGTGTGAAAAGGTACTGATTAAATTAATCTGTATTTTCAGGTTCATATTGCTGGTGAGACACTGAGACACCAAACTGATGCCAAAAGATGTCAAACTGAGGTAGGATGACACACATACTCATTACTGAAACCGGAACATGCAGAACACACAAGCTGGTAGGTTAATGTGCATGTGTATTTGTGCAATACACATATTTTCCCTCTCGAATGACAGCCAGTCTTTGATAAACATAAAGTTTGTGTAATATTATTTTCAATCCCAATTCTACATGCCGCCATTGCCAGTCAGAAATAGAAGCAGGTTAAAAATAATAATTTTATTTTAAAAAAAGAGTCAAATTTACAATATTTAAAAGTATCAATGAAGTTGTCATGATTTGATAACATAAAATAATATTAATATTATGTTTTCTCATCACATTTTCCAAATTAATGGGATTGTTGGACATATATCATGTTACTGCCTATCATACTTCATGCCAAAAGGTTCACTGAAATCTGAAAGGTTTTTTTGTGGGTTGTAACTGATAAAATCAGGTTACAGGATAGCACAATAGTTTGAGCATTAATATTTTGTATCAAAAGGTAGTTACTTGCAGTAGAAAACTGTTTTACCTGTATTGATGTAGGTTCAATGAGTAAAATGATGCATTGTACTTCACACATGGTTCCTCCAATGATCACAGGTTTCATTGCAATATACATGTACATATATACTCTAACACTTAAAATCTGAAAAAATATGTGTTTATATCTGAAAAAAATATTGACAGAAATATAGAGAAAAGGAGACATTTGAAAATTCCATTTCTTACAGTCTACTTTTCAATTTTTAATAAAATAGTACTATTTTCAGAATAAATACTTTTGAGTCTGAGTGTAAGACTAATGTGTAAGACTATGATGCTGAGAGTTTTGTCCAAGCAATAATACTACAGGCATGAATTGATATAGGTGAATTATTTTTGAAAGCAAGTTCAAAACATAAATTATCCTTACCTTATCCCACCAGCTTAGCTTTATTATATACACTGGTAATAATTTATTAATTGATATAAATATAGACTGTAGATTTTCCCTATATGCTCTGTATTGTTTTGTTTACATTTCAGATTTTGGACAATTGTTATGCTGGAATCAATTTCGCTTCTTACTTCTACCTGGACAGGATTACATCATGAACTGTATTGTATACAACCAACAGTGTCTCTAGAGTGAAGGGTCATCCAGTACATTGAAGCTCAGTTGATTGCAGAAAGAAGTCAGAAATACACAATTACTCTGATCATGTGGCAAACACTGTGTCCATGAAAACATTGGATTTTCAAATATTATTGTTATGTAAACTGTGCATACTAAATATGAACTTTAATTTGTTGATTTGCTAAGGTTCCTTACTATTTCACTGTCAAATGATTAAATTATTCATTATTGTTAATATATTTTCCGGATTAATAAATAAAATGTATGTTTTAAAGAAATTGTTTGTTATAATTTGTCAAGATATATATTATATATATATATATATATATATATATATGTGATAACATAAGAAGGTATTACTGATTCATCTGACAATCTTAGTGTTGGATTCACTTTTCAAAACTACCGTATTTCCTCCAATAGACACCATCCCCCAGATACAGTTTTTTTTAAAATATTAATATACTGTTTATTTTTTAATTTGGTCAATATATACGTTTCCAAGGATTTAATTGCACAGATTAACGAGAAACAATATTTTCTGGTAACACGTATTACTGCAGTTGAACTACATGTAAGTTTATTATGACAATCAGCTGTTTGCAACTCTATTGCAAACGGTAAACAAGTTAAAAATCCACCACTGACACAACACGCTCTCAGTCGTGTGGATTGGAAATTTTCTACAATACCTTTGCCGATAGTAGTTTAGTCATCTTAATGATTACATTCCATAACTGGAGCTTACATATTTGCATGGGGAAAAGTGTTTGTGTGGTGGCCCCTTCAAGATTTCACGAACGGTACTCAACCCGGAAGTGCATGTCGTAAGTTACTCGTATGGAAATCAGTCTACTGTACCTGACACGGGTTTACGCAAAGTTATATTTTTGATGATTATTAAACGTTCACCTAGTTCTAATTAACTTCCTCTAGGAATTCTATATATTTATTTCAAAGGGGGATTTTATTCACATCGAAATTTACATGCTGCTTGCCGTCATGCTAGAAACAGTGTGCCGTGGCCCGAAATCTGAATAACAGAATTTCCGACACACCGGGTTTGGACAACAATGTTTTGAGGCATATTTATAACTTAAGCGTTTCTTTCACGATCAATCATTTTATTTAAAATACAATAGTGTTAGATTTATATATTGATGCACACTTTAATCAATGCGTGGATCACTACACTGCAGATACACCGGGCCGCCTCGTATTTCCCGGTAAGGCCCGCGCCATGGATGATAAAGGCGAAAATCGGACCAAATAATTTGCCGTGATCAATTTTCAAAACGTTATGGCGGATTAATTCATTCGGTGACCCCACCATATTTTTATTTAATTATGATCGATATAAAGTAAAGTTTCATTTCCGAGATTTTTATAAAATCGTTGAATTTATAAAATTGTTTTATTCAGCATAATATGAAAAAATAGTGTCATAAAAATCGACAAATTGAAATTGAATCCCCCAAAATATAATTAATTTTATGTTTTTTAAACATATTTTTGCAATAAATACAAAGGTTATCATTAATATATTTGATAAAAACAACAATAGTTGAAATCCGGTGCCAATTAATTAAAATATGATTAAAACAAGTAATATATGTATTTTCCCGTTTTTTTCACTGGGGCCATATTTTAAATTGCTTATAACTCTTTAATTAGGTCCGTGACCCCCAAATTTTATTTCAAATTTGAATTCAGCACATTGAAAAGTACTTACAAACGAAAAATCAGAAAAATCTTGAAACTTTTGTTTCTGGGTAGACTATACCCTTAAAGGATGGCTCAGACAAAGTAACTTTAAGGGAAAAACATGCAAAGCGTTAATTTCAAAACACGAAAAAAGAACATCTTTCAATAAAACAAACATTAGCTTGCAGTTAAAAAATGCACTAAGCCAACATCCCCCAAACCAGCACCCCAACCCTCTCCCCCTATCTACACATTAAAGAAGTTATCATCCAGAGAATCTTGTTTTCTTATGTATGCCCCAATCTGATTAAAATCGACCTTGTTCCGAGGAATAACATTTGCAAAATACATATCTATATATATATACATATATATGAACAGGTTCTGTAGATTCCTCGCCACAAGGTCTGAGAACATCCCGTATAGACGTGTGTTCCCAACCAGTTTAGCACAGCCAAAGCCCAGTCAAATAGCTGACCAATCACATCATAGTTTTTAAACGGTTGCTGTTATGAAAGCATTCGTAACAGACAAAAGGATAGCTGTTTGGAGTTATCTGCCCCTAGCTTCTCGCACCGAAAGCTTTTGTTGGACGTCATGTGATTGGTTTACTGAATTGCGTCAGAACATGGGAGTCTACGGGCTGTTACCAGACCGTTTGGCGTGGAAACATCTGAACGATATGAGTTCTTATCCCAGTAGATGCACTATTTTGGACATTTTTTCTGTGGAATACCGTCGGTTTTAATCTGACTGATGTACGCCCCTCGAAGACAAGATATGACTTGAGCAACCTCTGTGGGGAGAGAACGGTACATACGAGGAGCTTGTATCTGCGGAGAGTCCGACGTGTTGCTGTCAGAACCCTGAGACTCGCTGATGGACAGATTGAGCGCCTCCTGGAGCTGCCTCTCGTACAACTTCTGCTCCAGAGACAACCTGAAACATTCAGCTCAAGTTAGAGATGACTGCGTCAAGTCAAGTCAAAGATGTTTATTGTACTTGAGGCCTCCGGCCCATATACAAGTATTATACATTTACATTATGTTATTAATATGATACATACATGTACATTACAACAAATTACAGTTAAGCTGCGTATAACATTTTCATTTCTGGAAGACAAGATGAAACAAAGGCAGTTGAAGGATATTTTAAAAGGTAATGATTCTGGATGTATTGTTGTCTTCAGTCATTATAATTTGGACATACAAAAGCAAAGTGAATTTCTGAAAGACATTTAATAAAGAATATGCTGGACCTAACTCACTTTTATCTAATCGAAATATCTTTCAATCTATAACATGGTCTCTAATCAGATCATCTTGCTTTAAATAACCAGCCAATGAAATTACTTTAAATTGACTTTAATATTGGCAGTGCCCAGGGGAAAAACAATGAGAGAATATTTAAGAAATAGAAGAGTTGGCATGCTTTATAAAACATAGCAGATTAGCAGGGAGCATTTAACACGAAGAGTGCGACCCTGCTATGTTTTATTCTACGATAAAGCACAACAACAAGTCTTCTATTTCTTATATGAGATGCCCTTAAAAACTTACTCGCTTTAAATAAAATCTGTCGAGATTATATATATAATGTTATTTGTATGAACTGTATTTAGAAAATATTAATGGCTCCCGTCGTAGAACACATTCACAAGAACACATTCACAATCTAAGTGACATAAAATATGACGTGATTTGCTAAGCGACGCTCTCACTGACGTCCGAAATCACGAGAATGTTTTATTGTCTCATAGAACATGCTGCCTGCGCCTGTGTTTTATTGCTGTGAGTATCTTATATAGGAATATACAGCTATGAGTAACCAAGTGATACAAGGTGAAATCTGATTACACAGTCAGGGGATGTTTGGGGTATTGCGGATACAAATACCTTGAGAAAGCAGGATACAAACATACATATCACAGGAACTCATTATCGTAAGTAAAATGTAGGTAAAACATAGTGGTGCACCGATCGATCAAATAATCGGTTTATTGATCGTTTGAGGCTAACAATCCGATTATCGATCATCAAAAATCCAAATCGATTACACTGAATTTAATATTCAAAATTAACAAATGATTGTTGTACATGCAAGCTTTGGAAACACCTCTAAGTTGACACGAAATAGCGTCATCGCCTGACTACCGTAATACAGTCATACAGTCTCATCCAGGCAGCTTGTCTTGTCTTCATGAATTCCACTTGGTGATTTATATATCTAGTCGATCATTTATCGATAATTGATCGCCAGATGACTTCGATAATCGATTAGGGTGTTAGGGGTCGATTCCCAACACTAGTAAAACATAGGTAAAACAAACCTATCCCCTATATAACATAGAGTAAAGGAGCACGGACAGCCATGTTGCCGATCTAAGGGTCCATTCAAAATTAGGTTAAGAGTTACGCTAAGAATTGGTGACATACACAAATGAACGCACGTACTTATCAATTATACATTTCTCTGCAAAACACGGCTAATTTCCAACATATGTCACCCCTAAGAGAACTTTAATAGCTCTTCTAACTCGAAAATCGGCCACAAAAACCTCTCCTGTGAACGTTAGTACGCAGTCTTTACCCTTTCGAACGATCTGTGAATTTAGATTCCCCTTCAGCCAAGGAGTCTGTACATAAAATTTCAGCTCTCTGGAGTCATTGGTTCTGGAGAAAGTGGTGAAGAACTCCAAACATACAGGTAGGGGCTGATTGCTCAGGTAGGAAAGTGCGAAACACAATTTGAGTTCAATCATTTTGGTGTACAGGAAAACAGCAGCATTGTAACAAAGGTTATATTGGAACCTTGCAGAGAGAATGGGGGATTTTATGGACACTTCAACAGCTTGACACAAGTTACGGATCAATGTTATCTTGCTGAAATATAGCTGTAACAGTATCTCATAACAATGTTAAACAATACATAATGCCCATTCATGTCAAGGCAAGAAAATCAAAATTTTGTGTGATGTATATACATGTATTTTCAAAATAAAAATTATTTTTAAAATGTTGACGTACGCACCTCTCCGTTTTCTTTCTTTCTGTGTTTGTTTTTATGTCATCTTTCTTCTTGTCTTTACTTTTTGTCTTATTTTCTTTGTTTGATGACAGACTTTTCTTCTTGCTGGAGGGTGTTGGGTCAGCAAAATCATCTAAAACAAACAACAACATCATCTGTAAATACAAATTCAACCCAAGATCATTATTGAGCATTTTACACACATGAGATATCACTTAAACAGTATGAAAACAAAAGCAAACTTTAGTGAAACTTATCAAATGTTTTAGCAGAATTCTCCATATTTTAAAAAAAATCATTTTAATCTGATATGAACATTTAGTAGAACAATAATTTTTTATGACAATACACTCTAAAGCAGACTAAGATTTTCACCATGGAAAACCTAACCCCAAAATGTTTTCACAAATTATCATTATGGGGAAAAATCTTTTAAAGAAAATGTTTGCTTAAAACTTTCCTAATTTGTTTACATTTTTTTTAAAAACGTATAATTTTTTATTACCATCTCCTTCGTCCCCTGCCCCAAACGCAGCATAGTTAATTTGCTTTCTTTCTCTGAAATCATGACATTAAAAAGTTACTTTAAAATATGGTGAAAAGATTTGCATTTCTGCACCAATATTTACCTGCAGCATGGTGCCAAAAACAGTATCATGAAGTGAGGTGCATTGGGGTTTAACGCTGCTTTCAAGAGTATTTCACTTATATCATTGCAGGGAGAAAGCTGCGAGCAATGACTGGAACTAGCGAACCATGGGTGGTACTGGTACTGCACTAAAATTGTGTAGCATTGCACCCAAACCTTACTGCATGTAGAACAGTCCCCCCACAAAGGACCTCTTGATCCGAAGTCGACCGTGCTAACCACTGCGCTATCCCGTGGCGCTATCCAACCCCTTTCAAGATGCTAGGGATAGCAACATGACCTTACATACATTTCTCATACAATTAAATTCAATCAATTATAGGCCCACATTCACAATACATCAAGTGACTATTTCCATGCCGCGGCGCTGATTGACTGCAGTGAAAATTCACATGACATAGCCCAAGCTGAACGGTAGTCAGATGGAAATGCAGTGAGGTAACAGTGTGAACTTAGATCTGACATTACGAGATTGCTTTATCCACTTCATCAATATCTAAAGGAAGAAATAGGCGGCGCTAGACGACCTGTTAGAGAGAGAGGGCTAGGTGGGATAGCAGCATGCGGATCCACTTAAGGAACCAAACCCAAGTTTGGGATAAAATAGAAGAGGATAAAGTTGCCATCAAAGCATAGGGATATCCGCAGAAAGACCAAAATAGTTTGTCACATGTTTCCAAGATGTTTTGTTACAGGTCTGAAGAAGGCTCACACCTTCAAAACGTAACAACAAGTCACATTTTGAGGCATCAACTGTAACAATCACATCAATGGGTATTGTTAAACATGTTACTACAGTTAAGTGAAAACTCGAAAGTAGCGAAAGGCAGATCTACATGTATTAGGCAACATTAGAAAAGTTAAATGTTTTGAGCACATTTTTTTTAAAGTGACGTGGGAGTGAGGACTATTTATATTTTTTTGTTGAAAAAAATTACGCGAGAGGAGGACATTTTATTTGTTCCCATCAAAATATAGCCTGGAAATGGTTGAAGTATACAAACAGGAAGAACAAGTGTTCTTATATACAGTCAAGCCGCGATAATCCGGCCACCGATAATCCGAATCTCGCAGTTTCCGAACGGTTGGAAGATGTTACCAAACTAATCTCTTTAGTAGTCCTCAGTACTCAGTAGTTCGAACATTTCACTATCCGAACGTTTTTGATGAAAAACGGAAGCGTTCGGATTATCGAGGCCTGACTGTAGTACCAGTACATTTGGTATGCAATCGACTTTGAGGTTAACAAAAATGATGCGGCAAATTCTTAACTTATTTTTTCAAATAAAAAGATGTACTGGAAGTGCCGATGAGTGAGTGAGTTATTTTTAACGCCGCTTTGGCAGTATCGCAGCCATTAGCGGCGAGCCGATGCACTAGAAACATTTAATTTTTTTATTTAGTCTACGTATCATGATCAGTTAGATGAAGTTAGGATGTACAGTTTGGAAGATATGCTCTGGATAAAGTATCAATTGAAAGGATGGACAGAATGAACAGAATATATACTTCAGTTGCTTTGTAAGCAGAAATTTCAATAAAGACAAAACAGCACCATAAATGTTAGAATCACAACAGTCTGATTGAAATCGACCTTGTTCCGAGGAATACAACAAGGTCTGAGGACAACCCGTATTGGCACGCGTTCTGTACCTGTTTAGTTTAGACAAAACCCAGTCAGATAGCTGACCAATTACATCATGGAATCTAATTTTCACTGTTTCGAAAGCATTCGGAATCCTTCGTTAACATGTTGCTCATGTTATGAAAACTGACGAAAGTATGGCTCTTGGGAGTTACTTGCCCCTAGTTTCTCATCACGAAAGATTTTGTTTGACGTTCTGTGATTGACTACCTCATTAGTCATTACTAGTATCAAAACATGAAAGTCTACGGGCTGTTATCAGACGGTATTGCGAGGAAACCACTGAACGATGAGTTCGTATCCCAGTAGATACACTATTTTGCAACTTTCATTCCTCAGAAAACGGCCGATTTAATTCAGACTGTCACCACGCTATAATCTACTGTAATGTCAGTGGCATGCGCACATAGAATAACAGTCTACTTGTTCCAAATTTCAACACTCTTGTTGGCTGTTATAATAGGAATTAGTGATTCCAGTATGATTATTTCATGCAGAAAATGTATTGTGATATCAAACCACATTGAATATTATTCAGTTTGTCAAAAAATCATGATTATGTTGGAATATTGTTTGAATGTTTTTATCGATTAATAGTTGAAGTTCGATGAATTTGAAAGTTTTCAGTTTATACTTAAAATTTACCAAAAAATAAACTGAAGTAGGATTTTAGCAGTTAAAGGTGCATCCATTGTGTTTCATAAAATATTATTTGGCTTCAATACGTTCCAACACACCATATGTGCTGTTTACAGAACAAATAAAATCACTCAGCTTGCATATTCATCCCTAATCGTCAAATATATCATAATTTCTAGTTTCCAATTAAAATCGAGTAACATCATCATGCATGTCATGATGTGTAGAAACCGAAACTGCATGTCCCATTTACATGTACAGTAGTTAAATGACGTATTAAACATTATCAACTCAAATTTGGCATTTTTTCTGTTATTAATAAGATTCCAAAATTACGTTCGACTCATTGGCGCAACTCATTGGCGCAACTCATTGGCGCGCGTCAATTGCGATGCATTGTCCAATTTTCGACCAGAAATCACTACATTTTCCTTCATATCGTTAATATACTCAGTCCACTATCATCACTAACAGTCGATACTTCTCGATAAAGTAATACAATTTGTAACGTTTGAAATATGTGACCCCAACAACACAATGGATGTACCTTTAATAATGAGAAGCTTATTAATCTAGTGCTGACAGTGCATTGTTTACGGTGAATATTAATTGTGCATATAATCTCTGCAAAAAGAGATAATATCTCTGCTTTAAAAATCAATACTATACCTCATGGCTTTTCAAATCTGGAAAAATATACATGTAATATGAATAATGTTCTCAAGTCACGATTTGAAATCACTTTTTATGCTAGTCTTTCAGTCTTTCAAATGTTACATTGTTATCCCTCTATACTGTAACCTCGAGTGATTGGTTTTCGGACGTTTAAGACACAAATCAATGTTGACAATAAAAATGTTTGAAAATTAATAAATACTTATCATCTATTTTTCCATATGAGCTTTATCTAAAATAAATTGGAGACAATTCGTCGGGGAAAATGATTTGTAGACTATATTGTCTCATTTAGTGAGTACATCCGGAATTTTGACAGTCAGCGAGTGTATGCCGTTTTCGGACATCTGATTGGTCGATACCAAAAAGGGATATCCCAAGCTATTTATGTAACTTCCGTTGACCCAGCATATTACAAAAACGCAAGGACAACGTAGAAATTATGTTGGTAGCCGGTATGATTTGTTCAAATTATCAAATTGTCGACTTTTTCATAACATGCAAAAATTAGTTCAGGATAGAGATAGATTTTAATCTTAAGAGTGAAGTTTGTATAATATTACAAATCTTAGGAAGTTTCACACGAAACATGTTATTCTGACCGCTAGCGGAGACCTCTCCTTTGTAGTGATGATGTCACATGGCTACAAATATCATGAAAAAATACCCGAATGTGAGCCGTCCGAAAACCAAGTACTCCACGATATTGGACAGAAAGAGATCATATAATATTGACATGACAAAAACACAATTTTAATTCTCAATGTTTTATCATTATGTTGTTTTATTCAGACTACTCCAATGTAGACCTCATGTATCTTATCTAACTATAGTAGTAATTATTTTAGGTTCAGAATGTTTATTCTTGTGAAAATGTGAATTTTGGTGACAACAGCAGTTTTCATATTTGTAGCGTCAAAATTATGTTCAAAAGCAAACCATTGAAATATACTGGACAAATAAATTGTCAGTGGGTTTACCTCCGGGATCTTCGGCTTGTCATGTTACAAACTAAAACGTTACAAATAATCCATTATTTTGTTTTACATTAAAAATACTTTCATGATCATACATTCAGGAAATGAAATTTCCCTCCTTTCCACAACAACAAAGCTGTACTCTAGTACTTTCGAACTTTTCTTTCTGCGTATATTTCAGCAAGAGTTATCAAATTCAAAATAATCAAAAGCATATTTTACCAAGTGATCTATCGAAAACATGCGAATGTGATGACTACTTTTACTAATTGATTGCAACATAATTTTTCTACGAAACTAACACTTTTAAAAACTTCGTCACAGCGCCACCTCGCGGCGTAAGTCCATCCATGTCATCACTGTGGGTTTTAGAGCTGTCAACGGAAAACATGTGAACAACGAGGTAAGATTTAGATTAATGTCACGGATTTAATTGAAAACATGGTATTCTATTTCAGATCAGAGAGTCTTAGATGACAAGAGGTTCTATAGGAATAAATTAATCCAGGTCATGTAACGAACTCTGAAAACAATCTAGCCTAAATCTGTGCATCGCAGCATGTTCTATGAGTATGAAGTGTCAGATTATGAAATATTAAAATATTATTTATTATTTATGAATTATTTAGCTCATCAAGATTTCAATTAGATTGATTTCAAATGCAATGATCTTGAATGGAATTTGTGGTCACTGCCACTGGTCACATAGTACGCTTTATAAATTGCTCTAAAAATGCTTTTAAAAATTAAAAAAGGGTATATGAATTATGTTCTGTGATGCATATGATACAAAGGTGTCATGTCATAAATCTAAATTTAAAATTTAAGAAATACGTCACATTATGAGGGAAGAACCACTTAATAAACTTCACATACATGTATATTAAAGACAAATATATGGATATAAACTTAATCTTCTATATTGTATACACAAAGTTTCTGGGCTGCTCCTTGCCACTTTATCATGATATTTACTCATGTTTAAAATACATGAATGTGCTACACAGTTTCCATTGCCAACATCAAAAACATATCTATAAGATACTAAGGTTTACTTTATAAAAACACATGGGACAATTGTTTCAAAATGTTATATATGTTATTAATTCATGATATTAACTCAGTCCAGTTGAATCATATAAGAAAGGATATTACTTTGATTGCTTTATATTTGATAATTTGATAAAGATTTCACACATAAACAATGAAAAATAAGAACAAGGAGCAGTGAAACCGTTTATCGGCGCTACAAGCATGGACAGTTTTGATACGGCTAAATATGACGTTAATCAGTCCATGATAAGTTATTATAACTTTGTGCATATTCTATCAGTATATATATGTTTTATTCTTAAAAAAATGTAACATTAGGTAATTTAATATAAAGCGTTTTTCGCACTTCACGTTAACAAAAAACAATATGGCGGATACTCCTAACAGGACTCACACTTTAAGAACCACTGATTATCTGAAAGCGCTGTGTGTTCAATTAGTGTAATATTTTTCTCAGTTGTTTGAGCGAGATGTGACATCTTTACATTTTCAATTACAATGCAAATTGATTTAGTGAAGAGTTGTCTTAGCATCAGGATTGAGAATCTGTTAGATTGAGAATAAATTAAACAAATCAGATTATATTAGAAAAAATGGAGCAGAAAGGAAAAGATAAAACAGACTTTTGTTCTAAGTCTCTATCATCCATTCAACATTGGGTAATTTCAACATGAACACGTTTAGTCAATTACAGTCACATTTATTGTGAACTTTGTTTCCAGTGCTGCAATGCATCATGTGTGCAAACAATTACCAAAATTAAACATATGTTTGCTGGAAGCTGAATTGTAAAGCCATTCCTTCATTGTAATCCTTGTGTGTTCAACATGGGATTGAACTACAAATCAAAAATCCCTTTTAGGGTAATTATGTCTCCCCCCCAAAGGGTCGGGAGACATAATGTTTTCGGTTGAGTTTCCGTCGGCATTCCTAATGTTTCCGGAGCATACCTCTGAAACTACTTGACCAATCTTCACCAAATTTGGTATACAGCCTCCCCATATCATGTAGATGTGCCTTTGGGGGGTTTCAGCTTCTTTTAAAAACATTTGTTTCTGTTTCCATGGTAACAATTTGGACTTTGTCTATTTGAGGTGTAGAGTTTGTTCCGGAGCAGATCTCTAAAACTACTTCACCAATATTCACCAAATTTGGTACATAGCCTCCCCATATCATGCATATGTGCCTTTTGGGGTTTAAGATTTTTTAATTTTTTAATTTTTTTTAAAAAAAATTTTTCTGTTTCCATGGCAACAATTGGGACTTTGTCTTTCAGAAGAGTAATACCTGAAATTGATTTGGGGGAAGGGGGAGACATCTGTTTTTACAAGTAAAGACACCTTCTATTGTTATCTGCTGCGGAGAATTGATCTACATACTGTCAGGTTTGGGTGCAATGAAATTAAAATTCAGTGAAGTTTCACTAATCGTTTGCTACTTGCAGTTGGCGTTGCAGGTTTTATTGCAATTTATAATCAATATGGCTTTGCAGGCCTTTTCCCTGCTATTTTACTATCGGATGTTACCAGTGAAATAATATTGTGAGAATTTGTGACATTATTTGGGTTACACTTTGCGATTCTGCCGAAAAGGTGTTAAACAATAACTCACCCACTCGCTCACACCATTCACTTTTGAATGTTCCTTCTACGGTTGAAAGAATAATTGTGAAAATAACAAAGGAAATCATAAAAACTGACCATCATCAATCTGCCCTTAATTTTGAATTAAATGAAATAAAATAAAATAATGAAATAAATGAAGGATTAAATTAAAGGAAAAATATGTCAAATAGTACTCATCAATTTGACAATAAACAATAAATATCATTTGAGCTAAGCCTTTTTATCTATGTTATCTTATATGACAGCTGTAACATGTTTATGCCAAAAAAATTGTTTTAATGTCATCACAATAAAAATGTGTACGGTCCTTTTGAATATATATTTTCATAATTTTGTAGTCATTATTCAATAATGTATAATGCATGATCACTGTAGTGACATAAAATTTATTTAAAATTCTCTCAGAAATATATGAAATATGATTTCAATGGGTGACAGACACAACTCTTTTGATAAATAAGAGCCTTTCTCTTGAATGCTAAATGCTATGTACCACATTTAAACGTGCAATGAAATTACAATTCTTCCATAGAATCCGTTAGGGCGGGATAGCGCAGTGATTAGCGTGTTCGGCTTCGGATCAATGGGTCTGGGGTTTAAATCTATCAGGGGCATGGCAACTTTGTCTGCAATAGAGAACTGTTCTACGTGCAGTAAGGTTTGGGTGCAATGCTACACTGAATTTCAGCGTAGTATCACCAATGGTTCAATAGTTCCAGCCGATGCTCGCAGGTTTCACCGCAATGCATAAGCCAGATGGCGTTGCGGGCTTTCTCCCTGCTTTAATACCAGCAGCAGTGATGTAAGTGAAATACTCTTGAAAGTAGCGTTAAACCCAAAATCACCTCACCTCTATAGACTCCGTAAAACACACTTGTGTATTTTTATTAAATTTATGCTTTGAATGTATTCTAGTTGTAAGTTCCCTTAAATTTAGAAATAATCAATTGAACATATGGCCAGACAAAATTAATTACATTGGTTACAGATATTTTTACTCCTATAGAATTCTCCCTTTGTATATTTTGTAGCTAACAGTCAACATGACCCAAGTGGCAACTGACTCACTCACTGTTTTAGGTCAAGAATTGTATGCATAGTTTAATTATGGTATTTTCTTGATTGTTTAAAGGGGCTGTAGCAAGTTTTTAGCAAATCTTTTCAAATTTCCCTTTATAATGATAGTTTATGTCCTTTAGAAGGTGAAACATCTTATTACACAAACCAATTAATTGTAGTGGTAATAACAGTGTTGCGTATAAGGAAAAATTGCATGACAGCAATTTTAATGTGAACACCTTTCATTATTTCGAATTACGAAATCGATTCCCATAGCTTTACCAAACCATGTTAACTTACTCTTTAACTTGATTTTACGAAGAGAGAAGGGTGTTTTACTGTTGCTGCTGCTGGTATTATTTTTCATATTCATTTCATTGACTTGTTTGAGCGAAAAAACATGCTACTGCCCCTTTAGCAGGGATTGGGAAAGGCAGGGGCCATGGGCCATTTTGCACATTGGATGAAAAAATGGCCCATTAAAATTTGAAATTTTAGTATTGCTTCGAAGGAGAATGGCCCATTTGAAATTCTGAAAATGACTAAAAGCCCTAAAAATGGCCCATTGTCAAAGGTGTCTTTCCCAATCCATGCTTTAAGATATATAAGTATTGATTATCATTATGTTAGAAATTCTGCTGGAAAATTCTTCTGATATGCCACTCTGCATTCTGAGGCTGGCTTACAAAGCGTCAATATGGATGATATTGGCTTGTCTGCAGGTGTTACCTATACAATCATCAATACCTGTGGTCATTACTCCCATGTGTGGCAGTGATTTGTGAGTTTGTTTATCAAAGGGTGGGGGGTTAGCGAGGTGGTTAACGCATTCGGCTTCGGATCAATAGGTCCTGGGTTCGAATTCTGCCAGGGGCACGACAACTTTATCTGCAGTAGAGAACTGTTCTACACGCAGTCAGGTTTGGGTGCAATGCTACACTGAATTTCAGCGTAGCACCACCCATGGTTCGCTAGTTCCAGCCGATACTCGCAGGTTTCACTGCAATACATAGCCATATGGTTTTACAGGCTTTCTCCCTGTCATAATACTAGCAGCCGTGATATTAATGAAAAACTCTTGAAAGCAGTGTTAAACTAAAACTCACCTCACCTCACCAATCAAAAGGGGGGTGGGATAGAGCTGTGCAGTGGTTAGCGTGTTCGGCTTCAGATCAAGAGGCCCTGGGTTTGAATCCTGCCAGGGAGACGGCAACTTTGTCTGCTCTGAAGCAACTTTTTCACAAGCCATGGGCTACCAGACTATTGCAAACATTAGAGAGCTTTGAAAATTAAGGCTCCGTAGCTCATTCATATATGAATATATTTTCATGGATATCACAAAGAGGAAATGAGTTTGGACTAATTTCAGAAATACACTAGTCTTTGCTAAGTTGTTAATTTCAACAATTGTTTTAATGCAACTCTGTCATAAAATAGATATATTAATCTGAAAATTCACAATTTGTCTTTTTAACAATGATCAAATATATAATCGTGACTGAAAAATAGAAAAAAATTTCAAATCAGCTAGTTTCTAGATTTAAAAAGAGATTTTTCAGGTATTTTTTGTTGATTATGTTAATGATACAGTATGTGTTACTTTGTGAATATTCCATCAACTGATATGTTTATTATTTTGAAAAATTAAAATTAGTGACAATGCATCATTTTTCATTTAACATTCAACGAAATAACAAGATGGCGGACAATCATCGACAGAACTGCCTCTTTAATGCTTGGCAATGTACTACAAATTTCAGAGCAGGTTTTATAAGTGATAGCATGTATAAACAGCTATCAAGCTGATCTACCTCCAGGCCAGGTTATAACCTTTCATTTATACCTTTACATTTACAGGTACGAGCTCGTTAGATCCAATATTTGATCAGGGGCAAAGAAAGCAGAAATATGATATATATCTCAGTAATTGAAACAGCCTGTGGACTAATTTATGGTAAGAAAATTTACTGGCAAGCTAACAAGAAATTACTGGTATTTATAATTGTTTTGCTGAACTTGCAAATTCGTAAATGGGTCTTTCATGTTATGCTGATTTAAAATCATAATTGTTAAAATTAAAAAAATTTAAATCAAAATAAATTTTTTTTAATTAAGTTTATAATTAATACAATAATAAATTGAATTAAATATTAAATTTAAATTATGTTTTAAATTGATTAATGCCAAACAATTGCAGAATATAAGACTTTAGAATTGTCTCTTGTGATAAGAGAGAAAAATGGACTATAACATGTTTTCTAATGAAAATAAGTAGATCTCACAAATTGAAAAAAAGAAAAAAACGTTACCAATTCCTCCTCAATCAATAAATAAAGTTCTAAACTGAAGGGTTATGTTCAGTTCAGCAACACGGATCTGTTTATCCATCCTAAAATTATCAATTAAAATGTAGTAGTTTTAATTTTTACCTCATCAGGCCTGAAAGGCAGGGGTCGAAAATAACACTCGTCCGCTCGTATTGACGAGTGACATTTGACTCGGGCAAGTGGAAAATGTAATATTGCTCGTCCTGTAGGACGAGTGCTTTTTCTGACCTGAATGTTTGAGATTATCAATCTTTAAGGTCATATACTTCTTTCAGATTCACTCAAAACTCTTTTAGAAACCACACAAGTCTTTAAAATGTCTAGATATTGCGAGTGTTGGCTGTTTATTTTTATCTGATAATCACACGCTCTTATTTATCCATCAGCCAATCAGAACGGGCATCCCCAAAAACTTGACCAATCAGCGATTGACAGGTCATCAGGGAATTCCCTGCTCAGCTGTTTACTTTATAGTTGACTACCGAAGAATACGTTTGAGTTTTCATGAAGACTGACATAAATACAAATATTTGACGAGGATTTGTGTTGGTATTTCAATTAAATTATCAATTTTGGTTATTATGACAGTTGTTATATTGTGTTATGTTTTGAATATCTCCCTTTTCAGCTATCGCCGTAACATGAATGTAGGTCACTCATACACAATCTTTCATCTCTTCAATGATTTTCATATCTAAATCCTTGATCTCCTCATAGCGTTTTAATTCTGTATTTTTGGAAACACTAAAAATCATATTATTCAATATAACAACAGGATAAAATATCCAAATTTCATTTTGACAACAATAGACAAGTTTCTCTTGGTTTTGATTTGAGTGTGACTTGAAAATGATCGTAAATTTATTGTCAATTTTGTTCATTTCCTATATCGTGTATTATTACAGTATTATACAATAAGAAGAAGGTATTCACCACATCTGCACATGGAATAAAACAAGAAAATGTGTGAAAAATTAGGCTAATTTCAAGAAACTGTTGCAGGGGTCGAAAATAACACTCGTCCGCTCGTATTGACGAGTGACATTTGACTCGGGCAAGTGGAAAATGTAATATTGCTCGTCCTGTAGGACGAGTGCTTTTTCTGACCTGAATGTTTGAGATTATCAATCTTTAAGGTCATATACTTCTTTCAGATTCACTCAAAACTCTTTTAGAAACCACACAAGTCTTTAAAATGTCTAGATATTGCGAGTGTTGGCTGTTTATTTTTATCTGATAATCACACGCTCTTATTTATCCATCAGCCAATCAGAACGGGCATCCCCGAAAACTTGACCAATCAGCGATTGACAGGTCATCAGGGAATTCCCTGCTCAGCTGTTTACTTTATAGTTGACTACCGAAGAATACGTTTGAGTTTTCATGAAGACTGACATAAATACAAATATTTGACGAGGATTTGTGTTGGTATTTCAATTAAATTATCAATTTTGGTTATTATGACAGTTGTTATATTGTGTTATGTTTTGAATATCTCCCTTTTCAGCTATCGCCGTAACATGAATGTAGGTCACTCATACACAATCTTTCATCTCTTCAATGATTTTCATATCTAAATCCTTGATCTCCTCATAGCGTTTTAATTCTGTATTTTTGGAAACACTAAAAATCATATTATTCAATATAACAACAGGATAAAATATCCAAATTTCATTTTGACAACAATAGACAAGTTTCTCTTGGTTTTGATTTGAGTGTGACTTGAAAATGATCGTAAATTTATTGTCAATTTTGTTCATTTCCTATATCGTGTATTATTACAGTATTATACAATAAGAAGAAGGTATTCACCACATCTGCACATGGAATAAAACAAGAAAATGTGTGAAAAATTAGGCTAATTTCAAGAAACTGTTGTGTGACAGAATATTTATTTCAAAATATACGAAGATGATTATGGACTGTCTGTTGAACTTGTGAGTTTAAGTTAGTCTAATGTGACATCTTGATCGGATATCATACAGCAATGAATCATTCTTGTCAATAGTATGTACTGTAACAACTGGTGAACAGTGCCACTGCCTTTGGTACACTGTATTGTCACAAACACCTGTGTCAAGGGCTATATATGGCAGAGATATAAGATTCAGATTTATATCGAAGTCAGTTTCAATGTATTTCAATTTTAGTATGACAAACACATATTTTAGACTAAATATAAGTTCAATTTGCATTCATTGTTCATTATTGTTTGATTTTGTAGGACCAGTACAATTGCAGAAGGACGAGTAGAAATTATTTATCACTTGCCCTGCAGGGCAAGTGCAGATTTTAACTATTTTCGACCCCTGAAAGGCCCGATGGGCTTATGGCATGGCATAGTGTCCGGCGTCCGTCCATCTGTCCATCCGTCCGTAAACTTTTCGCTCTTTCGACTTCTTCTCCAGAACCAATGACTCCACAGAGTTGAAATTTTATATGCAGACTCCTTGGCCAATGGGGATTCTAAATTGTAGATTTCGTGACAAATTGGGTCACAGGGGTCACATCCTTAAAAACCTTTTTTCATCTTCTTCTCCAGTTCCAAAAGGTCTAGCGAGCTGAAGAGTTGTGTGCAGACTCCTTGGCCAATGGGGATTCTAAATTGTAGATCTCGTGACCCCGTGACCCCAAATGGGGTCACCGGGGTCACATCCTTAAGAACCTATTTTCATCTTCTTCTCCAGTTCCAAAAGGTCTAGAGAGCTGAAAAGTTGTGTGCGGACTCCTTGGCCAATGGGGATTCTAAATTGTAGATCTCGTGACCCCTTGACCCCAAATGGGGTCACAGGGGTCACATCCTTAAAAATCTATTTTCATCTTCTTCTCCATTTCTAAAAGGTCTAGAGAGCTGAAAAGTTGTGAACAGACCCCTTGGGTTTTTTTTTTTTGGTGGGGGGGGGAGATGTGCACCCCTGTTTTGACTATGGTTTCAATGGTCCATTACTATAATGGCTCTTTTGAACATATTTCACTTGTATGATATTGAAATGAGTTCTACGCTTAAATGTTCAGCACATGCTGTGTTAAAATAAAAAGGACCATAGCATAAAGGAAAGGAAAATATAAATGAGAGGTAGAATGATATTTCTTTTTATAGCACTACAACTGAACCGTAGAACGGGCTATGTAAAAACTAGTCAGGTGTGACAAGCTTGATACACCTAACGTTCATCAAAAGTTTATTCAAGGCTGGCTAGTGTGTGCTGTATTTTGTGAATTATTTTCTATTGCTAGCTAGTTTGTGCAGCATCAATTATTCTTCCATAACCACGCCCTGGCCTTGGTAAATACGATATATATGTCATTGTGACGGTCCTTCCCTCCAGAACAGGTTTGTTGTTTATTCGTTATTCACTAATAATAATAAGTTCAAGTATGACAGCTTATGAGTCAATCTAATGACTGCTTTTAATGCATCCAAATATATGATAGGGTAACTCAAGACAGTCTGTCAGTTTATGTTTTAAGTAAAGATGGAAGGCAGACTGTGACTGCTTGTCAAGTCAAGAGTGAAGACAGTCTATGACAGGCTAATTTTTAATCCAAACTGCCAATAGTAGGACATGAATATTGAATCAAGACTACAGACAGTCTATGACATGCCCATAATGAGTCCAAAGTTCACACAGTATGATATATAAACTCATATTGAATCATATTGACTGTCAATGACATTCTCATTTTGAATCAAGACTGAAGACAGTCTATTACATGCTCATAATGAATAAAAATTGCAGACAGTACGACATATAAACTCATATTGAATGAAGACAGACCGTCAATGACATTCTCATTTTGAATCAAGACTGAAGACAGTCTATTACATGCTCATAATGAATAAAAATTGCAGACAGTACGATATATACACTCATATTGAATCAAGACATAACGTCAATGACATTCTCATAATGAATAAAAATTGCAGACCGTACGACATATACACTCATATTGAATCAAGACATAACGTCAATGACATTCTCATAACGAATAAAAATTGCAGACAGAACGACATATACGCTCAAATTGAATGAAGACTGCACACAGTCAATGACATGTTCATATTGAATGAAGACTGAAGACAGTCTATGAATCAAAATTGCACACAATAGGACATATACACTCATATTGAATCAAAACAGTCAATGACCAACTTCCAAACGCAATTCATAACTCTTGCCAGTCTGCATTACTGGCTGATTTAACCCTTGCAGTATTTCCCTCGCTTTGTTGTGTCAAGATAGTGAATCACTGCACTGGAAATGCATAGCGGGCCTGGATTTCTAAACACAGATTTCTTAAGGAAATACTGCAAGGCCTAAATCAGCCAGTAATGGAGACTGGCAAGAGTTATGTCTTGCATTGGGAAGTTGGTCAATGACAATCTTATGTTGAATCAAGACTGCAGACAGTCTATGACATGCTCATATTGAATCAAGACTGCATACTGCCCTTGTCATATTGAAGCCAAATGCTGAATGAAGTACAGCATGAAGACCTGGCATTATGTAACATTATTCCAAGGAAGGGCGGGAGGTTAAGAGGTACGTTTCCTCGCCCACATAAGGCAACTCTCAGCAAGTAGGTTATAAACTTTATTCACTTTGTGCACTGATTTAGTAGGCTATGTGGATTTTGAGTTCTGATTTAATATCTTCAACTGACATTGTCATTCTTTCAAGAGTGGGAGTGGTACGATTCTAGCTATGAAATATTGTTTGATTTAAAAATTTTAGTTTTCATTTACTTGGTGAAATTAATTTTGCTTTCATGAGGGGTTGGGCTCTATAAATTATTCCTAAAGTTAAGGCAAGTCCTAGAGTGTCTTTGATGTTAGAAGCATTGCAATTTACCCAGGGTTGTCCAGAATTTTCCTAATTTTTCAAGAAGCGAATCCCAAATTATTCGTTTTGTTGAATATTTTGGTTTCATGTTAATGGATCACTTAGAATAGTGTAAAAAGTAAAATTTTGGTATATATATATATATATATTTTGGATATCTTAATCTACACTCAGAAATTAAAATAATTTTTCAAAGAATAGACTTTTTAAGTAAAAATAAGATATTTGTCATATATGCAAGTAGTCACGTAATCAAAATATTTAGTTACAAACTTCGTGGGATGTACACTGATGGGATGTTTGACATTCGAGACTGAATATGTCACAATAACTCGGAGAGTAAAACAGGTTTCTGTTGTTGCTCTCACAGGGTGCTGTGATCTGTCCATTTTATAAAACGTATGATGGGAGCAAAGTGGCTGTGTGGTAAGCTGTTGGCATGGTTAGTGCTTGCTATAGTTGCCTTACCCTGAGGGTGTGGGTTCAAATAGAATTTGTACAATTGATGGTAGTGTTATCCCAAATGTAACAATGTTATAAATTGTTCACTATATAAATTGCATGTATTTCTAATGCAATCGGTCTTGGAAGCTGCGCCAATTTACGTCTATCAGAGGGGTACTGAATTAAAAATCAGCTTATCTATCGATTGTTGGACCTAAATTTTTGTCGAGGCCTGGTGGTCGTGTGGCAAGCTGTTGGTACGGTCAGTGCTGGTGATAGTTGTCTGAGAGTGTGGGTTCAAATCGGGCAAGGGACTCTGTCCGAAAAAGTACAAGAATTTGTACTATTGATGGTAGTGATATCCCAAATATAACAATGTTATGTAGCAATGATAGCTGTGAAGACACTAGGCTTGCTGGGTCCTCTGTCCACTCCTAACAGTCATATAACCCTCAAAGCCTTTTATATAAATTGAATTGAATTAAATATAAATTACTCTTAGTGAGAATAGACTAGCCTGGTCTTCTGTATCACCAAAAAAAAAGCAGAGTCCAACAAACCCCGGAATATAAATTTTTGGACAAATTTTGAGAGAAAACAGCTACCCTCAATTAGAAATGTTGCAAAATTTAACCTGGAAACTTTGTCATACATGTAAAAAATGGAAATTTTATGGGTACTTAGTGCCTGCTATATGAAATCATGAAGTCATCAATTAAACTTTAATAAATATACAGCTATATATACTATATAACAACTGAGATGGAACAGGTTTATGAGTTACACCACATGCTCTGATAGCTTCCTTTGAAGTTATTTTGGCTAGTTATGAATTGAATGTATCGTATTTCCTATAATAGGAGCCGGGCCTCTAATAGCAGCCGAGGGTGAAGGTACCTTAAGATGATTAAGGGCCGGGCCTCTAATAGGGTCTCTCTCTCTCCCCAACCCCCCCCCTAAAGAAAGTACCTTAGCTATTTGAAATTGTAAAGTGTAATAAATAGGTTTATGTGAAATATTAATGTTCAAACATTGCCTGCAATTCCTACATATCATCCTGCAAAAAAGTACTTAAGCTATATAAAATTTTAAAGTTTGATAAATAAGTTTATTTGAAATATTAATGTTCAACCATTGGCTATATTTCCAATATGCGAGGTACACCCTCACTTGAAACTACACAAGAATAATATTTATAGCAGTTTTCCAACTGTTGTGTGCTGTCCACTAATATAATGCATTTGTAATAATGGGGAGGTTCTTCAGTATCCAATAGTGTTTATGGGAGCTTATTTTATGACCGTTGTTAACTGTTGTGAGATATTTACGACTTGAATGGAAGACCTACATAGTTTCCAAACAGACTGGCTAGTATCTGGTTCACAGGCTAGCTGCGTTCTAGCGTGAAACACAGGAAATCTTCATAACGGGGAAAGCTGCGGAGAATCGGAAGCTTCACCATATGGTTATACTTACTAGCAGCTTGAAATTAGCAGAGGATTTGTTCTTGGAAGGGAAACTAATATTTGAGTACATCGCTGCAAATAACTGCATTCATAACATTTCAGAAGTCATGTTTTCATCGTTTTTGCTCAGAAATGTTTTCAAGTTTCACTCATCCGAGGCAAGTTGAAAATTGGAATATTTGCTGTTGTGTAAGTAAAGGTTTGTTCATAATTGCGCCTCCAAAATTGCTGTAAATCTTATTCTTATGTAGTTTCAAAAAGGTGTATAAGGTTTCATTTGTTCCAAGCTTCACTTGTGAATTGGAAAATTGCTTGAATTTGACATTTCTCACTGAATAGCACTGGAGTTTGGATGATTTATTGATGTTTAAAAATCAATTGTCAATCAGATTTACTTGATGTAAATTTTGCATTGCAGTCAATACCTTTTGGCTTTTTGACCCAGCTGGCAGAGTTATCTGCCAATGCATTAATATTCTGGTATTTCCAAGAATTTTCTCCATTATTAGATTAACCATTTTATTTGGGAATCCCACGATATTCTGTTACAGCCTATCAGGGATTTGGAAAGACACCTTTAAGAATTGGCCATAGTTAGGACTTTAAGTCATTTTCAGAATTTCAAATGGGCCATTCCCCTTTGTAGCAATAGTTAAATTTAAAATTATTAAAATGGGCCATTTTTTCATCCAATGTGTTAAAGATGCATCCATTGTGTTTCATAAAAAAAATTATTTCACTTTAAAGGCGCTGTAGCAGGTTTTTTTGCTCAAATAAGTCGATGAAATGTATTTGAAAAATAATGTCAATAATACTAAAACACCCTTCTCTCTTCGGAAAATCAAGTTACAAATGAGTGTACATAAATCCGTAAAGCCATGGGGATTGTTTTTGTCATTCGAAATAATAAAATGTGTTCACAATAAAATGGCCGCCATGCAATTTTGGCTTTATACGCAACACCGTTATTACCACTACGGACAATTGGTTTGTGTAATAAGATGTTTTACCCTCTAAAGTAAATATAAATGACATAAACTATCATTATAAATGAGAAATTTGAAAAAATAAAATTTGCAAAAAATGTGCTACAGCGCCTTTAATACATGCTAACATGCGATATATGCTGATTTTATTTGAATCAATTTCACTCAACTTGCATATTCAACCCCAATCGTCAAATATATCATATTTACTATACTTTCTATTAAAATCGAACAACGTGATTATACATGTGCAGAAAGTTTCTGCAGAAACCAAAACTACACGCCCCATACACATTTACAGTAGTTCAACATCATCAACCACAATTTGTCTTTTTGTTTGTTCTAAATAAATTTTGAAAATTAAGTTTGACTGATTGACGCGTGCCACACGCTGTGCATTGTCCTGTTTTCGATCAGAAATCGATCCTATTACCTTTATATCGCCAGTATACTGAGCAGGCTATCATCAAAACGGCAATTTTCGGCAACAGTCAGTACTTCTCGATAAAATACAATTTATAAAGTCTGGCACATGTAACCCCAAACAACACAATGGATCTACTTTAAATGGCTCATGGCCCCTACTTTTCCCAATCCCTGTGCCTATCTTTGGTCAATGGTCAAGCTGTTTGTTTTCTTTGTTCCTTTGTTAAATGTGTTTGAAGAAATAGTTTTCATATAAATGTGTTTGTTGACTGGCCTATAAACAGTTTGAAAAATGCAAGTTAAACTGGTATAAATGCTAGAGCTTGTATAGAGGATTTATACAACAGTTTAACTTGAACACATTGTGAAATCTATTTCTTATAAATTCAAACTTTGCAATTTAAAGGATTTTCTATCTGTAAATAAAATTGGAAAATATAGAAATAGCTGCAAAACATGTACAGTGCACATCAAAACAAATGTTTTAGTCTTGTCTCAGATCAGGCACTAAGCTCTTCCCACAATAGTACAGTATCAGTAATCCGTCACCATACACAAAAAGTGGTTTGTGGGAAATACAATAAAATAATTTTAAGTATAGAAAACTTAACGGAATAGCAGTGTCATAATTGCTCAAAGATGCAGTCATAAAGACCTCCCGAAGGTTATTTTGTATAAATTTCAAAGTATGAAGGTTATTCTTTTCAACTGTCAGTTTCGTGTTTATAAATCAGATCACCTGACCTTGTTTAATCCAATCAGCAGAGAGCATGTCGCTAAAATTTTAAAGCCTGAATTTATATCCATTTAACTTTCATTTCTGGAAAGAGTTCAAGCTGAACTTACTCTTCACACATCTCCAAGCTGAAGGATGACAGCTGAAGGTAAGGGCACAGCCTGAATTTAGAGCACAGTCTGAAATTATTTATCAATATCTTGTCATATAATTTAGGCCACTATGTTTGATCTCATCAGAAGCTCTCGTGTAGGTTTCCATAAATTGAACATAAATTTGAATAAATATGTATTTGACCATCACAATTTTTTTTTTTTTTTAAATTTATTCATTCCAATTATACTTATAATTTTTTAGTTATCATTTTCAAGTTTTATTTTAGGGACGAAATATTCACACAAATTTTTCAATAAATTGTATTATTCATTGCTTTATTTCTTTTCAGTATGATATTATCAATTAAAAAAATCTTTATTTCATTTGCAATATAATATTATCCATAAAAGTAATATGTTTAATTCACTTCTCAAAAGTAATTTCTTGTTCGTGATAAGACCTACAAGATATACAAAAGGTCTTCTGAGATTCTGTACTATTAATATGTAAAGTGTCCATCAACAGTTATAAATCTTGGCTTTATTACACTACTGTTCAAAAGCGAAAGTTTATAATGCTATAAGTTGCCTCATAATGCAAATGTGATGAATACATGAAGCCCAAGGCAGAAAATAATCTCATTTACATTATCATGATTTGGGACAGTTAAACTTTTACACTTATACTTGTTAAACCCTTGGGTGGCAAGTCATTATTTAGGGTCTATTGAAATTCTAACAGGGTTCTGTTGCACGAAAGGACATTAACGTTAAGTCAGACTTAGTCCAGGGGCAGATACAGTGGCTTTTAGTGGCGGCGTTTTTCACATTTGGATTGCACTTTTTCCATGCTCTAAGTTGTATTATTTTTTTTACTATACTTGAAACTCTCTTTGGGGGGGGACCCCTGTTTTGTCTATGGTTTCAATGGTCATTTACTATACTTGAAACTCTCTTCTGCACCGCCGCACCACCACCCCACTCTGGATCCGCCAATGTTGTCACATCATTCATTGGGCATTCTAGGAGTGGGATAGCGCAGTGTTAGCTCGTTCGATCAAGAAGTCCGAGGTTAAGATCCTGCTAGGCTTAGGGGTTCAGCAACTTTGTCTGCAGTAGATAATAGTTCTACACACAGTAAGGTTTTTGTGCAATGCTTCACTGAATTTCAGCGCAGTATCACTCATGGTTGGCTAGTTCCAGCCAATGCTCTATGCCTTTCTCCCTGCAATATAAGTGAAATACTCTTGAAAGTGTCGTAAAAAAACCAACTCTCCTCACCTAGCCTCATTGGCATTATTTTATTTGTCATCAGTCATCACCATCTTTAGTTTTTTGTACAAAGACTCTTTGAAAAGGAGTTAAATTTGGCAGGAACTTTTAAATGGAGAAAAACATTTATCCAATGCAATGATGACATCATATAGCTCCCAAGAACAATTGTTTTGAACATGGTAAAGACCATTGTGAGAAACCATGAAAGTTCAAAATGGTCCACCATTTTGATGTCATACAATGAGAACGTGAAACAAAGTGCTAAAGTAGAACAATGTAAACAAGTTAAACCCGTTTTAATTCCTCAAAACATACTCAGATTGTTCATAACTTGTATCATCTATAAACAGTTTAGAAAATGATTGCAACATTATCAGATTTGCGCAAGGTGCAGATATTAAATATTACAGTAAACCAAAAATTTTGATGCTGATTGAATCTGGTAAATAAGATGCATCATTTTGCTATGATATCAATCAACAAAGGATAAATTTATAAGTAATATATGTATACTATATATATCTTTCATATATCATTACAAAAATATTCAAAGTAATAACTTAAAGATTAATTTGATTAAAAGAATATTTTGAACCAACAGATTTGAGTATTTGCATTTATTATTATTTATTATTTCATTTAAAGGTATTAAAGGCGCTGTAGCGCGTTTTTTCGCTCAAATAAGTTGATGAAATGTATTTGAAAAATAAGTTCACCAATAGTAAAACATCCTTTTCTCCTCGGAAAATAAAGTTTAAAACGAGTGTACATGTTTTGGTTAAGCCATGGGAATCGTTTTTGTAATACAAAATAATAAATTGTGTTCACAATAAAAGGGCCGCCATGCAATTTTTGCTTTATACGCAACATAGTTTTTACCACTACAGATAATTTGTTTGTGTAATAAGATGTTTTACCCTCTAAAGTTAATTAAAATGACATAAACTATCATTATAAATGGGAAATTTGAAAAAATAAATTTTGCAAAAAACGTGCTACAGCGCCTTTAAGTGCCTAAATTTCAATTGATTTTTGGTTGTCCGAGCTTCTGTGAGTTTTGTCGAACTCTCTTCTACATAACAACCACACCAGCCTTCTTCTCGAGGATTGCATTCTTTTCTTGGAAGATCAAATTTATAAATAAGCAGATGTAGAAGTTGATAATGCCACGTGCCATTTGCTGGAATATGAGATGTTTGCCTCGATAATAACTTTGTAGTCACGATGTCCTGAAATCTTCAGATCATTGTGATTAATATCCAGAAAGATTGATATGATATGTCTTTCAAAACAAAATATATTCATGACAGTAAAGACGAAATTGTGAAATTTGAAATTTGCCCTATTCAAAGCACTAAGCCATTCTGACAAATCATTTTCTGAAAATATTAGCCAAAAATGATTTCTGTCAGCCAAATGAATCTACTCGATCATGTTTCTGGATGAGGTGTTTCCATATACTGCCAATGTAAAATAAGAGCCGTCCAACAACCTCTATCTTGTGAAGTATCTCTGGTCATACGGGGCAGCCATTTTGATTTGTTGTTCGTCTTCTTCAGTTAGATTTGAACTTAGTTGCGATGTTACTACAGACTGAAGATTATAAAATATTATTACTTATATTAGGAATGACAAAATGATCTTAAAAAGTATCTCTGGTCAGTTTGTGGAGGACTTCATTTAAATGTGTTGTATCTATTGATCAGCAATATTCGTTTCTACCACATTCGAAATATGAAATAAGGGCCAAACGAATCGATCTCATGGGGCAGCCATTTTGATTTCCTATGTCTTGGTAAACAATATAGAGAATCTCACCCAAGTGTCTTTTGATATAATATATATCAACGCGGTTGATTAAAGTTAGAAATATCCCAGGCTTGTCAAGGATATTTTTACTTTGATCATGCAATGAGTGTTGATATATTTGGATATATTACGAGGGTGAGATTTTGTTTATCATTCAAATTATTAGCAAAATTATGAACATATCTGAAACACAAAACTGCCAATTAGTTTCTTCAGCAGTGATCTCAGTGAGGTCATAGCATTGTGACATCATCAGCATTATGGCACTATAGCTTTGTTACATCAACAACTTTTTGATGTCATAGCATCGTTAGAAGTAATCTCAGTGATGTCAAAGCCTTATGATGTCATTAACTGATGATGTAATATGATTATGATTTGATTGTAGCGATATCACTTGATCTCACACAAGCGATATCTACAGAGGGAGCCAGTAATGGATGAAAAATTTGGTTAAAATTTGTGAAATATGAAATGAGGGCTGTGGAACAACCTGTTTCTTGTAATATTAGTCATCTGGGGCAGCCATTTTGATTTCTTTTGATCTCTGTTGAACATAGTTTAGGTGTAACTGCAGACTGAAGATTATGGGAGGCGGGGTAGCGCAGTGGTTAGTGGCTTTGGATCAAGAGGTCCGGGGTTAGAATTCTGCCAGGGGCACAGCAACTTTGTCTACAGTAGAGAACTGTTCTACACGCAGTATGGTTTGGGTGCAATGCTACACTGAATTTCAACGTAGTACCACCCATGGTTCGCTAGTTCCAGCCGATGCTCACAGGCTTCACCGCAATGCATAGCCACATGGCGTTGCGGGCTTTCTCCCTGCCATAATACTAGCTTTCAAGAGTATTTCACTTACATCGCGGCTGTGAGTATTAAACCCCAACTCACCTCACCTCACCTTGATTTCTTATATATCTCAGTTGAACGTACTTTAGGTGTATCTGCAGACTGAAGATTATGAAATAAGGACTTCCCAGCAACCTGTATGTTATGATGTAAACAAGTCATACTAGAAATGAAAATGGCTGTTCGACCACTACATTCAAGTCTAAATCCAGCCTACAACTATTTTAAGTATCTGCACTACATCACATTACATCACAAGAAACAGGTTGCCGTATGAAAAGAACCAAATCCAGTCCATCAAGACAGACAAGAATGAAAATAGCTGCCCCATATAAGAAACAGGTTGTTCATTAGAAACAGGCCTTTATTTAGTAATTTGCAGTTTGTGAATACGTAAATCCTTCAATAATCGCCCGACTATTATTATTTTCAAACATATTTTTGTATGGGAAGAGAATTGAATCTCGTGTCATAATGATAAAATAAACGTAAGATAATCGTTTTTTCGTTTAATTTCCTCGAAATAGAACAGAGGTTAGGATCGGAAATCTGAAGGGAGTAACTGTAGGTAGAGAATGGGTAACCAAACGACAAATAAAATGGCTGCCCCTCGTCAGTTAAAAGCACTTGTCAGGGATAATGTACAAAAACAAAATGTTGGAGGTCCTTATTTTGTGTCTGTTATGTGGTAATACCTTAACTAGGTCCAAATCTTGCTGACTAAGACATACACAAATCAAAATGGTTGTCCCACATCAGGAGAGATAACTCTACATGATGTATATTACGACAGGATGAGAAGAGAAGAGAACTTTAGATCCACCACTCACTCATGGAGGTGATTTATATCACCACGTGGACGAGACAACTAGATAAGCACTCGCTGACCAGGAACTGTATCTAATTATATCTTTTTGTCGTATTCCTGTCCAGCTTTATAGCGTAAAACACATTATTCTGAAATTAGCGTATTATTCATCTCCCAGCGATGTCCAATTTGCATATATTCAGCTGAGTATTATAACAGCCCAATGTTTGTCCTCTCATTGTATATATTATCCATCGTATATCAATGTTCCTTTTTCTGGGTTCGAATCCTGCCAGAGGCCTATTTTGTCTTCTGAACTGCCTGAACTGTTTGCTACACTGAATTTCAGCACTGTACAACCCAGTTGCCAATTTTGCCTGCTGAAAGGAACTGTTCTATACAAATATGCAGTAAAATTTTAGTGCAATGCTGCACTGAATTTCAGTGCTGTACAACCCAGTTGCTTGTTGCAGGGGGTAGGATAGTGCAGTGGTTAACGTGTTTTGCTTAAAATCAAGGGGACCAGGGTTCGAATCCTACCAGGGCCTTGGCAACTTTATGTGGCAAACTGTTGTACATGCAGTAAGGTTGGGTGCAATGCTACACTGAATTTGAAATTTCAATGCAATTCCACCCATGGTTTTCTAGTTCCAGCTGTAGCTTGCAGGTTAACAGCAATGCATAGCAATAATGGTGTTGCAGGCTTTCTCCCTGCAATAATACTAGCAGCCGCGATGTAAGTGAAATAGTCTTGAAAGCGGCATTAAACCCCAAAACCCCGCCCACCTCATTAGTACATCACATATTTGCAGCCCTTCTTCGATCCCTGTGTTGTATACCGGGGTTTTATTGGAAAAATAATAGGACTTAGTATTGCACCAAATGTTTTATTGCGATATATAAGATAAGCACGTCAATTAAACACTGGCGGTCAATGGGACCAACACCGTGCTTTATGAGACAATGAAACATGCTCGTGATTTCAGACGCCAGTTAAAGCGTCTCTTAGCAGATGACGTCATATTTTACGTCACTTTGATTGTTGTTTGATTGTTGTCAATTGCCAATGGATGTCTTCTACGACGGGAGGCATTAATATTTTCAAAATATACTTTATACAAATAACATAATATCTCAATGGTTTTTATGTAAGTGAGTAATTGTTTAAGGGCATCCTCAAATGAGAAATAGAAGACTCGTTGTTGTGCTTTATCGTAGAATAAAACAGGGAGCATAAAGCACTCAGGGCTGCACTCCTCGTGTTTTATGCTCCCTACTATGTTTTATTTTACGATAAAGCACGCCAACTCGTCTTTTATTTCTTAAATATTGCAATACAAACAACCTGTATTGCATTATGTATAATATTGCAATATATGGAGTGAACTCTACATTCAACTTTTATACTTCTGTTTGCAATTAAAAACAAAACAAAACATTACACATTTAATAAAAAGCCTTTCAAATCTTTCGAAAAATAGACCATTAGTCAAAATGATAAGTTAATTTTGATGGCATATATTTAGAAAACATTTGTAATACAGTTCAACACACCCCAAAAGAATTTCAGCTGGTAATAAATTTAACTAAAACAATTTTGGTGCGATACATTTCTTTATGAAAAATGCAATAATTGTATTGCACAATCTGTATTGCAATACATTGGTATGGTGATAATATTGCTCAGCCTTAAAAAAATAGGTTGTCTTCTCCTCTCAGTCAGGTACTACACGTGTTTGTGGCCACTATCTGGCCACTTGCAAACAGACCTATGGTTTATTCTGAGTAAACAGGTTAGTGTATTGTATAGAAGAGGTTATGATAACACTAAAAGAGTCCGCAAACATGCTACCCTCTAGGTTTTTGTACCATGTCACGAGCGGTTTCCAATCTTTGTCCCCATACAAGGTATCGGATCCTCTTTGAAGGTAGTGTTCTAACTGTCGGCCATCTTGTTTGTTTGCATTATGTAAAATGAAAAAGTGCTTTATTTTCACAATTTTTGTTTATAAGAAGTAAGTACATTTATTGATAGAATATTCACAAAGTAACAATTAATATCATTAAACTTATCAACAATGTCATGTTTAGCTGTAGCAAAGCTTTCCACATTTACAGCGCCGATGAATGGCTTCACTTCTCATTGTTTTTGTTTTGATTGAATATCAAAGTAAAGTATCAAGTAAATTATTAAAAATCTTTGTTTTGACATTTCTTTTTATTTTCCATCTACCTTTCAAAAACAGAAGTTCTCAGTAGTGACCTTATATAAATGATATTCCTTTCTATCGTCTTATAAAAAAACACATGCAAAGTAATCATAAAATAATCAAATAAAATCTTATAAAGTTTTTATATTTCTGTATATATTATATATATAAAAATCTTTCTTTATAATTTTCACAAACCTTTGAACATCAATCTACTTTTAACATATTCTGATTGTTGATAGTTAACACATTCATTGAATTCTGAATATCTTTGACAATACTACGAAAGGTCTCCGTGACAGCTTTTCTCCAACTATGATTGATTGTATAGATCTGTCTGTTGTTCAACTTGGCAGATGGAAAAAAAACTGTTTGTCAGTGTGATGTGACAGGCAGCTGTCATCTGTGTTTGAGTCCAAGGAAATATTGTTGTTGTGACATTCTTGTGGAGGCGGATGGTAGATTTGGATGAATAAAATTGCTGCAATGTTCACACAATATGAGACTCTGCTGTTTAGTTTAGGAGAGTGCAGGGTTCGAAATACTTTTTAGACGGAGCGGGATAGCGCAGTGGTTAATGCACTCGTGTTCAGATCAAGGGGTCTTGGGTTTGAATCCTCCAGGGTCTCGGCAACTTAATAATGCTTAAAGGGGCAGTAGCACGTTTTTTCGCTCAAATAAGTCGATGAAATGTATTTGAAAAATAATTTCACCAATCGTAAAATACCCTTTTCTTTTCGTATAAATAAGTTATAAATGAGTGTACATGGCTAAGAAAAGACATTGGAATCATTTTGTCATTCGATATAATAAAATGTGTTCACAATAAAATGGCTGCCATGCAATTTTTGCTTTATACACAACACCATTATTACTACTACTGATAATTGCTTTGTGTAATAAGATGTTATACCCTCTAAAATAAATTTAAATGGCACAAACCATCATTATAAATAAGAATTTTGAAAAAATAAATTTTGCAAAAAACGTGCTACTGCCCCTTTAAAGGTTAGATGAAATTACATATGGTCACATTCAGATTCTTTGAAAAGGGGTTTCAATTTGACTTTTGCTCGATTTTAAAATTTCTGAAATCAACCCATAAATTACTTATATACAGCTTTTTTTTTAAAGTGCCGAATTAAGCCCCAGCGACCAGAATGAAAGTGGGCGGGCGGTGGTCACTGAAGCGTATCGTGCTGTGACGTACGTGGAAGAGTCTCACTATGGCCGCTTATCTTAATTTAACGCGTTTTCCCAACTTTTAAACTGCTCATATAAGACAGAAAACTTCTAGAAATCAACCCAAATTTTCGATAAACGGATTACTTAACTATTGAACTAGCGATTTCATATGGTTACAACGACTGGGGCCTGCTGAATTGGAGTGCATTCTGACTGACTTGATGAGAGGAAAATGTAATTTGATTGAAACAAATAATAACAGACACCGTGAGTCACAAGTTGTATTTTTTTATTGGTTGTTTACAAAGTCTGAAAAATAAATTATCATTTAATAATATTTAGGGCAAAACAATTTATAAGTCGATCGACATCACTGCTTACCAATCGCCGCTGTGTTGACTCTTGTGCATGTCGACTTGTCACTCGGTGTCAGTCAGCAAGTGGTAAAAGGGGGGTCGACTTATACATGAGATATAGGGTTTTGACCAGTATTTGGGCAGTTGAGAAAGGGGGTCGACTTATACGCGGGGTCGACTTATACCCGGTAATATACGGTATGTAGTATGTTTGTAGCAATTAACCGCAAAACTGCTGTCATATCACTTTCCATGGCCGATGCCTTGCCTTACCTGTATGAACCAAATGACAGTTCAAGTGACAATGACACAAGAGAAGAAGACTCTCTCGGGAATCGGGGCGAAGAGAGATTAAGTAGCACCAATTGATCAAATTATGTTCCATAATCGGCAGGTTAATTTTGTTTTATATGTATTAATAAATAAAGTAATATGGTAGGTATAATTTCATGAACACTGAATGATTGGCTGTTCAAATAAGCGAGACAACATTGATGTATTGCAATGCAAACCATTTTCACTTCACTTTCATAAACAAATACATGAACTGGATTGGTCAACAAGCTCAATGAAATTTACATGAAGATTGCTCCATTGTACACGCAAACATATACCGGTACATTATGATAACACAGTTTGATATAGACAACGAACATTATCGAATGAAAGAATTATGTTACCAGTAGCATCTTAATGCACATCTCGTAAATGAAAACGAAATGGTTTAATAAAAAGTGTCACTTCAGCGCACCAACACATAATTCTCAGTTTAGCGTACCATATAGATGTTTCTTCCAGATCAAAGGGGAGGAAATGTTAGTTTACTCAATTAAGAAGCTGAGTATGTGAGAAGGAAGGAGTGTAATTATGTTTGTACAGATAACAAGTTTACTGGACCGATTGAATTATATAACAAATGGCATGTCGGTGACCGGCGTGTCATATATGTTTATTGTCAAACGTCCTGTCTTGGTGACACAGGATACACTTAACGCGACAATCGGTCTATTTGTTTTTCTATCTTGCCATTTGCGGAAAGACTTTTGCTGAAAGAGGGTTAGTATTTGACCAAGTACTGTCATTGATGGATTTATAGGTTTACAACTTCTGTCTAATGTGCATTTGGATATTCATATTGTCCGTTTGGATACGTTTAAAAGGTAAGTTTAGGCTAAATTCAACAAACTGTCGTGTAACAGAATATTTATTTCAAAATATAAGAAGATGATTATGGACTGTCTGTTGAACTTGTGAGTTAAAGTTGGTCTAATGTGACATCTTGATCGGATATCATACAGCAATGAATCATTCTTGTCAATAGTATACTGTAACAACTGGTGAACAGTGCCACTGCCTTTCAATTGGTACACTGTATTGTCACAAACACTTTGGTCAAGGGCTAGATATGGCAGAGATATAAGATTCAGATTTATATCAAAGTCAGTTTCAATATATTTCAATTTTATTATGACGAACACATATTTTAGACTAAATATAAGTTCAATTTACATTCATTGTTCGTTATTGTTTGATTTTGTAGGACCAGTACAATTGCAGAAGGACGAGTAGAAATTATTTATCACTTGCCCTGCAGGGCAGATGCAGATTTTAATTATTTTCGACCCCTGAAGGGCCCCCTTTCAACACCCGGGCTGTTTATACGTCGAATACGTTATATTATTACATTCTGATTCATAAAAAATCACACATTAGATGGGCTCTATGTAGATCTATTGAAGTCATCAGACCTACTTGGTCAGATCGGCTTTATAAGTAACCACAGCATCTAGATCTTTCAAATGAATATATATTGCCAGCTGTTCACTTCTAGGTAGTGCCATTAAAGTGCTGAATCTGCTGTTTAAGGTGCAGGAAGTATTGATGAAGTTGCAACATGCTGGAGACCAGTTTAAGTGGCACTTGGCCTTGTGCATAGCTCAGTTGTCAGCTCGTTGATTCCCTCTCACATAGAGACATGAGTTGTGGAATTTGTAGTGTGGGCTTGAGGTGAGGTGAGTTGGGGTTTAACGCCGCTTTCAAGAGTATTTCACTTATATCGCGGCTGCTAGTATTATGGCAGGGAGAAAGCCCTCAACGCCATGTGGCTATGCATTGCGGTGAAACCTGCGAGCATCGGCTGGAACTAGCGAACCATTGGTGGTACTACGCTGAAATTCAGTGTAGCATTGCACCCAAACCTGACTGCGTGTAGAACTGTTCTCTACTGCAGACAAAGTTGCCGTGCCCCTGGCGGGATTCGAACCCCAGACCTCTTGATCCTAAGCCGAACGCGCTAACCACTGCGCTATCCCGCCCCTCTGTTATTTGAAGTGTGCATCTGTTCACCCAGCAGTACATATATGTCACCCAAGTGTCTTCTGATATAAAATATCTCAACACGAGTTGATGTATTTGATATTAGAAGACACTTGGGTGAGATTCTATTTATCATCCAAAATCATTCTTATTACGTTTCAATGAAAATAGTGTACATCTCTGAGCTCAGCTCTGTCATTTGACTTCCAGTGCGGTGATGTCATAGCGTTGTGAAATCATCATGTTTATGACATCATAGCGTTGTGATGTCATTACTCGATGATGTAAATGCATTGTGATGTCATGTTGTTGACGGTGACAGGGCACTATGCAAAATCTACAGCCAAAAACGTATCTCCTAGGAGATATTGCTTGATCTCACACAAGCGATATCTCCTGTGGATGGTATATAAGAGATAAGAGATAACCTTAAAGGGGCAGTAGCACGTTTTCTCAATGAAATAAGTCGATGAAATATATTTGAAAAATAATGTCACCATTAGTAAAACAACCTTCTCTTTTCAGAAAATCAAGTTAAAAATGAGTGTACATGGTTCCGTAAAGCCATGGGAATCTTTTTTGTCATTTCGAAATTATAAAATGTGTTCACAATAAAATGGCCGCCATACAATTTTTGCTTTATACGCAACACCATTATTACCACAACGGATAATTGGCTTGTGTAATAAGATGTTTTACTCTCTAAAGTAGATATAAATGACATAAACTTTCATTATAAATGGGAAATTTGAAAAAAACGTGCTACTGCCCCTTTAAAGGGCCTGTATTGACTGCAAACTCCAAAGAAGTTTAGCATGAAAAAGTAATTATGTTGGCTCTTACACCCGGGTAAACTAATAAATGTGTGTGTGCTTTGAGCAAGCCCTTTCGTGTTGTGGAGGCACGATATAAGTACCCAAATTATTATTGATTATCTGACACACAATGTTGATGAGGTTTGTTACTTTGCTTGGGTCAATTTCCATCCACAAAGCTTATACTACCAACCCTGTTATGAGTTAAATACTCCTGAACCTTACCTCTAACATCAACCTTGGTTTCAAATTAATGTCAAATGTTGTAGACAGACCAAGCATTTAAATTATATAATGTAATATCCTTGGAAAGAAAACCGATGGAGATTTGCAGCATTATAAACTTCTCATGTTTGTATTGTAATATTTAATATGTATGATATAGTTGATAACTCCAGAATCAGTGGGTATATATCTTGATCATATCACAAATACAAAGGTAGCTAGGGTTCCAGTTATTTTAAGATTTGATGAAAGATGAAAAGATGTTGATAAAAAGCTTTACAAACATCTCTTGTTTTATTATAATATTTTGATTGACTCAAGAATCTGCTGATCATGCAAGCTTAACAATATAATACAAAGGTAGTTGAAGTCTAAATTGATATAAGATTTTGATGAAAGATAAAAAGAGAAGATTAAAAGTAATCATATAATTGACCTCTGAAATTGTTTGATGTTTGGTTTTGCGTCGTTGATATTAGAGAACATTCTCTTCCCACAGAGGTTACTCCACTCAGTTCTTCCATCCTAACCTCTGTTGCATATAGACCATTCTCTTCCCACCATTTGGTGACCTTGGCCACATTTTCAAGGTCACCGTGAAAACTTTGCTAACGCGATATCTCATGTAGCGTCGCATCCAAAGTCTTCAAATTTGGTGTCAGCCTACATTGGGGGATGACGCCGACACCAGTTGATTTTGGTGACCTTGACCCTATTTTCAAGGTCACCAGGACACTTTGACCACTTTTCGAACTCTTGTTAACCAATATCTCATGAACCCGAGCACCCAAAGTCTTCAAATTTGCTGATCATCATGACACTTTTACCAGTAATGCAATATACGAATTACCTCCTTTTCACAAAATGATGTATACATGCTTGGTAACTTTGTCTCAAAGTTTTGTATTTGTTTGCAGATGTGAAATGGAGTCCGAGCAGACGTGACACCTGAAGATGCGGGACCCCTCTCTCAAATCTACCTCAACATTGGAACTCATAGATGGAACATATCAGAATGAAGGCCAAGCTTTACACAAACATTCTACTTCAAGGAGACTTTACTCTCATCTGTTATAAATGATGCAAAATATAGAGCAGACGTCATGGATATTGAGTGAATGTGTCAGTTTAGTTTCAGAAATTTGAATGAAACGGAGCAAAATTGTGATATTGTGAATCTCTCATTGAAACTAAGTCATGAAACATTTATCTATAAAGCAGACGCCATGGATATTTGAAAACGTGCGTTAAAAATTGATCTGAATCTTAATCTGTGATGCCTCTTTTGGATATTTTGCATTCAACATTCTCATGCCAAAGCCATGACATATTCATCTCTGGAGATTCAACATATCCTTATCGAGTGACACGTGATCCTGTGGTTTTCTATCAGACTGAAAAAATCTGACGATACCGGATTCAGAGTAAACCTGAAACATCAAAATGGATCTGTCAGTCAGTGTTCCCACCCAGGAAACAACCTCCATGACATTGCTGCAGATTCTGCTTCTCAATGCTGTCGTGTGCGGAGTGGAGATCTGCGCGTGTGCGGGCTTCACGTACATCCCGCCCATGCTCCTCAAAGTCGGATACTCGGAGGAGAACATGAGCTTTATCCTCGGACTCGGACCTCTCCTCGGATTCTTCATCGTCCCAATCATCGGGAGGTGGTCCGATCACTGTCATAGCTTCTACGGCAGACGGCGACCCTTCATCTTCGCTCTCTCCGTTGTGCTGGTCTTATCACTGTATATGATTCCGTTCGGAGAGTACTTCATGACGGTTCTGTTCGGCTACGGTCATCTGAGCAAGGTGTTGGGGATGTGGTGTTTGACCCTCGGGTCAGTGCTACTGGACTTTACCAGTCAGGCGTGTTTGACTCCATGCGAGGCATTGTTGAACGATGCGTGTGGTGAAACGGGTCAGCACGAACGTGTTTTCTCCATATACTCAACAATGGTGTCCATGGGCGGAGTTATCGGCTACCTCCTCACTGCGATCGACTGGAAGTCAAACTCTCTCGGCGTGTACTTCGGATCTCAGGAGGCATCCATATTTTCTCTGCTTATTGTTGTATTTACAATAATGTTAGCGGCAACGTTGATAGTCGCCGAGGAACGACCGTTGCCACTGTCACTGATGGACAGAGAGAATGTGTTAGGGAACTCCGTCACAATGAACTCGGTTGCCATGGAGTCGGGATACAGCAGTTCCTCGTCAGAAGAGACGCTACCAGGAATGCTAACCAATCACAAAACATCTTTCCAAAAATCTAGTCCAATACGTTCCGATTGGAGGAACAGACAAGTGTTTACAAGACCTAAAGTGCGTTCTGTGATATTAGGATTATTCACCCGCGGACGTTTTGTAGCAAGCGTCATGGACGGCGGACGCCTGGTCTCCTGCGGGTTCTACTCCATATTGCCAAAGCAGATTCAACAAATGTTTGACATACCAGTCGTGTTACGTTCGTTAACATTGGCTCATTTCTTTTCTTGGACTGCCGTTATGGGCTTCAATCTCTACTTCACCGACTTCGTAGGGCAGGCTGTGTATAAAGGAAACCCAAATGCTCCCGAGGATTCCCCGAGTGAGAATTTATACGACGAAGGGGTTCGGATGGGGAGCTGGGGTTTGTTGTTCCACTGTATCACCTCAGCATCATATGCATTCTTTATAGAGAAGCTCGTCGACAAGTACGGCTGCCTATTGACTTACACCGCCGGCATGACGTCGTTTTGTTTTGCCATGATGGGGATGGTGATGCTTAGGAATGTATTTTTTGTGAACTTAATGGCAGCCATGACAGGCTTTGCTTATGCAACATTGACAACTATTCCATTCATTTTGGTCTCAAAATATCATATGGATAAAGAGGTAAATATGGTTTGTTTGTTGCATTTTACATTTTGATTTCTTCTCTGGAGATATCTTCTGTGACCTATTTCAATTTCATCCCAAATAAAAATGACACAATCGTTGTATCAATAGAAATATTTTTAAAATCTCAAACAACACATTGCTATTCATAATTCAGATTATAACTTCAGTCTAAAAGTAAAGAAACTTAAATATTTTGCATCTCCAGATCATAGATCAGTGAATGAAAATGGTTTCATCTGAGAGCCAATAACCAAGTAATGTTTGCGCACAAATTTCTTCGTGGAAAAGTAACACTTTTGGGTTAACTTCTTTCAAGTTTGTTTGCAAACATAAATCAAGATGCAGTATATAGGCAAATGTTGTTCCTAGACAGGGTCCTAGGAAGTTGGCCCACCCTATTGACTTGGTGACCCTTGGTCAAATACATTTACCATTGCAAAGGGTCCCATCTGTTCAGAATTGGCCAAAATGACAACCTCAACAGATAGTGAAATATCCAGCAAATCCAGGGGGCGGGATAGCGCAATGGTTAGCACCTTCAGCTTGAGATCCAGTTTGAATCCCGTGAGGGGCTCGGCAACTTTGTCTGCTGTATTGAAAAATTCTACATGTAGTAAGGTTTGGGTGCAATGCTACACTGTATTTCAGAATAGTACCACCCATGGTTCGGTAGTTCCAACCAGTGCTCGCAGGTTTCATAGCATAGCCACCATGGTGTTGCAGGCTTTCTCCCTGCAATAATACTAGCAGCCGTGATATAAGTGAAATAATTTTGGAAGGGGCTTTAAAACAAAAACCACCTCAACTCATCTCCAGCAAATCCAACACTTACCATAAACTGTTCTTTTCCAGACCTATTTCTTTGACCTGAAGGACCAATCAGCTAGTTCCCGAGGGATCGCCACCGACATGGCGGTGCTAGACTCCGCCTACTTCCTGTCTCAAGTGGTGCTCACAGCGCTAATGAGCTACATCGTTCACATCACAGGCACCGTCTATGTCTATATGATATTCGCCGGCGTTATGGGGTGCCTTGCGTGTTACTTTGTGCAAAATATCATTATCACCAAATCTGACATTCGTTTATTGCAGAAGGATGAACGGTACCGCACCGTCAACATTTAACCTTTGACCATTGTACTGTAGGTACGCTGCTGAACTGTTCTGGCTTTGTCAAGGAGGTTATGAATTTCATTTGGTTGACAACATTGTGATGTTTCTTTGAGAAAGCTGACATTGTCTCTCCAATAGCGTCTTTGAATGTCAAAATTGCAGCCAAAAAAGACATTGTAAATTCCAAAAATATTGTCAACAATGCCATTTTTCTTTGAGGATTTTCCAAACGTTTTCATTATTTTTCTCGAATGGTTTTAATGAGCCAAGCCAAAATCGCTTTCCTTGAATTTTAAAAATGGTTTGGACTGTGGATATTTAATGATTTGTTAACTTTGCAACACTTCTGCCAAGGTGTTACTATCAATAAAAAAAAAACCTTTTTTTTCTGTTAATATTTTTCTTAAGTTGACCACTTTTGTGCGTTTTTTGTATAACATTGTCAATCCCAAAATAAGTTAGGCTAAATAATTTTGTTAACTGTTTCTCAGGCATCAGTGCATCACTTATTTTGAGCATAATAGTTTTTATTGTCAATAAATAAATAAATTACTAATTTTCTGCATCATTATTGCTTAAACCCAAAATCCATTTGTCCACATTTGTCTGTAAGAATTGCTATACCTCCAGCTTGTATATTTTTAGCACTCTCAAGCCACATTCTGATGGAAAAAATATAAAATGTACTCTTTCCTAATTATTATTTGTTCCAACAAAAAGTACTACCGCCCTCGTCATTTTTGTTAAAAATGTGCCCGAGAAACATTTAACTTTTCTCATGCAGCCTTATCATATTTCAAAAGTGCATCTCGAAGATGTAGCATGGTGCTAAATATAGACTTTTTAATGCATTAATTAAGAGGTTCTAGTACGACTTAATTAGACATCGTTAGATCACCACCTCTTGAAGGAAATATTGCCTTATTTGTTCTAAGTAAATTAAATCTTTGATAAGAAATGTATCCTCGATAATATAAATCAGAAAATTTATTGATGGTCTTCAATTTCAAAATGTTAATTTCTTTATAACATTTTCAAGTTAAAGGATGTATACAAAATGTTATATCATGAACTATCAAAACTGCCTCTGAAAGAGTTTATATGTGATAAAGATATATTCTGTGTATCCCTCTTTTTATTCTAGTCAGTCGTGAAATCGACTAAATATTATATGAAACATAATTTAACATGCAGTTCAGGATTTTTCACAAAGAATTTCTATGAAATATCTCTAAAAACATAGTGTGGTGATTTTAAATTGAATGTGTTCTGTTTTGTTTTGTTTATTTTGTTTTTGTTAAAAGGAGAAAGTTGATATTTCACAAGGGAAAAATTAATTTAAACACCAATTGTATTTCATTTTGATTAATTGATTTAATAGAAATAAATCAATAAGTAAAAATAACGATGCACAGTTACAAAATGAATTTTTTTACAACGAATTCAACTTTGAACAAACAAGCATAATGAACAAAATTGTTTATCAAATGCATAATAAAATTAAAATTTGATATTTTGTATCGATGTCTAAACTGGTCAAAACAATCAAGTTGATGTTTTGTTTTCACACTTGTTGACCTTTAGTTCAAAATCTGCTTTTGTCATTTTGTTATTTTAAATCTTAGTTTTGTTTGTTTCCTTTTTGCCTATCTTCAAATAAGATCTTCCAGATGAACTGTGTTTTGATATTAGCTTTTGCTTATTAATATTTGTTATATTCATTGAAGTATTTTCCATTAATATGTTCATGTTTAATAGCAAAAAAGAACAAAAAATATAGATTTTTGTTCGTGTATTTTTCAAGTAAGCACTGCCATGTTTAGAAAAACATATTTACATTATCATACTGTCTCTCATATTTTGCTGCAGATCAATTAATCATAACACCAAATTATTTTATGAAGTTGAACTGTGTTTAAGATTTTTGTAAGAAATAGAGAATCTCACCAGAGTGTCTTCTGATATCAAAGATATCAACACGAGTTGATAAAAGTTACTAATATGCAAGGCTTGCCGATATCAGAAGACAGGTGAGATTCTATTTATCATCCAAAATCATTCTTATTACGTCTAAGTGAAAATAGTGTACATCTCTGAGCACATTTCTGCCATTTGACTTCCAGCGCACTGAGGTCATAGAGTTGTGACGTCACCATGTTTATGTTTTTGTCTAGCAAACAATATATGCACATCAGACAGTTGAAGCAACGCCAGTCATTTCAATAGTTACGCAAGCACAGGTTGAAACTTCAAATGCAACCATGGGGAGGGATATCACAGTGGTTAGCGCGTTCGGCTTCGGATCAAGATGCCCGGGGTTCAAATCCCGCAAGGGGCACATCAACTTTGACTGCAGTAGAGAACTGTTTTACACGCAGTACGGTTTGGGTGCAATGCTACACTGAATTTCAGTGCATTCAGCCCATAATTTACTAGTTCCAGCCGATGCTTGTAGATTTTACCTCAATGCAAAGCCACATGGCTTTACGGTGTTCTCCATGCAACAATTCTAGCAGCCATGAGATACTCTTGAAAGCGGCGTTAAACATTCACCTCACCTCTAATGGATTACATATTCGTTTGGTGGTTCGCTAGCTCCAGCTGGTGTTTGAAGGTTTAACGCTATGTTGTAAGCTTACTGTTTGCAATAATACCAGCAGCTGTAATATAAGTAGAACACTCTTGAAAGTCCCCAAATCTCACCACCAACCCTAACTAGTTTGTTTCTTGGAAAATGTAAAAAAAAACTTTACTTATATTTCTCAGAACAGGTTGATTTTAATCAGACTGGTATTGATACAAGTGTTCATGTTAAAGGGGCAGTAGCACGATTTTTGAAAATTTTATTTTTTCAAATTTCCCATTTATAATGATAGTTTGTGTCATATATATTTACTTTAGAGGGTAAAACATCTTATTACACAAACCAATTATCCGTAGGGGTAATAACGGTGTTGCGTATAAAGCAAAAAATACATGGTGGCCATTTTATTGGGAACACATTTTATTATTTCTAATGACAAAAACGATTCCCATGGCTTTACGGAACCATGTAAACTCATTTTAAATCTTCATTTTTCAAAAGAGAGAAGGGTGATTTATTTTTAGTGACATTATTTTTCAAATACATTTCATCAACTTATTTGAGCAAAAAAAAGTGCTACTGCCCCTTTAAAGGTGCATCGGTTGTGTTTCATAAAATTTTATTTGCCTTTAATTCATGCCCACATACAATATGTGCTGATATCAGTTCAAATAATTTCACTCAACTTGCATATTCATCTCCAATCGCCAAAAAGATAATAATTACTAGTTTACTATTAAAATCTAGCAACATCATTATACTTGTGCAGAAAACGAAACTACTCGTTCCATTTCATACACAGCAGTTATAAGACCTATTAAACATTATCAAGTTAAAGTTTTCTTTTAGTCTGTTGTAAATAAGTTTCCAAAATTACGTTTGACTAATTGATGAGTGCCACACGCAGTGCATTGTCCAGTTTTCGATCAGAAATCGATACTTTAATCTTTTTATCATCTTTATACCGAGCCCACTAATGGCAATTTTAAAATAACACAATTTATAACGTTAAGCACGTGACCCCAAACAACACAATGGATGTACCTTTAAGGCTGGTAATCTGCCAAAAGTAAATTAATGTCGATTGTTTGTTGAATTGTTAAGCATTATGATTAAGATAACTTTGTTGTTATGTACACCTTATATATGGGAGTATATGTGTTGGCCTCAAATTATTTTAAATCAATTGACATCAGTATTTTTTTAATGTATTTTGTGCATGAATGATTTTTCTCTCTTTATTACCAAACATGACTGTTCAAATATTTTTGTCTTCCAATATTTAAAGATGTATATTTTGAGTGCTTAAATGTGAATTATTTTTATCCACGATGTTTTCACCATAACAGGAAATATTCAATCAAATTGAAAGAAAATTGTTATGGATTGACAGTTCTGTAAAGATCTGAAAGTAAAATTACTCTTTCTTACTATTTATTCGTTTTCAATTGTAAATATTTTTTGGGAAAATAGTACATTTCTTGTAGAAGTGATGTGTTTTCACTTATTGAAAATTTGCATGACATTATATCTGTTCTGGTGAGAAGGAAACCTTGTTCAATGTTCACAAATGTATTCTATTTTTGTTGGTTTATTTTGTATATATTATATTTATACCAACTCGTTGGTGGTAATGTTTAGGACTATAGAGACACATTGAATATTGTACACAAGTTACAAGCACTGTGTAAGTGTGGCGGAAATATGTGCAAATAAAGGTCTTGTATAATTTCAGTTTTCAATTTCATTTAGGAAAGCAAGAACTAAGAAATAGAAAGAATTAGAGCCATTCGCTCTGCAGCTCATGAGATACCATTCACCGCAGTGCATAGCCACATGGCGTTGCAGGCTTTCTCCCTCCTATAATACTAGCAGCCGCGATATAAGTGAAATACTCTTGAAAGGGGAGTTAAACCCCATTCTCACTCACTCATGAGGTACCATTACTACAGTCTGAATAAAATCGACAATTTTCCACGGAATAAAAGTTGCAAAATAGTGCATATAGATACGAACTCATATCGTTCGAAGGTTTCCTCGCCAAACTGTCTGATAACAGCCCATAGGGTCACATTCAGGTAGCCAATCACAGAACGTCCAACAAGAGCTTTCGGTACGAGAAGCAAATGGCAAGTAACTCCCAACAGCCATACTTTCGTTGGTTTCCGTAGAATGAGGAAGATGAATAATTCGAAATGTTTTCAAAACAGCGACCGTTAAAAACTATAATGTTATTGGTCAACTATGTGAGCTTTAATCTGGACTCAACTGGTATACGGGGTGCTCTCAGACCTTGAGAGGAATCTACAGAACATGTTCGTATTCCGGTTGATACATTATTTTTAAAATGCAAATTTTATTCCTCGGAACAAAGTCCGACTGCATTACTACAGGTATTACATTATTCATGAAAGTGAAGACTAACATATTACTCAATACATTACCAAGTCACAAAAGTTTAACATTAACGTAGGAGATGTGTTTGTTATCCCCTGCGTTTAGCGTGAATGGATATAAACTGAGGTACAAAAGAAACTTTACACTTCAATTGGTTTTATCATGTTTGATTTTCAATTACAAATATTTCCGAAGTCGTACTCTAAAACTGAAAAGTGCAGGCGTTTAGTCATCAGCCAAGGAATAATTCTATGTAGTTTTAATTTTTTGGGGGGAAAAAACAATTTTAAATTCATAAATTCTTTCAAAATTAATTTGGATAAAACAACTGTTCATCACATGAAAGACATCTGCTAAGTGAAAATCAATAAATGTGCCTCATTCTCTAGGGGTCATGTTGGTGTAAACATGATTTTATACCCCTTGGGAGAGCGGGATAGCGCAGTGGTTAGCGTGTTCAGCTTCAGATCAAGAGGTCAGGGGTTCGAATCCCGCCAGGAGCATGGCAACTTTGTCTGCAGTAGAGAACTGTTCTACACGCAGTCAGATTTGGGTGCAATGCTACACTGAATTTCAGCGAAGTACCACCCATTGTTTGCTAGTTCCAGCCGATGCTCTCAGGTTTCACCGCAATGCATAGCCACATGGCGTTGCGGACTTTCTCGTCATCAGGATATCTCAAGAACGGTTCACTGGAATCTCTTTATATCTTACACAATGCTTCTCTTAGGGAACACAAAAACACTGATTAGATTTTGGTGACCTTGACATTATTCTCTAGGTCACAGTGAAATTTGTATTGGATGATCAACTTTATTTCACAATGGTGACATTTCGGTATAGATTGTTGTACCGTTCAGACTGCCCCGTCTCCATGTAGACAACATTAACTGTTTGAGAGGCATTCTAGAAGTTGGTGTTATGGAAAGACAAGAGTATTTTATGGATGATCAACTTCTTTATTATGCTCCACCACAAGGTGGAAGGGGATATAGATTTTAGCTCTGTCCGTCCATCAAAGTGTCTGTGATAAAGTGGACAGTTTCTCAGAAACCCAACAGGACAACCAAGTTTGGTGTGTGGCTTGAGGGCATTAAAGGTTAGATGCCATTGTCACATTCAGATTCAATAAAATGGGATTTCAATTTGACAATTGCTCGATTTTAAATTTCTGAAATCGGTCCATACATTACTTATATATGGCTATTTTTAAAAACGCCTAATTTAGCCCCAGCTGTCAGAATAAAACTCTGCGGAGGTGTGGTCCCAGAAGCGATTCCTCCTGATACGTCACTGGAGTAATCTCAATATCGGCGATAGTCATAATTCAACATTTTGAATGTTAATTTCCCAAACAAATCTTCATCAAATCAACTTAAATTTTCCATATATCAAATTTTTAGATATCCAACTAGGAAATCCGAAGATTATAATTACATAATTATTGCATAAACGTGTGTTTTTGGCTAGTTAACACTCAAATTTATCTAGCGGTAGTGATAATCATCATTAGCAGCTCCGACTAAGTCGCCGCGTTTTGTATTCGCTATAACTTTTTTCCTATTAGGTTTTGAGAACTCATATACATAACTTCTTACTTATACCCCTGGGGAATTTTTTTGACATGTTCACATTCAAGGTCAAAGGTCAAGGTCACCAGTTCTGAAATCTCTTTAAAAAAATCCTTGTAAACACGATAACTTGAAAAATATTTGTGCTATCAGGCTCTTCTTTGGTGTATATCAACTATGGAGAAAGGCCAAAATTTGAAAAGGTTTTCGCTAACATCCGTCAAAGGTCAAGGTCATAGTGAGGTCACAACTGAAGCATGCTTTTGCAAAAATGTCTTATTTCAACTATTAACACTTTGAATCATTACATGATTGTGATACACAATGAATATATCGAAGTTTTGAATATGGATGAACTTTAATAAGGTGGATTTTGACAGATTGTGTTTACGATTGTGCCGGACTAGAAACGTCACTGATATTCATCCAAAATCCTACCGCTCATAATAAACGCATATAATTTCCAACGTTAATATCATATGGATAACACACCACTTTCAATCAAAAGAAATCGGGGAGACGTTTTTACATCACCTGAATCTGAAACTGACAATAATAAACGACATTGCTTTGTATCAAATTCATCGTTGTCTGACTGCTCTGAACTTAGCTCCGAAAGTATGGAATCTCATGCAGTGGACAGTGGTCAGCCAAGCGAGAGTAGTACCGAACAATTTATTGCCCAGTTCTTACTAGCCCTTAAGAATGGCGAAGTTCTTTCTCTAATAGGGTCTGCAGTAAGTGAAGCCATAATACCGACACTCAGACAGGAAATCTCACACATGTATGAGAAAACCAAGCAACTCGATAGCGAAGTTAAAGACCTAAAATCCAAACTTACAGAGAGAGATGAGGTGATAGAGGGATTATCCGACAAACTTGACCGTGCAGAGCAATATGCTAGACGTAACAACATTCGGATAAGGGGGGTCCCCGAAGTGGAGGGAGAAGATACAGACAAGTTAGTGATGGAGATTGCGAAGACCATCGGGGTAGATATATGATATCTCCCAGAGATATTGACATAAGCCACCGGGTCCCCAGGTACCCCCCAAAGCCTCAATCCCCACCCATGCCAATAATCGTAATGTTGCTAAGTAACGCTACAAAGCGACAATTCATCGCCAACAGATCTAAGTTGAAGCAGGCGAACACAAACAGGGCATCAAAGGTCTATGTAAATGAGGACCTTACCAAAACCAGGGCCCTTCTAGCTCGAAAAGCCAGGGATCTAGTGAAGGATAATCGCGTAGAATCCACCTGGGTTACTGGTGGAGTAATTCTGATAAAATTGAAAGACGGAAGTCTGAAGAAAGTTGCGACAGCTTCCCATTTCAACAGTGTCTGTGAGCAAACAAGGCTCAAACTTGTCGTCAACCTTTCCCAGGATACATCCCACAACGACTAGTGTGAACAACTACTCTATGACCAATCTGTTCTGCGATTTCAATGTTCTTCTCGGTCCGTCATAGCAAATGGGAGTTTTGCTCAAATCGGCACCGAGTATCAGTGTCTTCTCTTTAGTTTGTTGTGTTGTGTTTCTAGTCGTTAAATGTGTACACATTCCTGGAAGTCACGTTAAGTATTGGTGATATTGGTGGTATGTGTTAAAATCACCACAATCCTTTATAAAAGGATAGTGAATGAACACAATTGTGAAGTCGTGACAGTGTTTCCATTAAGTAAATGAACTGATTGCAGTGTTTAAAATAAACTTCATAGGATGGACTTTACAAGAAAGTGGTAAGTTGTTGAATGTGACTCTATATACATAACGGGACAGAACAGTCCCCGTCCATATAATCACATGTACAAGACGTGATTTGAACAAAAACATGTGAATGTGACATTTTATGTTCTATTGCAACATGTCTGTAACAATGTGTCGATCACATAAATATACCAACTTGACTCATCCGATCTAACCTGATCTATGGTACTATACACTACTATACCAACACTGTTCTGCGCTATCAAATCGGGTTGTTGTTTTTTGCTGATTTGTGTGGATAATGAAAGTGATCATACTTAGATCAAGGCTATCATCCTTTCAAATATCTACTACGATGTGAAAACGTGATGTCATTAATCTACGTCACATGGCATATACTTGTTATATAGGTGATAGTGCTACTGGGAAATATATTCTCTTAGGCATATCACAAACATACATCATGAAATGGCCTTCGTATCATGCAGCATCGTTAATTATTTTAATTTGCTTTGATTGTAACTTCTACGACAGTGCTCCTACTAGGTGAAAATAATTTCTTTGGTAAACCATTCATACACATGTATGCAACCCACATTAGACTGTCCTAATAATTATACTTCCAGTTATTGAACATTGACATAATTACATAACAATATATGCAATAATAACATTACTATATAATTAACATTCCAACTTTGATTTGGTTATAGGCCTATAATGAAGTTCTGTAGTTTGCCATTTTGGTTTACATATATATAGTGATACTAATTTCAACATGAATTTTTTTTGTCATTCGAAATAATAAAATGTGTTCACAATAAAATGGCCGCCATGCAATTTTGGCTTTATACGCAACACCGTTATAACCACTACGGATAATTGGTTTGTGTAATAAGATGTTTTACCCTCTGAAGTAAATATAAATGACATAAACTATCATTATAAATGAGAAATTGGAAAAAATAAAATTTGCAAAAAACGTGCTACAGCGCCTTTAAGATAATACATCTCAATGTAAGAAGTCTAAAAGATAAAGTTGATATCATTCATGCGGAATTTTTAGACTATGATGTGATCTGTCTCACAGAAACTTGGCTAAATGATAATATTAATAGCAGGGATATACAAATTCCAGGCTTTCACAGTCCGTTTAGAAAAGATCGTTTAACACGAGGCGGGGGCGTGGCCATTTACGTAAAACAAAACTTATGCGTAGAGAGTATGGAAACATTAGATATTGTTGGCCTCGAGGCACTATGGATAAAAATAAAATGCAAAAATAGAAATTATCTTATCGGTACATTTTACCGCGCGGATAAAAGTGAATTTTACTGGGACTTGATTAACCAATCAATCGAAATGGCGATAGATCTAAATATGTTTACTGTTATTGTTGGCGACTTCAACATAGATATCTTACAAGAAAGTAACATCAAAATCGAAACGCTCAAACGTTTATACGGGATAAATCAGATTATAACTGCTCCAACGAGAATAACGCAAAGCTCTAGCACTTTAATTGATTTGATTTTTGTTTCACATGAAAACAGCGTGCTTAGCTCCGGCGTTCTCGATCCCGTATGCAGTGACCACTGTCCTGTTTTCCTGACAATCTTAGATAAAATATTTAAAACGCGATCTATAAAAAGAGTAGTATATGATTTTGATTCCATGGATAAAGACAGTGTTGAAAGACATCTAAACGAAGTTGATGAAAACGAAATATTTAACTCTGGTAATATAAATACTGCAGTTGAAATTTTAACTGATAAAATAAAATATATCATGAACAACAACACACCGAATAGACTGGTCAATATAAAAGCGGATGACCCCGTATGGATGAATAGCAAAATTCGCGCTGCAATGCGTAAGCGAAATCTTTTTCATAAAATTGCCAAAAAACGAAATCGTCCCTCCGACTGGGCAAATTTCCGTTCATCCAGAAACAAAGTCGTTAGTTTAATACGTGAAGCAAAAAGAATATGTGACTCAAAAATAGATACTAAGGTAAATTCCTCCGTTGGCACAAAAACATGGTGGCGTTTGATAAAACAGTTTATTCAAAGTAAATCCGAACGTAACTTCTTTCCATCAATAGTTTCTAACAACATTGTTTATGATGACCCCGAAGAGATTGCATATATTTTCAATGATTTCTTTGTTAGTCAGTCAACAGTAAAATATCCCGATGCACAAGTACCCGATCGCGAATATCTCTCAGATCCTATTGTATCATCATTAAATACTGTCCATCCTACACCTGGGGAAGTACAAGATATTCTTCTCTCTCTTGATCCATCAAAATCAACTGGACCAGATGGAATAGGAAATAGATTTCTTAAAGCCGCGGCGAAAGGTTTAGCTCCTATATTAACAAAACTGTTTAATTGGTCTCTTCAACAATTCACGTTTCCAGCCGCCTGGAAGGAAGCTTCAGTCATACCTCTGCATAAAAAGAATAGTGTTAATGAATGTTCCAATTACAGACCTGTCGCACTTACGAGTTGTCTGTCTAAAGTATTCGAAACATGTATTTAACTACTTTCGAGACAATGACATCTTAACCAATTTACAATCCGGCTTTATGCCTGGTGATTCAACCGCTAACCAATTAACTTTTTTATACGATTTTATTGCGAAAGGGCTTGACGAAGGTAAGGAGGTTAGGGCTGTATTCTGCGATATAAGTAAGGCCTTTGACAAGGTCTGGCACAAGGGCATCATTTCTAAACTTAAGAACTATGGCATCGATGGTACTTTATTGAGCTGGTTTGAAAGTTACTTAGAAAACCGTTTACAGAAAGTTGTCATAAATGGATATTTTCCGATTATAAACCTGTACTTGCCGGCGTCCCACAAGGTTCCGTATTGGGTCCGTTACTTTTCATTATATACATACATGACTTAGTTGATGGTATTGAAAGTCACATACGCTTATTTGCTGACGATACTTCAATGTATGTAATTGTTGATGATCACGATACTGCCGCTTCCAGTCTGAACGACGACCTAAAGCGCATATCTAGCTGGGCAGATAAATGGCAAGTTAACTTTAATCCTGATAAAACCGAAACAATAAAAGTAGGTAATAAATGCTAGGTGAATCGACCATCCGTTGGTTCAAACCAAACAAACCATCCACGAACTCTGACCCCGACACCGACCTACGACCCCGGCACCTACGTCAGAGACCATATCTGTACATGTATATGTAGGTCATAGAATCGATTTTGGATTTGACAGTATTTACTTTGCAATTAAGGTTGAGATATGACACCAAACCAACAGATTAAAATGGAAATAGGTCGATTCATTTTTGCCTATGTGAATATTATATTATGTGTTGAATAGCAATGTGCAATATGCAATGTGCAATGTGCAATGTGCAATCTCGGAACCCGGAAATAATGTAAATAGCTAGATGACGTCACATGGAAATAGATCGATTCATTTTTGCCTATGTGAATATTATATTCTGTGTTGAATATCTGGCCATAACAATGAGTTTATTATCCCAAGGAAATGAATTGTTTATAAAGTAGCAGTATAGTGATGATTATCTCATGCTCCTTGTGCAATGTGCAATGTGCAATATCGGAAACCGGAAATGATGTAAATAGATGGATGACGTCACAAATCATCATGCTCCTTGTGCAATGTGCAATGTGCAAAATCGGAAACCGGAAATGATGTTAATAGATGGATGACGTCACAAATTAGATATACTGATGAGATTATGACATCACATACTTTAATTAAAATATTCATAATGGAATGGCAAGACGATAACTGTGATAAACTATTAATAATGATGATAATAAAAATAATGATAATTATCCGAGGTGAGTTCATTTGTAGACTTGCTCAAGATAGTGAACTGAATGAATCAAGGGGTTATACAGGCTTGAATATATTTCGCCTTCAAAATAAATTGTGTAGCCTTCAACTTCATCCCTGAATAATCTAGACTTAACTGGTATTAGTAATCCCTAAACATTATTTATAGCATGACTGTCTCTGGAAAATGAGTGTCAAGTTTATATCCAAAACGTATTTGTTAAAGGCTGAAAGTTTACCAGATAGAAGAGAGGGGTTTGTTGGTTTAACCAAGTAAGCGAAAGTCCAACTCGGCTTGTCAATTTAATGTTTGCTTGACTAGATTCATTCATGGCTGTATGTTTGTCACTCAGAGAGGTATTTAATTTATTCAGTGAATGACTTTTGATAGGTCGCTGTTCTGCTTTTATTGTCATAGCTTACCTTTGAGCGAGATGCTATGTATTGATTGTAAAGCATTCATGAGCAAGTCTAGGTACTTCCATTTCGCCCTCTATATACCGCTTCGCTTTCATAGAATAGGTGTATTCGACTTACACCTTGGGTCTATGCACTATATCGTGGTGTATACCCCCTCTCCATACATTATGAAGGTGTTTTATCATTTCGTCATGAATCATTGAGATAGTTCCAATTTATATCATGACATATATTATCTAGCGTAAATGCTTTATGTTAGATTTATCATGAATATTCACTATGACAAGCAAGAGATAAGACTAATGGATAGAACGTATAAAAATAATATGAAAGTAATCATTTTAAAGTAATCATTTTAAAGTATGTTGATGCTATGTCATGCGTGAACAATTCATCAACGTTTCCATAATAAGTACTGTTATGTTCCATGATGATTAAGACTGTTATACATGTATAGGTGTATTGCTTTTTGCAAGAACATGTCCCGATCACTCGGTGGCACACACACACACACTATCTAGCAGACATAAACTCAATATTCTCGTGTTGTTTCCATAGTAATGGACAGTGTTACCATAGAGTTGGGAGATCTATGGGTAGCAGATACCGACCCTATTATCGATACAAACACGACTCAACAAATTGATCTTCTTCTATGAAAATAGGCAGAAAGCTGACTCTTCCTTCATTTTCGACAGAGACTCTCAACGTATCAGTCGTGTTGAGTTTATGCTTAAAAACGTACGATGGGAAGGAAAGTGTACGTTCCGGATAGCCAGAAGTTTATAGACTTTCTACATCGCAGAAGTAAAGGTGAAAAAATGGTGAAAGCTCGCCCGGGTTCGGGTCTCATCCTCATCACATCACCACCACCACCATCACCACCAACACCACCCAATGAGGACGTGGTCCAGAAAGCAGAGACGAAAGGACAGAAGCGTACTACGAAACGCAAACGAGAGGACGACCTATCTCCTCCACTCGAGGGACATGGTTCTGCCAAACGAAGGGAGATAACTCTCAATCCGAGAGATATATTTGTATAGTAACTATATTGTGTCCCTACAGCGCATGCGCCTCATTTTAACATATAAGCATCGGTTAGAGACTGGTCGTTACTCAGGAGAGACTAAGATGTCCTATTAGTGAGCCACGTGTCGAGGCCTGTTGCCTGTAGATGCTCACGGGGAAGATGGGAGACTAAATTGAAATACACGTATCACCGTTTCATAGTACATAGCGACAAGTGTACGGTGAGAAGAAAATTAGCTATCCACTTTCCTTCATGCTCTTGTGACGACAACAAGATACTATAAAACGCCAGCGCGGAAGGAACAGAATGACATTTTCCCTCTTACCAGCACACGGATAAGACGTTTTTTAAAATGAAGACGAGAACTTTAGAAGATAGTGTTGTTCCGAGAGATATATTCTCAACGTTTGGCAAAACGACCCAACCTAGGAAATCCAAGATTTCTAAAGCAAAGTCTTCGGCGAAGAGGCGACAGGTTACCTCTCAGAAGAAACCTGTTACCCATCAGAAAAAGAAGAACAAGAACTCGAAACGGACTGCATCTAAAGGGAGGGAGCATAGGAAACCGACTGTAGTGAACATACAACACATCTCGACGACACAAGGCGTTGTGGACAGGGCTCTAGCTGCGCTTAAGAGACAGAGGCTAGAAAAGTATAAAAAGACTTCTTCTCAACCTCTCCTCACATATATGTATTAGATCAGAATGGAGCGGGTCGCCTGTCCAGATTGTGGGAAGAGTTTTACACGAAATGACAACCTATTGAGACATCAGAAGCAGAGGCATGGGTGGACTCCTAACACACCTCCACCTCCACCTCCTCCTCCTCCTAAGAGTGGCCAGTGGAGCAGTCAGTCTCCACTTCCTCCTCCTCCCCCTCCTCCTCCTCCTCCTCAGAGTGGCCAGTGGAGCGGTCAGTCTCCGCCTCCTCCTCCTCCTCCTCCTCCTCCACCTCCTCCTCTACCTCAGAGTGACCAGTATCAGCCTCCTCCTCCTCCTCCGCCTCCTCATGACGAGCGATTCCAGCTCGAGATTCCCTCCAACGCTCTCGTGGTCGGGCCAAGCGGTTCGGGGAAGAGTGTATTCGTCTTCAACCTATTACGACATGGTTTGATTCAACCATTACCAGATTCTATCGTTTGGTGTTATTCCGTGTGGCAACCTCTATACGAGAGCATTCGTCAAGTCTTACCCCAGGTCCAGTTTGTGAAAGGACTACCCTATAACCTGGAGGAGGACAACTACTTCGATGCCCGTAAGCAGAACGTGTTGGTTCTAGACGATTTTCTGGCCGAAGCCAAGAATGATAAGCGGATATCCCGTCTGTTTACTCAAACTTCCCATCACAAAAATGTATTGATCTTTCTCCTATTGCAAAACCTGTTCCCGAGAGGCAAGGAATCTCGAGACATTGCTCTCAATTCGCATTACGTGACCCTGTTCAACTCGCCTGTAGACAGACAACAGGTGAAGGTATTTGCGAGAAGAATATTCCCTGATGATATAGGTAGATTCATGAGTGTTTACGAGAGAGCTGTTGAAACACCTTATGGAAACCTAACGGTGGATCTCAAACCTTCTACGAGTGAAACAAATAGACTACATCTCAACGTCCTGTCACAACGGAATACAACTAGCCGTCAGCAGGGCGGTGGTGGTTCGCAAGACCACCAAGAGATAAAAGAAGTCTCACCTAACTCAGATCTTCAGACAGGTCGTTACGTTCGAGCTGAACACACGTCCCATTCCCTTCTGGACGACACTGCATCCCTTTCGAGCGAAGAGTCTGGACCTTTCACCATGGCAACGGCTTGTACATCCTGCGGCACGTTGCTGAGTGATGTTGATTCGTTGCAACACCATATACGATCTTGGTGCCCGGCAGATCATCAAGGCGCTTTCAAATCCAACAAGAGGAAACGTGTCATCTACGACAGTGACACCGAGGATGAGGGACTACAGCAGAAAGGTCAGAAAGGTGGTGGAAGTAGTGATCCCGCTGTCCAACCTGCTCCTCCGCCTCCACGCCACTGGCCAGTCACCGACACGGAAGCAGAGGAATGGCAAAACGTAGGCTTGCAACGTATCTGGAAACGGGTCTATACCCTTTATCAAGACGTGATGAGAGTCAAACAACAAAAATACCAACGACTAGGTCGGACGGCAGAATGGATAGACAGAAAAATGAAACAGCTTTGGGAAATTAAACTGGCCGAAAGTCTCAACAGTATCCTAGAGTTTACCCAATACTTTAAAGAGGCTCCCCTGTTTCTACCCCTTCTCGTCAGTCTGGGCGACATGGATCCGTCAACGGACCAGTCCACCCTCAAAAGTAAGGTCCGTCGTTTCACGAAACCTAAACTGAGAGACATTCTGACTCACCTGGATATGCCTGAAATTGAGAGCGACTCTGACTCGGATATGGCTACCGAAAACGGCGGGGCTAATGCAGATGACGAGCAGAGTGAATAGGAATAACAAACGATTCCAGAGATATCACTATCAGTCGACTCTTGGCGTTCAGGGAGACAGGATGCGTTCTAAATTAGCCAATTCCAAAACGGTTCACATCATTAAAACATTACATGATCCTATCAACAAGAAGAAGAAGAAAGGTGATAAGAAGCGTCCAATTTCCCTCTATGTGAAAGGAGTCGTGAATTTGGGACCTCCTGGGCGGCGAATAAACACCAAGGATAAGACTTAAGGACGTTCCCTATCCTATTGAATAAGCCATAAGAGGACAGAGACTTTAAATTGTATCAGAGACATTTTTCATATTTCTTATACCGAGTGTCGATTGTGTACTTGTAGAACGTCTTGCTGTGTACATGTCACAAAACAGTTATATATTGTATTTCCAATACTATATGCAGAAAATGTCTGTTGAACCCCTTGTTGTGTATCACTGACTATCTGTCATGAATAAATAAGAGAGTCTTAACTATAGCTATGTGTTTGTTCTCTGTATGAACGGTGATATACAAACAGCCAATGTTCAGACATCGTTTTCATCTGATTATCTATCAGAGATAAGAATGAGAGATGTAATACTCGATGATTACCACGAGACGAGTTCACTTTGAAATAAAAACAAGACAACCATTTAGAAGACATTTACACTATATAACAAACCATGTCGATTTATTTCAAAGCGTTACAATATTTACAATATTTACATATTTTCATCTATATTCATGTATTTATCAAGACATAACAAGACAAGACATTGCACATTACTATGGAAACAACACGAGAATATTGAGTTTATGTCTGCTAGATAGTGTTTGTGTGCCACTGAGTAATCGTGACATGTTCTTGCAAAACGAAATACATCTATACATTTATAACAGTCTTCATCATCATGGAACATAAATTGGAACTATCTCAATGATTCATGACGAAATGATAAAACACCTTCATAATGTATGGAGAGGGGGTATACACCACGATATAGTGCATAGACCCAAGGTGTAAGTCGAATACACCTATTCTATGAAAGCGAAGCGGTATATAGAGGGCGAAATGGAAGTACCTAGACTTGCTCATGAATGCTTTACAATCAATACATAGCATCTCGCTCAAAGGTAAGCTATGACAATAAAAGCAGAACAGCGACCTATCAAAAGTCATTCACTGAATAAATTAAATACCTCTCTGAGTGACAAACATACAGCCATGAATGAATCTAGTCAAGCAAACATTAAATTGACAAGCCGAGTTGGACTTTCGCTTACTTGGTTAAACCAACAAACCCCTCTCTTCTATCTGGTAAACTTTCAGCCTTTAACAAATACGTTTTGGATATAAACTTGACACTCATTTTCCAGAGACAGTCATGCTATAAATAATGTTTAGGGATTACTAATACCAGTTAAGTCTAGATTATTCAGGGATGAAGTTGAAGGCTACACAATTTATTTTGAAGGCGAAATATATTCAAGCCTGTATAACCCCTTGATTCATTCAGTTCACTATCTTGAGCAAGTCTACAAATGAACTCACCTCGGATAATTATCATTATTTTTATTATCATCATTATTAATAGTTTATCACAGTTATCGTCTTGCCATTCCATTATGAATATTTTAATTAAAGTATGTGATGTCATAATCTCATCAGTATATCTAATTTGTGACGTCATCCATCTATTAACATCATTTCCGGTTTCCGATTTTGCACATTGCACATTGCACAAGGAGCATGATGATTTGTGACGTCATCCATCTATTTACATCATTTCCGGTTTCCGATATTGCACATTGCACATTGCACAAGGAGCATGAGATAATCATCACTATACTGCTACTTTATAAACAATTTATTTCCTTGGGATAATAAACTCATTGTTATGGCCAGATATTCAACACAGAATATAATATTCACATAGGCAAAAATGAATCGATCTATTTCCATGTGACGTCATCTAGCTATTTACATTATTTCCGGGTTCCGAGATTGCACATTGCACATTGCACATTGCATATTGCACATTGCTATTCAACACATAATATAATATTCACATAGGCAAAAATGAATCGACCTATTTCCATTTTAATCTGTTGGTTTGGTGTCATATCTCAACCTTAATTGCAAAGTAAATACTGTCAAATCCAAAATCGATTCTATGACCTACATATACATGTACAGATATGGTCTCTGACGTAGGTGCCGGGGTCGTAGGTCGGTGTCGGGGTCAGAGTTCGTGGATGGTTTGTTTGGTTTGAACCAACGGATGGTCGATTCACCTAGCATTTATTACCTACTAATAAATTTTTCTCGTAAACATAAAACCGAAAAAATTCCAACTTTGCATATGAACCAAATTCCAATAAAAGAAGTCGAAAGCAATAAACATCTAGGCATAACGTTACAGAAAGATTGCGCATGGAAAAATCATATAGAAGATATTGTTAAAAAAGTTAGCCCCATGATTAACTGCCTTCGAAGCTTGAAATATCGACTTTCAAGAAAAACCCTAGAAACCATGTACAAATCATTTATCATGCCGATGTTTGATTATTGCTGCCATATCTGGGACAACTGTACAATCGACCAATCGCTTATTCTTGAAAGATTACATTTAGACGCCCTCCGTACGATATGTGGCGCAGTTCGTGGCACAAGTCATTATAAGCTATACACAGAAACAATGTTCAAATCCCTTAAAGAACGAAGGCGGGATATCAAACTGATTAATTTCTTCAAAATGAATAGCGGGCTCGCACCAAACTACCTCTGTGATCTTGTTCCTAGAACTGTCTCTGAAAAAAGTCATTACAATCTTCGAAATCAATCCAATTTGCAAACATATACTGTAGAACCAAAATATACGAACAATCTTTTCTACCTGATACGATCAAAACTTGGAATTCATTACCTGATAACTTCGTACAAGCCAACACAATTGGCGAATTTAAGTCACTACTAAAACATGATGAATCAAATAACAACTACCTAGATCTGAATTATGGTAGTCGTTTCTGCCAGATTATACATTGTCGGCTTAAACTTGGATGCAGCGATTTGAACGCAGATAAAGTAAATAGACATATCTCAAACAATCCGGAATGCGCTTGTGGATACCACAACGAAGATGTTGTTCATTATCTTTTTACATGTAAGTTATATACAACTCTTAGAAATAATACATTTTTCTATGTAAATGGCCATAACCTCCAAACTGTGTTATACGGAACACCTCAAGAATCTAATAATGTCAATATTAACATAATTAAGTCCCTACATCAATATATCAATAAATCCAAACGCTTTGAAAATCATTCTAAATTATCTAAATAAATATAATGGAACGAAACTGCAACAACTTATCAATTAACACTTATGTACGTATATCTATAGTTTGATTGTCTTGATTTTTTCATTTGTTGTTAACATGTTACCAGCTCTTGTGAATTTGTTTATGTTTTATGTAGTGGTGAGGCATTCACATAAGCAGAGTTTTGCTTGTTTGCCAAACCACATTCTTATTGAATAAAAATATGTTTAAACCATACACAATGAAAAGTGATCACTGATTGTGTGACCTTGAATTTTAAAGGTCAAGGTCACGAGATAGGGTCATGGTCACCAGTTCTGAAATCACTAAATAACTTCTTTCAAAGGAGGTATCAATACCTCATATATATAACTTCTTACTTATGCCCCTGGGGAATTATTTTGACATGTTCATATTCAAGGTCAAAGGTCAAGGTCACAAGTTCTGAAATTGCTAAAACAATCCTTGTAAACACGATAACTTGAAAAATATTTGTGCTATCAGGCTCTTCTTTGGTGTATATCAACTATGGAGAAAGGCCAAAATTTGAAAAGGTTTTCGCTAACATCCGTCAAAGGTCAAGATCATAGTGAGGTCACAACTTAAGCATGCTTTTGCAAAAATGTCTTATTTCAACTATTAACACTTTGAATCATTACATGATTGTGATACACAATGAAAAGTGATCACTGATTGTGTGACCTTGAATTTTAAAGGTCAAGGTCACGAGATAGGGTCATGGTCACCAGTTCTGAAATCACTATGTACGGTAACTTTTTTCCATGTCGGTATCAAAACCTCATATATTTAACTTCTTTCTTGTACACCTGGGGAATTATTTTGACATGCTCACATTCGAGGTCAAAGGTCAAGGTCATGAGTTCTGAAATCACTACAAAAATCCTTGTAAACACGATAACTTCAACAACTTCTGTGCTATCAGGCCCTTACTTGGTATATATCAACTATGGAGAAAGACTGAGATTTGAAAAGGTTTTCACTAAAATCTGTCCAAGGTCAAGGTCACAGCGAGGTCACAACTTAAGCATGCAGTTGGGGACATGCCTTATTTTAACTATTAACACTTTGAATCATAACATGATTGTTATACACAATGAAAAGTGATCATTGACTGTGTGACCTTGAAGATCAAAGGTCAAGGTCACGAGATATGGTCATGGTGACCAGTTCTGAAATCTGTAAATAACTTTTTTCCAAGAAGGTATTAACATCTCATATACATAGCTTCTTTCTTATAAATCTGGTGAATGATTTTGACATGTTCACATTCAAGGTCAAAGGTCAAGGTCATGAGTTCTTAAATCACTACAATAATCCTTGTAGACATGATAACTTCAAACAGTTTTGTGATGTCAGGCTCTTATTTGGTATATATCAACTATGGAGAAAGACCAAGATCTGAAAACGCTTTCGCTAAAATCTGTCAGAGGTCAAGGTCACAGCAAGGTCACAACTTAAGCATGCTTTTGTGAATATGCCTTATGTTAACAATGAACACTTTGAGTCATTGCATGATTGTTATACACAATGAAAAGTAATCATTGATGATGTGACCTTGAAGGTCAAAGGTCAAGGTCATGAGATATTGGTTAAGGCCATGTTAATCTTTTGATTCAATTTTGAAATCAGAAATAGGTTTTAAGAACAAGTTTGTGAAAAGTGACCCCAGTGATGATTCAACTTGAATAATAAACAAATTTTTGTCAAAAAAAATTCCCATTTATTTATGCTGAGGAGAAGGCGGAACAGGGAAAGGCGAGACCCAAAGTTTCGGAGCTGCTCTGCTTTTGCAGTGTCCCGCAAACGCTCATCTAGTTAATTAAGCTGTCCCGTCTGTGGTGCTGATCAGTCACATCATGGGTAAATTAAAATTGTCTTCATAATCAATTGCAAGCGTTTAATGTCTCGATTTTATGCTCAGTTGATTCCGATATATAATGTACGTAGAGGTAATAATCTGTCATTCTTGAGAAAAATGCATTACACAGGATCTTTAATACCTTGAATTGATGGAGTTAGAAAATGTGAAGCGCGCAATTATATTTTGCAGAATTATTGCCTTTGTTCCGTATTTTGGACTGGCTTGAGGGTATCAATACCTTGATGGAGTTCGAAAATAAAAACGTGTGTTTATTTTTTCCAGAGTTATTGCCCTTATTCTGTTTTTTTTTGGTACTATTCCAGCTGTCTTCAAAGGCTTTTCTCAAAAACTGTTTTAACATCAAATCAGTTATGTGATAAGAAGCGTCCAATTTCCCTCTATGTGAAAGGAGTCGTGAATTTGGGACCTCCTGGGCGGCGAATAAACACCAAGGATAAGACTTAAGGACGTTCCCTATCCTATTGAATAAGCCATAAGAGGACAGAGACTTTAAATTGTATCAGAGACATTTTTCATATTTCTTATACCGAGTGTCGATTGTGTACTTGTAGAACGTCTTGCTGTGTACATGTCACAAAACAGTTATATATTGTATTTCCAATACTATATGCAGAAAATGTCTGTTGAACCCCTTGCTGTGTATCACTGACTATCTGTCATGAATAAATAAGAGAGTCTTAACTATAGCTATGTGTTTGTTCTCTGTATGAACGGTGATATACAAACAGCCAATGTTCAGACATCGTTTTCATCTGATTATCTATCAGAGATAAGAATGAGAGATGTAATACTCGATGATTACAACGAGACGAGTTCACTTTGAAATAAAAACAAGACAACCATTTAGAAGACATTTACACTATATAACAAACCATGTCGATTTATTTCAAAGCGTTACAATATTTACAATATTTACATATTTTCATCTATATTCATGTATTTATCAAGACATAACAAGACAAGACATTGCACATTACTATGGAAACAACACGAGAATATTGAGTTTATGTCTGCTAGATAGTGTTTGTGTGCCACTGAGTAATCGTGACATGTTCTTGCAAAACGAAATACATCTATACATTTATAACAGTCTTCATCATCATGGAACATAAATTGGAACTATCTCAATGATTCATGACGAAATGATAAAACACCTTCATAATGTATGGAGAGGGGGTATACACCACGATATAGTGCATAGACCCAAGGTGTAAGTCGAATACACCTATTCTATGAAAGCGAAGCGGTATATAGAGGGCGAAATGGAAGTACCTAGACTTGCTCATGAATGCTTTACAATCAATACATAGCATCTCGCTCAAAGGTAAGCTATGACAATAAAAGCAGAACAGCGACCTATCAAAAGTCATTCACTGAATAAATTAAATACCTCTCTGAGTGACAAACATACAGCCATGAATGAATCTAGTCAAGCAAACATTAAATTGACAAGCCGAGTTGGACTTTCGCTTACTTGGTTAAACCAACAAACCCCTCTCTTCTATCTGGTAAACTTTCAGCCTTTAACAAATACGTTTTGGATATAAACTTGACACTCATTTTCCAGAGACAGTCATGCTATAAATAATGTTTAGGGATTACTAATACCAGTTAAGTCTAGATTATTCAGGGATGAAGTTGAAGGCTACACAATTTATTTTGAAGGCGAAATATATTCAAGCCTGTATAACCCCTTGATTCATTCAGTTCACTATCTTGAGCAAGTCTACAAATGAACTCACCTCGGATAATTATCATTATTTTTATTATCATCATTATTAATAGTTTATCACAGTTATCGTCTTGCCATTCCATTATGAATATTTTAATTAAAGTATGTGATGTCATAATCTCATCAGTATATCTAATTTGTGACGTCATCCATCTATTAACATCATTTCCGGTTTCCGATTTTGCACATTGCACATTGCACAAGGAGCATGATGATTTGTGACGTCATCCATCTATTTACATCATTTCCGGTTTCCGATATTGCACATTGCACATTGCACAAGGAGCATGAGATAATCATCACTATACTGCTACTTTATAAACAATTTATTTCCTTGGGATAATAAACTCATTGTTATGGCCAGATATTCAACACAGAATATAATATTCACATAGGCAAAAATGAATCGATCTATTTCCATGTGACGTCATCTAGCTATTTACATTATTTCCGGGTTCCGAGATTGCACATTGCACATTGCACATTGCATATTGCACATTGCTATTCAACACATAATATAATATTCACATAGGCAAAAATGAATCGACCTATTTCCATTTTAATCTGTTGGTTTGGTGTCATATCTCAACCTTAATTGCAAAGTAAATACTGTCAAATCCAAAATCGATTCTATGACCTACATATACATGTACAGATATGGTCTCTGACGTAGGTGCCGGGGTCGTAGGTCGGTGTCGGGGTCAGAGTTCGTGGATGGTTTGTTTGGTTTGAACCAACGGATGGTCGATTCACCTAGCATTTATTACCTACTAATAAATTTTTCTCGTAAACATAAAACCGAAAAAATTCCAACTTTGCATATGAACCAAATTCCAATAAAAGAAGTCGAAAGCAATAAACATCTAGGCATAACGTTACAGAAAGATTGCGCATGGAAAAATCATATAGAAGATATTGTTAAAAAAGTTAGCCCCATGATTAACTGCCTTCGAAGCTTGAAATATCGACTTTCAAGAAAAACCCTAGAAACCATGTACAAATCATTTATCATGCCGATGTTTGATTATTGCTGCCATATCTGGGACAACTGTACAATCGACCAATCGCTTATTCTTGAAAGATTACATTTAGACGCCCTCCGTACGATATGTGGCGCAGTTCGTGGCACAAGTCATTATAAGCTATACACAGAAACAATGTTCAAATCCCTTAAAGAACGAAGGCGGGATATCAAACTGATTAATTTCTTCAAAATGAATAGCGGGCTCGCACCAAACTACCTCTGTGATCTTGTTCCTAGAACTGTCTCTGAAAAAAGTCATTACAATCTTCGAAATCAATCCAATTTGCAAACATATACTGTAGAACCAAAATATACGAACAATCTTTTCTACCTGATACGATCAAAACTTGGAATTCATTACCTGATAACTTCGTACAAGCCAACACAATTGGCGAATTTAAGTCACTACTAAAACATGATGAATCAAATAACAACTACCTAGATCTGAATTATGGTAGTCGTTTCTGCCAGATTATACATTGTCGGCTTAAACTTGGATGCAGCGATTTGAACGCAGATAAAGTAAATAGACATATCTCAAACAATCCGGAATGCGCTTGTGGATACCACAACGAAGATGTTGTTCATTATCTTTTTACATGTAAGTTATATACAACTCTTAGAAATAATACATTTTTCTATGTAAATGGCCATAACCTCCAAACTGTGTTATACGGAACACCTCAAGAATCTAATAATGTCAATATTAACATAATTAAGTCCCTACATCAATATATCAATAAATCCAAACGCTTTGAAAATCATTCTAAATTATCTAAATAAATATAATGGAACGAAACTGCAACAAATTATCAATTAACACTTATGTACGTATATCTATAGTTTGATTGTCTTGATTTTTTCATTTGTTGTTAACATGTTACCAGCTCTTGTGAATTTGTTTATGTTTTATGTAGTGGTGAGGCATTCACATAAGCAGAGTTTTGCTTGTTTGCCAAACCACATTCTTATTGAATAAAAATATGTTTAAACCATACACAATGAAAAGTGATCACTGATTGTGTGACCTTGAATTTTAAAGGTCAAGGTCACGAGATAGGGTCATGGTCACCAGTTCTGAAATCACTAAATAACTTCTTTCAAAGGAGGTATCAATACCTCATATATATAACTTCTTACTTATGCCCCTGGGGAATTATTTTGACATGTTCATATTCAAGGTCAAAGGTCAAGGTCACAAGTTCTGAAATTGCTAAAACAATCCTTGTAAACACGATAACTTGAAAAATATTTGTGCTATCAGGCTCTTCTTTGGTGTATATCAACTATGGAGAAAGGCCAAAATTTGAAAAGGTTTTCGCTAACATCCGTCAAAGGTCAAGATCATAGTGAGGTCACAACTTAAGCATGCTTTTGCAAAAATGTCTTATTTCAACTATTAACACTTTGAATCATTACATGATTGTGATACACAATGAAAAGTGATCACTGATTGTGTGACCTTGAATTTTAAAGGTCAAGGTCACGAGATAGGGTCATGGTCACCAGTTCTGAAATCACTATGTACGGTAACTTTTTTCCATGTCGGTATCAAAACCTCATATATTTAACTTCTTTCTTGTACACCTGGGGAATTATTTTGACATGCTCACATTCGAGGTCAAAGGTCAAGGTCATGAGTTCTGAAATCACTACAAAAATCCTTGTAAACACGATAACTTCAACAACTTCTGTGCTATCAGGCCCTTACTTGGTATATATCAACTATGGAGAAAGACTGAGATTTGAAAAGGTTTTCACTAAAATCTGTCCAAGGTCAAGGTCACAGCGAGGTCACAACTTAAGCATGCAGTTGGGGACATGCCTTATTTTAACTATTAACACTTTGAATCATAACATGATTGTTATACACAATGAAAAGTGATCATTGACTGTGTGACCTTGAAGATCAAAGGTCAAGGTCACGAGATATGGTCATGGTGACCAGTTCTGAAATCTGTAAATAACTTTTTTCCAAGAAGGTATTAACATCTCATATACATAGCTTCTTTCTTATAAATCTGGTGAATGATTTTGACATGTTCACATTCAAGGTCAAAGGTCAAGGTCATGAGTTCTTAAATCACTACAATAATCCTTGTAGACATGATAACTTCAAACAGTTTTGTGATGTCAGGCTCTTATTTGGTATATATCAACTATGGAGAAAGACCAAGATCTGAAAACGCTTTCGCTAAAATCTGTCAGAGGTCAAGGTCACAGCAAGGTCACAACTTAAGCATGCTTTTGTGAATATGCCTTATGTTAACAATGAACACTTTGAGTCATTGCATGATTGTTATACACAATGAAAAGTAATCATTGATGATGTGACCTTGAAGGTCAAAGGTCAAGGTCATGAGATATTGGTTAAGGCCATGTTAATCTTTTGATTCAATTTTGAAATCAGAAATAGGTTTTAAGAACAAGTTTGTGAAAAGTGACCCCAGTGATGATTCAACTTGAATAATAAACAAATTTTTGTCAAAAAAAATTCCCATTTATTTATGCTGAGGAGAAGGCGGAACAGGGAAAGGCGAGACCCAAAGTTTCGGAGCTGCTCTGCTTTTGCAGTGTCCCGCAAACGCTCATCTAGTTAATTAAGCTGTCCCGTCTGTGGTGCTGATCAGTCACATCATGGGTAAATTAAAATTGTCTTCATAATCAATTGCAAGCGTTTAATGTCTCGATTTTATGCTCAGTTGATTCCGATATATAATGTACGTAGAGGTAATAATCTGTCATTCTTGAGAAAAATGCATTACACAGGATCTTTAATACCTTGAATTGATGGAGTTAGAAAATGTGAAGCGCGCAATTATATTTTGCAGAATTATTGCCTTTGTTCCGTATTTTGGACTGGCTTGAGGGTATCAATACCTTGATGGAGTTCGAAAATAAAAACGTGTGTTTATTTTTTCCAGAGTTATTGCCCTTATTCTGTTTTTTTTTGGTACTATTCCAGCTGTCTTCAAAGGCTTTTCTCAAAAACTGTTTTAACATCAAATCAGTTATGTGGCTTGAGGGTATCGATACCTTGATGGAGTGCACAATTGTTTCCTCTCAAATTATTGCCCTTGTTCCAATTTCTTGGGTCTAGCGGGGATGTTGATGACGATCTTTTTGTTTCACAATGGTGACTCTTCGGAATAGATCCTTAGACCGTTATCAAGCATGTTCTCTTAGAAAACGTTCTACAGCCCCTTAAAGAGCCATCAAGGATGTTAGTGTTCTTAATACGAAATTATTTGTGGAAAATATACTTAAAACGTCAATCGCTAGAGAAATCTATTATCTACAACATGACATGTGATAAATAATTTTCATATCACGACAATGTAATGAAATTTGGTTTTCAAAGAGAAGTACCCCTTCGCCTGTCAACATCCTTGATGGCTCTTTAATTGATAGTGTTCGTCTGAGGTCACTGTCTGTCATCAAAAACGTTCAGCTGAAGTCAAACTTGTTTGAGAGAAAGAAAAGACAGAAGACGATGGAATGTTAGATCTGGTTTACTAACATGGTGTAGAGCCAGACATCATCTTTATACACAACACATTCTCCCTCCTCTCCACATTCGAACTTGTACAAAAACTGAAAAATAGTTATCCATCCAGCCTCTCACTGGACAAAAATAAGATGAACTGATGCTATATATTATTGTATTTACATTCTCTGTACAATAAGGCATTGAAAACAGTATGGACAATGGAGACAATATGATAACATTGAGAAGTCTACAGTTCTTTTATAACATGCATAATTTTGACAAAAACCTCTTAAAACAAATTATGAATTCTTATCATAAATGCATCCACAAATAATTCAATAAATTCTGAGCTGAAATTATGTTGGCAAAAGATACAATTTCAATACCAAACTTTGACCAATTTAAGACTACATGAATTTTTTTTTTTTTTAAATCATCTTCATAAGCTTATCGTCCAAAAATCTGGATTTACTTTATACAAAGGAATAATACTTTTTCACAGTATACAAATTTATACAAATGTGTCTTTTGCCTCAGTGCAATTTTCGCACATTTGAGGGAAAAAGGCTATCAAACCTTAACCAAATGTATTGTTTGTTTTAAATAATTAAATGCTCCAGATAATTTTCCCTTGAAAATTGAATCTTTCGGAAATATAACACAATAACAGTTTTAGTACCTAGATAATGATGTAAATAATCATTTCAAACCAGCAAAGTAAATTTTATTATTTTGACTAACTTTATACCCTGTGGTTTAGATCCTGAAATCAAGTACCCAATATAGTCCTACATGAGGCAAAATAATGGAAGCAGTGAGGATTCCACCGACAGATGAAAGTCTCGATAATCAGCACCAGGTTTCTTCAAAGCAGTTGATGTACTGCTGTTGTCAACATCTACCCGTAAACACTAGCTTGTAAGCTACATAGCAAAGACAATCTCACCAAGACCAGATCACATCTTGGCACAAGTATTTCTAACACCTCAATGAATAAGTATGGACATAAGCAAGCACCTTGTTGGCCACACATGACAACCCTCAAGACTTCTAAAATATTGTGGTTGAATACATATCTTCAGTTACGTCTTTAAGGTGATCATTTCATATGACTACATTCAAGATGCTGTGGTTGAATATAAAATCATTTGAGGTGGTCCAAGTTGACCTTCAGTTGTCAGAAGGTGAAGGTGTCTTCTTCAATACTACTGCCAAATACTACTTCGAGTTGCAGGAGATACACTCGTAAATGCGAAGCTGTGATCTGGTCTTAAGATTGCATTAAAGCAGTGAATAATATTAAAAGTTATTTCACTTGATATTTGAAATCTTATTGCTTCAAATAAAGACAAAACTATGCAAAACAATGATTATTTGACATAAAAATCTCTTTCTGCATAAAATATGGTTGATCTTGTCCACAATGGTTTCAGAGAAAACAAAAAACATTTGGTACAGAAATTTTCGTACCAACACAAAAAGTAAAATATCACTAACAAAAGGGTTTGCACAATCTTGACAATCGTTCGTCAAGAAATGAATTCATTCACTGAGAGGGTTGACAGGATCTTGACAACAGTTCATCAAGAATATAGATTTGTTAACCTAACAGCACCTTACCATGAATCAGCATTATTTCTGCAAGGCATAAAATGAGGAAGAAATTCAACAAAATGTCATGACAATACAATACAAATATTTGCACTAATCTGTAGCGTCGAACACATGCACCCATTTTATTTATACAGAAATACAACATACTCCTAAGAATTGGTAGTATTTGGCTGGTTTCAAAATAATATACATACTTGCATGAATTGTCAAAATAATTTCCCTTCCGTAAGGAACCAACCATGCAAATCTATGATAAATTTGCCTCAATCTCTAATATTTGAGCAGGCCACAGGAAATTAAGAATATGCAATATCTTACCGAATACAATGTATATAAAAGTATCGCCACCCCTCTATACGAACTAAGGAGGGGCAGACGCCATCTTGGATTCGTTTTCAAAAGTCAAACTCAACTGCATTCCTGGCTTACATTTCAAAACATACAAAATGACATCTGAAACAAGTTACTGATCCTTTATAAGGTTTCATGAATACTAATGGGAAAATAGCAAAATTTTTCTGTAACAAACTTACTTTTAGCCAAAATATGTCAATAGGTAGATTCTACCTAAAATATCATTGAATCGAGGAACATCCCTGTTAGTTGTACATACTGTTTGCCTGGCCTGACAATGATTTTATGTTATTGGAGTTGGAATTTGTCCGATTCTCTATCAGCAAGACAATTACACAGTGTATAAATTAACGTAAGCAGAGTGTTACAAGGCGATCACATGACCAACATGTAGCTGCCATCAGTTAAATATACAACATCTGAGAAACAAATTTATCACAAACTTTAAAATAATAATAAAAAATTGTCTATTATTGTCAACATATATATCACTGTCATAACTTTCAGAGGCAGCCTGGGTCCCGTTGCACGAAACACTAAGGTGACCTTAAGTCACTAAGGTAGCCTTAGTGCAATATGTTAAGAGATGGTACTAAGGCTAACAAGGTTGTTTTGTGCAACGACCACCTGGACAGTGAAATTATTGGAAAAAGAAAATGGAAAATTTTCAAAATAATATTTTAGTACTGTTGTAACAAGTAGGCCTATAAAAAAAACCACAAGAATATTGAATTTACTATGATCCTTAATTGAAAGCCCCAAATTTTCACAAATTCAATATTTGGAGAAACACATTCAAGAATCCATTTGAAGTGTAGGAAATGTTTCTGAGACTTACTGAACTGTCATATGAAAATCACATTTCTCCTAGGAGATAATGCTGTTAAAACTTTTGATGTCCAAAAAAATTTTTGGGTCACACTTGATTTGCACACCGGCTGATCAGCAGCTAGTCTGGGTCATCTCTTTGCCAGGATGTTGACCCGCTGAGAGACATGTCTGGGAGCGGCTGAACAAGGCCGTCAGCTGAATGAGCTGGTTTAAGTTGAGGGGCTGTGGTCAGCTTTTGTGTTTAGCCTTGATTCCTTCAGTGAGCCGTCACGTGTTAGTGCATACGTTCATCAACAGCAGTCGATAGGTTTAGAACAAATCAAGTGTACCCATGGGTTCCTCAAAATAGCAATCCAGCAAAATATGTGAATACATTTGCAGAGATGGAGTTATTCCCTAAAATTTTGTTTCAACAAAATAATAACTACAACTCAGGGGAGATAACCTTTAAAGTATGGGAGATAACCTTTAAACTAAGGGAGATAACCTTTAAACTAAGGGAGACCACTGACAGCACTTGGGAGGCACAACCTTTTGATACTGACTGTTTGCTTTGGTTATTGACGGAAGTCGTATTTCTGGAGGAAGCACCATGATGAAATGAACAAGGCATTGACGACACTTGGCCAGTACTTTGAACAAGAGCTTTGCTTTGATATACTGCTATTGACGTGTCACAATTTGCTTTTGAATAATCCTTAGGCAACTATTTTACATTGATAATATTCTGTGATATTACTCTGCAACTTCACCCGTCGTTTATCAAGAATGTATAGTACCACAAGACTTGTCAAAACTTTCAATAGAATCATTGTTTTGACAAAACATTGACTCATCTATGGATGAAATCTCATTTAAAATCCGATCGACCGTAACACTTGTACCAAGTCTGTCAACATGAACTTTCACCTTCAATAATTTCAGCCAATCAGAGTGAGAAAGCGAGCTATTGTTTAATGCCGCTTCGGTAGTATCGCAGCCATTAGCGGCAACCAGATAATTATAGGCCTTACTAGATCTACGACATGAAATGTTGTGATTGGCATGTCTACTCAAGTCGGTCTGAAACTTTTTCTAGCCTTGTCACCGATTGGCTGGAGTGAAGGTCATCTGACATGACCTCTAAAGTTCAGTGTCCAGATCAGAAACACAGCGAGGTAGGAGTGTTACGTTCAATCTTATTTAAATGAGATTGTTATGGATGAAACATGAACACACAATATAAACTCCCACAAATGGTTTTGTTACAAACGGGCAATTTGCTAGATGAGCGAAATGATTAAATGTCACAGTTTATTCGACACAGCTAAAACCTGAGGTTTTGGTGGTTTGAAATACACCAACTTGCATGATGATTTATAATATTTGAAATTCTTCAAAATGCACCTAACCAAGATGAAGACATAACCAATGAGCTTCTCCTGAATCTTCCTTGATCCGGGTTCCACTTCACAAAGCAATTAAAGAGTTGTAATCCATTGTAACTCATTCTTTTAACATTTGTTACAATTGAATCTCTCACTGTTTTCATTCGTTGATTACTGTGTATCCATTCAGTCTTAGTTTCACCAGATTGATAGAACTTGTGTGAGGTTTTTATCATTTTAAATTCACAATTAACAACATCTTTCAGGCAAACTATGACAAAATAATATTCTTGCATGTTGGGAGATGTTTCTTTGGTCAAGAGAAGGTTAATTAGACTAGCTGTTTCAAGAAATGCCCAGGAAAAATTTTAATTTCCTCACTTTGGCACTGTGATGATTGGTATTTGGAATCTTTCGTCTCCGATTTAATCACTCACATAATACTTCCTTAGATTGTCACAACTCTCGATAGGTCCGCCAGGTGAAAATGTTTCCTGACTTTAAGGTTTGAGAAGTATGTTTCTCAACGAGAAATAAACGTTCATGTTTCTTACGTTGTTTTTCTACCACAGTCTTCCTTCTCATGGAATTGTTATTAATTCATTTTCACACAATATTATGATTATTATGATTGTGATCAGAATTATGACAAGTTTGGTTTCTTTTGCTCAGCAGATTGCATATATACGCTGGTTATGTATGACTTTGTTGTTTGGTTGAGGACAATCATCAAAATTGTTGTGGATGTTGATGTTGTTGAGGAAAAATCATCAGTGTTGTTGTGGATGTTGTTGGTTCAGGAACAATCATCAATGTTGTTGGAATGGAGAATGTTGTTGGTTGATCTTCCACACTCAGATGAACTCTCGAAAAGATCATTGTTGCTGTTGTTCAGGATGTTGTTTGGTTGGAGAGTGCAGTGTTATTGATCCATAATACACAAAATGACCTTTCAAACACATCAAAGTCTACTGCAATCATGTTGTTCTTGTTGTTTGGGTGAAGACAACAGTGTTGTTGATCACAAGTACCCTCCTCATGAATAGTTCCAATTCTCAAGTAAATACTATAAATTATGAATTCATAACCATCATACTGTGACAAAGTGTTGAAAATAATTGCGTAAACACACACTCAATCTCAAAAGAAAGGAAATTTCTCTGCCGCAAGGTCACATTTCACAGGCTGACAAGATATATCGGCGGCCACCGTCACGGTTTCCCCGCATGCTATGTGGACTGAACAACCTTGATGATATTTTTGAGTTTCTCTATAGTCAATTGCGATTCACTTGTGATGTTGAGGAGGTGTTGGTTCCTTTCCACTTGTTCCTGCAAAGCAAGAACAGTTCTTGATTAAAACATGTGTTAGGAGAGGTACTAGATGACTGGTATAATTGTTTATAGGGAAAACAGCACGAGGATTTACTGAAGGACAGAGACAACAGGAGGTGGGTAAAATTAGATGAAAATCTGCTATCAACACAAAATGGTATCTGCAAAAATGCCTAAAAATGATGTTTCAAAGTATGACCCTAAAACACGTAGTATCATTTTTCTGTTTCTTTTTGTGAACTTCTTGGGTTGATGACAGAAGATGTATCCTCCGTCTAGAATAAAACATGGTTTGGGCAGCAAAGAAAAACTTATTTAAACAGGAGCAGATACATCTTTTTCAGAAAAGAGGGGGGAAGACAAGCCAGTGATGATGACTGGCGTGAGTTATGCCAATTGGAGGGAAGTTGTTTGTTTTGAGGTCATTTTGACAAATCACTGTAAATCAGCCCCTAAGATCAGTTAGGTATTTATTTATTCAGCAGATAAGTGTAAAGAAGAAGTGAAAATGTGAATATTCAGACAGTTTGCCATTTCGCATTCCTCTCAGGTCATCAGGCCTGAAGAGCTAAAAGGTAGTTCAAACTGGAGTGAGCAATTGTTGTTTAATGCCACTTGGGCGGCCATTAGCGTCAAAACTTACATTGAATGAGTTGTTGAGCTCTTTAGACTTAACCTCTAGTTGAATCTTCTCGTTCGCCAGGTCACTTGATTTCTTCTGTAGCTTTCGTCTCTCCTCCTCCTTAGCTGTAAACAGTTGATTGAATATCGTACAACATAGGGCTCTGTATTGCCTCAATTTTTTGTTATTGCAATACATATTGCTGAACTGTAATGTATTGCAATACGTACCACAATATATTGCAAGATATTGCAAGATCCTCTGACAATGAGATATTTCTCTAGAAGCCATGTAAACTAGTGCCAATGATATTGCAACATGCAAAATTCAACTTTTATACTTCTTCTTGATAAAATGACATTCAGATCATTACAAAGATCATTTGTAATACAGTCCAACACAAATTCTAGCACTTCAAAATAATTTTCTTAATACAAGTTAAGCCAGTAAATGTGCCTTTCACAAGATAAATGAATAAATTTGACTTCATGTTTGTTGGTGCAATATATTGCGATATGAAAATCGTATTGCAATACATGTATTGCACAACTCTGTATTGCAATATATTGGTATTGCAATAATATTGCAGCCTTAGTACAACACCTTTACGTTTTGCTAGGTAAATAATTATGAGGCTTTTTGAAACATTCAATGAGTGACCTCCATCAATCAATAAATTCATAAAATATTTCCTCGATTCGACCCCACTTCCATACATTTCGGCTAGTTAATTTGTCTCAGGAACAACTAAGGGTTGACATCTTTTTAAGCGTGTAATAACTAACATTTCTGATGAAATGAGATACCATGTAAACATTTTGACTTTGGTTACAGCTTTGGAGTTTTGAATTCCCAAGAGTTATCTCCCTTGGTCCAATAAACCCTAGAACATGTCCTAATCATCTCCTAAAGCCTGCTGCTTTGATTTAACAAGTTGGTTCCGAAAATACTGTACATGCACAAACTAAAAGGAGTGACTCTGAACATAGTTACTGGCATGCGGTACATGTTCCCATGCTGTGCGCCTTGCGCCACCTATTTCATGCAAACGTGTCCGCACACCAGGAACAATGTTCAGAGCCACTCCTTTTACTTCGCGTATGTACTGGACGTTCAGAACAAACTTCAGTAATCGAAAGGAGCCGGCCTCTAATTAGTGTTGTAACTTCAATTGTTGAATTTGCCTTAGCAAACTAATTGTAATTCTGTTTCCCCATCTTGTTCTCACACAACTGGAACGTGGATCTTTAATAAAACACAAGAGTGAAATAATTCACATTTCAGCTCTCTAGACCATTTTGGTACTGGAGAAGAAGATGGAAATAGGTTTTTAAGGTTTGGGGTCACAGGGTCACAAAATCTACAAATTAGAATCCTCATAATTTCTTTATCATCCATTTCTTTATGTCATATTTCCCAGTAAAAACATTGTAATCAAGCAATATTTCAGTGATGTCACATTGAACTTTTTTTTCGATGCCACAGAAACTTCCATATATTCAATGGTTACTCAGCAAATGTGAAATATTAAGTGCAAAAGCAGCAGCACTGTAAAATCTCCAAATTACGTCAGTGATATGTTCAAATAGGATATATGATATATGACACAAGTAATGTATACTTCATATCTATAGCATTGGCGCTCATTACCTCCAATATACGGAAACATATATTACTATAGAGTAACTGACCTGCTTTAGTTGCTATGTAGGAATGTACAAGAGCAAGCGTCTCCGCCGAACCAGCCCAGTTTTTGTTGGAAGCCTGAAACAACAAAACAACCAATCAGAACGAACTTCTAATGATAATGTGTATACATCATGGAATTCTGATATCTATCATATTTCATTGCTATCATGATAATCAAGCCCATAAACTTGCGGCCATTCCTGGTTAATACCCAAAGACGAGTTTGACAAGATATTCCTGTAAATTGGCCATTCAAAATGAAGGAGTGAGCATATACTCTGAAATGTATATCTACACAATATAGAAGTCGTTATCAGAACAACTATAATACACTTTTACTACTTCCGTTATCAGAGCTCCTTATTTTCAGAATGTGTGAATAACCTGTAACATTATTATAACATATTTTCCTGTTGGATGTTTAAATAATACTGAGCTTTTGACAGAACTTCTATTGATATATTGTTGCATATTGGGTCTCTCACCCAGATGTTGCACTTGAGTTTGGCATAAGATCATAATATGTTGCACTTAAATTTTGCACAAGATAATATACCGCATTTTAGTTTGGCACAAAATCATGCTGAAAAAATATCATTTTGCACACTATATTTATCAAAACTTTGAGCATCATTATCAATATTACCTGACACTTAGGACAGCTCCACGGTGCGGCAGGAACCGTGGTGAGGGGTGGGTTGAGACAGTCGAGGTGATATACCATGTTGCACGAGCTACAGAGGAGCAGTTCCCCTTCCTTGCCGCACACAGCGCAGAAATCATCGTGGGTCTCGATCTGTGAACGTTTGAACAGTTGTCACTGATTTATGTATTCTGTGATCATGATATTGTCAAGTCTTTTATTCGCACGAAGGCCATCGGTCCATACACATATTGTATTTGAACAGCCTGCATTCCCACTCTTCATTCATGTATTATTTGGATTCTATCATAGGACAACAATATCCATTGGGATTATTAGGGCTGCAACAATTCGATTATATCTCAATTCAGTTTTATTTTCGATTCTATTCACTCGATTTGATTATTCTTGATTTGAGTACACAGATCTTATGATATACAATTAGTGATGTATAATAGATGTACAACTAGAAGGTGTTTTTACTCTCCCCCTTCCCCCAAATCAATTTCAGTTATTACCCTTCTAAAAGACAAAGTCCAAATTGTTGCCATGGAAACAGAAAGAAATTAAATTTTAAAAGTTCACACCCAAAAGGCACATTTAGATGATATGAGGAAACTGTACACCAAATTTGGTGATTATTGGTCAAGTAGTTTTAGAGATCTGCACCGGAAACAATTGGAACGCTGACGCCAACGTCAACATCGACAGGAACTCAGCCAAAAACAATGTCTCCCGACCCTTCGGGGGGGAGGCATAAATATTACAAGATTATGTTCTTCAACGCTTTTATTAATTTCTGAATATTGGCATTTCTGAATTGAATTATTTAATCAATTCTAATTTCTTGTCAACAGCTCATTTGATTGAATGGAAATGCCGTTTCAGCAATAAGCCCTTTATTCTTTTCCTAGCTTTTACACACATTGAGTCGAGATGACTTACCTCCCCTGATCCATTGCGCATGATGTTATTTTTAAAATGTAAGCCATTGCTTGGGCTATCAGGTGTTGCAGGTCGACTGTTGTTTGGCGAGGGGGCGTGACCATGCTTCGGTGGGCGACCTGAAAAATATCATTAATATAATTAATAGAATTTTGGACAGTGCTTAGTTATGTTTTTCCAAAGAAGGGGTATTTGTGTCAAATATTCCATCAATCTTGATTCATTGTTATTTTGGAGATTACTGGCTAAGCTTTACTGCAGTCCAAATATTTACTTGCCAAGAAGGCCAGGTTTCAATCTGAGTCTGATCACACCAAATGGATAAAGATGGAATTCTCCCATATTGTATTATGATCATGGAACAACACATCTTCGCACATGTACACTGAAAAAAGCTATGCTTAAATATCATTTACTTGATAAACTTCAGCAATCTAGAGTAATTATATTGGGAGTCTTGGTAGTCCAATAGCCCATGGCTAGTGAGATTTACACACTGTTCGTCCCAAGGACTTTTGAATATTAGGGACAAATTGACAGTGAAGATATATTTGAGATTCTTGCGAGGCATTCAGAGGTTTGTGTACAAGTATAAGATTATAAAGATATTTGACTAGTTTGAGTGAGATTTTGGTTGGAGAGATTTTTACTTGGCAGTAATTTTCAGTAGTTCTTTGCATGTCAGATCTGAATCCAGTTCAATATGATCAGTGTATTAAATAAGCTTGAAAAGTAGCTAGTCCCTAAAGTGTACCTTAGTCAGGGATCGACACTTGCACTCGTCCGCTGGCCCGAGGCTAGTGAAAATTCAGAAGGGCTAGTGAAATTTGTTTGTATCACTACAGATTTAACATATGTCACTAGCCCCAAGAGCACTTCGGGCTAGTAAAGATTTCCAACGAGCGTCTACCCCTGTTAGTCAATTTATGGAATTATAAGAATTATTATACAGTTACTTACCTCTGGGACGTTTAACACCAGGTGGAAGAGGATTCAACAGATAGTGAGATACACGCTTCCTCTGAAAAACAATAATACTCCATTAGAAAGATGACTGAATTTCCTTTTACCATCTTCTTAAAGAAACATCTTAGAGATTGCTTTGATGAAAGAGAACAAGTTTTTAGTTATCTATAACTTGAATGATTACAAAGCTTGTAAATACATCAAAACATTGCATTCATAGCATAAAGAAGCGGATCATCACAGAACCTTTTTTTAACGCTAATCGATTAGAAAAAAGTCAAATTCATGAATAACCACTACAATTCAGTTCCTGCTGAATCCGATTTCCGGTCGAGATAATGATTTATAATTGTCTTTGTGTGACTTACTAACCTCGGGTTCAAAGTTATAGCTGAACTGGGGATTCGCTGTGGATCTTCGTTTACGCTCAGTTCTCTTGCTTTGGAGTTCTGTAAGTAAAATGGGAACATAAGATTTATAAATAACAATAACACTTTACTGTCTTCATTGCGAAGTAAAATGGAAAATTTGTTTGTGCCAATGCACCCGGCAGCGACTGTGCAGAGCCAGTTCAAGTGTTGATCTATCCTTATAGTACTATACAACAAGCAAGGAAGCAGCAACTCCCATCTAATAACTTCTTTTGGTATGACGCGTTAAGGAATCAAACCCCAAAACTTCAGGTGATGAAGGGATGCTCTACAAACTGAGCTACATTTAAAACTTTCTGAATTGAAACAAAATATTAAGGTCTTTGAAGGATGAGTGGAATACATAAGAGAACAGGATTTACTGGATCCATGACAACTTGTTTGAAGTTGGACGTTTCGACAAAGACACTTATGCATCACTTGCTTGATGACACAAGAATCAAAACATAGCCTACACAGAGTGAGTAAGTTATTGCTTAACGCTTCGGCAGTGATGCAGCCATTAACGGCAATAGCCTACACAGAATAAAGAAGTTGCACATTCATAAAATAATTCTTCATTTGGGTGAACATACATGTTTTAGGGTATATGCTTACTCCTTCATCAGGTGTAATGTGGTAACAAAATGTTTCCAACCCTGTTATAAACCACATATAAGAATAATATTCATAAATTGTGTATAAGTCATATTTACTTGACAGTTTTCTTGAGTAATAGACCAAAATGTCAATCAAGATTACACGGTTAGCTTGGAGCTATATTCAAAGACTTTAAAATATATTTTCATAAACTCAATAAATGAAAATTTATTATGCTATCAATCATTACTTATATGATATATAAATCTTATGTTGCTATGTTTGATAATTTACAGCAACACTGCAATGTAGTCTGTTTTAAAGTGCATTTATCTTGGAAGTAGGGATAGAAATTAGCACTGGCCCGCTAGCCAATGGCTAGTGAAAAAGAAGCTGGGCTAGTAGAGTGTAAAAACTGGTAGTCCGAAAGACTAGTTAAAATTTGAGGTGAAATGATCATGTAGGTGTATTTGGCTGGCTGGAATAAGTCAAGATTAGAACTTTTAGAAATGCTACTGCATTGAAAAGGTTAATTTTGACCCCTGTCGGTCCCTCTTTGAAAATTCTAGTCAATACTAGTAAATGGGAATATAATAATGTTGAATTGAAATGAGTTAATAATCAAAGGAGTTTTCTGAATTAGCAATAAAGCAAATCATTCATTAATCATCTGTTTTCTATGTCTCCTGTCTGTTTGTTACTGGGCTAGAAGAATGTTGGCTGGGCTAGTAAGATCTGAAAGCTATTAGCCCAAAAGGCTAGTGACCATTTCAGGTTAGTTTCTACACGTGTGGAAGGTTTATGGGTCTGAGGCATTTCTACTCAGAATAAACTTGACTTACATGAGAATTATGGAAATACATCATGTGTAGTAATATGATTACCCGTGTAGCTCATCAAAAAGAGTAACCTTTTGAATTGTAATAGTAATCTAAAAGTAAAGAATATCATGTGGGTCTATTTCTCTCAATACGACATACAAATCAACTTTTGGAGACATACCTTTTAAAGTTTCTGGGGTGACTAGATCGAGAGACGCCATGTAATCAAGTTTCTGAAAAACAAAAACACAATTAAGACTACAGGTGACCAACATAATACCAGTGTATAAAAAATATGGCCTTTGATATGAACCAGCCCTAGTACACAGGTTGGAGGTGAGGTGAGGTGGACACAGTTCAAACATACACGTTAAACTCTGGACCTGCCTTCAATAATCGGCCAATTCACCAGCCAAAAGCACATTACACAATGCTTCAACTAACTGCCTGTCAGGTCCAAATGTACATACTTTGATCTCCTAGGTGCAAGGTACCTCCCCATAAAAATTTTAAGTGAGCTTTCAAGAGTATTTCACTTATATCACGGCTGCTAGTATTAATGCAGGGAGAAAGCCTGCAATGTGGCTATGCATTGCAGTGAAACCTGCGAGCATCGGCAGCAACTAGCGAACCATGGCTGGTACTGCACTGAAATTAGTAGAACAGTTCTCTACTGCAGACAAAGTTGCCATGCCCCTGGCGGGATACTAACCCCCGGACCTCTTGATCTGAAGTCAAACTCACTAACCACTGCGCTATCTCACCCCCACACAGGTTGGAAAAATACAGCTCTACAATTTCATTGTAACATTTTGAAAAATATTATAGTTTTTCGTAATTGTGCTAGACAAGTACCTGTTTCATCTCTGGTTTAAAATGCTTCCTGTCTCCATTTCTCCGCGAGTCCTTCAGTGGTTCCGAGTCTGAGGAGCGTCTATTGGGAGCTCCGTGAGGCGGTGGCATGTGGTTCTTGCTGTTGACTAGTACAGATTTGTTGCCCTGCAGACACAATCAGACATTTCATCAATCTTTTAATTTAGTTACTTCAACTTAACCCTTACGTTGCGTATATATATTTTACCATTTTTAGCCCCTGTGGCGGAATTTACAGGCTCGCAGCTCGCAGCAGTAGTTTGAGCTTATTCACTAACGAGCTCTGCTGGCGGAATTTCCAGGCGGCGATTCCGGTACCGTTTTTACGAAATATACCGCATCTACATGGCGAATAAGGACTATATACGGGCGTTCAATACAAATTCAAGTAGCGACACCCGTACACAAATGGCTAATTCACACCCGAAACTTTGAATGAATTTTCTATGTTTTTTCGTTTTTATTCTATTACTTTCGAAAGATTGTTTTTAATTCGGGCCTCGTAACATCATAAAAATTCCATTTATATACGGAATTGAAGACAAGATGTCTAGCTTCACAATGATATAAAAATTATTAGAATGCGACCTTTGGTTATAATTCTATAGCTATGTAAAGTTTGTCTTTATTTCCACCTATAAAATCGTCAATACTTACAACATGTATGCGGCATTGCAAACGGTCGTTCATCGCACTTTTCCAAGAAATCATAATCTCGAACCAGTTGACAAATAAGCACATGTCAACCCAAATATGGTTATGTTGTTTGACTTTTCAAATAAACGCTAACCTCGAACCATAACTGATGAAAATATGTTGATTAGTTTGTGTGCCGTTTGGTTTCACATGCCTCTCAGAAAGGTAAAATTGTATCTTTATTTCTGTGAATAAATCTGCGCATTTTATATAGAATAAAAAGATTATTCTTTTCGGTTTATTGTGATATAAAAATTATGAAAATGCATTCAGTATTTTAGCCGTGATAAATGTTTTAGAAGTTGTGAAAATCGCCGATTGTTTCAAAATTTATGAAGTGTAAACATGACCTTTTTCACGGCGCTTGCTGTGTCTTTATTATTTTTTTGAGATTTTCTAATTTTATATTGGAATGTAGTCCATTGTTTCCCCTTTATTTTGCCGTATTTTTTTTTGAAAACAAACTATTCGCTCACATGATATGAAGTGCGGGAGTAAGGCGAGTTAGCGATTTTTCCCCCGTCTCGCGAGATGCGAGGCAGATAGCAGTCTCGGGCGAGGCAAACCCGAGGCAATACAAACACGTGGGTGAAAATAGCCTCAAGCGAATTAATGCTTCGGGGGCTAAGCCCGACAAAATTGGCCTTTTGTAAAGCTAATTATCAATGCGTTACGGGTCAACAATGCACACGCAATTTGGTGTGAATTTTACTTGATATTTCGACCGGACATTCACACAGACTCGTTATCGTGGCTATCTGCGAGATGTATGTAAACAAGTTTTCATGTGGCGATATACGGACACACTTCGTCTCGCATTTTGCCTGGGGGGCAAATATAATTATTACTGACCCGGTAAATGCACTAAGTCCAACGTACGGGTCTCGCCAAGGGTTCTAACATTTTTCTCTATGAGCCTCCCGGATAATTCCGTCGCCCGCATGTTAAGGGTTAAGTGATTAAATTTCATCAAAATTCAAATTTAGATTTAATTTTTGAATGATCCACTGTTTTGTGCCATTGGCGCAAATTTGGTACTTGTTCTATCATATTCTAAGATAATTCTACAGATTTATTTTAATTGAGAGTCCATTGGTGATCATTTCAATTTTACTTTTCCTGTTAAATCTGACAATTGTAATCATTTCAAATATTTAAGCTAAAATACGTTAACACAGGTTTGGTGATGGATTTATGGACTGTCAGACAAATACAGAAATGAGTGGAAGTGAATTGACCCAAAATTAGAGAGGCGAGTTAAATTGAGGTTTGGCAAGGTTTTCTAATATTCACATTAATCACTGTGGCAAGTAATTTTGCAAGGAAAAAGCCTGCAACACCATTGCAGCTATGCTAACATAATGTCAATCTGCTGAAATAACAAGATGTCACTACAAAAAATACCTTACAAAGAACACTGATGGACAATCAAAATGTTTGTAAACGCAGAAAGATACGAGAGGCTGTACTCACATGAGAGGCACCCTTATTGGCGGGAGTGAAGAGGGGGTACTGGGGCACTTTGATGGGGGGTGAAATACCCCGGGGAGCAAGAGGCTTGAGGGCCGGCTTGATGGGCACCTGGGGCGAGGGGGTTGAGGTGATGACGGTGTTTCCGCAAGTTTTTTTTGGGTCCAGGCATACTGTAAGGTCCGAGGGTTGACACGACGCTGATACCGGGACCATCACAGCTTGGCATGTCTGATGTAGGAGAGAGGAGAGTTTAGGATACGTTGATCGTAATATTAATCTTAAATGAACTTTATGATATGAAAATTTCTACCTTTCAAATGGATGGAATTAATACACAAGTATAACAGAATCAAGTTCAAATGTATCGCTACATCAGTCAGATTACTTGGATTACATTCGAGCGGCCATTTTAATGTGAAATGGACTCACATGGCTTAACCGAACCATGTACAGTCAGGCCTCGATAATCCGAACGCTTCCGTTTTTCATCAAAAACGTTCGGATAGTGAAATGTTCGGATTACTGAGTACTGAGGACTACTAAAGATATTAGTTTGGTTACATCTTCCTACCGTTCGGAAACTGCGAGATTCGGATTATCGGTGGCCGGATTATCGCGGGTTGACTGTACATTCGTTTTTAAACCTTTTTTTTATTGATTCTGGAGTATTATTTAGCCATTGGTAACACTTATTTAACATTTCATGAGAACAATGTGCTACAGCGCCTTTAACCTATACAGCTCGGTTGATGATCTCACCTGAAGTTTGGAGTGTGCGGCGGGAACTGTGACGCTGAACGTGGTGGGAAGGAGGAGAGCCTGACCCTGCAGGGAGGTGTTACAGGTGACCAATTGAGGCTGACCCATGGGCAGTGCCACAGACTGTCCGGTGTGGGGAACCTGGGTGAGCACCTGGGAGGAGGGGGTGAGGATCCCGGTGGCGGGGGAAGTGGTCAGGGTGAGGGGCTGACTGACCACTGCCTGACTCAGGGGGATCATCTGCTTCTGTACCAACTCCTTCCGGAGGTTCTGGACAACAGTTTTCTGGAAGAAGAAGTAAGATCATCAGCAAAATGCATGTATTGAGATTGGTCAGATTTAGTAAAAAAGATTTCAACCCATGGATATTTAAAAGTTTCTAGGCTAGTAAAATCTTTCAATCCTGTTGACCCAAACTGAAATGTTGTATCAAGGTGGGTCAGATTCAGTACTATTCTTTCAACCCATGGATATTTTAACGTTTCTAGGCTAGTAAACAGGTGGGAAGGAGGATGGCATTCAATCCTGTTAACCCGAAGGGTTGATTAAAATTTTAAAACAATTATATCGAATGTTAATGGGTAAGCTTGAATTTGGCCGAGTTACTACTTCAAGAAATTCACTAGTCAGAATCCCGATGGAGACACCAAATTTTTGTGACCTTTGTCTCCTGTGTTGTGTCCCATCAATACTTGGTCCACCCAGATGTATGGAATAGGTACCTGAACATGGGAAGTATGGACCTAACGTCTCGCTTAGTGCTTAGAAGGGGCATCGAAAGCACAATTCCTTCACAGCTAATAATACAAACTGCAATTTGAGCAGGCAGTGTTTGTAGAAATTTAGCAATACTAATTGACTATTATTATCATTATTAATTGCTAGGGTGAGGATAGTGCGTGCAAAAACAATTTCTTTAGTCTAATTCTCGTCAAAAAGAGGATGCTAATATTTGTGTGGTGACACTAGTGACATCTGTTTGTATATCTGTTGTGGGAGTATTTACGAAATAAGAAGTGGGGTTGGGAAGGATTACACGTTCTGGATATTTTATAATTGTAATATAATAACACACATCGTAATGCCTTTATATTAAGTGCAAACACTGCTCATTTGCAGTACATTATTACCCTGAAAGAATTGTACTTTCGGTGCCACTGTTACGTGCTCCAAGCGACTGAATAGGCTTGTACCTCCCAAGTTCAGGAACCCATTTAAACAGCTGGGTGGACTGAAAGCAATGTGGATGAAGTGCCTTGCCCAGGGATACAACACAGAATGAGTAAGTGAGTGAGTGAGTAATTGTTTACGCCGCTTCGGCAGTATCACAGCCATTAGCAGCGAGACGTGCATGATGGGACCTAATCACATACGTCACAAAACTTTGGATCTCCACCGGGATTCGAACCAGGGTCTTTACTTATCACTACACTGTGCTACATATTTATAGTTCTTGGTGCTTATTAGGGAGGACTACCTCACGTCATCAATTACAGTAGCATGATATGAAAATCAATGTTGACAAACTTCCTGTACATCTTTTCCCAAAGCTAGAAAATTTGAGTTACAAACAGTTTCAGTAACCATTTTGTCATTTGCCATCATTTGTCTCACAATAACGTCATCGCTTCTATTACTAAAAGCTCAGATAACTCTTTGAACTATTGGCTCTCAAGTATTTTTTCTCATTTCCTTGGATATTTCAATTTCTTGATAATCATTAATCCTATATCGCGTGGGCGGAATTAAGCTGTTAATAGAGCTATTGAGTTAACTCTGTTTTTGTAGGCGCTCGCAATCATATTTCATGTTCTATTCAAGTCAATGCCTACTCATTTCATGTTCTCTTTGAATGAATGTACAACTTTAGTATCATTGCCAACGAACGGTAATCCAAAATAGTTTACTTCTCAAACCATCAATTATTATTATTTTAACTTTGTTTCATAATCATCAAGGACTTAAGGATCAAGAATTTTACTATTAGATTTAAATTGACTAGAGATTGGTGATTTTACCAGTTTTTATTATTCACTTAAATAAAACATTGTCTTCTTTAGAAAAATATATCGAAAATATTTAACTAATATATATTTTTTAATGGTTCTTTATACAGTTCTACCAGTTTATCGTGCTCATTATACATCATATCCTGATCCCATTCATTTAAAGTTGAACAACAAAAAGATCGGATACATTAATTTCTCCACTGTATATCATTGTAAATACTGTGGTACTTGGGCAAAAAAACTAGGTATATCGTGGTACTGAAATTTTAATGGTACCCAAACCCTAAAATTGACAAATCATACATTCAGGTTGGTTTTTCTCAATCTAACATTAAACCAGCGTTTATAACCGGTCTAAGAGTCCAAGTGGTCAGTTGCATTCACGACTGACATCTTTTTAATTGTTTGGTGTAATTTTTAAAATTTCAAATTAGAAACAAGAGACTCTCATGAAAAATGAGACTCTCAAGATCAAAGAAACTTCTATAATATCAAAAGGCATATCAATGAGTATTGATTAACATGCCGCTGACGTTTGACAAAAGTGGAGTGTGAAGTTTCAGAGATACACTTCATAGAGGACATATTGACACTCTACAGCCATAATTTGATCAAACTACAAAAACATAACTCAGATACAAGTATAACGAACGATAAGCACATCTAGCACTCATGGTTGGCATGTGTATAAAATTTCATTTAAATAGCATTCAGGGAGATGGGCTTTGGACAAAATGACTCTGTCGCTGTTCATGACACGTTTCCATGGAAACCACAAACAAAATAATTCCCAAAATGGTCTCAAGTTTCATGAAGTTAGAATGCAAGTTTGGGAAATGTTCAGAAAAGATTACTCCGTTACTAATTCATTCAGGTGTCAATGAAAATCGAAAACAAAATTCATGTAGATCTCACCCAACACAAGGCACATCTGGAATCAAGGTGGATATGTTTATGGTGAAACAAGTATATCCTCACAGTGTCATTTGTAAGATTTTACAACAGGGCTCGACAAATCAAATTTTACTTACTGGTCACATTGGCAAGTGCCAACAAATATTTACTGGACAACATATACTCCTTGTGGCCAAATGATAGTCCAAATAGGAAAATGCCAAGTGAATAAAATACAAGGCTAGCCTTATACAAATTTCAATAACAATTTTACCTCTAAAAGTTACAATTAAAACTGAGCTTAGTAATCATGTAGGTGATGTCTGGAAATGTGACTGGCCAGTTTGGCCAATAGAAAATGAAAACAACTGACCAAATAAAAATTTCACTGGACTTTGGCCAATTGACCAATGTATTTTATCGAGCCCTATAGAAGTGATGGACTGGCGGCCTAACGGCCGGACATGCTGATCACTAACACTATTTCAAAGCGGGGGCATCATATATAGATTCATAATTGCCAATTTTCTATTTATTTCACACTGCACAATCACAAGATAAGTATCAAAAGAGAGTGCATACAAAACAATGTTGACTCAAACATGGACAAAATTAATTCGTTTTTTTTAAGTAGGATGGGGGAGCTAAAACTTAACTCTGTCACAATAATCGTCATGGCGATACCAATTAGTTACATGAGTTAAGATAGAAATCTGTGTTGTTTCATTCATTTAATGAAGTAGTGTTTCATCAAAAACCTATTAATTATTCATCTTATTCTTACTCATAACATCTTACAAATCGATTTAAAGAACAATTTTTAACTTTCTTCTATTTATCATCATAAATACCAAGACATATATTATTCATAATAATTAAATTCCGAAAGCTTTACCAATGTGTTTAACTACAGTTCCTAAAATTACGCTTCATAACACATCTAAACAAGTGTTTACCACTAACATGGCAATGTCCCCCGCCAGTGACATGGAGTTAGTAAGACACATCATAAGAGCTACTTTATATATTGCATTATTGGTAAAAAGTGCCATGATGATCAGCATATTTTAAGACTTTAGGTGCTTGGGTTCATGATATATCGTGTTAAAAGTGGTCAAAGTGTTGTGGTGACACCAAATTTGAAGACTTAGGATGCAACACTTCATGAGATATCGCGTTAACAAGAGTTCAAAAAGTGGTCAAAGTGTAGAGGTGACCTTGAAAATAAGGTCACGGTCACCAAATCGACTGGCGTCTGTGTCATCCTCCAATGTAGACTGACACCAAAATTGAAAACATTTGGTCCAACTGGTCGTGATATATCGCATGGGCAAGAGTTTGAAAAGTGGTCGAAGTGTCGCTGTGACCTTGAAAAAGGTGAAGGTCACCAAAATCGACTGGTGTTTGTGTCTTCACCCAATGTAGGCTGACACCAAATTTGAAAACATTTGGTCCAACCGGTCGTGATATATCGGGTAAGCAACAGTTAGAAAAGTGGTCAAAGTGTCGCAGTGACCTTGAAAATAAGGCCAAGGTCACCAAAATAAACTGGTGTCTGTGTCTTTCCCCAACGTAGGCTGACAACTAATTTGAAGACTTTGGATGTAATGTAACATGAGATATCGCGTAAACAAGAGTTCAAAAAGTGGTCAAAGTGTCGCGGTGACCTTGAAAATAAGGTCATGATCAACAAAATAAACTGGTGTCTGTGTCTTTCCCCAATGTAGGCTGACAACTAATTTGAAGACTTTGGATGCAATGTTTCATGCGATATCACCTTAACAAGAGTTCAAAGAGTGGTCAAAGGGTCGTGGTGACCTTGAAAATAAGGCCAATGTCACCAAAAGTGACTGGTGTCTGCGTCTTCCCACATGTAGGCAGACATCAAATTTGAAGACTTTGGATGCAACGCTTCATAAGATATCGCGTAAACAAGAAATGTGACGTACGTATGTAAGGAAGTACCTGAATACATAGTCCCCCGTTACGCGTTGCGGCGGGGGACAACTAAAGCAAATTTCAGTTGAATATTTGAGGTACTGCAAAATGTATCTGAGAATGATTATGATCGATAAGATGCATATCATAATCATAATCATAATATTTAAGAAGAAATACAGAACAAATCATAGATTTTAGTGACTACTATTATGACAATGAGAAATTCAGAGATATATAATTTATGCAGAGCCTAATTTACTTCGAGAAAGACCCTTGAGTAACCAAATAGTGCACAGGTGCTAGATCCTAAATATACACTTACTTATCTACCAACCTACATAACATACATACTGAAGGTAAGACACTGTCCGCCATCTTGAATCCTGCCATAGGACCGGAAATGAAAACTTGGGTCTACAAATATTACAGAGTATTTGAGCCAGCAAACCGTTTTAACCATTTCCAGTCCTATGGCAGGATTCAAGATGGCAGACAGAATCTTACCTTCTTTATATGTTATATAGGTAGGTAGGTATACGCAAGGATTGGGAAAACACCTTTGACAATGGGCCGTATTTAAGGCTTTTAGTCATTTTAGAAATTTTAAATGGGCCATTCACCTTTGTAGTAATAGTAAAATTTCAAATTTTATTGGACCATTATGGCATCGGATGTGCAAAATGGCCGATGGCATCTAACTTTCCCTATCCCTGTATACGTATACTATATATATGTAATACATTTATATAGTATGTACATATTATGTATATTTAGGGTCTGGCGCCTATGAACTAGTGGGACATTTGTCATCATTGGTGGATCATCACAAATTACAAATTGTGTAATGCAAATAAATTTATGGTATTACTGAAGTTACAAGTTGTTAAATTACAACATCGCTCAATCATTGAAAATGTAGCATGTTAATAGGAAAACTTGAAAAGTTTTCCTTAACAGTAACTGCTGCTGCAGTGTAAAATTCATAAACTAGTCACTCATTCAGATATGGCACTGTAGTACTAGTGTAGTTTGCATATCAAGAACAGTGTCATCATGATGGTTTTTTTTATAACATTAGCGGACCAAGAAAGTCTTGTTATTCCGTAGCAAAGCTTTCCACACTCTTAGCACCGATAAATGGCCTCACTTTTCATTGTTTTTATTTTTTTAATGAATGTGCTCTATTGTCAATTGTAAAGTCATTATTACCCTCAGTAATATGTTTCACCTGGATTGTGCAACAAACATGTATTTGTAACATAATGTGTAAACATGAATGTCCTCTCAAATTGCATTTCTACATAAAATACCCTGATAGAACCCTCTTTTTAAACCAAACACTTCCCTCACCAACCTTTTTGATTAGGAGTAGTCATATCTATGCTTCTACATTTATTCAGAATTGAAGCAAGAGCTCTTGGCTGTAACATGTAACTTGCACCCTTGCATCCATTAACAATGGTTATGTCATCTAATGCTTTCTCCCTACAAGAAATGTAACACTACGGTCTAATATACATATGTTCATTCATGTGTGCCAACGCCTAAGAGGCTTGTATCTGTATTGGAATAACTACAAATGGTTTTATAATGCTCTCGATCGAAACTGGCATTTTAGAAATACAAATATTTCCTTTTCCTTTCACAGAAACTCCGATACTTACTATTGATTATTTTTCCATTTGGCAAACGTTTTTCTCAATTGATGAGTAGGTGTCAGTTTGAGAAATCTCTGTAGAATGTTTCAACAGTTTTTGCTCATGTAACGGTAGAAGTTTTAAATCTTTTCAGTGTCAAAAGGTCATGGATATGCAGCAATATTTCAAAGAGCAGTGTCAGTTAGTTAACTTGATTATAATCTATTTTCAAAAGAAGGCAAGTTACTTCAATAAAGGTAAAATCAAAAATTTTGCTCTTGACTAGAGTAACTTGCCCCTGGCTTTTCGCAACGAAATATTTTGTTGGAGGTTTTGATTGGTTAAATGAGTTGCGTCAGAATATGCAAGCATACGGCCGTCATCAGACGGTTTGGTGAGGAAACCTCCGAGTGATATGAGCTTGCATCCCGATGAATGTAATATTTGGCAACTTTTATATGGGCCGTCAGACGGTTTGGTGAGGAAACCTCCGAGTGATATGAGCTTGCATCCCGATAAATGTAATATTTGGCAACTTTTATATGGGCCGTCAGACGGTTTGGTGAGGAAACCTCCGAGTGATATGAGCTTACATCCCGATGAATGTAATATTTGGCAACTTTTATACGGGCCGTCAGATGGTTTGGTGAGGAAACCTCCGAGTGATATGAGCTTGCATCCCGATAATTGTGATATTTGGCAACTTTTATATGGGCCGTCAGACGGTTTGGTGAGGAAACCTCCGAGTGATATTAGCTTGCATCCCGATAAATGTAATATTTGGCAACTTTTATATGGGCTGTCAGACAGTTTGGTGAGGAAACCTCCGAGTGATATGAGCTTACATCCCGATAAATGTAATATTTGGCAACTTTTATATGGGCTGTCAAGACAGTTTGGTGAGGAAACCTCCGAGTGATATGAGCTTGCATCCCGATAATTGTGATATTTGGCAACTTTTATATGGGCTGTCAGACAGTTTGGTGAGGAAACCTCCGAGTGATATGAGCTTACATCCCGATAAATGTAATATTTGGCAACTTTTATATGGGCCGTCAGACGGTTTGGTGAGGAAACCTCCGAGTGATATGAGCTTGCATCCCGATAAATGTAATATTTGGCAACTTTTATATGGGCCGTCAGACGGTTTGGTGAGGAAACCTCCGAGTGATATGAGCTTGCATCCCGATAAATGTAATATTTGGCAACTTTTATATGGGCCGTCAGACGGTTTGGTGAGGAAACCTCCGAGTGATATGAGCTTACATCCCGATGAATGTAATATTTGGCAACTTTTATACGGGCCGTCAGATGGTTTGGTGAGGAAACCTCCGAGTGATATGAGCTTGCATCCCGATAATTGTGATATTTGGCAACTTTTATATGGGCCGTCAGACGGTTTGGTGAGGAAACCTCCGAGTGATATTAGCTTACATCCCGATAAATGTAATATTTGGCAACTTTTATATGGGCCGTCAGACGGTTTGGTGAGGAAACCTCCGAGTGATATGAGCTTACATCCCGATAATTGTAATATTTGGCAACTTTTATATGGGCCGTCAGACGGTTTGGTGAGGAAACCTCCGAGTGATATGAGCTTACATCCCGATAATTGTGATATTTGGCAACTTTTATATGGGCCGTCAGACAGTTTGGTGAGGAAACCTCCGAGTGATATGAGCTTACATCCCGATAAATGTAATATTTGGCAACTTTTATATGGGCCGTCAGACGGTTTGGTGAGGAAACCTCCGAGTGATATGAGCTTACATCCCGATAAATGTAATATTTGGCAACTTTTATATGGGCCGTCAGACGGTTTGGTGAGGAAACCTCCGAGTGATATGAGCTTACATCCCGATAATTGTGATATTTGGCAACTTTTATATGGGCCGTCAGACAGTTTGGTGAGGAAACCTCCGAGTGATATGAGCTTACATCCCGATAAATGTAATATTTGGCAACTTTTATATGGGCCGTCAGACGGTTTGGTGAGGAAACCTCCGAGTGATATGAGCTTACATCCCGATAAATGTAATATTTGGCAACTTTTATATGGGCCGTCAGACGGTTTGGTGAGGAAACCTCCAAGTGATATGAGCTTACATCCCGACTTTCATTCCTAAGAAAACAGTCGATTTTAATCCGACTAGGATATAGGGTTATCAAATCTTCGATTTATAATTCCCAGCCAGGTCCCTGTACACTAGATTTCAGCTCTCTAGTGCCTGTAGTTCTAGAGAAGAATGTCAGACGCCATGCCATGCCATAAGCCGAAATTATGTTTTTAAAGGTGCATCCATTGTGTTTAATAAAATTTTATTTTGTTTTAATACGTTCTGACTCACCATATGTGCTGTTTACAGAGCAAATAAATTAACTCAGCTTGCATATTCATCCCCAATCGCCAAATATATCATAATTACTAGTTCCAATTAAAACAGAGTAACATCATTATGGATGTGCAGAAACTGAAATATCACTAAAATGCCCATTACATGTTACATGATGTATCAAAAAATGATTTAAATTATTGATTAATCTCTTCATAATCACACCTTGAATTCATTTTCATCAATGCATCACCCATTCTTCAATAACGTTTTTTTTGTCAAAATGTCTTGTTCGCCATCAATATCAAATGTCAGTCTATGGAGACATGAGAAAATCTATGACCTAATATGATCTTGTTTTATTTTTTCTATTTCACTTTACGTCAAGAGAGCTAACTGCCCAAATCTTGAATTGAACATTTGATAAATTATGACATTTCTGAAGAGCGATATTGACATGCTTCTCTGTAATGCCATCAATACTAAATAAAATTCATTTGGTGAGGTAAAGAATATGTGAAATACTGTGGCGGATACAGGTGTTGAGGGGGTCCGGACCCCCCTTTTGAAATTTTTTGCATGGGTGGGTATGGGGAGAGAGATTTTGGAAAACCCCCCCCCCCCCCCCCCCCCCCTTCCATTGGTCGACCCTCCCTTTCAAAATTCCTGGACAGGGTTCATACAGAATTTCAAGATCCATATTTAAGGCTTTTTAAAGGCTTTTTAAGGCTTTTCTTGACAAAATTAAGGCTAATAATCATAAGAAGCGAAGCCACACGAAGTAACTGAGCATGCGCAATAGACCGTGTATATATATTCTGAAACGACGGAAATTCATGATGATTTCTGAATGTACAGAAGTTACTCAAAACTTGTTTTGCATCAGACACACATACATAAAATTTGAAAAAATCCATGAGAAAGTACTAAATTTAAGGTTTTTTAGTAGTTTTTCAGGCTTTTTAGTAATGTTTCAGGCTTTTTAAGGCTAAATTAACTTTTTAAGGCTTTTTAAGGCCAAGTGCCCAAATTCCAGGCTTTTTCCAGGCTTGTACGAACACTGCTGGATCTGCCACTGCAACGTCTTGCCTTTTATCAAGATAAGCCAAACTCATTCCCCCTTAAAAAACGTGTTTCAAATATACATCAATCTAAACAAATTTCAAAATGGAAAAAAAACAAAAAACAGCACATTTTCTAAACAGGGATTGGGAAAGACACCTTTGATAATAGTATTCATTTAAGCTTATAGCTTGTTTACCAATCCAATTCCTCATGGAAATAAATATGTTTAAACCACAATGGGCCATTTTTAGGGCTTTCAGTCATTTTCAGAATTTTAGATGGCCAATTTCCCTTCGCAGAAATTGTAAAATTTTAAATTTCAATGGGCCATTTTCATCCAATGTTCAAAATAGCCCATGGCCCTCCCTTTCCAAATCCCTGTATTTAAATTCAGTTAAGTTTGATAATTGTAATGGTTTAAAACAAATCATCAGCCCCTCTGGATCTGCCCTGGAAATAGTGTCATGGCCATGCTAAAAACTGCACAACAGCAGAATAAGATCGCGTTTTATTTCTATTCCACTTCCTGTATTCATTTGACTTGTATTTTATTTGACGTGGAATAGGTGTGCTCGGATGACAATCACGCCAGGACTCAGGTGGACTGATGGGTGGATGAAAGACTGATAAATAGCGGCTTGACAAGGAGTTGCTCCAGATGTAATTAGTCCAGATCTTTTGTTGGATGCCTTGCTTGCACCTAATAAATATTGACTTTTACTTGAGAGTGACAGTGCGGATGATACTTTCTTCAATGAATCTATTAACTTGCAACATTTTAGAAAAGGGAATTTTTTTTTATACGTTTTTCAGATTTTACTATCGAATGACAGCCAAGCAAAATGTGTTAATTGTATTGAAAATAAAAACATTATGTTCACAAAAAAATATGATGTTACTTGTTATCCAGAAAATCTTGTTTTCTAAGATACAATATTTGTTTAGAAATGCAAAGACAACATTTGCAGATGAAATAGTTCAAATACTGAAAATAAGGTTTTGATATTCTTGCATGTATTCAAAATTAATCTTTTGCTTGGGATACTTGCTGAGTTCGATTTAGGAAATGTTAACCAAACTTGAACCAGATGAAAACTTCAAAGCTAGTTGCACCAACCAAAATGTTGTTGCACAACAAGCTTTTGTTACACTAACCAAAATCTAGTTGCACCAACCAATATCTAGTTGTATCAACCAAAATCTAGTTGCACCAACCAATATCTTGTTGTATCAACCAATATCTTGTTGTGCCAATCAAACTTTAATTACATCAATCTAACGTTAGTTGCATCAACTCAAAAACTTGTTGCACTAACCAAATTTATCATTGATCATTTTTTTCATGAATTGTTTCACCTTTTCTTGAGCTGATGAAAGAATTGAAGACAATGCACTGACATGACCATACAAAGTTATTCTATACTAGTGGCTCTTTGACATTGACTTGCATCCTGTGCAATTTCAACTGATGTAAGCTCCATTTCTTCTAGTTCAGGTTGCACTAGTGCTACAAGTACAAAGCCCGAAATTGAGTCTGGACTTTCATGAACAAAATAGCTGATCCAGAAATGTTCAAGGGAGGCATGTTTGGGTGACCTGGTTCATCAAAATCACATGCAAAATTTTTCAAAAGGGGGTGTCTGTCACTGTCTTAGTAACACTTGCCAAATAAACAGTAAAAAGAGTAATTTGAGTTTCACATAACCTTTAAAAATTATTAGGGCTACAGTATATAGGATCAGAAGATTAAACATGGACCTTGAAGGTTCATATGCTTCTATTGTTTTGATCAAATATAAATATTATATCAATTCTTTCTTCTTTGAAAGAACATTGCTATTGATATATTAATAATAATCATAACAAGTGCATTTCTAATGCGTTAAAATCCATTCACTAGGTTTCATGAGTGTTTTCAATTTGTTTAATGCAGTCATATTTGTAAATTGAAGTTTTAACAACTTACATTGAAACCAATTTCCAATTACTTATTCATTTTAAATAACAGAAATGGATACTTCTGTACTAAGTAATCTAAGTAAAATAACCAGAAGATGAACATTTGACAAAGGTTGCATAAATCATAATTACATTCCCATTATTAAACACCTTACATCTAACATTCTCCAGTAATAGCAGTTTGGTAACCTCAGAAAGTTTGGAAATGCAGTTTTTGGATCCATGTAATTAGTTGCCGGCAGAGGCCGAATGCCACTGTGGCCATTCTAATAACCACATGATTCACGATGGCTGGACGGGCAAGGCTGGACGAGCAAGACACAGCGGTACATACTGGTCATCTCTCCCCAGCCAATCAATACTGGACCTTCCTCCTGCAGAAAGATGCCGTCTGCTCAAGAGTTCCGTACACTGGAGTGCTCTCAAAGACAGTGCTGCGAGTTTGTGATTTTTTATGAGCTCAGTGAAGTTCAGTCTTATCTCGAAGGATAGGTTGTTGCTTTTTTTAGGAAGATGTTCTGTTTACTTTCTCCTTTTTCGTTTATAAAGATTCTATAACATTTACATGACTTCATAGATTTGTTCTGTTTTGAGGATTTCAACATTTATGATGATTTTCAATTACTTTGCAATATTTTGTTCCTGGTTTACTTGTAGATATTTCAGTGGGTTGTTATGTTAGGGGTAGTTTATTAGCTTTCGATGTTTCTAAAATTCTCTATTTCCTGTGTTAATGATTGGTTGTTTTTGTTTAGTCTTACTCACTTATTTCATCAAATGTGTTCAGGGGCAAGTTTTATTGAAAGGCTTTCCTGCAAACCATATACCGTATTTCCTCTAATACAACCCTGGAGTTCTATTTCATTCAGCACCCCCTTACCCCCCGGGTTCTATAAGAGGCCCGGGTTGTATTGGAGGCCTGGTTATATTTTTTCAGACATGAATTGACGTTTATAATCTTCTTGGGATGACTTATTGGAAAGGTAAAATTAGCAATCTCGTGGCGTTTCTGCTGAAATTCATTTGTAAAAACATATTGTTTATAGATGGACGGAGATTTACCCCACACTCTCATTAATCCCAACATTATACAGTTGGTCGGAAATGGTTTTTTTATCAACTTGCATTGTAAAAGGAGAATTAACTGAACAAGACGGATATTTATTATCATGGACCTGTTAGGCTGAATCTCGCACGGTCAAACCAATATTTCCTCTCAAAACGAGTGTATAATTATTTTATATTGCAACACAGAGTATTTAGTTGTTAAGTAAAACCCGGGTTCTAATAGAGACCTTGGTTGTATTTACCTCAGCACCCCTTACCCCCCGGGTTTTATTGGAGGCCCGGGTTCTATTAGAGGCCCGGGTTGTATTAGAGGAAATACGGTACCCAGGTACAATAATCATTTATGCATTGCAGTAAAGCTTGCACATGTTGTGTGAACAAAGCAAAACATGGGTGGTACCGCACCGAATTACATTGTAGCATTGCAAACATAGTACAGCAGAAATTATTTAAATACCTGGCAGGATTCAAACAATGAGCTCCCTTGTAAGAAACAAGCACATTAGCAATGAATATTTTCTCTACAAAATTTCAAAATAACACCAAATGAGCAATTTCTTGAAATTCTTGTAAATGCAATGCATCCTACCTCTTTCAAATATGCATTCAATTTTATGCTTGCATCAGACATTGAATGTTATCATTGAAATATTTCCAAAATTAAAATATAGTCAGAAAAAACAATACACTCTATTTTTACAAAATTCAGGAAATCAACTATATGCATGGTCTTACCAGAAATATGAGGAGAAAAATATTAATTCTAAAGTAATATTCTGACAATGAATGTAACATTGAAATATTTCCAAAATTAAAATAAATACAGAAAAATATACTTCATTTTTCAAAATCTGGAAATCAACTACGGTATATGCATGGCCTTACGAGAAATACGCACATCCAAAAAATAAATTTCTAAAATAATATTTGATAAATAATATAATACGGTAAAATATTTTCTAATAACTAAGGCACAAAATCCAGGATTTCCAGTCAATGACTTTCACCTGCTCTTGTTTGTGATCGACAACAATAGAGCTAATTATTTCATAAACTTGATACCCCTAGCTTTGATACTGTCATTAATAGTCACAAGCTCAGGGTGAAAGAGCCGCCACTAAGGATCACTCACTGTGTGTGAAATGAACGACATCATGCTTTCCTTGCCCTTCACAATTATGGGTAGAGAGAGATGATAGTGAAATTAACTATCTTTGGAGGCAAGGGTAGACTTGATCAGTCTTTATACAGATATAAATTTTCAAATATTTTTTAGAAGACTAAAAGAATTATGTGGTATTTTGAAGAATATCCACTTATAAGGTTTTTCACAAAAAAAATTAAATTTTAATAAGTTGATATTTTTTTTTAAAAGATGAAAAAATAATTCACATACATGTAATAAAGTCTGTTTGTCTGTTTGATATGTTTGGGTTTTTTTATCCTTGAAAATAATCTACAGGTGGCCCTAAAGACAGCAATCAAAGATTGTATGTGGTATTTTAAGTACATTTCATATCTATAGTTTAATCACAAAATATATTTTCAAAACTCTACAATGAGACTCTAATTTTCAAATTAATCTTCAAAAACATACAGATATCACAATATCAAAAGTTTATAGTGTAATGTTTACATAATATTCAATAGTTTCAAGATTTGTTACATGTATTTCTTGATGTTCACATTCATAGTGTAATTTTTTAAGTCATTGGTTCCTAACAGAGGTAACTCAGTCATTTCTTCGCACATATAAAATCTTTGTTCTAATGTGACAATTTTCTTGTGTGATGAAAAGATAATGTTGATTGGTTGCAATCAAATCTAGTTATGCAATCAGCAACACTGTTTCAAATGTCCTCCACTTGCAATGAATGTAAGAAGGGTTTTCATTGGCTGCAGTAAGGATGGTACATCTAGGTAGTATGTGTTGTGTTTTTGATAAATCAGCTAATCTAAAGGTATTAGAGCAGAGGTCACGTGGGGAGAAATGACTTGAGTAACATGTGAGGAGAGAATGTCTCCAAAAATTAACACTAGAAATGTTCAAAATTGAAAATGTTATGTAACATGAATCAGACCAAGCTGTTTTGTTTCATCCTTATAAATAATAAATAAATATTGTACGCAAAAGAGTAATATTTTGTATTCCAATTTTGTCCTTATGCCCAAATCTACTCGAATCTGTGGTTTATGATTATTGAAATTTGAAAATTTCAGATTTCAAAATAGAACAAATTGTTTTCCCAGTTCAGGTCGAAGTCCAGTAAAAATTATCAATGTACTATAAAGAAAGATGACAATATTCATGGATATACAACTTACTTCATCATCAGACAATGTTTTGACATTTAAACATTTAAATGTTGTGAAGCAAGTTATAGCAGCATTTAACTTAACAACATGGTGACCTATCTGTTCATTAATATGAGAAATTATCAATATCATAACTTATTTCCAGTTTAAACTTAAATTAATTTTTTAACATTTTGCTATTCACAAAGCTTAAAAATTCTATTTCGTCATCAGACCGTTTTTCCACAAAAGGTCATAGCTGTCAGGGAAATAATCAATGTATGGCCGTTACATAACAGGGTTTGATGTAAGCACTTGTCGATAGCCACAACTTCAGAATGTGTAGATGGAATCTGCATCCCTATAACCCCTTGCAATATATTGCCAGCAAAATCCTGAATCTTTACTTATATGAACCCCTGGTGGCAAAAAATATCCTAGAAGCAAAGTTCATCAGGACAATATTGAAATCATTCAGCGTTGTTCCTGGATGGTCAGCTGAGGGGGTCACTTTGGCCAATTCTGAACAAATGAAACCCTTTGCAATGGTAAAAAGTATCCTACTTCTCCAAATGTTAAAGGTACATCCATTGCGTTGTTGGGGGTCAAATATGACAAACGTTATAAATGGTCTTATTTTATCGAGAAGTACCAACTGTTACCGAAAACAACCATTTTAATGATACTCGTCTTAGTATATTGACGATATGAAGGTAAAAGTAGTGATATCTGATCGAAAACCGGACAATGCACCGCGTGTGGCGCGCGCCAATGAGTCAAACGTAATTTTGGAATCTTATTTACGCCAGACAAAATAACAAATTTGGGTTGATAATGTTCAATAGGTCATATAACTACTATGCGTGTAAATAGGACGTGCAATTTCGATTTCGGCACATACATAATGATGTTACTCGATTTTAATTGGAAACTAGTAATTATGATATGTTTGGCGATTGGGGATGAATATGCAAGCTAAGTGAATCGGTTTGTATTGTAAACAGCACATATGGTGTGTTGGAATGTATTAAAGCCAAATAAAATTTTATGAAACGCAATGGATGCACCTTAAAGAGACACCAAGCCAAAAGGGTGGGCAAATTTCCCCAAGACCCCCCTCTAGAAACAAAACTGCAAATCTGACCAATGAGGCACCTTTCAAGGTTCGAATATTAGCACCAGTCGAGTCGGTCAGGGTTTGTGTAAATGTTGGTGGGCTAGGAAAATGTTTTGGCAGTCCAAAACTAAAAGGCTAGTTTGAATTTACAGGTGATTTGATCTTGAAGATACATTTGGCTAGCTGAAAAGGCTTTGGACCGGTGCTTTAGGAAATCACATATAGCTCTTTAACATATAGCCAATTGTTAAACAAATTTATGTTGCGTTTCTTACACTATTACTTTCTCAAACATCAAGGCAAGTTATTGTGTTTGCATTGATTCAAAAATGTTAACTCTTATTTGATTGGGTGTCAGTTCACTAATTAAAACATTGCTGACTTTGTCTGCAGGATGGACTGTTATTAAAAGATATTATAATAGAGGATATCTCTCTTTCCTTGACAAAAACCATATTTATCTCATCGAGCGAGTAGATATTTCAAGACTGGTGCAGCCACGACTGAAATATAAACTTTTCTACATAACAAGGTTATCGTTGTAGCTTGATAGAGGGTTAATTTCTGATAAAACAGAGTATTTCATTCCAAATTATATAATAAAAGCAAGTAGCAAAGTATTAAAATGTGATGTTATATACATTATCTTTGGTCGATGATAACTAACCATTTTTCCATAACTTGGGAATTAAAATTCATTTGAGTGTGACAGATTTTGTTTATAACCAGATGCATGGTGTGATTTAACTTTGTAACATATTTCTTCATATATACTGGTTCATATTTTTTATTGGGATTTTCAACCTTCATATTTAATAATATTAGCTCACTTTGTCATTGGATATGCAGCATGTGGTGTTTATTTTCAATACTGAGTGTTCATAATGAGGTATCGGCAAGAAAACAGGGTTACCTCACATGATAACACTTCTTTCGAATGTCATGTGTGTTTCTGTTTCGTAAAATGACATATCCACAAAATAAAAACTTTGCAAATGTTTCAGTCTAAAGTTGGGATAGGTCATGTGACCTGATGGTTTCTGGTCAAGTGAACTGACCATTACAAAACAGAAGTCAGTCAACATGAGATGACCATTGCCTTGCTCAAAATCATCTTAGTTTGTCCTCGCCGCTAATGGCTGGGATATTGCCGAAGCGGCGTTAAACAATTACTCACTCACTCACTCTTAGTTTGTGTGTATCAAAATTTCATAATTTTATTACATTTGTGCAAAATGTTTATAAACATATTGAAATCGTGTAGTGTTTTGCGTAGATCAATGACATTTGCTATGTAGTAAATCGTGTTAACATGTACAGTCGTGTCGGGTAAAGATACACGGCGGTTAAAGCTATGCACTGACACAAATAGAACATATAGAAATGTAGAGAATGTAATGACTTCAATTATTGTTTCTTTTGGAAATTTGAGAAGATATTGCATTGTTTGAAGCAGTAGAACGTTTTTGGAATGATGTTTATTGACCAAACAGTTTACAAAAATTTACAAAAATCGAAACTAACAAATTATCATAAAACATTTTGCTCTCTCACATACCAAATGTCAAAGGAAACCAAAATAGTTCAACTAGCACCTACTAGTCCTTTCAACAGCTGCTGGAAATACTTAAAACATTTATGATTATTGTATAATTGGAAGTGTATGATGGTGTCAAAAGTCTGGCTGCGTATCTTTAGCCTACACTTGTTGACCTATGGAAATAGGGGTAGTCATCTGCTTACTTTCAGTGCCAATGCATACTTAAACAAGAGTCATCAGAAGATGACATATCCCACCGGTTCCGAAAACTTTGTAAAACACATCTTTGACAGATACTTGTGTATCTACTACCGTACTTCAGTTAGTGGGTATTACAGATGCTTAGTTTCAGGTATGTTAAGGGTTTTAGACTTTAGTCAAAATCAACAACAAACAACATCCTCTCATGTTTCTATGGAAACAGAAAAAAATAATGTTTTCAGAAAAAATCTGAAAATATCAAAAGGCACCACTTCAGTTAGTGGGTAATACACATGCAAAGTTTCAGGAAGATATGATAAACGGTTTTGGAGCTGTGCTCCGGAAACGAACCTGTCTCTGAACAAAGTCCAAATTCAACAAGTTTCTATGGAAAGGAAAAAAAGAAAAAAAATTCAGAAATCTGAAAATATCAAAAGGCACCACTTCAGTTAGTGGGTAATACACATGCAAAGTTTCAGGAAGATATGATGAACGGTTTTGGAGCTGTGCACCGGAAACGAACCTGTCTCTGAACAAAGTCCAACTTCAACATGTTTCTATGAAAACGACCAAAAATAAAATTTTCAAAAAATCTGAAAATATCAAAAGGCACCACTTCAGTTGGTGGGTAATACACATGGAAAGTTTCAGAAAGATATCACGAACGGTTTTCGAGTTCTGCTCCGGAAACGAAATGATTACGGCCGGACAGACGGAGGGGGTGATGACTATATCCCACGGTATTACATACCGGTGGGATAAAAATTATACATTAATGTGATAAAAGCCTTTACTGTCATCTTGAGACAAGATTTTTCAGATGTGAAATATTTTACTGATATAAATTGTCCGTTGGCTCTTATGTGCATAGCTTTACCCGACAGCACTGTACATTTCAGGGTGATGCATATAAGATAAGATAATTCTTTAATGTCCATTGGAAATTTGTTGTACACTGTTTTCAGGCAAAACAAAAATAAAATTTATACATTACATAGAGATAAATATATATACTAGAATACATATAAACCAAGTTTCACTCACAATTTAATCACAGTTAAATCAAGTCACAAATTCACCCACCACCCCACACCCCCAACCCGCCCCCACCACACCCCACCCCAGTTTTACACACAGTCTATTTTCTTATTTAATTCTTGTATACCAGATGGAACAAATGAAGGGCAAGTCCTGTTTGTTCTCAATGCTGGCATGTGTAATCTCTGACCTGAAGGAAGAATAGAATATTACGAAAACAAAACATGAGATGAGTCACTTAAAATTTTTAAATATGCAACCAACCTAACTCAGACTTGTCAGCTTTCTAATAAATGATGTACAGAAACCTTTTCTCTGACATAAAGAAGAGGAATTATATCAAAATGTTATCAAAAGAACCCTGAATTCTTACACTGAACTGTTTTCATTCTGTGTGTGATTTAATGTAGTGTACCCATTGTAAGTCCAAGGTCACCGACTTACATAATTTACCTTTGTCCTGCCAAAACGAAATCACCCAAAAGACAGCGACTTGCCTCTTTTTTCAAAACAATAAACTACCACAAGTCGTAGGACTAGACTAACATTTAGTCTCACAAATATTTTTTCTACTTACCAAAACCATTTTACAAACAATTCAAATATTTATACAAAATTGAGCCTTAAAGATGCCTTAGTTTCTGCCAAGAGCTGAGTTATCTAGACTTGCTATAATTTTCTAGACTTGGATGGTCGTGAATTAAATATTTTGCTCTAGGGTCTGGATGACAAACTATGGTAGGCAGTGTTGTTCCTAGGTGATCTGCTGAGGGGGTCATTTTGGCCCTCTAGGAACAACACTGGTAGGACTTCTGATTTACTGACATATAGATTTTTAAACCCCTGAGGTCAAATTAGAACAACTGCACACGTGAAATATGAACTCTTTGGTCTATAGGTTGATCAATGAATTTTCCAAGAGGTCTCACATATTGAGACAGGGTCCATGAAATTTACAAGCAAAATTTTTCAAAAGGGAGCTTCGAACCCCCTGAAACCCACTCTGTATCCACTATCTATCTTAGGATGTGCTATGTTATCTCTCAAGTTAGTTTAACATTGTGTTTGACAGTCATGTGACCTGCTGAACCAATCAGATGAGGGGATGTGTGAAGGGCATGACAAATACAGTGGTCAATTGGCCTAAGACCAGTGGAATTTATATTTTGCCAGTTGTTTTTATTTTTTATAGGCCCAACTGGCCAGTAACATTTTCAGACCAACATGATTACTGAGCTCATGTTTAATTTTAACTTTTTGAAGTAAAATTGTTATTGAAATATTGTAAAAGGCCACTCCCAGTCCGCTTTACAGAAAAACACCAAATTGTTGTTAATGTTTATATGAGACTAAAATAATATTTGATTAAATTTACTAAGGATAATGATGGTTTTGCTGAACCATGGTCATTTGGCGTTTTCCTTTCTTAACTTGATTGGTCACACAAGGATTATATTGTGGCCAGTAAATATTTGTTGACACTGACCAAAAGACCAGTAAGAAAAATATCATTTGTCGAGTCCTGGTGTACATGTATAGATAGTGAAAACTCAAAGCAGATAAACAGTGTTGATCCTAGGGACATCTGCCCAGCTTTTTGGCTTGGTGTCCCTTAAAATTTGGAGAAGTAGGACACTTTTACCATTGCAAAGGGTCCCACTTGTTCAGAAATGGCCAATGACCCCCTCGGCAGATCACCTAGGAACAACACTGGATAAACACATGATAATTAGCTTTCGGATTGATTCTACAGTAAAGCCAACAAAATCATTAATAAATTCTGACACATCATAACTAAATCATTGAAATTTGATATCCTAATCATATATATATTTGTAATCTAACAAATAACGAGAGTGTTTAACTTTCAATTAAATGTTCTTAACCTGGTTACTGTTGGTCTGGGCTTGTAATTTTGAGGTTTTTTATTAATATATCTATGAAATGTGACAAAAGTTTCAGACCAGTCACTTTTCAGACTTATTTCATACATTGGTACTGATGCTGCAAATTATTATTCTTCCACAAGGAAAGTCATGGTTATAATACTGTAAACACAATGCATGCAGTGAAACTGGGAGATTCCATTATAACTACGGTAGTAAACAGTACCACAGTGACTCAAACATTATTCCATGGAGAAGAGTTCTCTAAAATATATCTTTTGCACATGTACAAATTTTCCCACGATTTTCATTGGAGACAAGTACCAATATCTGGAAATATGGGATGCAGGTGAAATGAAATAATTTGAACTGAAATGAACACATATAGTATTTTGGTACATATTAAACCGAATAGAATATTATGAAAAACATTGGATGTCACTTTAAGCTTGGAAAATGCAAATATTCCGAAAATATTGAAAAGTGTATTTTAGTCACTAACTGATTTGTTTGATTATTGTTGTGGTGTGAATGTGTTCTGATTTTGCATTTGTCCATATTTAATAATATATTATATAAATTGTCAAACATGTAATCCACTCACGAGATGATAACGTTTGAAGAATTCCCTTGTGTCTTAACTTAATCTAAACTTCAAGAAATTATTCAGTATCTACCAATAGATTATGCATTTATACAAAACTTTCGCAAATGTCTTAAAAAATACCAGCTCAATAATTAATGCATTTTGCAACATTATTTAATGACTTCTCAAAGCGATTAAATTTGAGACTTAAAAAGTTTTATTGCAAGTTTCAAGGATGTTATCGAGTGTCCATACCATTCCTGAAGAACTGTAGAACTCTTCTGAGTCTGTAAACATTCCATAATACTGTTTCACCTCTACTCAAAGACAAAACTAGAGGATGTTTCCAAAAATCAATAAATTCCTGGCGCATTAGCATAGTAGGTCACCAAAACTTCGCGTATCTGCCTATGAACAAAGGTGATGGGTCGCAGAAAATAATGGCATTTACTCACTTGTTTTTCACTCAGTGACATAATTTCTGTCTGGAGTTCACGAAGCTTGATCTTCATGGCAGCGTTCTGGGGAGAAAACAGAGAATTGGACTAGCCTGTTTCCATAAATCTGACTACTGAGTTAGAGAAAATGGCCGCACGAAAAGTTTCGACAACAAAAATCGATAATTTGTAGCTGGCAAGCAGACAGAGAAAAGAGTGTATCTGAGTGTTGCTGCCTTACGCTGTCAACTGATGGAGATGTAAATAGCCTTACCTGGGGTTCTGCCTTCATCTTGACCACCAACATCTGTCAAAATAAATAAACAATGTCACAATAAGGTACCAATACCATTTTTACAGACTCTTCAGGAAGTTTGGAAAGGTCGCATAATTTCACTACACAAGATGTGCTGTTCTGTTATTGGACGACCTGTCGCACCAAAACACTGTCACGGGAAAACTAAATCACATCGATTCTAACCCCTAAAACATGTGTAGATTTAATAGCAACATACACAACGCATAAATATGTTATTCTAGTCAAATATATGAATCTAGTGCCACTTTAGAGTGGAAAGTTATTCCTGTGAGACGTAACAATCGCTAGGACTAGTCGAGAAGTTTGACTCGGTACCTGATGGTTCCTTATCGCCAGCTTAAGTTTACTCTGGATCGAATCTAGATCAGTCCTGTCCATCGTGGTGGTCAGGAAGCGATCAGAAACGGTATTGGACAGGTCCCTTCTTTGTCCACTTGATTGGCAGGTAATCCCAAGCTACATCAACAAGATCACAAATACTGTTACTCCGAAAGTACAAAAACAGAACTGGACCGCACAACTTTCTTACGCGTATTTCCCATATCCTCACTCAAGTTGTTTACACACTCTTCCGTAACTGGAGGTAAATGAGTTATCAGTACAGCCGCTGGTAATAGTTGTAAAAACAAAGTATATTCGCTGGCCGATTCAATTGTTTACAGTTTACAAGGTAAATGGCACTATATCGTATCCCCTTTCCGACAAAGGAGTGCTACGGCCAAACTCTCGAGCTGGGTGCCCAGATGCACTACTTTGCTACCTCACGGACTATTTCTCATCATTATAAACAATCACATATAATAATAACCAAGTTGATTAATATAATTATGAAGTACTTTTATTCGTTTTTCATGTATAACCAAGATCATTTCAGTTGACTTTTTTAGGAATAGTGCTCAGTTTCTTTCAAAACAAATTTTCACCCATCGGTGTTATTAGCGTATGAATACACAGCAGGTGAGGAGAATTAAAATGGCGGCAACCATGTGTTGCTTATGAGTTTTGCTGTCACCACTTCAATACAACTTAAGACTGTAGAAACCTCAAAATAATAATCAGACACCTGTTCACGCTAACATTATTTTAACGGTAAGTGTTCGGGTAATCGAAAAAAAGAGTTGGTTGTCAGCGTCAACTTAATTTGAAAATTGAACTTTCTTTGTAAATTTGATGAGGAAGTCCCCTATTTTCGACAGGTGCTCTTTACAGGGCCTTTTAAATTTGCCCCTTTTGTTTGCGGAATGTTGGACGTTTGAAAAGTTGTTTATTTGGTAATGATAATATGATTATGCTATGAATCATCACTTACTGACATGTTTGTGATCTTACACTTTTTGTCAAATTGATAGATTTGAAATGTAGGCCTAAATGTAAACAAGTTAGGTTGACTTACACAACAGTTTTGATTATGAATTTAATATCGTTATATTAAATGTAATATTCTTAAAGATCAGATGAACTAGTTCATTAGATGATTATACTCCAGTAGAAGTTAAAAGGTGCTTTTAAAGGGGGTGATTTTTTGTGGTCCAAAATAAATTCATAGGGATATTCCTGTTTGTCCATGTGTGAATAAACAATAACTGCCCAACAAACCTAAAATGGTAACTATTCTGGTCACCGGGCCTCTATTAGGTTGGGGAAACCCTGAAAACTGAGTATAACAGTCCGTATCTACATATAGAACTATATGCCGATCGGCGTATTCTGAAGATTTTGGCCTGATGATTAATGTATGCTGTTAAAGTGCCTAAGCAAAAACAGCATTTAGCATTTTTCCGATTGTATGCAAGTTTTGACTTGAAACCCTTGAATTATTGATTTTGAAGGCAATAAACATCAACACTGTACATTTCTAAAATATTCAAAAGGGAAGTAACAACACCAAAACAAACACTAACTATCTAAAACTTACAAGACCTGCAGCACTGACTTTTTAATCGTCTTGCCATCTCAAAACCGGAAGTTGTACTCAATAAGTTAGCGTATTTGTTTGCAATGAAAAAAAATCATCCAGCCAAAATCTTCAGAATACGCCGATCGATGTATGGTTCCATACCTAGATCGGACTGTTAAACGTCGATTGACCTTTATACGCCGATTTCAGGGTTTCCCCAACCTGTCTATATTTATGAGGAGGCCCTGAATCAGGATAGTTACCATTTTAGTTTTGTCATTTTTCTGGCAGTAGATCTTTAACACAATCTAGTTGAAACATATTACTGAAGGTATATCTTTTGGATGACTTAATGATTTTGCAATTTGACGAAGAAATTATGCACATTAGTTCAAAAATAAAAACATAGGAAAAGTGCAGCCATTATCCGCGCTGTGAGTGGAAAACTTCGTTATTGCGAAACATGACATTGATGATTAGTCTAATGTTAAATTATTTGTTGCTTTGGTGATATTCTATCAATCTATACGCGTGGAAAAAAAATTAAGGCACCCATGTTTTTTTCCTTGGCAAAAGTTGTCTGATAATGTGTACAATATGTAAAAGTAACTATCTGTATTAGAGAATCACAGTATAATTAAGATCTACGGTTTTCCGAAGAATAAAAGTTTTCAAAAGCGCATCTACCAGGATACGAACTCATATCGTTCAGAGGTTTCCTCTCAAAACCGTCTGATAACTGCCCGTAGACTGCCATATTCTGATGCAATTCAGTTAACAATAACATATCACAAAACGTCCAACAAAAGCATTCGGTGCGAGAAGCTAGGGGGAGATAACTCCAAACAGCTATCCTTTTGTCTGTTCCGAATGTTTCCAAAACGGCGACCGTTAAAAAATTATGTGATTGGTCAGCTATTTGACTGGGCTTTGTCTGCGCTAAACTGGTTCGGGACACGCCCCTATACGGGGTGTTCTCAGACCTTGTGGCGAGGAATCTACAGAACCAGTTCGTATCCCGCTAGATGCATTATTTTGCAAAGTTTATTCCTCGGAAAAGGGTCAATTTTTATTCAGACTGAGATATAAAGGGCCATTTATAGCAGTAAAATATTACATATATGCAAAACTTATGACATAATTGAAGATTATAGACTCCTATTGATAACATTAATGTGGAAAATTCAAGTAGAAATGTTTCATTGTTTGTGACGGTGACACCAAAAGTTCTCAGATGACTTCCATAGGTAGGTGGATGTAGGCTAAAGATACACATGCAGAGTTTGAATGGACCTAAAATGTCTTGTTTAATTAAATTTTAACTCATTGGACCTGAAAGGCCAGACAGGTTTGAAACGTCTTCCGTACATTTTTCACATTTTCCACTTCTCCAGAACCGTTGCATCTGGGATGTTATGGGATCAAAATTTTTACATTTGGCCCTGGTCCCAACCAGTTGGCATAGATAAATGAAATTTTCACAATAACGATTAACTTTATTACATGGAGACTCAGTTTTGTTATCCCCCGCCACAACGAAGTTGGCGGGGGAAATAGAAATGAGCTCCGTCAGTCTGTGCGTCCGGGCTTTTCCATTCCCGCCTCAAACTTCAAAACTATTCAATATATTTTGCTGAAACTTTGTACAGGTATCAACCAAGTAGTCTAGATGTGCCTTTTGCTATATAGAAATTTGAGAATATTTTTTTTTTTTTATGAATGCAAACAGTCTAGACTTAGTTTTCCCTCTTCTAAGTTCTTGGTTCTATATTCCGGCCTCAAACTTCAAAACTATTCAATATTCTTCCTGAGCTACGTCTAGAGGTGTAACGATACAGAGCGGTTGCGATACAATACATAAATATTGGGGTCGTGATAGGATATGTATCCCCATACATTTCAATTATTTACAGTACAACTTAAAATACAGCCAAGGTATATTTTAAAACTGGATGACCTTATTCTTCCCAATTTAGATGAGATAGAATTCACCACCAGCAGCTATGACATAATGTGTTATTTATGGATTGAGAAACCCTAAAAGCTTCTAGTTTCAATATTCTTGGATGTTATCCCCCACCATAACAAATTGAGAAATGAAAAATTAATAATAAAACTTACCTTTGTCCATCCATCTGCCCAAGCCATATCTGAACCATCACTAAAAACTGTAATATCGGAGTCATGAAACTTAGAATATGGAACAATCATCATGTGTCATTGTACCTTTTTGCGTTTTCAACTTCATCGAATTGATTTTGCCATTTTTCCATTAAAACTCATCTTTGAATTTTGTTTCCAGACTAAAACACATGAGACCAACCTCAATGAACCTTGTCATTGTGTCTTTGTGTTAGTTTTCTACTTCTTTGATATTTTGCTTTGCCGTTTCCTTGGAAATGCATCTAAGAATTTTGTTGTTTCCGAAACATAACTCAAGGCAATAAGACCAAGCTCGATGAAACTTGATAGAACAAATATGGTTTGTCACTGTGCCTTTTCAAGTTTTAAACTTGTTTTTGGCTGTTTCAATGGAAAAACATCTTAAAATTGTGTTTCCAGACCTTAACTCCAAAGATGTATGATCAAGGTCAATGAATCTTGGCATGGGCAAAAACATTTATTTCTAGAACACACTGGAAATCGTAAAACTGAGTTCAATCAGACTATCAACGTGTTTAGGTTAGAACTATCACTTATGAGTTATAACAATCTTCAAGAAAGTTAATGCATTATATATTCAAAATGCATAAATATATTAAAATTCCTACATGGCGGGGGATATGGCCGACTCTGTCTGCTTGTTCATTTGGTCTTGATACCCCCTCAAATATGGCCGGGCAGCTCATCCACCCTCAAATTTTCTTTCGACTTCTCACCCAAGAACTAGTAATGCTACCCTATGAAGCTAAAACTTTTATAATATAATCTTTCTTTGATGGAGATTAAGATTTGTAAATTTCTTTGTGGTGCATCCTTTTGAAGACTGAGATATCTTCGAAGAAAGCATGCTTGATAACGGTATAAGGATCTATACCGAAACGTCGGTATTGTTAAAAAAGAAGTTGATCATCCATAAAATTTGCCTTCTTCATCACACCAACTTCCAGAATGCCTCTTAAACAGTTAAGATAACTTCCCTTGGAAATGTAAAGAGCTTTCAAACGAGTCCAATATCATGTCTGTATCACCATGAATAAGGGGGCGTGTTTGGGGCGTTAAAAACCACCACCCCAGTGATAGTTTTACCCACGAGTCCTGTATCAAATACTCATGAAATTTGGAAAATACATTAAAATTTAAGCTGTGAGTCCCTAGTACACAAAGGGTTTTTATGTTATATTTGCTGGGACTCTCTCAAGAGTTTGTGGTAGATTTATTATTTTATAAATTTATTTCTGCAACCCCTGAAGTCTCCTTTGAACATTTATGGATGCGCTCCTGGAAGTGCCTTCTTGATTCCACAACTCTCTGGATACGAAATAAATTGCAGAACTAATGTAGATGTAGATGATTGTGCTTCATAATCCTGGCTTCAAAAGCTGCCATTACTGACAAATATCGGGAAATGTGAACTCTCTGTTCACATTTGTCTTCTTTTTCAAGCTTCAACTGCATATTTAGTTGGCCTAATAGTACTTGGAATGTTACGTACAATTTTCAATAATGGTACGCAGAAGTTTATGTAGAATATTCAATAATAGTATGTAGAAGTTTCAAAAATAATTTTAATACACAGAAATTTACGTAGAATTTTCAAAAATGGTATGCAGAATTTTATGTGGGATTTTCTGTTATGGTATGAAGCATTTTCAATAATGGTATGCAGAGTTTCAACTTTGTAACAGAATACCTTGATTCCCAAGAAAGAGCGACTGATGTTACCAATTGTTTGTATCTCTAATCTAACCTGTGTGTTGTATTGTCAGGTGAGATGGCAAAGAGAACAGCGACCAATGAACTAACGGACCGGAACTGGGACGACGAAGAGGAACCAGAGGAGGTCTGTGGGCATCGTGTTGTCCTCTTACAAAATAAACCCTTAAAAGGGCTGTAGCAAAAATGTTTTAAGGAAATAGGATATTTCAAAAAATGGAAGAGAATGATTTCAATTTCAAAACAATCCTCAATCAAAGTTCTAAAACGAATGGTTTGGTTTGGTTAAACAATGTGGATCCTTTTCTCATCCTCGATTTACTCTTTCTCACCCCGAAGGGTCGGGAGACATATTGTTTTTGGTTTAATTTCCGTCTGCCTTGGCGTTCCCATTCTTTCGGAAGCATACCTCTAAAACTACTTGGCCAATCTTCACAAAATTTGGTATAAAGCCTCCCTATATCATGTAGATGTGCCTTTTGGGAGTTTCAGCTTTTTTTAACAAGATTTTTTTTTTTTTTTGTTTCCATGGTAACAATTTTGACTTTGTCCTTTTAAAGGGTAGGGTTTGTTTCCAGAGCAGATCTCTAAAACTATTTGACCTATCCTCACCAAATGTGGTCCACTACCTCAAGATATAATGTAGCAGTTTTAGTTATCTATGTGACCATTTTTCTACAATTGCAAATATTCTGGTCATGTAATGGGTTGTTTTACCCCCTAAGTAAAGATGTACTGCATAAGGTTATATCAGAAATGGGAATTTGGAAATGTGAACATATACAAAAATGCACAATACGTGCTTCATTGCTTCGTTGCCTTTACACTGTTTATGTGACAGGGATGAGTTGGTGAAACCCTCAACCCCAAATATTGCTATGTATACACAGCCTTAGGACCTATTTTTTATCAGCAACAATCCCCTATGTTGACTAGAATGGTCATTCAGAATGATTTGATACCAATCATTTCAGTAGCTTAACTGTTAACCCTTTACCTTATATATTTGGTTTGATGGCCTATCAAGCCCTATCTTTAACCCTTTGTGAATTCCGTTTTATTCTTGTAGATTGGCAACTCAGAATAGTTTAGCCTTCATACAACATGTCAAGTATTTATAGAAAACTTTGAAGAAGTGTTGGTGACCTCCATTAAAGGTTGTATGGACGTTTCTAAGATAAAATGATTAGTTACCTCTGATTGTACAGTAGAACATGGATATAACAAACTCCAAGGGACCAAAGAATTCAGTTCGCTATTCGCGTTTGGCATATTATATAGGGCTTTTGCCAGGACTTATACATTTTTTCGCTGGATCTGTGTATTTCTGCAAAAGACTCTGGACCTCGAGACTGCTTGTCATTTTAAATGATTTTAATTTTTCAAAATTTCCAAAGTCGTGAATATTTAGATGAAATTCTGATGCCGGAGTGTAAGATGGAAACTCTGTTGCAGGCGGGCCAGTTCGTGCAAGCCTCGGTCGATGTCATCAAGGGCAGACAGATAAAGAAGGCCAAGCGGCGAGGAGGGCCGGGAGCTAATGTGAGTGTCTTCATCTATATACTAGAATTCTAAGAATTTATTATTAGATCGATGATCCAGCTTTTGTTGAACCATCACTATTAAATACAATTCAACCAACATTGCTTTTGTCCCTGGCTCAGTTTTTGAAAGGGACAACATCCCCTCTTTTTGCGTGGTTATCAGGGTCTAGTGGATCGCAGAAACAAGGTAGCTTGCTTTGCCTGCAAACTGTACCCTGAAGAAATGTTGCCCCTTTTCTATGACACACTTAGTTTAGACTCACCAATCGGACATGACCAAAGTTTGTTCGCAGAGTGAATATTAGCATCACTTCATGTTAGGGGTGAAATGGCACAATTGAGCTTCGGTTCAGGAAGCGGTACAGAACCCTCGGTTCGATACATTTTCAGTTTGGTTTAGAACCCAGAATGCAACAAAGTAAAGTCACAACAAAACGATTTAGAAAAATGTAAAAGTCCAAAGACCGTTATACTGAAAATATTAATTTAATGTTATTAATCAGTAAGATAAAATATGGCAGTGGTATGCAGAACAAATTGAAGTACACTTAAAAGTCACTTCAGGCTAACAAAACTATGAAAAAGAATGCAGACATGTGAGAGAAATATAAATATTTTCATTAACAATTTCTGTCTTGACTTTACTGTTAGGTTGCAATTCAAGTCAGAAGACTGTCACATCCAATCCCACTGAATGAGAAGAAAGTCAATATTTTTTACAACATGATCTGCACAAAGAAAGTCAGAATGACACTGAAACTTATTCCTTGCTGTCAATGTCCTGTCGTATAAAGAGACCATCTAGAGAATAGTGATTCTGGCCACCAAATGATCCTTTCATGCTGAAATGGAACTTTCCACTCTGTTCTTGATTTTTTTGACACTTCAACCTTATTTTGCAGGAAGAAGGTTCAAGCGTGTTTTCAGGCTTTAGTGGATTCAAATCTATCTCGGGATCAACGGCGACGACAAAGTCGAGTTCAAGTGCGTTCACGGACAAGACCAAGAATGGTTCGAGTACAGACGTTAACAACTCTTCAAAGAGTGAAAATGGAAAAACAGACAAATCTGACTCTGATTATTTGGCAAATTTGAAGAGTTTGAACGAAAGTGTTGTTACTTGGATAAAGCAGCACGTAGACAAAAACCCTTTCTGTATTCTGAGCCCGATATTCAAGGACTATGAGAAACATTTAGAAGAGTTAGAAAAGGAAAAGAGAGAAAAGTTGAAGTCTGCGGATGAGATTAAAAAAGAGGATTCGAACACTAAAGGTGAGAAGTGAGCTACGTTTATTGATAGCTCAGATCATCTTGTGGCTTTAGCCGTAGACAGATGGAGTTACTTCCCTTGAATCTGTTATTTAATTTGATGATTACAGTTATGGTGAGGAGTAGTGGATAGTTAGTTCCGTTAAAACTTATTGAACTTGGCCACGATTACAGTTATATCGCCTCCGATAGCATGTTGCCATATCATTGGCACTAGTCAAAATGGTTTCTAGAGAAATATCTCATTGTCAGAGGATCTTGCAATATATTGTGGCGTGTGTTGCAATACATTACAGTTCAGCAATATGTATCGCAATACAAAAAGTGAGGCAATTCACAGACCTAGACTCGCCGCTGATGGCTGCAATACTGCCGAAGCGGCGTTAAACAATAACTCACTCACTCACTCACAGACCTAGTGAGGATCAGTGGATGGAGTTATTGCCCTTGAATCTGTTACAGCTATTGCCTCAATACACACCACTTTACTTCGAAGCTTTTACACCTTGGTGAATAACAATTTTGTTATGTAAAAAATCAGTTGATACTACTTTTGATCCAGTTTGAAAGCCAATTTTTGCTAAAATTTTGTTAGCTTGATTTTGTATTTAAACTTGGTGCCAATTACAAATTTAATGCTCAAGTGGTTGGACAGTAGATGGCGAGGATGTGCTCGAGTCTTGTCTGGAAATCTTTTCTATTGAATAAACTCTTACTTTTGATTGGTCGGTTATAAGCCTTTGATACTTCCGTCCGTCCAGAAGAGGGTACCTGTGTTCTGAAATTAACTCCTCCCACAGGGATTCAGATTGGCGTCGGTCATCGGTCATAGTCCGATTCATTTCATAAATGACAGATAGATATTATGCTAGCTAGGTCAGAGGACCGATACATTTCATGGTACATCTGTCAACTGAAATCGCCTTTCAACTGTCACTAACTTATTCATTTACGTATCTAAATATATATTTAAATGTCAATTGCCAAAATTGCCGATAAAACAATAACAGTCCATCAAAATTCTCGGAAACGCTAACCAAAACGAAAGGGAGGCTACTCTTGTTCTCCCTCTAAACTAGGCGCTGTCTAATGTGTTTATCATATAGCGCAAACGTGCACTTATCTGTAACCAGTTATCGGCATTTGTTTACAAATGACAGGCTCTTGAACAGCCGGTTTTCTCGCGCGGTCTGTGTTTACTTTATTTTGACATCTGTTTAAACTTATTTTAGTGTTGATAACCAGAGAAATTATTATTAAAACATATAAAGATGGAAAGTGTCAGTGAATATTTTCACAAAAGTCATTGAGGGACATTTGATCGGACCATGATCGGACGTAATGTAATTTTTTCTATTTCTATTTAGAACAACAAATTCAGGACAGGAATATTGTTATGTTAATTAATCACAATTAAAAATCAGAAGGAGAAGAAGTTTTCTTTTTTGAAAGTAAAAATATATCAACTTAAATTGAGTGAACTAATATTCAAGATTGAAATAGCCAGTCTAATAATGTTTATATAATTAATTAATTTGATTATTAATTGTACTCATAATAATTTTTATGTTTTTTTATTCCATTTTGAAGTGACTGAAACAGAAAATTTATTCATTCAATATTAGAAGTATATTGAAAATTATGTAGAAAGCACATGATTTGATTTTAGATGGTAGTATAAATAAATATATTGAACATACAGTATAATTTGGTACATCACTACATGTATTAAATGAAAGTGAATAAAATTAAGTTTTGGAATGAACAGTTTCATTTCTGGTAAAAAAAACAATAAACTGATACTGTTACTGTATTGTATTTGTTCCCATCTTCAGCTGAACGTAATGTTACTGACTTGTAGAGTGTGACCTATACTTTTTCAAAATGACCTGTAACTTTAGTCATCTTCAGGACATTTGACCTGTTATCAAAATTTCCATCAAAATCACTGTCCCACAGTTTTTGATCAATCTTTCTAAAACTTTACACATGCTTTAAATAAACATGTTGGGTTTTTTTACCAATTCGATGAATAAATTTCCTGTGGGTTCTTTTGTTCTCAAAGCACTTTTGTATCTCAAGTATTTACACTTTTAACTTTTCCCTCCAGCCTCGACCGCAAGTACATTCTCATTCTCAAGCAACGGTACCTCGGGTGGTTTTGGTTCGACGAGTGGTTTCAACTTTGGGACGACTGCCCCAACCACAACTGCCAGCAGTGGCTTCTCGTTTGGTACGGCCGCCGCTAGTTCCGACTTCTCAACTGCTACCACAGCAACCACCGGCTTCTCCTTCGGGGCCAAGTCCGCCACATCTGGCTTCTCTTTCGGGGCGTCGACACTTTCCACGGCTTCTACGTCCTCGTCTCAAGCTAAAACAGGTAAGCTTCCATACGGACCCAACTTCAAGGAGCTTCATTGATTTTATTGGTAATTTTCGTTTTGTTCCGTTGAAGTTCTCGCAGGACTTGCTTGTGTCCCACACAAGTCATAAATGATAATCTTAGCCTTTCGTCGCCTTTTCTTTACCCGAGATTTCTCATTGCACTACCAGGTGCAGCAGAAATGCTGACGAAATACAATTTAAATTAGCTAGTGATAGAGATTGGCGTGAGTTTTGCTTCTGAGGAAGTTGTCTGGGAAAGGGAAATTTCACTCGCTCATTTTAATTTTGAACCAAATAATAAAAATCTAGGCATAGTAATCGTGCTATTTACGCAATTTACGCAGTTTTATGAATTGAAATTCATTTTCTATTTTTCATCTGTCATATGTTACTTAAAGTCCACCACCATTTACCTAGTTACCAAACATAAAAATAATTGTTTTAATAAGAAGTTGTACACAAGGTCGGAAATTAAAAAACTAAAAAACTTGCGTAAATTGGAAAGATTTTGTCTAAGTTTCGAGCTGTGATTGAGAAATAACTGCTATTGTGATTGTTAAAAAAATGACATCATTTGGTTCTAGTACTACAGCAATGCTGATTTGTTGACAAGCGTCACATCATGCATGGTACATTTCTTCATTGATCGCTCAATTTGATAACTCTATTGCTACAAAGTTTTGATGAACTAAATTTGAGTGTTTTCACCACGCATTTTAGCCAAATTCAAAACAACACGATAGAACCTCAAACTGATGAACATCACATTAATCTTGACCAGAACATTTTGATTAAAACAAATTAAACAATGTCTCAGATGATACCAACATGTATTATGTATATAACCTCTGTTTTATCATCTCTCCCAAATGCTTGATAACGGTATACCGAAATGTCCCAGTTGTTAATAAAGTAGTTGATCATTCATAAAATCCTTGTCTTCCTCTCCGATGATGTAAATGACATAGTTGACAAACCATTGATATGTACCCGTAATGTAATACACAAATTTCGTCAATTATGATTTTATTTATGTCATCAGGGGATGATGAAGATGAGTACGTCCCCCCGACAGTTGAAGTGAGCGAGGTGCAGGAAGATGGAGCCTTCTATACAAAAAGGTCAGTTGGACTATTAAAGGTACATCCATTGTGTTGTTTGGGGTCACATATTGCAAACATTATAAATGGTGTTACTTGATCGAGAAGTACCGACTGTTACCGAAAACTACCATTTTGATGATAGTAGACTTAGCAAATTGACGATATGAAGGTAAAAGGAGTGATTTCTGATCGAAAACCGGACAATGCACAGCGTGTGGCGCGCGTCAATGAGTCAAACGTAATTTTGGAATCTTATTTATAACAGAAAAGAAGACAAATTTGAGTTGATAATGTTTAATAGGTCACACAACTACTGTGCATGTAAATTGGGCGTGCAGTTTCGGTTTCTGCACATGAATAATGATGTTACTCAATTAGATTGGAAACCAGTAATTATGATATATTTGGCGATTGGGGGTAAATATCCAAGCTGAGTGAATTTATTTGTATTGTAGACAGCACACGTGGTGATTTGGAACGTATTAAATCCAAATAAAATTTTATGAAACACAATGGATGTACCTTTAACACATCTATAATATGTAGATTATGAAGTCTCGGTGGCTCAGTGGTTAAGCTTGGTTCGATTCAAATAACCCTGTAATGAGGAATAGCTGCAAAATAGTACATCTACCAGGATATGAACTGGTTCTATAGATTCTTTGCCAAATGATCTGATCACATCTCGTATAGACACATGTTCTGTACCAGTTTAGTGCAGGAAAAAAAACACTAGTCAGCTGGCCAATCACATAAAAAAATTAAATGATCGCCATTTTGAATGCCTTTGGAATCTTTTGCTGACATGTTACGTTAACTGACACAAGGATGGCTGCCTGGAGTTACTTGCCCTTAGCTTCCGCACTGAAATCCTTTGTTGGAGCACAATATCTCACATCTCTCACAATATATTTGATTTTAATGAGACTGGTAAAGTTGTACTGATCGTAGTTGGGACGGTGCTCATTCTCCAGACCTCGACAATCCTCTCAGTGGCGGGTATAGTGGCGGCTTCTAACGAAAGAGAGCCTGTTTTACAGAATCCACAAGTACCGTTGATGTCCTATCTCGCTCTCTGGTCATTTTAAAAACTATCATTTGCGACCCTCACCTCCCTTCTGTACCACCCCTGTCTATCAGTTTATTTGTGTCCGCCATCCTACTACAGTCATTGTATTGTACTTAGCAAATACAGATACAGCAATGGAGCTGGATATTATAAAATTATTCAAATCGCATGGTTCGAATGGCCCCTGCTGCAACACTGAATTAAGGACCATATATTCATGATCAATAAGTAGTGAGCATTGCACAAAAAGATATATTCAAATCAAATCCATTCATTTTCTAGTCCCCTCTCTGGGAAAGCCACATTAGAAAAATTCTGATTGTCACGAAAGCCACATTTCATGTTGAAGTTTTGTTAATTCGGAAATGATTATCATTCATCACTATTTGATCACAGAATTCATTGTATAGATAATTTATTTATTTTATTCCTATTGGAGATGAAATGATACACGTTCCTTTTGTTAACTGTGCTTGCTATGTGTTCATGTTGTAGATAAACTAAACAACCAGCCTCTCACCTAAATAAACTTCATATGTATGTAGGTACTACTCACACATAAACATGGCTCAGGTACGCCTTACGTTCATTGACAGTGTCAGAGGCGGTAAATACTTGTATTACGGCGGTTACAAGTACCGTTGCAAGAGTCGTCGCAGCGACAGAAGCTACTGGACATGCGTTGTTGCTGGATGCATGGCTCGACTAACAACATGCCAAGACAGGCTGCATGCTGTTGATAATACAGGCCATACACACGATACTGTACCATTCGAGATGGAAGTTAATGATTTCAAGACCCAACTCATCGAAAGGGCAAAGACAGAGACAACCCCTATTCCTACTATCTATAGAGAAGAGATGTCAAGACTGAGACAGAATTGTGACGTCTCTGATGACCTGTTGAATGCCATTCCTTCCCTGGAGTCCCTAACAACAATCCTATACCGACAGAGGAACAAGGCCCTTCCTAAACGTGGAGACGACACTTACTATATTTATCATTTTTCTGATCCGACAGGCTGAATGCTGTTGCAAAGAAATAAATATGTAACTTGTAGATATTAATTTTATTCTAGCCCAATACTTGGTGCATCAGATCACACACAAATTATGATATGTATATTAATTGATGTGCCAGGAATTTTAGATAATCTCAATTGTGTTCCGAAACGTTGTTTGACAGTGGTTGTCCATATTGAACGATCTTTGCATTGATCTGGGAAACGAAATGATGTCAAAGGGTTATTTGAGTCTATCTGGGAGTTTCGGGCTATTGCTGCAGGGAAATGAGAACTAAAAGTAATCATGGTGGTCCTCGATGAGAACTCTTTGTGAAGTGAATAAAAACCAAGGTACGATTATGACAATGTCCATTATGTTATAATTCTTGCACCTTACTGGGCTTTGTAACTGGATGATTTATAGTTGATCGGATGTTTTAAGCAATTTTGTATAATTTTTTTCAAATGATTCTTGGCTCAGTTTAGTATTATGCTAATATTTAAAGTTATGAAAAATCATATCCTTGTAAATATTTTTATGTTTATGGCTTATTTAAAGAAAAGTTATTGGCTTTGATGTGGTATAGTATTGAAGTATAATATGAACATTCTTAAATATATTTTCAAACTAATAATATTGTATAAGGGGCTGGATTGTCGACTTCATATGATTTCTGGTCGCTAGTTTTCGACAACACAAGCCCCTGTGGTTATAACAGACAATATGTTGCAGAAGCAACAATTGAACCTAATATTTGCAGCGTAAGGTTACAATATTTAAGCAGGAGTATTTAAACTTTTTATATAACACATAAGTCTCTGTTTTGAATGTTGTCAATGACTCCTGCAATGTCTTAGCTTGTACAATGAGATCAACAAACTACATGGTAGTGTCTCCTTTACAACTGTCTCAAACACAGGTGTGGGCGGGATAGCGCAGTGGTTAGCGTGTTCAGCTTCAGATCAAGAGGTCAGGGGTTCGAATCCCACCAGGGGCATGGCAAATATGTCTGCAGTAGAGAACTGTTCTACATGCAGTAAGGTGTGGGTGCAATGTTACACTGAATTTCAGCGTAGTATCACCCATGGTTCGCTAGTTCCAGCTGATGCTCGCAGGTTTCACTGCAATGCATAGCGACATGGCGTTGCAGGCTTTCTCCCTGCCATAATAATACTAGCAGCCGCGATATAAGAGAAATGCTCTTGAAAGCGGCGTTGAACCCAACCCGACTCAACTCAACTACCGGTAACTCAAAGACAGGTACTAGTTCAGCCTATGCTTCACCACAATGCACAGCCATGGTAATGTTTTGGGCTTTCTCCCTGCAATAATACAAGCAGCCATGATATAAATTAAATTCTCTTGAAAGTGGTGTGACATCAGGTGTTAAGCCCCAAATCGTCTCAAAGGTATCCATCCTGAGATAATCAGCTCACTGACAGGAAGAAGGCAGAAGATGGAATCGTGAATCAAGTCTCTGAAGAAGCAGCTGGTCGAGAAGTCAGTCACAGGACAAGGGTATAGTCCGAGAACTGCTCAAGTGACAGTTATGATATTGACTCTGGCATTTATAGTGGACAGTGATAATTAATGAAATGGACATACAGTATTGAAAGTTGATAATGATATGTTGTGCATTTCACTTTTCTTAAATAGTTTGTTTTAAAATGAATAAATCAATGAAATCTTGAAAACGCTTGTCTTTTATGAAGTCCGATTAAAATTGACTCTCTTGCAAGGAATGAAATCTGCAAAATAGTAAGTGCATATGAACTGGTTCAATAGATTTCAAGCACAAGGTCTGATACCACCCTGTATATGTGCTTGTTCTGTAACTGTTTAGTGCAGACAAGACCCAGTCGATTTAAGCTTGTCAATCACATAGGGGTTTTTTTAACGGTCAACATTTTGAAAGCATTTAGAATCATTCATTAATATATTCCTCATGTTACGGAAACCGACAAAAGGATGGCTGTTTGGAGTAACTTGCCCCTAGCTTCTCCAAACGAAAGTTTTTGTTGGAGGTAGTGATTGATTAACTTAATTCGTGAAAATATTCAAACATACAGGTTATCATTAGACTGTCTTGCAAGGAAACCTAGAAGTTTGTATCCTTGTAAATGCAATATTTTGTGGGGGGGGAAAAATTGAATTGGAAAATGGTCTATTTCAGTGAGATTGGTCTTTTATGCACACAGTTTTGTAATAGAAAGTAAAAACACGGCAACAGAGCAATTCACATATTCAGTATATACAGTAACAAGGATCAGTTATGTCCATTGCAGGGAATGCCACATTGATTTTAACATTGAATGTCTTGAATGTGGCCTCCTTGGCTGTAATCCCCTTACAGTGTGTACACCTCTGCCTTCAATGGCCGAGTGGTTTATACCTGAAGAAGTATCTCTGATAGGCTTCTTTTAAAAACAATTCCATTGAGACAATGGCATCACACGGGCAGTCATCAGAATCCACATGCAAAAATATTTTGTTCAGAGGTAAAAACAGATAAAAGTGTGGAGCTGTATCAGTCAAGCCGAGGGCTACAGAATGTTGAAACCAATGGGTCGCCAACATGGTCAATCTTGTCTGATTTTAATCTTGTGTAAAGCCATGGAAGGGAATGTCCCCTTGAATTTTGTTTTCATAAAGAATATCCCAATAGAGAGCTGACTTTAAGCCTGAAAAGTTACCGAGTTTATTTGGACACTGACCTTTTTAACTATCCAATGTAATCAGTGAAACCTTGGGGCGGGATAGCGCAGTAGTTAGCACATTCGGCTTCGATCAAATGGTCCGGGGTTCGAATCCCGCCAGGGGCACGGCAAATATGTCTGCAGTAGAGAACTGTTCTACATGCAGTAAGGTTTGGGTGCAATGTTACACTGAATTTCAGTGTAGTACCACCCATGGTTCGCTAGTTCCAGCCGTTGCTCGCAGGTTTCACCGCAATGCATAGCCACATGGCGTTGCAGGCTTTCTCCTTGCCATTATACTAGCTGTGACGATAAAAGTGAAATCCTCTTGAATGAGGCTTTCAACTCGCCCCACCTCAATGAACCTCTGCCTCAGATTCTCGCTTCAATACTTCAATGTCAATATATGATATAAATCTGAGAGTTATATATGTTTTCAGTAAACAAAAAGTAAATGTAAGAAAGTCAATCGATGATAATGTTTGCTTTGTCCAAAACTTTTCAAAATGAAGTTATTTATGATGTTACTGTGATAACAGACAAGAGTTACTTCCCTTTGAACAGGCTTTGACATGAAGGTTATACAGAGTTACTTCCCTTACATCATAGAGTGTATATATATATGCTAGGCAAGTGGAATATGAAACTACTTTTAAATTGTAGCTATGAATCTGAATAAATTAGGATACTGCCTTGTAAAAAAAATTGGTTCCATCTACCATTATTTGTTGTTTTGGGCGAACACTTGAGTCGACTCAAAGAAACTGACAAATATTTTCTCAGTCTGATTGAAATCGACCATTTTCCAAGGAAAAAAAGTTCCAAAATAGTGCAACTACCTGGAAACATACTCACAAACTCCTAGCAGCCAAACTTTCGTCAGTTTTCGTAGAATGAGGAAGTTGATAATGAATGATTCCAAATGCTTTCAAAATGGCGACCATTAAAAACCATGACGTGATTGGTCAGCTGTGACTGGGTTTTCTCTGCAATAAACTGGTACGGAACACCCACCCATACGGGGTGTTCTCGGACCTTACGGAGAGGAATCTACAGAACCAGTTCATATCCGAGTGGATGAATTGCAAATTAATTTAATCAGACTGAATATTTTATATCTTATTAGGATAATGTAAAAAAAAAAAAATTCAATTTACCCGGTACTTATTATTTGTAAGTAAATAATGTCATAAATATTTTCTGTTCGACAGGGGTAAGCTGTTCTACCAGAAGGAGGGGAAGTGGACGGAGAAGGGGGTGGGCAACATCCACCTGAAGAAGGTGGACGAGAAGGTGCAGCTGGTCATGAGGGCCGACACAAACCTAGGTAACTACATTATTTTGCGTTAAGACGTCATCAAGTAAGTTTTCATGGAAGCATTTTCCGACTGAGGGGGCAAATAAGTCGTACAATTTCATAAATTCATTAAAAAATTATAGTTAGCAACGCATTTTGGTTTGACCAAATATCATACAGCATAACAATGTTTTGTTTCCTGGGGTTTATAGTCTTCTTTTCAAGATGCTGTGTTATTTAACAAACTTGTTTAAAATATATTTTAAAAAATCCTTGTAAACACAATAACTTGAAAAATATTTGTGCTATCAGGCTCTTATTTGTCGTATATCAACTATGGAGAAAGGCCAAGATTTGAAATGGTTTTTGCTATCATCCGTCAAAGGTCAAGGTCACAGCATGGTCTAAGCATGCTTTTGCCAAAATGTCTTATTTCAACTAACACTTTGAATCATTACATGATTGTTATACACAATGAAAAGTGATCATTGATTTGTGACCTTGAATATTAAAGGTCAAGGTCACGAGATAAGGTTACCAGTTCTGAAATCATTAAATAACTTTTTTCCAAGAAGGTATCAACACCTCCTATACATAGCTTCTTTAAGAACAAAATTGTGAAAAGTGACTCCAGTGGTGATTCAACTTGTTAGTAAAAACTCCAATAATGAACAAATTTTTGTTTTAAAAAATCCCATTTTTATTGATGCTGACGAGAAGGCGGAACAGGGAAAGGCGAGACCCTCAGTCATCTAGTTTAAAGAAAATAATGTAACTTCAAAATTGTTTTTTTCATTTCGCAGGTAATATATTGCTGAACATTATGCTTACGGAAGGAATACCAGTGAAGAAACAGGGGAAGAACAACATCTTCTTTGTCTGTGTACCAAACCCACCGTTCGATGCAAAGGCGGAAGAAAACACACCCGTGCCCATCCTTCTGCGTGTGAAGACATCTGAAGATGCCGAGGAACTTGTTGCCAAAATAGATGAAAATAGAAAATAAACATTTTGAAAAATCAAAAGTGAAATGACAATGTTTACGTGGTGAAAGGTCTTGAAATAATGCATGTTATACATTACAAGTGCTGTTCTTAATCTCAGGTCAGTACCTTGATTTTGTTGCTAAATATTCTAACTACCATTATCCATTGAAATATTTTCAGTGGAAAGTGATTTGTGAAATTGCAATTCAGTCACTGTGTACCTTTCGCATTTTGAGCTTTCTTCAGGCTTTAAATGTGCTTTTCAATAAGAAAACTTTTGAAAAAGTTCTTTGTTAATATCAAGTATTTGAAATTGAACAGTTCTATTTGTAGATAAATTTGGATATAACCTTGTGAAGTGGAATTTATAAGTTCGCCAAAGCGTAACACTAAGTGTTAACAAGTGAATACAGTCAGGCCTTGTTAATCCGAAAGCTTCCGTTTTTCATCAAAAACGTTAGAATAGTGAAATGTTCAGACTACTGAGTACTGAGGACTACTAAAGAGATTAGCTTGGTTACATCTTCCTACCGTTTGGAAACTGCGAGATTCGGAGTATCGGTGGCCGGATTATCGCGGCTTGACTGTACTGATGTTTTGATCTTTTGTACTATTATTGAAGGGGTTTGATCAGTCAAAGCGTTAATGGTGCATTCATTGTGTTTTGGGTCACATGTGCCAAACTTTATACATGGTGTTATTTTATCAAAAAGTATTGATCATTGCCGAAGATTACCATTTTGATGATAATCGACTCTGTATTGTGACAATATTAGGTAAAAGTAGTTATTTCTGATTTTAAAAAATGGGGATTTACCAGCATCAAAACAGACAATAAATGAGTCAATCATTTTTGATAGGTCATAACTACTGGGCATGTAAATATGACGTGTAGTTTTGGTTTATGCACATGCACAATGATATCACTCGATTTTCATTGGAAATTAGTAATTATGATATATTTGGCAATTAGGGATGAAATTACAAGTTGAGTAAAGTTTTTAAAACTGGAATCAACGCATATAGTATGTTGACACATATTAAAGCTAAATAAAATATTTTGAAACAACTGATGCATCTTTAAGATCGATGTCCCGGCTCTCACTGTTGCTGTTAAAATGTATTGGTCATAAATTTCGATTTTATAATACTATATGATACTACGAATCTTTGTTGAATGTGTTATTCAATCTATCCACCGATATGCTCGCAAACAGTCAATAACAATCATGATTTGCTCATCCAGACAAACATTGATCATATTTTCTTGTTAGTTCTTAATCAATGTCTGTTGCATCAAGGCCTACAGTGATATTCCTCATTAAGATGTTATACGCTAATTTTGTGCACCCTGTATATACATTATTGTATGAAATTATAAGATAATTGAACACTGAATTTATGTAAATTATTCAGTTATTACAACAATATTTAGTGCATTAACAGAAAGCGATTTATTTGTCAGGGCTTTGTTGATAGTTTGAAGGGAAGAAGGAAGAATGTGTACTTTTCTGTGCACGCTGCACCTGAATATTGGTGCTAGTGACTGCTCAAGCGGCGTTAAACAATAACTCACTCACATCACCTGAACTATACAGGGAATGCTGTTACATTAGCACAGAAAAGTTACTGAAATGTGGCAAGGCTTAAAATTAGCCAGTGACGGAAACTTGTAAAGGTTATGACTTTTAGACAATATAGATATGGAAATTTATGCCACTAATTATGTTATGTTACCAGAAAAGTATTTCTTCAGTGGCCTTGTAGGGTAGAATATCATTTTTGCTATGCTCTTTCAAGCTATAAACAGCCTTACTTTTATGCTAAAAAAAATCAAACTATTGTTGTCGTAGAATTGGTTAAGAATTTAATCACAATTTTGAATAAAAGAATTAAATAGTACAAATTTAATAGTAAATAAGGAGTCTTTTAATGTCAACTTTATGACAATTCATAAATTGATTTTTAGGAAAAGATTAAAAATATGCCTCATTAAGATGCATTCCACCTCATTTCAAATAACATTAAAGTCAATTAACTGATATCTATCATAAAAGATTTCATGTTCAATAACTTTTCTTCACAATGTAGCTTTCTTTCACCACTGTTCAATATCAAGTTATGTATGCCATTTCACTTTCTATTTTACTATGTGAACTAAACTATGTGCTATTGGTGCATTTCATATCTTGTTGCTTGTACAAATTCAAAGCTTACTGTGAATAAATGTTTGAAAATATTTTTGTTCATTCTTACTCTAGATATGAAAAAAATAGCTGTGACGGTTGTCATGTGAGTTACTCTTATTTCACGAAGCACATACATGTAGGGGATCGGATAGCGCAGTGGTAGGTGCGTTCGGCTTTGGATCAAGAGGTCCGGGGTTCGAATCCCGCCAGGGGCACAGCAACTTTGTCAGCAGTAGAGAACTGGTCTACACGCAGTAAGTTTTGGGTGCAATGCAACACTGAATTTCACCCATGATTCGCTAGTTCCAGCCGATGCTCGCAGGTTTCACGTCATTGCATTGCCACATGGCGTTGCAGGCTTTCTCCCTGCTGTAATACTAGTAGCCGCGATGTAAGTGAAATACTCTTGAAAGCGGCGTTAAACCCCAACCTCTTGATCCGAAGCCGAACGCGCTAACCACTGCACTATCCTGCCCCCACGTTCTCATATGCCAGAACAAGTAACTTCAACTAAATACGAAAATATTGAGAATGTTTGCACACCTAAGGCAAATCTTTCATCGACATTTGACAAGACAAAGGCAATTTGGCGGGTAATAAACATACTTTATGTTCAGATTTAAAAATCGAATGGTACAATGGAGAGTGTGAAGTATTGGGAATAAAATTTACTCCAAATCTTGCTGATTTTTGGATAATCAATACAAGGAAAAGGCTGGAAGAAATAAACCGACTACTATCAACATGGAGAAAAAGAAATCTAACACTGATTGGTAAAATTACAGTCATCAAAACACTAGCCCTTTCCAAATTAGTGCATATTTTCAGTTCACTTCCCAATCCCCAAGATGATTTCATCTATTCTCTTGAACATGCTTTCTTCAAATTCATATGGAATGACAAACAAGATAAGATAAAAAGAACTACTCTCAAAAGATTAAAGTCAGAAGGGGGTTTGGGGATGGTTGATATAAAAACGTTTATTGAAGCTCTGAAACTTATCTATCCTTAGACCAGTCGGATTAAAATCGACGGTTTTCCGTGGAATAAAAATTGCAAAATAGTGCACCGGGATACGAACTCATATCAGTCGTAGGTTCCACGCCACCCTTAGACTATCGAAAAAATCATCAGATAGCAACACTAGTAGAATACCTTTTAATGATATTCTTAAATATGGAACAAATACAGAAAAATCTTTCATGTAGAAAACCCTTTCTGGAAAGATGTAATAAAATCATGGAAAAAGTACTGCAACACTTTTAACTCTGAAAGAGATACCATTGATGACTTCCTTGCAGAGCCTCTATGGCTAAACCATGATTTTAAAAATCCTCACCATGTTATCAGAAATTGGGCAAATAAGGGTTTATGGACAATAAAAGACTTGTGTGATGAATACGGTTTCATGCCCTTTGACAAACTACAATCAATGTACAAAATTAGAGGTACAATATTAGATTATAATTATCTTCTTTATATTTTGCCCATTTGTTGGAAATATTTGATCAGATGTACAAATTCCATTCCTATTTAGAATCTTTACAGTATTATTTACCAAAGAAATATTCTAAAGGTTCCAGACTATTTTACGACAAACTGATCTCCAATGATGAAAAGCTTGAGATTTGTAAAAAATGGGAATTGCTATTTTAATAATGTGATTTTGACTGGAATAATATTTTCAACTCTTATCGATGTGGTCTGAAAGATGTCAAACTTATTGACTTTCAATATAGATTCCCACAAAGATTTATTTTTACTAAAAGGGAACTGCTGCGAATGAATATTGTAGATAACGACTTGTGTAACTTCTGTAATGACGCTTCTGAGACCAATTTGGGAATTTGGGAATGTAGTGTGACCAAGAAATTTGGGAATGATCTTGAACTTTGGTTAAATAAATATCAACAACACAAAATAACCATTTCAAAATATTTTATTTGGTTTGTGACATCAAATAACAATGTTTTGACAAATCAAATCATTGTATCTGCAAAACAATATATCAATCTACGAGGGGCGTTCAATAAGTGTTGCAACTTCAATATAAAACCAACTCGCATAGTCAATTTGTTACTTTTATTTTTCAATATAGTTACCCTTCACCTCAATACACTTATTCCATTTCTCTTTAAGACTTTTGATGCCGCTTTTGTAGAAGTCTTCCGTTTGCCCCCCTAACCACGCCTCTGTGGCAGCTTTGACATCTTCGTCATCCCGGAAGTGCCTTCCACGTAGGGCAGATTTCAGGTTTCTGAACAGGAAGTAGTCACTGGGGGCTAGGTCTGGGCTGTAGGGTGGGTGGTTAAGCTGTTCGAATCCACAATCACGTATAGCGGCCTGTGCAACTCTTGACTTGTGGACTGGAGCGTTGTCATGCAAAATCAGAACACCACGTGTCAACATTCCACGGAGTTTCTGTCGAATTGTCTTTCGCAATTCTTGCATTAGTTTGGCATAATATTGACCATCCATTGTAGTTTTGGTTGGCAAGTAATCAATTAATAATATGCCTTTTGCATCCCAAAAGATTGTCACCATAACCTTGCCAGCTGATGGTTGAGTGCGAAATTTCAGGGGAGGCGGTGAACTCGGGTGCTTCCATTGCTTGGATTCCAGTTTAGTTTCCGGGTCCCAGTGGTGGATCCAGGTTTCGTCACCTGTCACCAGACGAGACAAAAACCTGGCTTCATCCGCATTAAACCGATCCAGGAGCTCCATGCAACTTTCGGTTCTTTTCTGGCGATCTTGTGCTGTGAGGTTTCTGGGTACCCATCTTGCAGATACCTTGGACATACCAAGATGGTCATGAATTATTTTTTCAACACTTCCAACTGATATCTGGAATTCCAAAGAAAGTTCAGAAACTTTAACACGGCGGTCAGCTAAAATTCGTCTTTTGATAGCGGCAATAACTTCCGGTCGGGTGACTTCAGATGGCCTGCCTGACCGTGGGTCATCGTCTAAGGACTCCCTGCCCCGCTTGAACTGAAGAGACCAGCGACAAACTGTTGAAAAGTTAGGAGCATCTTTACCCATCACATTACACATACGATTATGTATTTCTGTAGCTTTGCATCCCTCTTTAGTAAGGAACTTGATCACAGCGCGTTGTTCATGTTTGAGAGAATCCATGATTATGGAGACCCCTAGGTCAGCGCAGCTATTATATTTAAATAATTGTTATGTCTAGAAATTGTTTTGACATGTGTCAATGTTATGTTTTGACTATAGTAACACCTGCTATAAGCTGACACTGTTTATGTAAACACCAATGCCCCGCTTGCAACACTTATTGAACGCCCCTCGTATGTATTAAATATAACAAAATAATTACCAAAACTTAGTAATTACACAAAAATCTTTTCAGACATATTCAATGCGGAAAAATATATCTTTAAAAGAAACTGAAATGACTAAATTCAATAACAAATGGAAACCCTTCTTCCCAATATTCAAGAAATAAGGTTTTATATGCATATCTCTTTCAGTTTACTTTCAATGTTCTTGTACATGATATTCATATATTTATACATGTACCTTCAATGTACTTTGACCTTGTAACCAGTGGGAACAAATACACACAAAAAAATTTAAAATCTTTCATCGAATCTTTTTTAAAGTCTTTTTTAAAGGCTCTCTTCCTGAATCCTCCGTCTTTTGCGGTGCAGCTCAAATCGTTGCTGTTGATCGGAGCTTGGTGGAATAGTTGCATTGGCTATTTGGATGACCTCAGCTTTGATGACAGAGTTATCCCCCATTTCAGTGACGTCATCAGATGCTTCAGAATTATCTTCTTGTGACGTATTTCCATCTGCGTAAATCCTTTTACGCCTGTGAGTCTGTTGTGATTCATCTTTTTTGTGTCTCCGTTGTTTATGTCTGTTGTGCTCTTCCTCCATAAGGCTTGTCGTGAGATCGTCTAAGCCGGGAGTTGAACATTGGTCTGTTGTTGAGACACCTTCTTCGTCGTCATCATCATCGCAACCACTCTCTTTATCACTTCCAGTCTCGTCTTTGGGACCATTGCTCTTTTTATCATTTCCGGTCTCAAATTTTGAATCCTTGCTGGCTTTGTTGTTTCTGGTCTCAACTTTGGAACCATTGCTGGCTGTATCATTTCCGGTCTCATGTTTGGAACCGTTGCGACTTTTATCATTTCCGGTCTCATGTTTGGAACCGTTGCTCGTTTTATCATTTCCGGTCTCATGTTTGGAACCGTTGCTCGTTTTATCATTTCTGGTCTCATGTTTGGAACCGTTGCTCGTTTTATCATTTCCGGTCTCATGTTTGGAACCGTTGCTCGTTTTATCATTTCCGGTCTCATGTTTGGAACCGTTGCTCGTTTTATCATTTCCGGTCTCATGTTTGGAACCGTTGCTCGTTTTATCATTTCCGGTCTCATGTTTGGAACCGTTGCTCGTTTTATCATTTCCGGTCTCATGTTTGGAACCATTGCTCGTTTTATCATTTCCGGTCTCATGTTTGGAACCATTGCTCGTTTTATCATTTCCGGTCTCATGTTTGGAACCATTGCTCGTTTTATCATTTCTGGTCCCATGTTTGGAACCATTGCTCGTTTTATCATTTCCGGTCTCATGTTCGGAAATGTTGCTCGTTTTATCATTTCCGGTCTCATGTTTGGAAACGTTGCGACTTTTATCATTTCCGGTCTCAACTTTGGAACCGTTGCGACTTTTATCATTTCTGGTCTCATGTTTGGAACCGTTGCGACTTTTATCATTTCCGGTCTCAACTTTGGAAACGTTGCTCGTTTTATCATTTCCGGTCTCATGTTTGGAACCGTTGCTCGTTTTATCATTTCCGGTCTCATGTTTGGAACCATTGCTCGTTTTATCATTTCTGGTCTCATGTTTGGAAACGTTGCTCGTTTTATCATTTCCGGTCCCATGTTTGGAACCATTGCTCGTTTTATCATTTCCGGTCTCATGTTTGGAAACGTTGCTCGTTTTATCATTTCTGGTCTCATGTTTGGAACCATTGCTCGTTTTATCATTTCTGGTCTCATGTTTGGAACCATTGCTCGTTTTATCATTTCTGGTCTCATGTTTGGAAACGTTGCTCGTTTTATCATTTCCGGTCTCATGTTTGGAAACGTTGCTCGTTTTATCATTTCTGGTCTCATGTTTGGAACCATTGCTCGTTTTATCATTTCCGGTCTCATGTTTGGAACCATTGCTCGTTTTATCATTTCTGGTCTCATGTTTGGAAACGTTGCTCGTTTTATCATTTCTGGTCTCATGTTTGGAACCATTGCTCGTTTTATCATTTCCGGTCTCATGTTTGGAAACGTTGCTCGTTTTATCATTTCTGGTCTCATGTTTGGAACCATTGCTCGTTTTATCATTTCTGGTCTCATGTTTGGAACCATTGCTCGTTTTATCATTTCCGGTCTCATGTTTGGAACCATTGCTCGTTTTATCATTTCTGGTCTCATGTTTGGAAACGTTGCTCGTTTTATCATTTCTGGTCTCATGTTTGGAACCATTGCTCGTTTTATCATTTCCGGTCTCATGTTTGGAAACGTTGCTCGTTTTATCATTTCTGGTCTCATGTTTGGAACCATTGCTCGTTTTATCATTTCTGGTCTCATGTTTGGAACCATTGCTCGTTTTATCATTTCTGGTCTCATGTTTGGAAACGTTGCTCGTTTTATCATTTCTGGTCTCATGTTTGGAACCATTGCTCGTTTTATCATTTCCGGTCTCATGTTTGGAAACGTTGCTCGTTTTATCATTTCTGGTCTCATGTTTGGAACCATTGCTCGTTTTATCATTTCTGGTCTCATGTTTGGAACCATTGCTCGTTTTATCATTTCCGGTCTCATGTTTGGAACCATTGCTCGTTTTATCATTTCTGGTCTCATGTTTGGAAACGTTGCTCGTTTTATCATTTCTGGTCTCATGTTTGGAACCATTGCTCGTTTTATCATTTCCGGTCTCATGTTTGGAAACGTTGCTCGTTTTATCATTTCTGGTCTCATGTTTGGAACCATTGCTCGTTTTATCATTTCTGGTCTCATGTTTGGAACCATTGCTCGTTTTATCATTTCTGGTCTCATGTTTGGAAACGTTGCTCGTTTTATCATTACTGGTCTCATGTTTGGAACCATTGCTCGTTTTATCATTTCCGGTCTCATGTTTGGAAACGTTGCTCGTTTTATCATTTCTGGTCTCATGTTTGGAACCATTGCTCGTTTTATCATTTCCGGTCTCATGTTTGGAACCATTGGTCGTTTTATCATTTCCGGTCTCATGTTTGGAACCATTGCTCGTTTTATCATTTCTGGTCTCATGTTTGGAAACGTTGCTCGTTTTATCATTTCTGGTCTCATGTTTGGAACCATTGCTCGTTTTATCATTTCTGGTCTCATGTTTGGAACCATTGCTCGTTTTATCATTTCCGGTCTCATGTTTGGAAACGTTGCTCGTTTTATCATTTCTGGTCTCATGTTTGGAACCATTGCTCGTTTTATCATTTCCGGTCTCATGTTTGGAAACGTTGCGACTTTTATCATTTCCGGTCTCAACTTTGGAACCGTTGCGACTTTTATCATTTCCGGTCTCATGTTTGGAACCACTTCTCCATTTTTCCATTCTGCTCATTGTGTCATTTACACGGCTGAGTTCTATCTGAAAAGTTTGTTCTTACGCCTTCTTACACCAATCAATGATTTGATTTTAATGAGATTCTTCTTACGCTGGATACTCGGTGTCTGTTTTCCTGCACAACAGCCAGGAGGCTATGGATATGACTATGACTGCAAGAAACTGAAAAAAGATCAAATGAAATCTTTTAGCACATTCGATGCCATTTGCAACAACTACTTCTCGACAACCCTTCAACCCGTGCTCTGGAGCCAGACCCGTCAATGCCAAATAAAACCGAATTTGGATATACTCGGTTTTCAGAATAACATCTATTTGAGTTGGCTCATTTGGACCTGATCCCTCCTCAAATATGGGCGTGGCAGGGGGAATCCTAACAACGATTTCTTCTTCAAAACCGTTTGATATTGAGCGCTATTTTTTTCAGAATAACATCTTTATAAAATGTAGACTTAAGTTTGTTCATTTGGTCACAATCCCTTCTAAAATATGGGTGTGACAGGATGTTAAACTCAAACCTTAATGTTTCACTCGTACAAACCCTCAAAGGCAGATCTGCACGATATGAGGAAGCTATATCAAAGTTGGTGAAGATTGCTCACGTAGTTATGCTCCGTAACGCTGAAACCCAACCAATAAATTAAGTCTTCCGACCCCTGGGATAGACATAATTTCTTTTACCTTTTAAGTTCTTTAACTACTCATCTTCCAATTCAATAAAGCAAACTGAAAATTACTTACCATACTAATATTCATACAACCTTTCCCTTGATCTACCTTCTCAATGTAAGCATATTGAACAATACAATAAAAAGGATATTCGAGTTCATCTGATTTGAAATTTAATAGTTATCACTCGTTCATGCACAACTTTGTACCTCAAGAGATTAGATTACCATTGTGTTTGTTACGGTAAGACCAAGATCCCGTTTCTAGATAAATTAAGGTCATATGTATTTAAGGACACATGACACATAAACTGACGGGCAAAAGAAAGTATACCACTCACTTGTTTTCTATTAATTCAATATTTTTAAGAAATGAGATGCATTTGATTATGACACGATACAATAATACCTTTCGACAGTAGTTTGAATGACTTAATTGATGTCTGTTTTATTTTTTAACTAAAATATCATTATTTAAAGTAGACAGGGGTAAGAAATCAAATTTACACCAACATGACCCCTACCATGTTCAAAATGTTGTAAATATGTGCAGGACGAAGCACAATTATTTATTTTCACACAGAGTATGTGTTATATGTCGATGAACAGTTGTGTCAAAATTTTAAAAGTTAATCAAAATAATTTGGGGGAATTTCTAAATTTAAATTTTGAATTTTTAAAAAAATCAAACCGCGTTGAGGTATTCTTTGGCTGATTTAATGTTTTGGACTAATTTCACAAACTAGTCCGTTTTTTTAATACGACGTCGAAAACTCGAGATATTTGACTGAAATTATACATATGATAAATACAACTGAGCCATATACTTTCTTTTGCCCGTCAGTGTATATGCTGACACTAGATGTGTGATAAAAAATATCAGCGAAGTATCAAACTTTCAAGATAGAAAGCGTGTAAACGCAATAAAAACATTATGGTATTGACCAAAAACTTCCTTAACTTCCCTGCACAATACATAACTCTTGCCAGTCTTCATTACTGGCTGATTTAAGCCTTGCAGTAGTTCCCTCACTTTACCGTGCCAAGATAGTGGATCGCTGCACCTGAAATGCATCTAGGCCTCTGATTTCCTAGCACCAACACATTAAGGAAATGCATCAATGCTTAAGACACTGGCAAATTGCATGGCGGCCATTTTATTGTGAACACAAATTATTATTTCTAATGACAAAAAGCGTTTCCCATGGCTTTACGGAACCATGTACACTCATATTTTAGCTTGATTTTCTGAAGAGGGAAGGGTGTTTTACTGTTGGTGACATTATTTTTCGATTACATTTCATCGACTTATTTCACCAGAAAAACGTGCTACTGCCCCTTTAAGGCAGCCAGTGTTGGACACTGGCAAGAGTTATGCCTTGCATTGGGAATTTGAAACTTCATATGCTACAGAGATATAATGGCAGAACCTAGTGGAGTAAAATACGTGGGAAAATATGGCTGTACCCCAAAGCTGAAATAGGAGGTACTTTGCAGCTAGTGGATCAAAGTCTGTAGACTTGGTGCTGACCTGGGCCTGGTTTACCATTTAAGCACTTTTTTGCTGTGTTAGTATGAAGATAATCATAAAGTTTGTTTGTAATATTTTAAACGTACTAAAATTGATGTGTGTAAGCGAAATATAGCTTATTCCTTATCCTCCAGTGGCAGACATACCTCTCAAGGTCAAATTGTCCTTGGTCTTGCGTACTGAAAGCTGACCATAGTGTGACCAAGAGATTTTGCTTGTTGTGGGAGTATCGTATTTCACTTATCAATTATGTGTGCACTTGGCCTATATTTTCGAAGTCCTTAAGTGAACTTAATGATTTCTCTTCCTTCTGTTCATCAATGTGATTTTATTGCTTGAATTTCATATTGTGTATTAAGTTTGTATAGAATTGCTGAATAAGGATCTAGACTGTATTAAAGGATAATAATATTTTTCTGCAGATAAATTGAATAACGAGTACAGATTCAATGGCACTATAATTTTACTTCTCTTTCAGAGCCGCTGCACCCCAAAACTGAATTTTTTAGGGAGGTACCTTGCAGCTGGGGATCAAAGTTTGCACACTTGGTGTCCACCCCCAAACCTTCTTTCGACTGTATATTGAAGCCTAACTGTCAGTGAAGTTTTGGGGAGGGATGGTGAGTGTTGATGCCTGACATGGAGTGAGTGAGTTGGGGTTTAACGCCGCTTTCAAGAGTATTTCACTTATATCGCGGCTGCTAGTATTATGGCAGGGAGAAAGCCCGCAACGCCATGTGGCTATGCATTGTGGTGAAACCTGCGAGCATCGGCTGGAACTAGCGAACCATGGGTGGTACTACGCTGAAATTCAGTGTAGCATTGCACCCAAACCTTACTGCGTGTAGAACAGTTCTCTACTGCAGACAAAGTTGCCATGCCCCTGGCGGGATTCGAACCCCGGACCTCTTGATCCGAAGCCGAACGCCTGACATGGAAATGAGTAACTGAATGCAAACGTTTGAACCAGCTGGCTCCATGAGTCCGTCACTGAAGAGAAATGACATTAGTTATATTATGTCTTCAAAAGCCGTAAAACATTTAAACATTATCTGCTCCTGTTTCTGAAAAATAGTATTTAAAGGTGCATCCATTGTGTTTCATAAAAAATTATTTGGCTTTAATACGCTCCAACTCACTCGTGTGGCGCGCGCCAATGAGTCAAACGTAATTTTGGAATCTTATTTAAACCAGACAAAATAACAAATTTGGGTTGATAATGTTTAATAGGTCATATAACTACTGTGCATGTAAATAGGACATGCACTTTCGGTTTCTGCACATGCATAATGATGTTACTCGATTTTAATTGGAAACTAGTAATCATGATATATTTGGCGATTGGGGATGAATATGCAAGCTGAGTGAATTTGTGTGTATTGTAAACAGCACATATGGTCTGTTGGGACGTATTAAAGCCAAATAAAATTTTATGAAACATAATGGATGCACCTTAAGCAACGATACTTCAATGAATTGAAGTCCAAATTTGTAGACAACATCATTCATCAACTAATTTCCACATTATAAACAAACATTTTCCAAATATTCCCAAACAAGTTTGAAGTAAGATTTCAGCACATCAGGTGTTTGAACAGACACCAACATCAGGACCATGATGAATAAACTCTTTATACCTCTATACAAAACACGTGTTCAGAAAAACATTCAAAATCGACTTTATCTGGCAGTATTTGTTTTACCCTGTTTTTGTTTGAATGGTTGTATTTTCGTTATACTGAACTAATTGACTTTAAACCAGGCGCCGCGGAGCGAGGGATATAATATTCAGCTCTGTAGTCCGTCAGTCCATTTGTCCGTCCCATTTCTTGTTACCACGATATCTCATGAACGCTGCACTTACAGTCTTCAAATTTGGTACCTGTCTTCATTTGGGGAATATGCAGACACCAGTAGATTTGGGTGACCTTGACATTATTTCCAAGGTCACTACGAGACTTTGATTGTTTGTCAAATGTTCTCAGCACAATACCTCATGAACTGCTGCACCTACAGTCTTCAAATTTGGTACCAGTCTTCATTTGGGGAATACGCAGACACCAGTCGTTTGGGTGACCTTGACATCATTTTCAAGGTCACTATGAGACTGATCACTTTTTAAAATGTTAGCAATTCCTCATGAACCGCTGCACCTACAGTCTTCAAATTTGGTACCAGTCTTCATTTGGGGAATACGCAGACACCAGTCGTTTGGATGACCTTGATCTCATTTTCAAGGTCACTAGGAGACTTTGATCACTTTTAAAAATGTTCTTAGCCTGATATAATAACACTAGAATCAAACATGTAATGGTCATTACTCGGTACAAGCTGTGTGTTCATCCTTTTAGCTCATTTCTTAAATGCGGTGGGGGACAGGGTCACGTTTGTGACAATTACTTGTTTCGGTTAAAGTTAATAATTCTCAATTAAATAACACAAATTATAACATTGGACATATATGTGACCTCACCAAATGGGCCAAGCTCACTGATACCCCCAAAGCTTCATGTGCGATTTCTTTGGATCATAACAAAATTAGTTTGACGTAGGCTAAATTAGATCCATCAGATTAATAATTCGAGAGTGCATCACTCCGGGAAGTGTAGAATATTTGGGCAAAGAATCAGATAAATAGCTTTGTTTCTGGAATCGGTCGGACAAAACATTTCTCTTGACATACGGGCGAAATCCTTGGTATACCTATATATCCGGACCGTTGGTTGAGGTCTAAGTAGAAAAGTAGGTTTGATATAATGTCAAAGGTCAAATGTTTTTCCCCACACTGGGATTTCCCATAGACTAACATGTCAATAAACCTTTTCAATAATATTTTTCATGAGTCAAATTGTTGTAAAATCTAGCTAAACACATCTTTGAAATTAAGATAATTTTGTTCAACTTAAATACGTATATACGTATGTACCAATGTCACATTGGCCGCCAGTTTAAACTCTTGACGTGTGATGTATATGCTTTGCTTATATGAAGACAATTTTCTTGACACTCAACGGCAACTAACATGGACATTATGTGTGTGTAGCTGAAGTGATTTCCCATCTTCTGTTATATATTTGATAACCATTTTAAAGACAGTTTAATTATGAAAATTATTCTTGCAACGGTTAATTCTTTCACCCCATACACGCCTAGACTTAGGCACATAAACGTTCAGGTTTCTTAGTAATGAAAGAGCAAATTAACACGTAAGTCTATGGAAAATTCCAAGGTGGGGAAAAACTTTTGGTCCCTAACCTCAAGTTTGCATTTCAAAAAACGTAAATCCTGGAATAATCGCCTGCCTTGAATTATCGCCGAGTCGAAAACTCATTGAAATAAATAATCGCCTGCTTTGAATAATCGCCGGGTTAGATTTAGCAAATGCAAATAAACTAATGGCTATCTCATTTTCAAAAATAATTCCGACATAAGCATATATATCCGAAGTTTAACCTCATGGCATGCACTTCGTTTACAATATCCATAATGTAAAACATACTGCAATGGTATTCCTGTAATGATTTTTTGGAAATTTACAAATATATTATGTCTTCGAAAAAAATAATCGCCTGCCTTGAAAAAAATCGGTGTTTGAGATTAATAATCACCGGATTATTCAAGGATATACGCTAACTGCTTAATAATAGTAAACCTTTTAGAACCGAATATGGATTTGTAAGGAAACGTCATTTAGAGAATAAAGATTTTGATCATAAATAATATCATATTCTTCTCAAAACACGCGACTGGCAATACTTTATTAAAGGAGCAGTAGCACGTTTTTCGCTCAAATAAGTTAATTAAATGTATTTCTTAGGAAAATCAAGTTAAAAAATGAGTGTACATTGTTCGGTAAAGCCATGAAAATGGTTTTTATGATTCAAAATAATAAAACGTGTTCATATTAAAATGGCCGCCATGCAATTTTGCTTTATACGCAACACCGTTATTAGCACAACGGAAAATTGTTTTTTGTAATAAGATGTTTTACCTTCTAAAGTAAATATAAATGACATAAACTATCATTATAAATGGAATATATGAAGAAAATAAAATTGGCTAAAAACGCGTTACAACCCCTTTAAACAGGATTAAAAAAGAGGGCTCTCCAAAATCGTTGATCAAAAGAGTCGAGAAACGACTGAAACTGCAGCAAGGTACAACTCGTAGTTCGACTAGTGTCTGAATGAAAAGCTGCCGAAAGAGATATCAAAATGATAGTGTCATGGTGATTCTATACAAGAGGTGTTTGTATCACTTCCCATACGTGGGTCTCTAACAACAGATTAAGAAACTTGATGCTCAAGACAAAAATAGTGAGAATGTTGCAATGATAGTGACAATGCGCTGAACTGCACACCACGAAGGACTACTCAAAGCATACGCACACATTATCACAGGGGCTTGTATTGTCGAAACTAGCGATTACAACGAATATGAAGTCGACGATCCATGCAACCCCATATACTATAAAAAAAATATTCTATAATATTTTGGCTTTGAAAACATCCTTGTTATTATCCGTTCGATTTTTACGTTTGATGGCTTGTTTTAAAGACAAATGTATTGGCTTTGACGTGGTATATAAGATTGAATGATAATATGATGACAACATTCTGAAATATAATTTCAAACGGACATGGGGTGTTGACCCCGTTACATCCCTTTACTTTTTTTTTTATAGTATATGGGGTTGGGTCGTCGACTTCATATACGTTGTAATCGCTAGTTTCGACAATACAAGCCCCTGTGCACATTATTACGTACAACTCCAACGTCGGTTTCTGCCTTACGATTTCCACATGTCTTGTACGTAACTTCAGAGCAGTGAACTATTATAGAACCTTATAGTCCACTCAGGGTGTTTCTAACGAACCACATTTCGGAACAGTGGTCATTATTAGAGGCGCTTATTAGAGGAAATACGGTATATACTACGTCCATCACGCCACCACAATCTAAATTGTGTTCTACTCATCTGACAGCTTTCAACACCGACAACGCCCCACCACAATCCAATTCGCTATGTACAAGTTGACACGAATTTTGACAAAATTTGCTTATGCATAAGGAAAGAACTACTGAGTTGCGTCCCTTTCTTTCTGACTCCTTCGTCGCTGGCGGTCCAAGAACCGAAGGGGTTGATCGGAGCTTGGTCTAATTTTTATCTGTTGATGTGCGCCTGATGTATCATGATAATCCACGATCATGGATTCGTTCATACCACTGTCGACATCTCCATTGGATATTGATGTGTCTTCTGTTTGCGTGAAAGAGTTATTGCCATTTGTATGAATCTTTGCACTTCTTTGACTTTGTTGTGATTCATCTTGTAGAGGTTTGTGTCTCCGTAATTTATGCCTTTTGTACTCTTTCACCATGAGACTTCGCGTGAGATCGTCCAAATCTAAACCAACTGGCGTTGAACATTGGTCTGTTGTTGAGAGACCTTTGTCGTCATCATTATCGCAATCACTCTCTTTATCACTTCCAGTCTCGACTTTGGAGCCATTGCTCTCTTTATCAATCCTGGTCTCGACTTTGGAACCGTTGCTTTCTTTATCAATGCTGGTCTCGGAATCATTGCGCAATTTATCATTTCTATTCTCTTTATCATGGACGAGACTGACGTCGTTGGTTTCTGTCTGAGAAGCAAGGTTTGTCCTTAAACCGGAAGTGGTGTGTTCTGCTCTGTCCGTGTCTGTTTTCTCACACCACAACCAGAATGCTATCAAGATGATGATGGCAAAAACTTCTGCAAGCATCTGAAAAAGATAAAAAAAACAATAAATGTAAAAGCTTAAAGGAGAATATTTGTAAAAATTTATAATCTGAGACCACTCAACATAAGCATCAAAGAACACAAAACATCCACAATCATGGCAGACAACAAATCAACCATTTCGGAACACATCACCAAATTTCCACAACATCAACTGGAACGCTGTCAAAACACTCGCAAAGAACATGATTACACTCACCGCCGTTTGTCTGAAGTAATACACATTTTAAGACATAAACTTTCCTTAAATAGAGATCAAGGCTATATCATCCCATCAGCTTACAACCACCTAATCCACAAATAATTCATCCAATCTACTAACTCTGGCTTCCATCATCATCCTGTCCACTGATTGGTTAAACTCACCTCTGCTATCCCATCCCGAATTAATTGAGTTAATTAACTTACCTCAACAGGTATACATGTTATCACTACTTCACTTGTTTCTACCCTACATGTCATTGTTATCTCATCTTGGTTTCTTTGTTATCTTATTATCATACCAACATTTATCATGTATATAACCTTCTGTTTTTATCATCTCTCCCATATGCTTGACAACGGTATAAGGATCTATACCGAAACGTTACTATTGTTAAATAAAGAAGTTGATCATCCATAAATCCCTTGTCTTCTTCATCATACCAACTTCTAGAATCCCTCTCAAACAGCTGATGTTAATATACCGCTATTGTGTGATATCTATACATCATCCTGCTGTTGTTTTTATTGCTGTATTATCCCGCTGTTGTTATCCCCCGCCGCGCGTTTGGCGCGAAACGGGGGATACAGTATTCGGCTGCGTCCGTCTGTAGGCCTACGTACGTCCGTACGAAATGGAATAACTCAAATACTATTCTCTGGATTCTTTTCATATTTTGCACATTGGTTCATCATGGGAAGAGTAATTAATGTTCCTACAGAGCTTTGTGACCTTGACCTTCATTTCAAGGTCACAAGAAGACTTTGTCATTTTACCCTTGTCAGCGGGATATCTCAAGAACCATTCACTGGATTCTCTTCATATCTTACATATAGCTTCTCCAAGGGAAGACAAAGGGCTGATTAGATGCTGTGACCTTGACATTATTCTCAAGGTAACAGTGGAACTTTGAATTTTTCGACATGTTAATGTACATGTATAGCTTGTCAGCTGGTTGTCTCAATTAAGAACCATTCACCGGAAGTTCATCATATCTCACACAAAGCACCTCCTAGGGAAGACAAAGGGCTGATTGTTTTGACCTTGACATGTTAAGCTTGTCAGGGGCATCAATATCACAAAAACTGTTTATTGGATTCTCATCATTATCTTATACCAGTGGTTCTTTTAGGGAAAATTCAGGGTCCAGTCGATTTGACTGATCTTGACATTAATTTGCGGCGGGGGATCATGTCACCTTAGTGACAACAACTTGTTTTGTTATGTGTCTATGCAATCTCGCTGTATTTTGTTAATCTTCAAATTTCATTGAAAGTTATACAATTGATTAAAAATTTCATTTTTCAAAATTGTTTTTGAACAACCGTACGAATTGAGGGATAAAGTATATTGTGAATGCGTTTTATTTATTTATCTCATAATTCTTTTTCATATTTATAACGAAATTGAGCGCCTGCACTAATCATGCAAGGCTTTAAAATAAATACATGCACGATGAAATACTTTTACACGTGCAGTATATTCTTTTGCACTCGGTATTTCTAAATAAACATCAAATAAGCACGATGTATGTATTAAATCTTGCCTTTGTCCTTAAAACATTTTGATCACACGGTTCTATTTTTAATCTTGAATTTAAACTTCTATTTAAATCCTAGTCATAAAGTGCGTCAATTGAAGTCGGCTATTCTAACATGCACTTGAGTCACCCCGACAATCGCCCGCTGGGTCACCGCGACCTGTGACTTTCAACTACTACTTTGTAGTGAAAGCATGGGGTGAGTGTTATTGTTTTAGATATATAAATAATGCATTGCCTATTGTAAATATCCTGTTCCTAAAGTGAAGAAAACCGTGGGGAATTTAAATAGCGATATTATGTACTGCGAAAATACGTACGTTGCTTTTTTCTTACATGACCCTATATATTTTTCAGATATATTCAACCCATGGTTATATTCAAGTAGCGGGATTATTTACAATTGATTTTTTTTATCCATGTTAATGGAAACGATATGCGACGTCTCAACGATGTCAATTTCAACAGACGTCCCCCTTAATTATAATGACTAGTCAATTTCGTCTTGTCTCGTGCAAGGGACGCGATGTTTACTTGCAATTGACTTTAAACGCTATTACATAGGCAGCGAATGTTAATGTAAAATTTGATCCTACGCCTCGCAGTGTGACAGCGTGCGTTCAGTGCATAGCTCAGCCGGTGTATTTGCGCCTGGTAATGTTAGTTTCGTCGCTGTCAAGAACTTTAAGTGCATTCTCATGCGGCAGGCATGCTGCACGTGCTAATCGTGTTAGACTGACGGACAGCGGCGAAGATGAACCTTGTCGATTTTATCACGTTTATTATGTGGTTGTTGCCTTCAATCGTTTATGAAATTAAATAAAATAAATGGTTGTTTAGTGAGGTTATTATTTTTTGTTTTTAAGAAAAAAATTAGCATTGTGGCATTAGAAAATATTTGTCAATAAAAAAAATAAACAATTACCAAATCTGTTAAGGGCAAAACCATTTTAAACGGCAAATATAGTGGAATGTTTGAATCGTCAATTTTTTTTTTATGACGAATTGCCTCATGATGTCTAGATTATACATTTTTTTTACAAATTTCAAAATGTGCAGTGTAAATATCGTTTGAAAACAATTCCGTTTTGTAATTCCAGATGTGTTATGCTACTCTTCACAATATCATTTGAAACAATTCAGTTTTGTAATTCCAGAAGTTTTATAGAGGGTTATTAATTGAATTCATTTAATGCATTTTGTTTCAAATAGTTTGGACACTTTCGCAATGGGCCCAGCTTCATTCATCGAGTGACAAGGGCGAACTTACCATTTCACTCATCACTTCCCACCTTAGGAATTATAAATTTCGTCATTCGTGATTTATTTTTATTAGCAAATTTGGTAAATCAATCATCCTGGGGTCCATTAAATATATGCAAAAATGTTAGAGGGGTCGAACCCCTTGAACTCCAGATCGAGGGATGTTCATTTCTTAATGCTACTCTTCACACCTTCGTCTCTATTGTGGCCTAAAAAATACGTTTGATACAGTGGAAAGATGTGGTCCCCTTTACAAACGTTGGCTTGGGAAGGGTAACATAATAGATAATAATAACATGTATCAGAATTTAGAATGTGAAGGTTTGTGTGTCGATGAGAGATGGCTGCACCCCGCTTCGTCAGGGTTGTCAACTCTCTCCCTTTCTTTTTTTCTTCTTTGTCAACGAATTTGGTGAAAGCACATCAGTCAATGTAGATTTAGTAAAAGAGGTTCAACACAGCTAATTCTGCATTTTCTTACTTGTCAGATTGAGAAGTGCATAGCCTTGTAACTTCTCTGTTCATTTTTCAGTAACAGTGTCATACATGTATTTTGGAATTTTAAATACACCTATAGAAATAGGATCATCAAATCATTTAATTATAACTAATCGAAATACACTTCATTTTATGAAACACAATTTGTGTTGTCAAAATTTAAGAAAAATTATGTTTAAGAAGTACTCAGTCAAGCTTTTGAGTTATCTCCCTTTGGACAAAATTGTGACAATATCTTTTTTTAAATATGATTAAAATAATATGATGGCCTCCCTTTTCTTTATTATATGTCGGTTTATTTAAATTCTGTAGTTATTGGGGTCAATGTAGTGGATTTTGAAAAGTAGTCGACTAAAACATGACGATAGATTCTGACAGGCCAGTTGCTGGAAATTAAATATTTGATCCGTTCACCTCTTCGTCTGGATCATAGAAAACTTTGGTTGGCTAAACATAAATGTTATCAAATATTCTTAAATCATCATAAATCATCATAAATTAAGATTTTTTATAGTCAACTAATAATGTTCAGTCAATAAATTGATGTTAAAGTTTGAAGATTTGTAAATTTATGAAAGTAAGGTCTCGGGTTTTCACACGTCGCCATCTCTACAAAATGAACACGTTAATCCATGTACCTACTAGTTTTATTTCCCACATATATCCCCAGGCACTTAAAGGGTTCAACTACACACTTAATTCGATGTACATATCATATTGTGTTATTCTAAGAAATGTTAGCCATTTATCAGAGGTTATCCCGTGTATTGGTCAAACCTGAAAATAAAATAAGGGCCGGACTTCCATTAAGCGCCGGGGGTAAGAGCCCTTACATCTTAATAAGGGCTCGGGCCCCTATAAGAGGAAATATGGTAAGCAGATCTTGGGTTTCGCAAGAAACACTCCAAACTTTTCAACGCGTGCTGAAGTCGGTCGTTATCCATTCATGGTAAACCAGTATGTCCAATTTTTTAAATATGGGGATCAACATCTGCCTCAAGTTGGGAATGTTATCTTTAACAATGTTTATGTTTACCTGTAACCTCTTGCTGAAATGGTATAGATTGTTGGACCTTATAGGTGAACTCTCTAGATTTCGCAATGTGTGATATAAATAAAGTGCATATATTCATATCATTATTATAAGCAAATAATAAATGATAATAAATTACTATTTATATAAACCGTTATCCACAGGTCATATGCTCAAAGCGCCGTACATGTCAATAACAAATGTTACCAAAGTTAATGTCACTCTGGATAATATTTTTTGAAGAGACGTGTCTTCAGATGCATTGAGATAGTTAAATGTGATCTTCTGTTGTTATAAGTAATGGATAACAGCTGAACGCGAAACGGGGGTTATCTATTTCATATACCGAAAAAAAAGTTAAATAACATATCATGGAAGTTCTCCGACAGCAGAATACTGACCAACAATCAACCCGTCTCAGTCACCAATCCTTCGTGGTCTAGTGGTAGAGCCGCTTGGGCTACAAAGCCAAGGGTTGCGGGTTCGAATCCCGCATTGTCTACTGTGAACATTTTAAACTTGGCGATTTTGTGGATTGATTACCTTACTAAATGGGACTTAAAATTTCTCAGTCACCAATCCTTCGTGGTCTAGTGGTAGAGCCTTGGACTACAAAGCAAAGTGTTGCGGTTTCGAATCCCGCATTGTCTACTATGAACATTTTAAACTTGGCAATTTTGTGGATTGATTACCTTACTAAATGGGACTTAAACTTTTATTGTGCAAAGAATTGTTCCTTTCATAGGAAAGTACTCCCGGAAAAACAACTGAATTCAAAGACTGTTAAATTGGCATTGAGTTATATAAAACTGCCGGCTATCGTAGGGTGAAAATAGGTGTTGAATTTCACCAGTGTGAAACTTACAAAGTTTCGTATATTTCTGAGTAGATTTCGTTGCTCAAATCACAATTCGATGATAGAATATGGTAGATATCTAGGTCTTAAGAGGAAGGAGATATGCTCATGAGATATATAATATATTTAATTTTTTAAAAAGATTGAAATGGTAAAACGCAAATATTTATCTTCTAATTCAATGAAGCAAACTGAAAATTACTTACCATGCTAAATATTCACACCATTCCTTTAAACAACCTGCACGATATAAGCATGTTGAACTAAACGATACAATAATGTAGAACGGATATTCGTTTTCCGTCCGTTTCTTTTTCCAACCTAAGTGGATATCTTACACCACGTCTTAATTAAAAGGTTAGGCTAGTGTGTCAAAAGTGTTTACTTACTGTCCGTTTTATTGGGGAAACAAGTCCATCCCCATTCTCTGAATAATAACCAATCTTCGTTAGATATACATGTCATTTAGATAATTAACAAATGTAACATGTTTATGCCTCGGGCGACAATTATACTTATTCTTATGCTGTTTCGGGTCGAGTCCCTTGCAGGATTCGAACCCACACCGTCAGAGTCAAGCACCAAACACTAGCACCTACTGCCCCTGAGTCATCGAGATCTCGACAAAAACGAAGTCCAACAACTGGTATTCAAGCTATGTTTACATGCAGTACCCCTCTGATAAAGGTAAATTCGCACAGCTCCCAAGGCTGATACATTAGAAATGCATCTCATCTAGTGAACACACGTGACACTGTTATGTTTGGGATCACACTATCTTCAATAGTACAAATTCTTGTACTTTTTTCCAGGTCGAGTCCTTTGCCGGATTCGAACCCACACCCCTAGAGTCAGGCACCGATTGCCAGCACTGAATGTCCAAACAGATTACCATTCAGCCTTCGAGACCACGACAAACACGACAACTGGTAGAATAGAATGGTACAAAACTCCTAGAAATCGTATATATGCTTTTAAAGGGGCAGTAGCACGTTTTTTGGCAATTTTTTTTTCAAGTTACTTTTTATGATGATATTTTGTGTCATTTAAATTAACTTTAGAGGGTAAAACATCTTTTCACACAAACCAATTATACGTATTGGTAATAACGGTGTTGTGTATAACGCAAAAATTGCATGGCGGAGACTTTATCGTGAAAACTTTTTATTATTTCGAATTATAAAAACGATTCCCATGGCTTAACCGAACCATGAACACTCGTTTTTAACTTGATTTTCCGAAAGAGAGAAGGGTGTTTTATCATTGATGACATTATTTTTCAAATACATTTCATCAACTTATTGAGCGAAAAAAACGTGCTACTGCCCCTTTAATGCAGAATAATTACAAAATGATTTAATTGCACTTAATTCCGCGATGATTGAAGGAGGGCACTCAGAACTATGTGACCATTTCTCGATGAATGAAAAAAAAAAGTGAAACCAAACCTCATTCGTTCATTCATTGTGACGTCACTATCCACAAGAATAGTTTTTTATCAGTACATTTATTACGGCTGTACGGCAACTCTTGTATCTGAACATGACTGGACGACTGGCGGCACCGGTTGGGTGGGATATTCTAGCTATATCCACGAATCTGAACGTAGATTTTCGAAGTGTGTAATTAGCGCTTATATTGTCAATAAGTGCCGTACACAACATTAGCTTGAGGTTTTTACCGCACTCGAAAATCTCTCTCCGATAATTTACAATGGCTTTTTCATTGATATTATTCCGGAATGAATTTACCACTTCGTCATTAAGATTGTTGACTTTGTGTTTCATTTCTAGATCCTATATGAGGACTGTATAAACGATTTTTTATATATAGTTGTATATAGTCACATTGCCCATTGAAACTGGCCGATGGAGTAAAATCGATAAAAAAAAATAATAAACGAATCTGTAAGTTATGTAATAAGTCCGTCGATGACGAATTCCATTTCATTTTTGCCTGACCTTTTTATCATAATAAAATCTACATACTTACCACCATATTATTGCAAATATCCTTCAATTGAAATTTTCACTCGCAAAAGCTACTCATAAACCGCTTTTACTAAATCTATCAAATTCATTGAAAAAGGACTGTGTCACATTTGTTCACAAAATTTATCTGTATCAGTTAATTTTAATATTACTTGTTTGTGTTATTATGTATGTCTGTATGTCTGTATATATTTGTAAATGTAAACATGTTATTAAACATATGAAATGCATATCTATGTAATTATGCTTATAGTCCTGTTTATACGACGAGCGTTTGCATATGAGTAAAGCATTACACACTGCAAATTTGCTCATGTTAGCAAATTCGCAATATGGACGCATTTGCACATATGTATATTTTACTACCGTAAGCAAATGTTTTACTACCGTAGGCAATTTTGCAACTAGTCAGGGGCAGGTGCAAATGTTTACTGCCGTGAGTAAATGTGGTATTTTCACTATTCTAGTAAAAGTTCGTCTTACACAGACATAGTGACTTCACACAGGTTGAACAATATATTAGAGATTGATTGATTGAAAACATATTTTATTCATTTAAAGGTACATCCATTGTGTTGTTGGGGGTCAAATATGACAAACGTTATAAGTGGTCTTATTTTATCGAGAAGTACCAACTGTTACTGAAAACAACCATTTTAATGATACTCGACTTAGTATATTGACGATATGAAGGTAAAAGTAGTGATTTCTGATCGAAAACCGGACAATGCACTGCGTGTGGCGCGCGCCAATGAGTCAAACGTAATTTTGGAATCTTATTTACACCAGACAAAATAACAAATTTGGGTTTATCATGTTCAATAGGTCATATAACTACTGTGCATGTAAATAGTACGTTCACTTTCGGTTTCTACACTTGCAGAATGATGTTACTCAATTTTAATTGGAAAATTGTAATTATGATATGTTTGGCGACTGGGGATGAATATGCAAGCTAAGTGAATTTATTTGTATTGTAAACAGCACATATGGTGTGTTGGAACGTTTTAAAGCCAAATAAAATTTTATGAAACACAATGGATGCACCTTTAAGAAATGGATTGGGCACAAGTTGTGAAACTTATAGAAGCCCTCTCCACGTAATCAACAACTATTTGACAAGGCTAAAATACATAACACAATATATGCAGAAGAGAGTAGGCCTAAGGAATCTACAATTGACGAAGTGGGTAAACATGTAATATACATTATTAAGGCAACACACAATTGGAAATGTTATTCTTATGACAAAATGCACTTTGAATATGGTAAATACGTACATTAGTATTAATGTATTAATTGAATCGTAAACATTTGAGAAGTCTGAACATATTAGAGAACTTTAGAAACTCTTAATATTGTTTTTCAAATTCTCTATATAGGATAATCTCCTTCTTGTACGCGATAACCTTCGAAATCCATCTGACTATCCGATTTTAATTATAGTTTAGGCGATGTAGTCAAACCAATGTTGACAGTTAGGAATTCTCTATTCATATATCAAAAGAGTTGGAAGCCAATATGTGTGTATATTACTACCATAAGCAATATTGCATATGTGTGCAAAATTCGCCGTATAAACAGGTCACAATTTTGAATTATCTGTCATAAGTTAGACTAGTCTATGGGAATCGGTTCCTTTTCAGATATTCTATTTTATAGCCATGGCATTCATTTAATTTAGAAATTCGTTTTGCCCAATATGTCTTGTTTAAAAGGATCCTTTTTTTCTATTTCCTACCACCTACCATGCACGAACATGTCTCTTCAAAATGAATAAATAAATTAATTAATTTAAAATTTTAATTTAGAACTTATTTTGCCCAGTATGTCTTGTATATATTCATATTAAAGGATCCTTTCATTTTTCTATTTTCTTACACTTTAAAAGACAAACATGTCTCCTCAAAATAAATAAATTAATTAATTAATTTAAAAATTGTTTAATATGATAAATTAAATACATAAAATAAATTAAATTTAAATTTAATCTCATAAGTAAATTCGTTGATGATAATATTTCCGTGTATAGTTCATCCAGCACAACGAGATTTGATGATGCACTTATTAACCGAGGTGCGGTGATTCGGTGCAACATTACGTCATTGATTTGTCGCAGTATCTGAAATTGACAATCCCATGGATGCTGTCGGCCTTGACAGGTTGTCAATTATATAACCCATTTATTCGGAAACAGTGATGACATGAAAGACTGTTTTGGGTAATATATACAGCTTGCTTAATGGAGTCGGTAAAAACAAGATTTAAGTCGATATATATTATTTCCGTAATAACATATTAATTCAATACTTCAAATTTTATTTTAATTTGCAGTTTTGTAAATTTATGTCTATAAATTCCAGTCTGACATACTTTAGATGTTATATACCATTTAAAGTTGTATGGCATGACATGTAAGTCTCTTTATGTGGCTGCGGATGAAGGGGTCCGGGGTTCGAATCCCGCCAGAGGCTCGCAACTGTCTGCAGTAGAGAACTGATCTACATGCAGTAAGGTCTGGGTGTAATGCTACACTGAATTTAAATGCAGTACCACCAATGGTTCGCTAGTTTCAATCGATGCTTTCAGGTTTCATCGCAATATATAGTCACAATGGTGTTGCGGGCTTTCTCCTTGCCCTCCTTACTAGCAGCAGTGATATAAGTGAAATCTTAAACGCGGCGTTAAAGGTGATGTGGCACATCGTTCTCACTAAAATAAAGTGATATCATGAAAAAGGAAATAAGTGTAACCCAATGGCTAAATAATATCCTCGAATCAATAAAAGAGTTCTAAAACGAATGTACATTGTTCGGTTAAGCCATGCGAGCCCATTTCCCTTTGAGTGGCCATTTGAAGGTGTTCACATTAAAATGGCTGCTCGAAGGTAATTCAAGTGATATGACTAATGTAGCGATACCTAAATACTCAAAGTAGATTTTTAGATATAGTACCGTGATAGAATGGTCAATTATCTTGCTGTCTAAACACTCAAATTGACATGAGACATACAAATCTACCTCTCACACTGAAAAGTTCCACACCACTATCGCTTTATACGTCCCACCATTTTCTTCCAATACGGATAACCGTTGTCTATGGATATGGGTTATCTCGTGGTGTAATGAGACATTTTACCCTCTTACATACAAATATATTGTAGAAACTTTAATAATAAATCGTAAATTTGAGAAAAGAAAATATGCAACAAACATTCTACAGTGCCAAGTCACCCGACTCAACCTTATAATCGTTTAAAAGTAGCGAAATCAGGTTCGAGTGAAGACAATCAATGGGTACATATAGTTCTAGATTTTGGACACGTGTTAACACTAGCTAGTTCTGTTCCTAATCTGGAAATTCTAAACCAAATAATTCATTGTTTAGAAGCTTTATCACCAGCTCATGAATCACTATCTCCAAGGAATTAGATAGATGTGATATACGGCTTTGCTATCTCCAATAACGTAATTGTGTTATATAAATACGTTAACAAACTGTCTACGCGGTTAATGACGTGGTTTGTAGTTTTCGTTTCGATTTAGGCACATGCCCTACTATTCTCTATAAATCCTAGATCATATAAACCATATAAACCATATATTGAAGTCATACTACTTATTAACCAAAACTAATCTATAACTAAAAATCAACTAGAATTCTATGAATCGTTTTATGATATTTACCTTATATTATTGATTACGTCTCTATAAGTTTCAAAAGGAAATCTTCAGAAATCAAACACTTGTCATTTATGCTTATAATCCTCTATACGCTGTTACTATAAATAAACCTGGCTCATTATTCTCTGCTATGACGTTTGGGAATTTTAAATAGGACAGAGTCTGTGTCTGTCAGTAAAAGCAGTATATATATATATAGCAGCATTCAAGTCAAGTATATTTGTTCGCATGAATGCCATTAGCCCACATACAACGAGATATATACAAGGTAATAAAAATGATAGTGCATATGTATAAAGTTCAAGCTCAAGGCGCTAAACATCATAATGCTAATAAATAATAATAATAGTCATGCACAATGTGCTCAGTTCACACAAACCATGTATAGAATTGCTGCGAAAATGAAAGTCCTTACAAACCATAGAATTGAACAAAAAGATAGGTTTTTAGACTTGATTTGAATGACTCAAATGTTGGAGATAGTTTCAGAGTTCTAGGAAGAGAGTTCCACATGTTTGGAGCAAAATGTTCAAAACACTTGAGGTTATACTTCGGCACTGTCAGTATATAACATAATATAACATAATATAACATACATAACATATAAGTATATATGGACATCTAATAGATAATAACATATTGGATTATTGAAAAAGATGGAATTTATATATATATGATTTGTCTCAATTCAATAATCAGACATAGATAATTACATAGATTTTTAGTACTCCTTCATGTAATAATTGATTGAAATTGGATAAATGGTTTCTCATAATTAAAGTATGAAAACATATTTTATTGATTTAAAAAATCGCTTGAGCACACGTTATATAACTTAGAGAAGCCACCTATACATTATCAAAACAATCATTTGACAAGACATGAAATACAACTCGTCATTGATGTTACAACATATAGAGCATAAACGTTGGTTAAAATCAATCCCCAACCACCGTCGCTCATTTACCTTTAATTTTGAAATACCTGCCCTAATCCTTATACAAATATTTCTACGCGTGTTATTAGTTAAATGCTTCATATTTATTCTTTGCATGCAGGCTCTTACATTCTCTATACAGTGTATATCTGGAACTGTCTTGAATCGTACTATTCAATGTTACGTATTTAATTACACGTCCGAACCGCCTTGAATTGGCACGAGGCGAAGTCGAGGGTAGTGCACAAAGGCCATGATAACGTCTGTACAACTAGATGTATGCATAATTCGCTTGCAGATAGCGCCTGTATTGTGGGAAAATGTCCGAAGTCACGGACATACTATAATGACATTTCTTATTCATTTGTTTCAATATATCTATGTTGTAGTTTTATTGAATGCGCAATAATAAACCAGATTTGTATATGTATTTCAAACGTAACTTTCGAGACGTTTAGACGCAGAAGCTTTGATCTTTGGATCAGTTTCTTTCACATTGTCCATTGTGTCCTATTAGTTGATAATTGTAAATTCTGTTAAATTACTTTTTAGCCCATCAGGCCTGAAAGGCCAGATGGGCTTCTGGCATAGGTCGCTGTCTGTCGTCTTTCGTCCGTCGTCCGTCGTCCGTCGTCCGTAAACTCATATTTTCGACTTCTCCTCCAGAACCGCTGCACCCCCAAAGCTGAACTTGTGTGCACGTACCTTGCACATAGAGGATCACAGTTTGTTCATTTGGACCTCGCCCTCGTCAAATATGGGCGTGGCAGGAATTATGAGGGAAACCTTTAAACGATTTCTTCCCCGAAACCAGTTGACATAGGAAGCTGGAATATTCAGAATGACAGAATGAAGATTTAAGTTTGTTCATTTAAACTTGACCCCCTTAAATATGGGCGTGGCAGGGGGTCCACTCTAAAATCCCTAAACGGCTTCTTCTCCAAAACCTAGTCTGATTAAAATCGACCTTGTTCCTAGGAATAACATTTGCAAAATAATATATCTACCAGGATGCGAACAGGTTCTGTAGATCCACGGAAAACCGTCGATTTTAATCAGACTGGTTTGGCGTGGAACATACGACTGTTTTCGTATCCCGATAGATGCACTATTTTGCAATTTTTATTCCACGGAAAACCGTCGATTTTAATCAGACTGCTCCAAAACCGTTTGATACAGAAAGCTAAATTTTCAGAATTACGTCTTTATAACATGTAGATTTCTGTATCGTGTTTTATCGCACATATAATCACCGGATGATTACTCGAGGATTATATAGTGATGGCAAGTGAATGAACATTCATGTTGGGGCTTAGATTTTAACAATGAAGACGAAACAAGCAATTCGCATTTAGTCAAGAAATATCCAACTACAGGCCATATCGAATGGTCTACTATAAAGAGGGGGGGGGGGTGTAACTTTTGAATAAATAACGTTGATGTCGAGCGAGTGATATTTTATGCCCTACCTGTCACCAGCGATGAAGGTTATTCAGTGCTAGACGTACGTTACGTCACCGAATCGGAGGAGTGCTGGAAATGGGTGTCTACACTCAACCGCAAAAGAAACGTCACAACATTTCCAACAGAGTAAACGATTTGTAAGATATTTTTTATGAGGCCAAACGCAAAATGAATATCCTTTCTTATTTTGTTATTTTCCTTGGCTTGCTTAGAATGTCACTTACCTATTTGCTTAATTGTATTTTGTATTAATGGAAAAAGTGCCGGAAAAAGCCAAATATTAAGTATTGTCTGAGCCCTGTTTATACGGCGAGCGTTTGCATATGAGTAAAGCATTACACATATGCAAATTTGCTCATATGAGCAAACTTCGCCGTATGGACGCATTTGCACATATGTATATTTTACTACCGTAAGCAAGTTTTTCACTACAGTAAGCAAATTTGCACCTAGTCAGGGGCAGGTGCACATTTTTACTACCGTGAGTAAATATGGTAATTTCACTTTTCTATAGTAAATGTTCGTCGTATGCAGAGACAGTGACTTCACACAGGTTGAGAAAATATATTAGATATGTTTAGAAACTCTTAATATTGTTTTTCAAATTCTATACATATAGGATAATCTCCTTCTTGCACGCGATGACCTTCGAAATCCATCTGACTATCCGATTTTCATTATATATAATTAGGGCGAAATAGTCAAAACAATGTTGACAGATATAACTTAATGTCATTTATTTAGTTTACATTTTTTATATATTAATTGGTTTGTTTTAGGAATTCTCTATTCATATATTAGAATAGTTGGAATTCCATTTGCATAGTATAAATTAAACACATATGAACGCATAGCAAATTTACTTTTACTCACGTGTGTATATTACTACCATAATCAATATTGCATATGTGCAAAGTTCGCCGTATAAACAGGGCTTATGATTATGGACTATACACACACCACTCGCCCTCCCAGGACCAAGACCGAGCGAGAGCGAGTGTTATTCACAAATTTGCACGAATTTCGTAAAAGTTATATGGTACAATTTCGAGTGTAAAAATTCTTTATTATCCATTTTATTCGATTTGATTCGCATAGAAATAGTCAGGAAATGGCCGACTCTGGTACGAACAATTATTTTATGACGTCACAGATGACAAATACGGGAAGTCGCGCCGAAACAAGAATTGCTAGGCAAATATTATGTGTGCACATGTGTTCGTATCGAACATACTAACTTGGTTATTTTCAACCATATGGGAAATAAATGATTTTTTAGATTTTGTAACAATTGGTATTGAGGATTTTTATCAGAAGTGAAGTTTTGTATTCATTTTCAATATCTAAATTACAAACAGCTGGCTCTTTTAGTTTATCTCCACCTATTTTTTTGTAAAGCATAACTCAAAAACAAATATAAGATTCAAAACAAAATAATCCAGTTTTGCATTACAGCAAACTTTCATCTTAGAAATGGAAGCTTTTTTCTTCTAGTTTTCTCCTTCTTTTGAAGATTGTACTAAATGACTCCTAAAAGTGAGATTCGAACCGCGGACTGATCTATCTGGAGAATATGATTGAAAGACAAACACTCGTTAAGCTTAATCGATAATCTACGTCAAGGCGTGAAATACGTTAGTACTTGATGACCCTAGGCAAACACGTGCTTACACTAATCTTAAATATAAATTATTTTTTTCTTTTTCTTAAAAATAAGGTCACATGACTGGCAGACCTGTTTGTTAATATCTCCTTGGTCGTTTCTACTGTTTCTACATATTAAAATTTAATTTCAAATAAATATTTGAAATAAGATAGGTGAGGTGATGTGAGTTGAGTTGAGTGAGTGAGTGAGTTGGTGTTTAACGCCGCTTTCAAGAGTATTTCACTGATATCACGGCTGCTAGTATTATGGCAGGGAGAAAGCTAGCAACGCCTTGTAGTTATGCATTGCGGTGAAACCTGCGAGCATCGGCTGGAACTAGCTAACGATGGGTGGTACTACTTGTGGTTTGCTAAAATATCATTCAATGATAACGTATTTTAAAGTTGACAAAAATGTGCTGTAAGTAAAGTACGATTTTTTGGTTAACAATTTCTTTGTTCTTAAAGGTACATCCATTGTGTTGTTGGGGGTCAAATATGACAAACGTTATAAGTGGTCTTATTTTATCGAGAAGTACCAACTGTTACTGAAAACAACCATTTTAATGATACTCGACTTAGTATATTGACGATATGAAGGTAAAAGTAGTGATTTCTGATCGAAAACCGGACAATGCACTGCGTGTGGCGCGCGCCAATGAGTCAAACGTAATTTTGGAATCTTATTTACACCAGACAAAATAACAAATTTGGGTTTATCATGTTCAATAGGTCATATAACTACTGTGCATGTAAATAGTACGTTCACTTTCGGTTTCTACACTTGCAGAATGATGTTACTCAATTTTAATTGGAAAATTGTAATTATGATATGTTTGGCGACTGGGGATGAATATGCAAGCTAAGTGAATTTATTTGTATTGTAAACAGCACATATGGTGTGTTGGAACGTTTTAAAGCCAAATAAAATTTTATGAAACACAATGGATGCACCTTTAAGACACACTTCGATTCGGAGTATTTGCTTACTCCTTCAACGGGTGGATTTTTTCGTATATCTTCACATTCTTTTTAAGTATTCCACTTCTAAATGTCCTTCAAAGAACTGTGCCTGTAGTGACATCAGTAAAGTAGTAGTATTAGAAGTAGAAGTAGTAGTATTAGAAGTAGAAGTAGTAGTATTAGAAGTAGAAGTAGTAGTGTTAGAAGTAGAAGTAGTAGTGTTAGAAGTAGAAGTAGTAGTATTAGAAGTAGAAGAAGTAGTATTAGAAGTAGAAGTAGTAGTATTAGAAGTAGAAGAAGTAGTATTAGAAGTAGAAGTAGTAGTGTTAGAAGTAGAAGTAGTAGTATTAGAAGTAGAAGTAGTAGTGTTAGAAGTAGAAGTAGTAGTATTAGAAGTAGAAGTAGTAGTATTAGAAGTAGAAGTAGTAGTGTTAGAAGTAGAAGTAGTAGTGTTAGAAGTAGAAGAAGTAGTATTAGAAGTAGAAGTAGTAGTATTAGAAGTAGAAGAAGTAGTATTAGAAGTAGAAGTAGTAGTATTAGAAGTAGAAGTAGTAGTGTTAGAAGTAGAAGTAGTAGTATTAGAAGTAGAAGTAGTAGTATTAGAAGTAGAAGTAGTAGTGTTAGAAGTAGAAGTAGTAGTATTAGAAGTAGAAGTAGTAGTATTAGAAGTAGAAGTAGTAGTATTAGAAGTAGAAGTAGTAGTGTTAGAAGTAGAAGTAGTAGTATTAGAAGTAGAAGTAGTAGTGTTAGAAGTAGAAGTAGTAGTGTTAGAAGTAGAAGTAGTATGAGAAGTAGAAGTAGTAGTATTAGAAGTAGAAGTAGTAGTATTAGAAGTAGAAGTAGTAGTGTTAGAAGTAGAAGTAGTAGTATTAGAAGTAGAAGTAGTAGTATTAGAAGTAGAAGTAGTAGTGTTAGAAGTAGAAGTAGTAGTATGAGAAGTAGAAGTAGTAGTATTAGAAGTAGAAGTAGTAGTGTTAGAAGTAGAAGTAGTAGTATTAGAAGTAGAAGTAGTAGTGTTAGAAGTAGAAGTAGTAGTATTAGAAGTAGAAGTAGTAGTATTAGAAGTAGAAGTAGTAGTGTTAGAAGTAGAAGTAGTAGTATGAGAAGTAGAAGTAGTAGTGTTAGAAGTAGAAGTAGTAGTATTAGAAGTAGAAGTAGTAGTATTAGAAGTAGAAGTAGTAGTGTTAGAAGTAGAAGTAGTAGTATGAGAAGTAGAAGTAGTAGTATTAGAAGTAGAAGTAGTAGTGTTAGAAGTAGAAGTAGTAGTATTAGAAGTAGAAGTAGAAGTATTAGAAGTAGAAGTAGTAGTGTTAGAAGTAGAAGTAGTAGTATTAGAAGTAGAAGTAGTAGTGTTAGAAGTAGAAGTAGTAGTATTAGAAGTAGAAGTAGTAGTATTAGAAGTAGAAGTAGTAGTATTAGAAGTAGAAGTAGTAGTGTTAGAAGTAGAAGTAGTAGTATTAGAAGTAGAAGTAGTAGTATTAGAAGTAGAAGTAGTAGTATTAGAAGTAGAAGTAGTAGTATTAGAAGTAGAAGTAGTAGTGTTAGAAGTAGAAGTAGTAGTATTAGAAGTAGAAGTAGTAGTGTTAGAAGTAGAAGTAGTAGTATTAGAAGTAGAAGAAGTAGTATTAGAAGTAGAAGTAGTAGTATTAGAAGTAGAAGTAGTAGTATTAGAAGTAGAAGAAGTAGTATTAGAAGTAGAAGTAGTAGTATTAGAAGTAGAAGTAGTAGTATTAGAAGTAGAAGTAGTAGTATTAGAAGTAGAAGTAGTAGTGTTAGAAGTAGAAGTAGTAGTATTAGAAGTAGAAGTAGTAGTATTAGAAGTAGAAGTAGTAGTGTTAGAAGTAGAAGTAGTAGTGTTAGAAGTAGAAGTAGTAGTATGAGAAGTAGAAGTAGTAGTATTAGAAGTAGAAGTAGTAGTGTTAGAAGTAGAAGTAGTAGTGTTAGAAGTAGAAGTAGTAGTGTTAGAAGTAGAAGTAGTAGTATTAGAAGTAGAAGTAGTAGTATTAGAAGTAGAAGTAGTAGTATTAGAAGTAGAAGTAGTAGTATTAGAAGTAGAAGTAGTAGTATTAGAAGTGGAAGTAGTAGTATTAGAAGTAGAAGTAGTAGTGTTAGAAGTAGAAGTAGTAGTATGAGAAGTAGAAGTAGTAGTATTAGAAGTAGAAGTAGTAGTGTTAGAAGTAGAAGTAGTAGTATTAGAAGTAGAAGTAGTAGTGTTAGAAGTAGAAGTAGTAGTGTTAGAAGTAGAAGTAGTAGTGTTAGAAGTAGAAGTAGTAGTATTAGAAGTAGAAGTAGTAGTATTAGAAGTAGAAGTAGTAGTATTAGAAGTGGAAGTAGTAGTATTAGAAGTAGAAGTAGTAGTATTAGAAGTAGAAGTAGTAGTATGAGAAGTAGAAGTAGTAGTATTAGAAGTAGAAGTAGTAGTGTTAGAAGTAGAAGTAGTAGTATGAGAAGTAGAAGTAGTAGTATTAGAAGTAGAAGTAGTAGTGTTAGAAGTAGAAGTAGTAGTATTAGAAGTAGAAGTAGAAGTATTAGAAGTAGAAGTAGTAGTGTTAGAAGTAGAAGTAGTAGTATTAGAAGTAGAAGTAGTAGTGTTAGAAGTAGAAGTAGTAGTATTAGAAGTAGAAGTAGTAGTATTAGAAGTAGAAGTAGTAGTATTAGAAGTAGAAGTAGTAGTGTTAGAAGTAGAAGTAGTAGTGTTAGAAGTAGAAGTAGTAGTATTAGAAGTAGAAGTAGTAGTGTTAGAAGTAGAAGTAGTAGTATTAGAAGTAGAAGTAGTAGTGTTAGAAGTAGAAGTAGTAGTATTAGAAGTAGAAGTAGTAGTGTTAGAAGTAGAAGTAGTAGTATTAGAAGTAGAAGTAGTAGTGTTAGAAGTAGAAGTAGTAGTATTAGAAGTAGAAGAAGTAGTATTAGAAGTAGAAGTAGTAGTATTAGAAGTAGAAGTAGTAGTATTAGAAGTAGAAGAAGTAGTATTAGAAGTAGAAGTAGTAGTATTAGAAGTAGAAGTAGTAGTATTAGAAGTAGAAGTAGTAGTATTAGAAGTAGAAGTAGTAGTGTTAGAAGTAGAAGTAGTAGTATTAGAAGTAGAAGTAGTAGTATTAGAAGTAGAAGTAGTAGTGTTAGAAGTAGAAGTAGTAGTGTTAGAAGTAGAAGTAGTAGTGTTAGAAGTAGAAGTAGTAGTATTAGAAGTAGAAGTAGTAGTATTAGAAGTAGAAGTAGTAGTATTAGAAGTGGAAGTAGTAGTATTAGAAGTAGAAGTAGTAGTGTTAGAAGTGGAAGTAGTAGTGTTAGAAGTAGAAGTAGTAGTGTTAGAAGTAGAAGTAGTAGTATTAGAAGTAGAAGTAGTAGTATTAGAAGTAGAAGTAGTAGTATTAGAAGTGGAAGTAGTAGTGTTAGAAGTAGAAGTAGTAGTGTTAGAAGTAGAAGTAGTAGTGTTAGAAGTAGAAGTAGTAGTATTAGAAGTAGAAGTAGTAGTATTAGAAGTAGAAGTAGTAGTGTTAGAAGTAGAAGTAGTAGTATTAGAAGTAGAAGTAGTAGTATTAGAAGTAGAAGTAGTAGTATTAGAAGTAGAAGTAGTAGTATTAGAAGTAGAAGTAGTAGTGTTAGAAGTAGAAGTAGTAGTGTTAGAAGTAGAAGTAGTAGTATTAGAAGTAGAAGTAGTAGTGTTAGAAGTAGAAGTAGTAGTATTAGAAGTGGAAGTAGTAGTATTAGAAGTAGAAGTAGTAGTGTTAGAAGTAGAAGTAGTAGTGTTAGAAGTAGAAGTAGTAGTGTTAGAAGTAGAAGTAGTAGTGTTAGAAGTAGAAGTAGTAGTATTAGAAGTAGAAGAAGTAGTATTAGAAGTGGAAGTAGTAGTATTAGAAGTAGAAGTAGTAGTGTTAGAAGTAGAAGTAGTAGTATTAGAAGTAGAAGTAGTAGTGTTAGAAGTGGAAGTAGTAGTATTAGAAGTGGAAGTAGTAGTGTTAGAAGTAGAAGTAGTAGTATTAGAAGTAGAAGTAGTAGTATTAGAAGTAGAAGTAGTAGTATTAGAAGTAGAAGTAGTAGTATTAGAAGTAGAAGTAGTAGTATTAGAAGTGGAAGTAGTAGTGTTAGAAGTAGAAGTAGTAGTGTTAGAAGTAGAAGTAGTAGTATTAGAAGTGGAAGTAGTAGTGTTAGAAGTAGAAGTAGTAGTATTAGAAGTAGAAGAAGTAGTATTAGAAGTGGAAGTAGTAGTATTAGAAGTAGAAGTAGTAGTGTTAGAAGTAGAAGTAGTAGTATTAGAAGTAGAAGTAGTAGTATTAGAAGTAGAAGTAGTAGTGTTAGAAGTGGAAGTAGTAGTATTAGAAGTGGAAGTAGTAGTGTTAGAAGTAGAAGTAGTAGTATTAGAAGTAGAAGAAGTAGTATTAGAAGTGGAAGTAGTAGTATTAGAAGTAGAAGTAGTAGTGTTAGAAGTAGAAGTAGTAGTATTAGAAGTAGAAGTAGTAGTATTAGAAGTAGAAGTAGTAGTGTTAGAAGTAGAAGTAGTAGTATTAGAAGTAGAAGTAGTAGTATTAGAAGTAGAAGTAGTAGTGTTAGAAGTGGAAGTAGTAGTATTAGAAGTGGAAGTAGTAGTGTTAGAAGTAGAAGTAGTAGTGTTAGAAGTAGAAGTAGTAGTGTTAGAAGTAGAAGTAGTAGTGTTAGAAGTAGAAGTAGTAGTGTTAGAAGTAGAAGTAGTAGTGTTAGAAGTAGAAGTAGTAGTGTTAGAAGTAGAAGTAGTAGTATTAGAAGTAGAAGAAGTAGTATTAGAAGTGGAAGTAGTAGTATTAGAAGTAGAAGTAGTAGTGTTAGAAGTAGAAGTAGTAGTATTAGAAGTAGAAGTAGTAGTGTTAGAAGTGGAAGTAGTAGTATTAGAAGTAGAAGTAGTAGTGTTAGAAGTAGAAGTAGTAGTGTTAGAAGTAGAAGTAGTAGTATTAGAAGTAGAAGAAGTAGTATTAGAAGTGGAAGTAGTAGTATTAGAAGTAGAAGTAGTAGTGTTAGAAGTAGAAGTAGTAGTATTAGAAGTAGAAGTAGTAGTATTAGAAGTAGAAGTAGTAGTATTAGAA